>JAKCOX010000186.1:0-735691 GCA_022605575.1 Laterallus jamaicensis coturniculus
TAGCGGAACGCGCAAGTTCCTTGTAGACAAATTGCCAAGAGACTTGCAGGGACATGGCTGATTTGAAGTGGGTGATCAATCAGACAAAGCTCCACTGATGTCAACAGATTAGTCAGAAGAGCAGAAGGAAGGAAGAGTTGCAAAGCTCTGCTAAATCAGGCTCTCAGTCAATATCACAGCTCAGAAGATTACAGCTAACGCTGCACTAATATATTAAAATCTGACTATTTTATAGCTAATATTAAATGATAAGAAAATCATTTATGACCTCTAAATTTAAATGCCAGAAAGTCTGGAAGGAAGTGCCTGCCACTCTGATAGATCAGAGATGGGAGAGATTGCCCTTAGATCCAGCTGAATTCATAACTGGCAACACCTAAATTGGGACTGACCCCACACCCTGATGTCCCTTCACTTGGGGTAGGAAGGGATTTTGACACCTCAGGGCACACCTAGATGTCTGGTGGCATGTCATCTTTGTGAGCACAGCCATGATCATACTGTCCTCTTGTACCCGACCTGTAGAAGAGACCAACCACATCCTGGGGTGCATCAAGCATGGCATGGCCAGGGAGGGGATTGTCCTGCTCTGCACTGCACTGAGGTGGCCTCACCTCCAGTCCTGGGGGCAGGTTTGGATGTCACAGGACAAGAGGGACACAAAACTCTTGGAGAGTGGCCAGAGGAGGGCAACAAGGGTGGGGAAAGGTCTGGAGGGGAAGGCTTATGTGGAGAGGCTGATGGCCCTGGGGTTGTCCAGCCTGGAGAAGAGGAGGCTGAGTGGAGACCTCATGGGGGCCTGGGGCTTCCTGATGAGGAGGAGCGAAGGGGCAGCACTGATCTCCTCTCTTTGAGGACCAGGGATAGAACTTCAGGGAATGGTGTGAAGCTGCACCAGGGGAGGGTTAGGCTCGATGTTAGGAAGAGGTTCTGTGCTGAGAGGGGGGTCAGGTGCTGGCACAGGCTCCCCAGGGAAGGGGTCGCAGCCCTGAGCTGGGCTGAGGGCAAGAAGCATCTGGATGATGCCCTCAGTGCCCTGCTCTGACTGGGCTGGGCCTGTGTGGAGCCAGGAGTTGGGCTCAATGGTCCTTCTGGGTCCCTTCCAAGTCAGAAGATTCTAGGATTCTAGGATTCTATGACCAAACCTTTACCTTAGCAAGGACTTCACATCCCACTGCACTGTAAACCAGGGCTGTACAACCACAGATCATCCTCCGCCAGCTTCCTGAGCTAAGCCTCTTTTCTGCCTTCCTCTGAATTTCCTCCTGTCACGCTTCAGAAGACACCAATCCCAACCCGCAACCAGCTCCGAGCAGTTACGGTGACAACAAATTACCCCACCAAACAAACTTTGTTTTCATCTCCTGTCACCTCCTTTTGGAAACTGTTTTGCTGGAGCCTAATTCTTTCCACCATCAAGTCCCCAGCCAAAATATCAAGTCTGCATTATCTACTTCTGAGTGACTGCCAGGGCTTGATCTGCTCATTAGGTATGTCAAACTTGATGGTTAGACTACTGCTCTCTTCCCTCTGGGAAACAGACAAAAAGCTGGTCTTTTTTTTTTCCCCTCTCCCCTTCGTTTTCTCTTCTCTGCTCAAGCTGAGAAGTCATTTGTTCAAATGTGAAGTCCTTTACTGGAAGGACTGTGTCCAAGAAGAGACAAAAATTACAATGAAAGGGAAAAAAATAGCCTACAGCAAACCACAGCTCCTGATGAGAAGGAGAAGATGCTGTCTAATGCCAGTCCAAATGTTAGCCAGGAGGCATTTGTCACTTCAAAACCTCGTTTTCCTATGGACCACTCGTTGTTTGAAAAGCCATGTTTCAGCTTGAAAAGCTACAGATAGATTTTGGATGGAAAATAAATTGATACTTGAAGACAAATGATTGTTACAGCTGTTTAATCCTTCATCCCCATCTGTTAATCCCTTCATCCCCTGAGGAAGGGATTGAATGGTCCCTCAGAAAATTTGCAGATGACTCTAAACTGGGAGGAAGTGTTGACCTGCCTGAGGGTAGGGAGGCTCTTCAGAGGGATCTGGCCAGGCTGGACCCATGGGCTGAGACCAATGGGATGAGGTATAACAAGGCCAAGTGTAGAGTGCTGCACATGGGACAGAACAACCCCCTGCAGTGCTACAGGCTGCGGGAGACTGGCTGGAGAGCTGTCAAGCAGAGAAGGACCTGGGCCTGTTGGGTGACTGCTGACTGAACATGAGCCAGCAGTGTGCCCAGGTGTAGAGGGGTGTAGAACACAGGGGAATGTTCTGCCATTAGAAGAGATAGAAATCATCCTCCCTGCCTCAGTTAGAGGTCTGGCTGTGAGAAGTGGCTAGGGAAATGGCTCATTGGATTGTCACTCATGCTAAATGGCCATGGTTTCTGTAATCCCCTGCTTGAGAACTGTAGTTTTAATTAGCTTTCACTTCCTTCCAGCATGAAGGCTGATTTCAAGGAATTGCTCTACAAAAAAACAAGTCATCCTCTCATGATCTTGGCAGGATCTTGACAGGCTGGAAAGCTGGGCCTGGGTGAACCTAATGAGGTTCAACACTGCAAGGTACCAGGTGTTGCACTTGATCCAGAGGAATCCCAGACATAGATACAGACTGGGAGAAGAGCTCCTCGAGAGCAGCCCTGTGAGAAGGACCTGGGGGTCATGGGGGATGAGGAACTTCCCATCAGCCAGCAGTGTGCTCTGGCAGCTGGGAAGGGTGATGGGATCCTGGGCTCCATCAGCAGAGGGGTGGCAGCAGGGACAGGGAGGGTATTGTCCCTCTCTGCTCTGCCCTCCTGAGGCCCCAGCTGGATCCTGTATCTAGAGCTGGGGCCCCAATACAAGGAAGATGTGGGACTGTTGGGGAGGGGTAAGGGGAGTCACGGAGATGCTCAGAGGGCTGGAGCAGCTCCCCTACAAAGAAGGGAGGCTGAGGGAGCTGGGCTGGTTCAGCCTGGAGAAGAGAAGGCTGTGGGGGGACCTCACTGCAGCCTGCCAGTACCTGAAGGGAGCAGAGAACCAGGAGGGGAATCAGCTTGTTCAAAGGACAGAGACTGGCAGGACAAGGGGGCTGGAGTGAAGCTGAAGGAGGGAAGGATTAGATGAGATCTTAGGGGGAAGTTCTTTGCAGAGAGGGGCTGGAACAGGCTGCCCAGAGAAGGGGTGGATGCCCCATCCCTGGGGGTGTTCAAGGCCAGGTTGGCTGGGGCCCCTGGGCAGCCTTGTGTAGCTCCAGGCCTGGAGGTTAATGTCCCTGCCTGTGGCAGGGGAGTTGGAGCTCTGTGATCCTTGGGGTCCCTTCCAAACCAGAGCAGTCTGGGATTCTACGATGTCAGGATTAAGATAGTCCTAGTGCTCCACAGATGTTGGGAAGTCCTTTATTAGGTTTATCAAATGCCAGATAATCAAGTCATTACGCTAAGCCATCATGCATTCCAGGGGCAAGAAGAAATATCCTGGTGTGAGATATGTCAAATAAAAATCTTCTGTAAATCTTCCAGATCTCAAAGAAAAGGCAACACCTACAAGAAATATGTGGCAGACAATAAGAAGCTTACCACTGAATATCTGAGGACAACAACCAAGTCTCTAAAACCTAAAGAACATAGAATCCATCTCTTCCACTGACATTAAAGATGAACTTTGGGTTTTATGTATCTCAAAAAGGATGTGTGCAACAACAGCTGACATTCAAGAGCAGAGTGAAATAGAGGATTAAGAGAGATTTGAGCTTCCAGAGATCTGAGTAAATATCAGGAGCTTTTCATCTGTACTACAGCGGCATACTGAAAGAGAACATACAACCTCCAGAAGTGAGAAGGTAGAATACTACATAACATACATTGCCTCCTTCGGGTATAGAATTGTAGAATTATAGAAATGTCTTGGTTGGAAGGGACTCTTTAAGGTCATCAAGTCCAACCATCACCCTAACTCACCACCCACAACTAAACCACGTCCCTCAGCACCACATCTAACTGTCTTTTCAGCCCTTCCAGGAATGGAGAATCCATCACTTCCCAGGGCAACCTGTTCCAATGCTTGACAACCCCCTCTGCAAAGTTCTTCCTAACTTCCAATAGAAACCTCCCCTGGGGGAGGAGAGGGGAGGAGAGGAGAAGAGAGGAGAGGAAGAAACAGAAAAATAAGAAGAAGAGATGAGGAGGAGAGTTAAGGTGAGGGTGGAAAGTGGAGGTTGAGATGAAGCCTGAAACCTGCCAGAGAAAGCTGATGGTGGGGGCCAGAGAAACATCACAGGTTGGTCCCTTCCATACCTCCTCCTTCTCCAGAACATCTACAGGGAAATAACATTACCTGCTAAGGACAAGGACCAACGCCTGTGGGATGAGTGCAGGCAGAAATAGGTCACTGCTTCCAGCAGAAAGAACAATGCAGGTCAGTCATCTCTTACAAAGTTACATCTTTCTTCAGCTACATGTGTGAGTTTACACCAACTTCTCTCTCTCTGCTCTGCCCTGGCCAGGCCCCACCTGGAGTGTTGTGGCCAGTTCTGGGCTCCCTGGGATCAAACAGCCAGGGATCTCCTGGAGAGAGTCCACAGGAGGCTACAGAGATGATGAAAGGCCTGGAGGATCTCCCCTGTGAGGAAAAGCTGAGTGAGCTGGGGCTGTTCAGCCTGGAGAGAAGAAGCCTGAGAGGATCTGATCAATGGTTATCAATAGCTGAAGGGTGGGACACAGGGGGACATGGGCAGCCTCTTCTCAGTGTCTGTGGGGACAGGATAAGGAGCGATGGCCTCAAGCTGGAGCACAAGGAGTTCCACACCAATCTGGGGAAGAACTTCTTCCTGGTGAGGGTGAGGGAGCCCTGGGACAGGCTGCCCAGGGGTCTCCTTCTCTGGAGATATTCAAGACACATCTGGATGCCAACCTGTGTGATATATCTTAAGGAACCTGCTTTGGCAGGGGGTAGGATTTGATGATCTCTGGAGGTCCCTTCCAAACCCTGTGATTCTGTGATTCCCTCTTGTATAAAAAATTCTTCCCTGCAAGAGTTGTCAGGGCCTGGCACAGGCTGCCCAGGGAGGGGGTTGAGTCCCCACCCCTGGGTGTGTTTAACAGATGGGGAGATGAGGTGCTCAGGGATCTGGTTTAGCACAAGACAGGAACGGTTGGACTTGATGATCTTAAAGGTCTTTTCCAACCTTGTGATTCTGGGATTCTGTGAGTTCATATCACCCTATTTCATTCCACCTTTGGAGATGTATGAGTGTGTATTTATTAATACAGCATTAAGCAAATAGGGTATTTCTGCTCTATACTCTAGGACTTTGCCTTCAAATGCCATACAGATTGGTTGGAACTGTTGATAGCTCTACTGCTTCCTTCCTTTGAAAAAAAAAAATTAACTAAAAATAACTATCAGCCTCAGGGGGAAATAATCTCTCTACACAGTTAAAATGAGATATTTCCCTTATTAAAATGTCAGGAGGAGAGTTCTCTTGGCATGTTTCCTTCTCTGGAATGTTTTGTACCTCATACACCATGATGCACAAGCAGTGTTTGCAGTCTGAGTACACCGTGCAACGTTTCAAGGTGGGGTTTTAGTTCCCTTTCTCCTGCTGCTGAACATTGTTTAATGCTATTGCCAGGGCTTGGAACATCATGAAATCAGATTGAACATGAGCCAGTAATGTGTCCAGGTGGTCAAGAAGTGAAGTGGGATCTTGGCTTGGATCAGAAATAGTGTGTCCAGTAGGTCTGGGGAAAAGGGTTGTGCCCCTGGACTGGGCATTGGTGAAGCTGCACCTCGAGTGCTGGGTCCAGTTCTGGGCTCCTCCCCATCAGAAGGACATTGAGGTCCTGGAGTGAGTCCAGAGAAGGGCAACCAGGCTGGGGAAGGGGCTGGAGGGCAAATCCTCTGAGGAGCAGCTGAGGGAGCTGGGGGTGTTGAGCCTGGAGAAGAGGAGGCTGAGGGGACACTTTCTCCCCATCCACCTCCCCTGCCCTGCCAGGAGGGTGCAGAGAGGTGGGCGATGGTCTCTTCAGCCAGGGGACAGGAGATGGGACAAGGGGCAATGGGCTCAAGCTGCTGCAGGGCAGGGCAGAGCAGGACAATCCCCTCCCTGGACCACCTTTGCCACCCTTGTCTCAAGGGATAACTGAACTGATGAGATGAATGATGCAGGAATCAGAAATAGTTTCTTCTGAAGCTTTTGGTATTGGCCTCTACTGGAATCCTTTGCAAACTACACAACAGATTGACACTACAGCACAGGAATGTGTCCATGCAGATTTTGAATATTTCCAGAGAAGGAGACTCCAAAACGTCTCTGGGCAGCCTGTCCCAGTGCTCCATCACCCTCACAGTGAAAAGGTTCCTCCTTGTATCAGGGATGATGGTGTTAAATCCAGAGCACAGCAGGTTTAGATGAGACCTGAGGAAGTTCTTCAATATGAGGCTGATGAGACAGGTTGCCCAGAGAGGTGGTGAAGGCCTCTTCCCTGAAGATATTAAAAGTCAGGCTTGATGGGGCTCTGAGCAACCTGCTCTAGTGAAGATGTCCCTGCTCACTGCAGGGGTTGGAACTAGATGAGTTTTCATAGAATCACAGAATGGCAAGGGTTGGAAGGGACCCCAAGGATCACAGAGCTCCAACTTCCCTGTCACAGGCAGGGACAGCAACCTCAGGCCTGGAGCTACACAAGGTTGCCCAGGGACCCAGCCAACCTGGCCTTGAACACTTCCAGGGACGGGGCATCCACTGCTTCTCTGGGCAGCCTGTTCCAGCCCCTCACCACTCTTTCTGTAAAAAACTTCCCTCTAATATCCAATCAAAACCTTCCTTCCTTTAGTTTTAATCCATCCCCCTTGTCCTGCCATTATTTGCCCTTTTAAAAAAGTTGACTCACTTCCTGTTTATAACCTCCCTTCAGGGACTGGCAGGCTGCAATGAGGTCCCCCCACAGCCTTCTCTTCTCCAGGCTGAACCAGCCCAGCTCCCTCAGCCTCTCTCAGCAGGGGAGCTGCTCCAGCCCTCTGAGCATCTCTGTGGCTCCTCTGACCATCTCTGTGGCTCCTCTGACCCCTCTCCAACAGCCCCACATCTTTCTTGTACTGGGGCCCCAGCTCTGGACACAGGATCCAGCTGGGGCCTCAGGAGGGCGGAGCAGAGAGGGACAATCCCCTCCCCGTCCCTGCTGCCACCCCTCTGCTGATGGAGCCCAGGATCCCATCACCCTTCCCAGCTGCCAGAGCCATTGCTGGCTCATGGGAAGTTCCTCATCCCCCATGACCCCCAGGTCCTTCTCACAGGGCTGCTCTCCAGGAGCTCTTCTCCCAGTCTGTATCTATGTCTGGGATTCCTCTGGATCAAGTGCAACACCTGGTACTTTGCAGTGTTGAACCTCATTAGGTTCACCCAGACCCATCTTTCCAGCCTGTCAACACCCCTCTGGATGGCTCTTTTCCTTCTAGGGTGCTGACCACACCACTCAGCTTGGTGTAATCCACAGACATGCTGATGGTGTACTCAATCCCATCATCAATGTCATTGATAAAGATGTTAAAGAGAACCGGTCCCCAGACAAACCCCTGGGGGACCCCGCTTGTCACCGGCCTCCACCTGCACACAGACCCATTGACACCACCCTTTGGCTACGGTCTGTTAACCAGTTTCTTATGCACTGGATGGTCCACCCATCAAATCCACATCTCTCCAGTTTAGAGATAAGGATGTGGTGGAGGACTGTGTCAAAGGCCTTGCACAAGTCCAGGTAGATGCCATCGGTCGCCTTCCCTTTATCTACTGATGCTGTCACTCCATCATAGAAAGTCACCAGATTGGTGAGGCACGACCTGCCCTTGGTGAAGCCGTGCTGGCTGTCCCAGATCACGTGCTCTTCCCTCATGTGCTCCAGCATGTCATCCAGGAGGATCTGTTCCATGATCTTCCCAGGCACAGAGGTGAGGCTCACCGGCCTGTAATTCCCTGGCTCTTCCTTGCTCTCTTTCTTATAAATGGGAGTGACATGACCTTTTTTCCAGTCCCCAGGGACTTCTCCTGACAGCCAAGACTTTTCAAATATGATGGAGAGCGGCTCAGCAACCACATCAGCAGCTCCTTCAGGACCCTGGGATGCATGTCATCCGGCCCCATAGACTTGTAGACATTCAGTCTCATGAGGCGGTCTCGGACTTGCTCTGCTCTTACAGTGGGGGGGGGATTTTGAAGGTCCCTTCCAACCCAGCAGAGTCAATGAGTCTATGAAATACTTCTACTTTTGATCTCTCGATCTCATAACACTTCCCAAGGACAACACCTAGTTTTTAGGACCTTATATGACCAGAGCAGCACAAATATTTCTGCCTTTTACCTACTACAGGCATGCAAACCCCATTTTTCCATGACTACACTGCAGCCAGGGCTCCAATGAGGGCTGGAGTATATCCTCCAAAAGAAACCACCTCCACTTGGAGATCTGCACAGAACCTTCTGAATTTACATAGTGTTGAGAGCAAGAAATCAAAGCCTTGTGGGTTGTCACAGCTTATAGACTTAAGAAAATGGAGGAGAGCAAACTCAGAGCTTGGAAATTATGATTCTGCAGATGGCTCAGAAGCAACAGCCAGCTTTTGTTATCTGAAATTAGTTCTGGCAATTAAGGGCTAGGTCCACTGATGAACTGAAATGTTTTACCTTCAGTTTAAGCCGAAGAAATTTAACCCTCAGCTCTTTGATTACGTCTACCTGAATGCACTTCTGTCAATATTGTACCTGATAGAATTAACAGGCACAGAAGCAACAGAATCATTGAATCACAGACTGGTCTGGGTTGGAAGGGACCGCAAGGATCACAGACCTCCAACCCTCTCTGCCACAGGCAGGGACACCAACCTCCAGGCCTGGAGCTACACAAGGTTGCCCAGGGACCAGCCAACCTGGCCTTCAACACCTCCAGGGATGGGGCAACCACTCCCTCTCCGGGCAGCCTGTTCCAGCCCCTCACCACTCTCTCTGCAAAGAACTTCCCCCTAAGATCTCCTCTAACCCTTCCCTCCTTCAGCTTCACTCCAGCCCCCTTGTCCTGCCAGTCTCTGCCCTATGAACAAGCTGATTCCTCTCCTGGTTCTCTGCCCCCTTAAGGGACTGGCAGGCTGCAATGAGGTCCCCCCACAGCCTTCTCTTCTCCAGGCTGAACCAGCCCAGCTCCCTCAGCCTCTCTCCAGAGGGCAGCTGCTCCAGCCCTCTGATACCTCTCTGGCTCCTATGACTCCTCTCCAACAGTCCGACATCTTTCCTTTTTACAGAATCACAGAATCAGAGGGGCTGGAAGGGGCCTCCAGAGCCCATCAGTTCCTGGAAATCTTGATTTTAGCTTCCTCCTATCTCCACCCAAGACAGTAGCAATCAAAGCTTTCCTGTACTCTCTCCCTGATGTTATTTGACCCCAAGTGACCTGGGACAAAGCTCATTTTCTCTTTTCATGTCTGGTCAGGCTCTGGGACTGTAGCCCTGAGTTTGCACCAAAGGTGTAAATTAGGACCAGGAGTACTGATTCGCTTTGTGAAGGGTGTCATTCCATCAGGATACAGGCTAGACTGATCCTCCTAATTCATTTCATGTCAGGGGATGAAACGCTTTGCCTGCTATTCCAGCCATACAAACCAGCCCTCCCAGACATGCATTATCACACACCACACCACCAATCATGTCATGCCCAATGTACTCCACTCTGGATCAATTACCCACCCGTAATGAAATCAGAATGAAGGGAAACATTCAACTCCATGCGAAGAAATATGGACTAAGGATAGAAAATGAAATTAAAAGCTCTATTTTAACCACAAGATCTGTGCTGGCTGTGGCTTAGAGAAGATAAGTGAGCACAGCCCCATTCTGCCCACCCTTTAGCCCACAGCACAGAATCACAGAATCACAAGGTTGGAAAAGACCTTTAAGATCATCAAGTCCAACCATTCCCATCCTAAACTAAACCTGATCCCTGAGCACCTCATCTCCCCATCTGTTAAACACATCCAGGGGTGGGTGCCCCTCCCTGGGCAGCCTGTGCCAGGCCCTGACAACTCCTCCAGGGAAGAACTTTTCCCTCCCATCTGAGCTGACCCTGCCCTGGGGCAGCTTGAGCCCATTGCTCCTTGTCCCATCTCCTGGCCCCTGGCTGAAGAGGCCATCGCCCACCTCTCTGCACCCTCCTGGCAGGGCAGGGGAGGTGGATGGGGAGAAGGTCTCCCCTCAGCCTCCTCTTCTCCAGGCTGAACACCCCGAGCTCCCTCAGCTGCTCCTCAGAGGATTTGCCCTCCAGCCCCTTCCCCAGCCTGGCTGCCCTTCTCTGGACTCACTCCAGGACCTCAATGTCCTTCTGATGGGGAGGAGCCCAGAACTGGACCCAGCACTCAAGGTGCAGCCCAGTCCAGGGGCACAATCCCCTCCCCAGATGTACCAGCCACACTATTTCTGACACAAGCTAGGATGGCATTGGCCTTCCTGGCCACCTGGGCACACTGCTGGTTCATGTTCAGTCAGCAGTCACCCAACACCCCCCAGGTCCTTCTCTGCCTGACAGCTCTCCAGCCAGTCTCCCCCAGCCTGTAGCGCTGCAGGGGGTTGTTCTGTCCCATGTGCAGCACTCTACACTTGGCCTTGTTAAACCTCATCCCATTGGTCTCAGCCCATGGGTCCAGCCTGGCCAGACCCCTCTGAAGAGCCTCCCTACCCTCAGGCAGATCAACACTTCCTCCCAGCTCAGTGTCATCTGCAAATTCACTGAGGGAACATCCCATCCCTTCATCCAGGTCATGGATAAAGATGTTGAACCAAACTGGCCCCAGCACTGAGCCCTGGGGAGCACTAGTCATGATCAGCCTCCAGCTGGATTTGGTTCCATTCACCACCACCCTTTGGGCCCGGCCATCCAGCCAGTTTTTAACCCAGTTGAGAGTCCCTCTGTCCACGCCAGTGGCAGCCAGTTCCTTAATCAGAATGCTGTGAGAAACCATGTCAAAGGCTTTACTGAAGTCCAGGCAGACACATCCACAGCCTTCCCCATGTCCATTCAGCGGGTCACCTTGTCACAGAAGGCGATCACGTTTGTTTGACAGGATCTACCTTTTGTTAACCCATGTTGACTGGGCCTGATCCCCTGTCCATCATACATGTGCTGCATGATAGCAGGTGAGATAGGCCTAGATAGGTTTTCTATTCCAGTGGTGTAATTTATTGAACCTTTTTAGGGCTCCTATTGGGTGACAAAAAGTGACCAGGAGCTCTATTCATGCTGCCTCAGCAGAATGGTATTTAAAAGAAAAAGTTCTTGGAGCCATTAATCCTTTAGTGCCAGGAATCTGTAGCTGCCAGCGAGCAGCGTTCACCGGCCAGTGGTTATTTATTCGTCGATTCCCGCTGTATGAAGCAGCAATGCGGTAATAACTCACACTGCCGGCGGTTCAGGAACAGCCAAACCCCCCACGCTTCCTCACCCCAACACCACATCTACTACACAGAAGATCAGCTCCCTCATTTCATCCTGCCCTCTCCCGAAATACCTGAAAGGTGAGCCTGTATTTCCCACACCGGTAACTGAGATGGAAATGCATTTTCTGCACTGATCTCACAAAGACAGCACGGGGAGACTGCCAAAAGGAAGGTTTTACTGGATGTAAAGCCTATTTAATGCATGTGGCTTCATCCCCAGCCTTTGATGGAAGCAGTCTCAGAGGGTCTGAGAAGTTTTCAACCCATAACTGGGTCTGCACTGATTTTTTGCCCCGTTCTCGCGCTGTGTGGTGATCCAACGCAATAGAAATTTAGAGAATCCAACTGTAGAAATGTAGAGAAGGAATTTATCCATCCTAAATCTGAAGTATGAAAGTTAGTTATCATAGAATCATAGAATCATAGGGGTTGGAAGGGACCTCCAGAGATCATCAGGTCCAACCCCCTGCCAAAGCAGGGTCCCTAGGACAGGTCACACAGGTTGGTGTCCAGATGGGGCTGGAATATCTCCAGAGAAGGAGACTCCACACCCCCCTGGGCAGCCTGTCCCAGGGCTCCCTCACCCTCACCGGGAAGAAGTTCTTCCCCAGATTGCTGTGGAACTCCCTGCGCTCCAACTTGAGGCCATGGCCCCTTGACCTGTCTCCACAGACACTGAGAAGAGGCTGCCCATGTCCTCCTGTGTCCCACCCTTCAGATATTGAGAACCATTGAGCATATCCCCTATCAGGCTTCTCTTCAGGCTGAACAGCCCCAGGTCACTCAGCCTTTCTTCACAGGGGAGATGCTCCAGGCCCTTCATCATCTCCATAGTCTCCTTTGGACACTCTCCAGGAGATCCCTGGTTGTTGGATCCCAGAACTGGCCACAATACTCCTGGTCAGGTGGGGCCTGACCAGGGCACAGTAGAGGGGGAGGATCCCCTCCTTCGAACCTGCTGGCCACACTCCTCCTGATGCCCCCCAGGATCCCATTGTCTCTCTCAGTCCCCAGGGCACACTGCTGGCTCATGGCCAATCTGTCATCCACCAGGACCCCCAGGTCCTTCTCCACAGAGCTCTTCTCCAGCAGGTCACCCCCAGCCTGTACTAAAACGAATGGTTGTTCCTTCCCAGGTGCAAGACTCTCCACTTGCTTTTGTTGAATCTCACCTGGTTTCTCCCTGCCCAGCTCTCCAGCCTGTCCAGGCCTCACTGGATGGCAGCACAGTGTTCTGTGTGTCAGCCACTCCTCCCAGCTTTGAATCATCAGCACTTACTGGATGCTATTCCTTCATCAAGGTCGTCAATGAAGATATTGAACAGGACTGGACCCAACACCGAGCCCTGGGGAACACCACTAGTCACAGGTCTCCAGTCTGATTCTGCTCCACTGATCCACACCCTCTGAGCTCCATCCAACAGCCAGTCCTCGACTCACCTCACTGTCCATTCATCTACCCCATGCATCTTACCCCAAGATCAGCACTGTAACCCTCTGTCATGCTAATGAACAGATCCAGGTCCTTCTAAAGACAATTCACCCAACCCATCATAAAATTTGTCTAAGGGTGAGATTAATTGCCCTCCATAGGAGTCCACAAAGTCTTGGTTGGGCTTTCACAGCGTTCCCATCAAACAGATGGGGTTAAGGTATTGTTTCAGCCAGAATTCTGTACTGAAACTCATTGGGTTTTTGGAGGGTTTTTTTGCAGTGCAGTGATTTTGGAAAAAAAAAATAAACAGGAACTTTCCCAACACAGAGAAAAAAAATCTCTTCTGAGACAAAAGAGAAAAATTTATATTGGAATAAATAGCCACCTATATTGGGAATTTATACTAGTGTAAATAATGGGCTTTAAAATTACTTTACATCTTTAGATGTCACGGTGCAGCATTAAAATTCCATAGTTAAAATACTGTATTGTGAATAATTTGGCGCTCGGTGAACTGTATTGCTTTATTTTCTGGGTTAAACCAGCTCTGATAAAATGCAATAATACTGTGTTGGAATTTTGCCTGTGTTTGGGTTTTGGTGGAGAAAGGAGGGGCTGCTGGGGTGGCCTCCGCAAGGAACAGCCAGAAGTTTTGCCCAGGCCCCACAGAGCAAACACCAGCCGGCTCAATTCCGGCGTCATTGCTGCCCAAGGCAGAGCCCATCAGCAACAGTCACAGCGCCTCTGGGAATCATCCTGAGGAGAAACAACCACAAGCGGCCGCTTTGTGACCCAGAGAAGGGAGTGAGAAGGGGGAGAGAGACTGTGCAGGCACCAAGGGCAGGGAAGGAGGAGGAGGCGCCCCAGAGAAAGATACTCCTGAGCCCCTGGAGAAACCCATGGTGGAGCAGATGTCCCCCCACAGCCCATGGAAAAGGCCCAGACCCCACTTGCAGCCCCTGGAGAGGCCCCAGGCTGGAGCAGGGGGAGACAGACAGAAGATGCTGTGACCCATGTTGGAGCAAGACCCTGGCAGGACCTGCAACCCATGGCGAGAGACACAGAGACGGGTGACAGAGAGGCCCACGCTGGTGAGCAGGTTTTCTGGGGGGGCTTGTGACTCTCTGGAGGACCGGGCTGGAGCAGTCTGGGCCTGAGGGACTGCACCCCATGGAAGAGACCCACACTGGGGCAGCTGGGGAAGAGCTGAAGCCCCATGGGAAAGGATTCACATTGGAGAAGTTAATGGAAGACTTTCTGCCATGGGTGGGACCCCACGCTAGGTGGAGCAGGGGAAGGGGGTGAAGAATGCCCACCCCAGCTAAGAAGGAAAACAACTTGTGAGGAAGTGACTGAAAGCCCCATTCCCCCAGTCCCTGCCCCTCCCCATGCCACAGTGGGCGGGGGGGTGGGGGGAAAGGGGGAGAAATCCTGAGTAAAGTTGAGTCTGTAAAGAAGGGAAGGGTGGGGGAAGGTGCTTTAAGTTCTGGCCACACTTCTCATCACTTGACTCTGATGTCATTGGGGGTGCAGGTCAGGGCCATCAATTAGAGAGTTTTCTTTCCTTTATTCCATGTTGAACCTGTTCGGCCAGTAACACTGATTCCAGAATGATGTCTCCCTGGCCTTATCTCCACTCCTGAACCTCTCAAGATCTGTTTTCTCTCCTGTCCAGCTGAAAAGGGGAGTGACAGAGGAACTTTGGTGCCACCAGCCAGGACCAAACCACCACACACTTTTAGGCCTTCTCATTAAAGCAAAACTAAAGCAGAGGTAGTAGAGCTACCTATGAAGCAATACCAAGGCTGAAATGTTAATCAATATTAATTAATTAGTTTGTTACTCACTGCAAATTGCAAAATGAGAGAGAGACGAGTAAGCCATACAACACCTTCTCAAACACAGTATTACATGTAATAAAATGATGTGAGAGCTTCTGGAAATACTGATGGATTTGGGCCAAAGTTTGAATGCCGCCAGCATTCTAATTACCCAGCTAAGTTTTCTAATTACATAAAAATTAGGAAAAGGACTAAAAAAAACCCCAAACCACAACTATTGATGTTCCTACAAAACTACAAGTGGGAAAAAATTGAAACCCATCCAGGTACCCAAACACAGCTTGATTTTCCTTGCCCACAGCAGACTCTCCAAGGGAAGCCAGCGTAATTCTGACAGCTTGGCTCAGCAGTTTGCCAGTTCCAGACTGAAAAATACACCCAAACCCCCAAGAATTGACCTTTTATTTCAGCCAGCCTCTTCAGAACATCCAGGTTCCCTCAACGCAGACTTTTAAAATCTTATTCCTTTGTCTCACTTCTCCTTTCATCTCCTGAATACATTTGTGTTGCAAAATGCTGCAGCAGCGTGAATCCCTTGTATGGATTTCATATAATTACTATTATGCTTTCATTACACTTCTCATGTGCTTTAGCAAGAGGTATTTTATAAATCATGGAGATTTTCCAATCAGTTCCCTTTGAATGTTATCACCCAAGCCTTTTTCTCCATGGGGATCTATCATAATACCTGTTGTAATGAGCGGAACGATACAGTCAAAAGATTTTTCCTTGAGGTCTAAAATGTCTTGAGATAACAAATTGCTCTTTATTTATACATAAGAACAGGTTCTACTTGCACCAGGAAAACTAGCAAGAGACCTATAGGCTTTCAAATGCTAATTAGATTCTATCCGCGGGACTAAATCCTGCCAGAATGCAGCGGGACCGCGAGTGACTACACACCATGGTACATTAAAAAATAAAGCTGGGGCTAATCCAAACCTCAGCTAGTAATCCTGCTTGACAAGCAGTTCTGTGTTTAATGGGTAATTTAATTGCTCACCAACGACAGGACCAGAAAGCATCCCGGTTGAGGAGAAAACCTGTCACCTCTGGCACACAATCACATCCCATTACTCTTCCTAGGGCTACAGCAGAACCTAGATTTGTTGGAGAACAGCTCAAAACCCTCTAATTAAATCTAAATATTATTTGGAGGAGAGGGAGGAAGAAAACACCCCCTCCCCACCCTCATACAACATGTTAATGCCATGGTTCACGCTGTAAGTCCATTGAGGATCTAATTGCTAAAAGAAGGGGAGCAAATTACCTGTGTTTTGGGGACTGTGTTTCCATCTGAACATGGATGCTCCCCACTGGAACCCAAAGATGATACTGAAGGAATGTTTGACACCAAGATGAGTGGTGAGGTTGACACAATAGAATCATAGAATCATAGAATCATAGGGGTTGGAAGTGATTTCCAGAGCTCATCGGGTACAACCCCCTGCCAAAGCAGCTCCCTAGGACAGGGTACAGAGTTGGCATCCAGGTGGAGCTGGAATATCTCCAGAGAAGGAGACTCCACACCCCCCTGGGCAGCCTGTCCCAGGGCTCCCTCACCCTCACTGGGAAGAAGTTCTTCCCCAGATTGGTGTGGAACTTCCTGTGCTCCAATTTGAGGCCATCGCCCCTTGTCCCATCCCCACAGACACTGAGAAGGGGCTGGCCATGTCCCCCTGCACCCCATACTTCAGATGTTTATAGACACTAATAAGGTCCCCCCTTGGTCTTCTTTTCTCCAGGCTGAACAGCCCCAGCTTATTCAGCCTTTCTTCATACGGGAGATGCTCCAGGCCCTTCATCATCTTCATAGCCCTTCTCTGGACTCTCTCCAGGAGATCCCTGTCCTTTTTACACCACGGAGCCCAGAACTGGCCACAACACTCCAGGTGGGGCCTGACCAGGGCAGAGTAGAGGGGGAGGATCACCTCCTTCGACCTGCTGGCCACACTCTTCCTGATGCACCCCAGGATCCCATTGTCTCTCTCAGCCCCTGGGCACACTGCTGGCTCATGGCCACCCTGTCATCCACCAGGAGCCCTAGGTCCTTCTCCACAGAGCTCTTCTCCAGCAGGTCACCCCCAGCCTGTACTGAAACGAATGGTTGTTCCTTCCCAGGTGCAAGATTCTCCACTTGCTTTTGTTGAATCTCACCTGGTTTCTCCCTGCCCAGCTCTCCAGCCTGTCCAGGCCTCACTGGATGGCAGCACAGTGTTCTGTGTGTCAGCCACTCCTCCCAGCTTTGTATCATCGGTGTCCTTGCTGACGGTGGATGCCGTTCCCTCATCAAGGTTGTCAATGAAGATATTGAACAGGACTGGACCCAACACTGAAGGAAAGGAAACCATCCAGAGGCATCTTGACGATACCTCCCTGATGAAAGACATCCCTTACTCCATGGAACAGCCTTGGTTTCTCTGGGTACTTTGAAGCAGAAGGTCAGTCAACCCAAAAGCATGGATATTTATTTCCCACTGGTTTCCATAGTCCCAGAAGAGAGGGTGGTTGTTCTTTCAGTAACTCAGAAATGGAATTATCCAGGGTATTTGTAACCAGTTATTTTACCGCTTCCAGGCTACTGGAATTACTGGTGGAAGCAGAGTTAGGTGATTCACAAGTAACCACCTAGTAAGAGTGTCTCAAAGATTGTGTAGGATGAACCCCAGAACTAGAGGGAAAATCCAAGCAGGTGGACTCTTCAATATGAAGGTGGTCGATCTGTGGCACAGGTTGCCCAGAGAGGTGGTGGAGGAACCATCCCTGGAGACATTCAAGGTCAGGCTTGATGGGGCTCTGAGCAAACTGATCTAGTGGAGATGTCCCTGCTCAATGCAGGGGGAGGTTGGACTAGGTGACCTCTAAATGTCCCTTTCAACCTTAGAAATTCTATGATTCTATGACTAGATATATTTCAGTAGACCCTGTTCCAGAAACTGGTGATCTGATTCTTGGGTGGACAAAATACCTCTACCTATCCAGGTGATGCCCAGAGACATTATCTCCCCATCTGGTTGGGATTTCTTGGTGGTGTTACTCTGTTCCAGCCCCCTATGTCAGAAGTAGCTGCAATGGTGTCATAGAATCTCAGACTGGTTTGGGTGGGAAGACACTTCAAAGCCACCCAGTGCCACCTCCTGCCATGCGCAGGGATACCCTCCAGTAAGTCAGGTTGCCCAAAGTTCCACCTGGTTGCTCAAAGTCTTCTACCAGGAGAAACAGAGGTAGGAGAATGAGTGAAATTCTTACAACTAAAATGAGTCAGACCTGTCAGACCTTGGGAATGAAATTTTGGAGACTGTGAGGTGGCTTCCTTGGCAGTAGATCCAGAGGGATGAGAGGGACTGTGCTACTAGCCCTCAGGTGACAAAACCAATGCCAGTTTGTTTCTCTAACCAAATCAAAAGCAAAAAAGTCACTGTTCCTCCTCAGATCTAGTTGAACTAGCCACATCATCTTTTGTGGCACCTCATCTGCTGCATATCCATTGCTTGCCAGTTCCTTTTTTATTCTAAAAAAATATAAATAAATACTGTAATTACATTTCTTCAGGTGTTAATTGGAATATTTTACATAAAGGTGATGAGATGCCAGAAGACTAATGGGTTGCTAGCATCATAATGCTGTGGAACAGTGAGAGATGTGTGAACCTTTAACAAGAAACCAGTTAGGTTTAATTAAAGGTTTCAAATACCACCAGTGCCCAAACAGATTTCATCCGTGCCTTTACCAAGTCTGCATTGGGGGTGATGACCTGGGAGGAGTCTTCAGGGGATTAGTCATGAAGATGTTGCATGTATGCAAAGTGGATACATACATTCCTTGGATTGTCTTCAATCCTTCTGGGGAGGTGACATAACCTGGCAATTTTTCTAAATGCTGTTCAAATTGTCTTCTTGAAACTTGGTGATTAAGATCCTTGAGGGTTACAGCAAATTACGGGGTAAAAAACCCAAAGCCCGAGATCCCATTGGCTTTCCGAGTTGCAAGAGCACACTGCTGGCTCATGGGAAATTTCTCATCCACCAGAAACCTCAGAAACTTCCCCCTAAGATCTCATCTAACCCTTCCGTCCTCCACCTTCACTCCAGCCCCCTTGTCCTGCCAGTTTCTGCCCTTTGAACAAGCTGATTCCCCTCCTGGTTCTCTGCTCGCTTCAGGGACTGGCAGGCTGCAATGAGGTCCCCCCACAGCCTTCTCTTCTCCAGGCTGAACCAGCCCAGCTCCCTCAGCCTCCCTTCTTTGTAGGGGAGCTGCTCCAGCCCTCTGAGCATCTCCGTGGCTCCTCTGAACCCTCTCCAACAGTCCCACATCTTTCTTGTATTGGGGCCCAGCTCTAGACACAGGACTCCAGCTGGGGCCTCAGGAGGGCAGAGCAGAGAGGGACAATCCCCTCCCTGTCCCTGCTGTCACCCCTCTGCTGATGGAGCCCAGGATCCCATCACCCTTCCAAGCTGCCAGAGCCACTGCTGGCTCATGGGAAGTTCCTCATCCCCCATGACCCCCAGGTCCTTCTCAGCAGGGCTGCTCTCCAGGAGCTCTTCTCCCAGTCTGTATCTATGTGTGGGATTCTTCTGTCCCAAGTGCAACACCTTACACTTGGCAGTGTTGAACCTCATTAGATTCACCCAGGCCCAGCTTTCCAGCCTGTCAAGATCCCTCTGGATGGCTTCCTTTCCTTCTACTGCATCAACCACACCACTCAACTTGGTGTCATCCACAAACTTGCTGAGGATGCACTCAATCCCATCATTTTATATGTTTTTAATGTGGTTTCCTAAGAAAATAGGGACTATTGGAACACAATCCATCCAGTGGTCTTTCCCTCCTTTCATTTCTTTTTTTCACATGTTGGTTCCCTAGACCTGAATTTGATGGAATAGCAACATATTATATATAGCTCACATTAAATCAAGAAAAGTCACAGGCAGAGGTTAATAGTCAGTAGAAAATCCTATCCAGGAGATACCAAACTATTGATAAAAGAGAAACCTCTCCTAATACACACATCTACTCAGAAAATAAGTTGTTATATTACTGATATACGCAGTGGCTAAGCAAGCCCTTATTGCCCAGACAATCCCTGCCTAAATAGATGTGACCAAGGGGTTGAAAAAAGATGAGGAGGAAGAGTCAGGTCACCTAATTCTGACTGAAAATGTTCCTTAAATCCAGGATTTCTGCTGAGGAGCACAGAGCCCTGTCACCTGCTTTTTCTTTCCTGACCCTTTCAGAACAAAGAAGAAATTGGATTTAGAGGTGGTTCAACTCTAATTCCTACCAGCTGCTACCTGACAATTTGGATTTAGTTCAGGCTGGGTCCAGGTTGTTCTAAATCAAGCTTTTTCCTACAGTCATAGATGTTTCTTGGCTCTTCTTCTAAACCATGGACCACATACATCAAACCTGGTAGGATCCTTCCTGCAGTAGAGTGCCTTGAAAATCAAATGGTGTATGCTCGTGGTTTGACCTGAAACATTTCCATTCACAGAATCAAAAAATCACAGATAATAGGGCTTGGAAGGGACCTCCAGAGATCAAGTCCAACACCCTGCCAAAGCAGGGTCCCTAGATCAGGTCACACAGGTCGGTGTCCAGATGGGGTTTGAATATCTCCAGAGAAGGAGACTCCACACTCTCCTGGGCAGCCTGACTCAGGGCTCTGAAGCCTATAGGTCAACTTCTGATTGGAGAAATGTCATCTTTAGCCCTTTAGGACATAACACTAATCACAAATACACCAATTAGAACTGAAGGAGCAATAGAATTAACTCTGAAGACTGTGGTGATGGTAACTCATCCACAAGCACTGATTATTCCCATCCAACCTGGCATTTAGCCAAGGTAAATCCAATTGGAAAGCAAGCTGTACAGTCATTATTTGCTGTGTTTTAATTCACAACACTTCTTAGTCACTGTTTCACCTCTCTGTTCTGTAATTTGGCATTTTTGTAATTAGGCAAAAATTGACAAGGAAATTTGGCCACCAAGTTACATTGAAAAGACTGATGTCTCCCATTATTCTCTGTACACAAGATCTGCTGAGCCACAGTAGCTGTAGACCCGTGGTGTCCCCAAGGAAAACCAAGCAGAAAGATAAGCAGAGGGAGACCCTTAGTACGAAACCAAAAGGGTCCCCTCTAAATTAAGACAACCAAGAGTCCAAAAATCCAAGACACCAAGACCCATCTGGATGTCTCTTTGTGTGACCTTTCCTAGGGACCCTGCTTTGGCAGGGGGTTGGACCTGATGATCTCTGGAGGCTCCTTCCAACCCCTGTGATTCTGTGATAAAGAGAGAGATGGACATTGGGAAGTTCTTCCCTCACCAAGCTGCTGAGTTATAGGAAAGTGATGCATACAAAGCACATCTGACTCTGCTTTCCTGAGGCAATGAGAAGAAAAGGGTAATAACAAAAGCAAACCCATGTGTATTTTGTCAATCAGGTCCCTCCCTTCTTCTCAAGAGGGAATAGTGTTTTTGCTGATGAACCTGAATATATAATGGACTCCCATTTCCAAAGCAAAACACTACCACCCTTAGAGGAGGAAGCTATTAGAAAGCACTTAGAAACCATAGTGAATGAGAAAGCAGTTTACAGGCCAGCGTGCTAACGAGACGCTCAGCTGGCAAAGTGCACCATCCCTCTTACAAATCATTTGTTTCAGTGACACTTCAGTTTGTGATTTACAAAGACACAAGCAATAAAACCAGAACTATCACCACTTCATCATGTTAAATTCTTGAGTTTGAGGAGCTGTTCAAGTCCCACCAACAATAAATGGAAAGGTGGATTTGGGCAGGAAGAATCCCACACATAGGTACAGTCTGGGAGAAGAGCTCCTGGAGAGCAGCCCTGCTGAGAAGGACCTGGGGGTCATGGGGGATGAGGAACTTCCCATGAGCCAGCAGTGGCTCTGGCAGCTTGGAAGGGTGATGGGATCCTGGGCTCCATCAGCAGAGGGGTGACAGCAGGGACAGGGAGGGGATTGTCCCTCTCTACTCTGCCCTCCTGAGGCCCCAGCTGGAGTCCTGTGTCCAGAGCTGGGGCCCCAATACCAAAAAGATGTGGGACTGTTGGAGAGGGGTCAGAGGAGCCACGGAGATGATCAGAGGGCTGGAGCAGCTCCCCTGTGAAGAGAAGCTGAGGGAGCTGGGCTGGTTCAGCCTGGAGAAGAGAAGGCTGTGGGGGGACCTCATTGCAGCCTGCCAGTCCCTGAAGGGAGCAGAGAACCAGGAGGGGAATCAGCTTGTTAAAGGGCAGAGGCTGGCAGGACAAGGGGGATGGAGTGAAGGTAGAGGACGGAAGGGTTAGATGAGATCTTAGGGGGAAGTTCTTTGCAGAGAGAGTGGTGAGGGACTGGAACACGCTGCCCAGAGAGGGGGTGGGTGCCCCATCCCTGGGGGTGTTGAAGGCCAGGTTGGCTGGGGCCCTGGGCAACCTTGTGTAGTTCCAGACCTGGAGGTTGGTGTCCCTGTCTGTGGCAGGGGGGTTGGAGCTTTGTGATCCCTGGGGTCCCTTC
Organism: Laterallus jamaicensis coturniculus; assembly: GCA_022605575.1. Lineage (NCBI taxonomy): Eukaryota > Metazoa > Chordata > Aves > Gruiformes > Rallidae > Laterallus > Laterallus jamaicensis. The sequence continues at coordinate 22,254 of JAKCOX010000186.1, forward strand.
CAACCCAGACCAGTCTATGATCATCCTTTTCACCATGCAAAGTCATTCGGTGTCAGGAGCTTTGAGATTTTTTTTTTGACACGAGGGTGTCAAGAGTTCAGTCACCTTCTTTCCAGAAAATGAACATGCCAATTAAACTAAATAACATCATAGCAGATCTGTAATTTGTCATTTTAGGATCTGTACAGGGTAAAGACAGCATAGGTCAATGAACAATTGAGGGCCCGTGGCTCTGTCACCTCTGGTTCATTTGTCACCTCCATAATGAGGAGTACAGAGTGGACGGAGATAGGGAAGGAGAAGAAAAGCCACTTTAGAAGGTAAAACTTTTAAAAATTACTAATGAGGAAGGAGCAGCACAGTTCCAAATTATCTGAGGAGACTTGCTTGCAAGGGAGAGACACAGCCCCCAGGTCTGTGAGGAAGAAGACATGTGGCCAGGACACAATTGACTTCAGGCTTCCCCCTGCATCCTGTGCTTCTCACAGAATCCCAGAAGGTGAGGAGTTGGAAGGGACCTGGAAAGATCATCTAGCCCAACCCCCTGCCAGAGCAGGAGCACCCAGACTAAACCACACATGAATCCATCCAGGTGGGTTTGAATGCCTCCAGAGAAGGAGACTCCACAGCCTCTCTGGGCAGCCTGTCCCAGGGCTCTGCCACCCTCACAGGGAAAATGTTCCTCCTGACATTCCTATGGAGCTTCCTCTGCTCCAGCTGCACCCACTGCCCCTTGTTCTATTGCTGCCATCCCTGAGCAGAGCCTGGCTCCATCCTCCAGCCTCTCACCCTTTATATCTTTATAGACATTGATAAGGTCACCTCTCAGTCTCCTCCAGGCTAAAGAGGCCCAGCTCCCTCAGCCTCTCCTCATCAAGAAAGAGTTTCCCTCCCTCCATCACCTTGGTGTCCCTGTGCTGGGCTCTTTCAAGGAGTTCTGTGTCCTCCTTGAACTGAGGGGCCCAGAACTGCACCTAATATTCCAGGTGTGATTTCACCAGAGCAGAGCAGAGGGGGAGAAGGACCTCTCTTGACCACCTAACCACCCCTTCTAAAACACCCCAGGATGCCATCGGCCTTATTGACCACAAGGTCATGTTGCTCATCATGGTCATCCTGCTGTCCACCAAGACCCCCAGGTCCCTCTCACCTACTCTGCTCTCCAACAGGCCAGTCCCCAACCTATACTGGTACCTCATTCCCCCTTTGAATCTAATCTCCAGTTCCACAACTCCAGAGATGACTCTGCTCTGTCCACCTCTCACACAGACCTTGATAGATTCACCAAGTCAAAATTCTGTGACTTCAGGTCACAGCCCAAAAAGTGAAACTCTCTGAGATTCATTTGAATATTCCTTTAATAATCTAATTTCTGCTGCCCTTAAGATGAGTCATGCTCTAAATCAGTGGCCTTTTCACCTTCTCTACCCAGGAGATGAAGAGATGACTTCTTTTCCTCCAGGTTTCCCAGGACTCAGCAACACATCACACTTTAATTTCTCAAGCTTTGGCTGAAGAAGCACTTCTGTAGTTCACCACCAGCAAAACATTTCACCAGAGCTCAGCTACTTCTAAAAACTTCAGTAGTTATTGTCTTCTGAAGTATTTTGTGACATTCAAAGTTATGACACTAGAAGAAGCACTGAGAAGGTGTGTGCCTACAACCACACAACTACCTGGATACCAGGACAGAGAATGCCCAGCTCAAGTGGACATCTAGCAGAGGATGCTCACTCATGCTTGAGACACCCATAAATACAGGAGAATTAGGCCAATAACAAACATTTTCTGGGAAAAGTGGCCCAAAAGGTCTCTATAAGGTCACTATAAGGTCCCCCCACAATCTTCTCTTCTCCAGGCTGAACCAGCCCAGCTCCCTCAGCCTCTCTCCATAGGGGAGCTGCTCCAGCCCCCTGAGCATCTCTGTGGCTCCTCTGAACCCTCTGCAACAGTTCCACATCTTTCCTGAACAAGCCCAATTCCTTCAGTCTGGGTTCATCAGAGAGGTGCCCAAGCCCCTGGATCATTTTTTGTGGCCTCCTCTGGACCTGCTCCAACAGGTCCATGTCCTTCTTGTGTTGAGGGCTCCAAAGTTGGATGCACTATTCCAGGTGAGGTCTCCCCAGAGTAGAGCAGAGGGGTTAGAATCTCCTCGCTCGATCTGCTGGCCAACACAGGTTGTAGTTGGCCTTCTGGGCTGCAGATACACATTGGTGGCTCATGTCCAGCTTCTCAACCATGAGTCCCCCCAAGTCCTTTTTCTCAGGGTTGCTTTCCAGTATATCATTTCCTGATCTGCCTGGAATGAGGATTGTTCCAACGAGGATTGTTCCAACCCAGGTGCAGGACCCTGCCCTTGGCTTTGTTGAACCTCATGAGGTCCACCTGGCCCCATTTCTCCACCCTGTCCAGGTCCCTCTGGATGGCATCCCATTCTTCTAACACATTCACCTCAACACCCAGCTTGGTATCATCACCAAACTTGCTGAGGGTGCCCTCAATCCCACTGTCAATATCATTAATAAAGAGATTAAACAGCCCCAGTCCCACCACAGACCCTTGAGGAACACCACTTGTCACCATCTTTCATTTGGACTGACCAGTCCACCCATCAAATCCATCTCTCTCCATATCTATATGCAGTGAGATTACTTCAGCCTAGGAGACAACATTAACACCAAGTGATAGGTACTTAAAGGGGATCCAGGAGGGAGGTGAGTCCAAATTTCTGGATCAGGCCTCCAACTTCATATTCCGTCTCCTTCTCCAAAGCTGTATGGGGAGCAAAGCACCATTAACATCCAGGAGGGACTAAGCACTGCTGGAAATTACCAGGAGTTATCCCTTACTAAAAGCAAGGTGGGATGTCCCATGCTTTAGATACACCATGGAGTGCAGTTTGGGACCCAGTATTGCAGAGATGAGGTGTAATCATGAGTCCCAATTACTTGCACTGCAGATTTTTGTATGCTCTTCCAAGAATTGGACCAATTTTATCTCCTTGGTAAACAAAGGAGAAAAAAATGATTGGTGACAGTCTTCAGAACACAGCAATCCAGTGAGACCTGGCCTGGCTGGAGAGCTGGGCAGGTTGAAACCAGATGAGGTTTGAGAAAAGCAAGCGCAAGAGTCTTGCACCTGGGAGGAAATAACCACTGGAATCAGTACAAGCTGGGGGTGACCTGATGGAGAGGAGCTTTGTCGAGAAGGATCTGGAGGTCCTGGTGGATGACAGGTTGGTCATGAGCCAGCAGTATGTCCTGGGGGCTGAGAGAGACAATGGGATCCTGGGGTGCATCAGGAGGAGTGTGGCCAGCAGGTCAAAGGAGGGGATCCTCCCCCTCTGCTCTGCCCTGGTCAGGCCCCACCTGGAGTGTTGTGGCCAGTTCTGGGCTCCCTGGGATCAAACAGCCAGGGATCTCCTGGAGAGAGTCCAGAGGAGGCTACGGAGATGATGAAAGGCCTGGAGGATCTCCCCTGTGAGGAAAGGCTGAGTGACCTGGGGCTATTCTGCCTGGAGAGAAGAAGCCTGAGAGGGGATCTGATCAATGGTTATCAAGATCTGAAGGGTGGGATGCAGGGGAAATGGCCAGCCTCTTCTCAGTGTCTGTGGGGACAGGACAAGGGGCGATGGTCCCAAGTTGGAGCACAGGGAGTTCCAGACCAATCTGGGGAAGAACTTCTTCCCAGTGAGGGTGAGGGAGCCCTGGGACAGGCTGCCCAGGGGGGTGTGGAGTCTCCTTCTCTGGAGAGGTTCCAGCCCCATCTGGACACCGACCTGTGTGCCCTGTCCTAGGGATCCTGCTTTGGCAGGGGTTTGGACCTGATGATCTCTGGAGGTCCCTTCCAACCCCTGTGATTTTATGATTCCAGAGCGTGCTATCAAGATGCACACACTTGTAACTCAACTCCCTGCAGAGGGTCTGTAGAGGGATCTCTGGCACTTGGCACCGCTGCCACTGTAGTTAATTTATGTGTGAAAGGATTACCTGTCAACTCCGCACAGATTGCAGCCATCACTCTGGCTTGTCTGATGAGTCAGCAGAGGAGGTTTAGGTTTGGGATCCTTTTGTTCTTCATTTTCCCTTTCATGTTGGAACTGAACAAGGTCTTGTTGCGCATCTCTCTGCAACTGCTGTCCGGAAAAATTAGGGAGCTTCAGTGATAGGTGACACAAGCATCCTCCCATGGTCTCATAGTGAAATCCAAACACACTGAATCTATATTCACAGGGAGAAGCAGCATCAACAGCATCCAGGGACCATCAAACAGCAGCAATATGCAATGAAAGACAAGATTAATCCTTGGAAAACCTTTTCTTCTTGGTGGATTTTTGAGCAGGCTTGAGTTTCCTGAGGAAATGGTTTCCTGAGAAGGTGGGTGTTTCAGGCTTGAGGTTTCCCAGAGCATCATCACCACACTGGAGACACCAGTCAAGGGCCAATTAGCCATGCTGGTACCTGCAAGAGGTTACAACTGGTTTTTAGTTTGGGTAGGAAGGTTCTCTCTGGCCATACTCACTCCCAAGCTTTGGTTTGCACAGTGGAGGGCTCTCAGGGCAAGGAAATTAGAATCATAGAGTCATAGAATGCTTTGGGTTGGAAGGGACCTCAAAGATCATCAAGTTCTAACTTCTCTGCAAAGGGCAGGGACACCTCTCACTACAAGAGAGACATCATGGACCTGGAGTGAGTCCAGAAAAGGGCAACCAGGCTGGGGAAGGGGCTGGAGGGCAAATCCTCTGAGGAGCAGCTGAGGGAGGTGGGGGTGTTGAGCCTGGAGAAGAGGAGGCTGAGGGGAGACCTTATTGCTCTCTCCAACTCCCTGAAAGGAGGTTGTGATGAGCTGTGGGTCAGTCTCTTCTTGCAGGTAACTAGCAATAGGACAAGAGGAGATGGCTGTGAGTTGCTCCAGGGGAGGTTCAGGTTAGAAATGAGGAGAAATTTCTTCTCAGAAGGAGTGGTTGGGCATTGAAAGGGGCTGCCCGGGAAGGTGATGGAGTCACCATCCCTCGGGGTGTTCAAGGAGAGGTTGGATGAGGTCCTCAGGGACATGGGTTAGTGAGTAATAGAGGTGATAGGGCAACAGCCGGACTAGATGACCTTGGAGATCTTTTCCAACCTTAAGGATTCTATGATTCTATGATTATACATTCCTATCCTTGACTGGGAGAGATGTTCCTGCTGCTGTCACAACAGCCCTTGACCCAGCCGTCCCTGCACAAGCCTCAAGGCAGAGGAGCCATGGAAGAAAGAGATACATTTAAAGTGTGAAATGATAAAGGTGGGAATTCAAAGAGTGTTTTTTCATCCTCTTTCGAGCATAAATACTTCTTTTCCCCTGGTGACTAAGTGCTGGGTACAGTTTGAAAGTGCTGAAGCTGCACTATTGGGGCATGAAACTCTAGAAGTTTGGTACCTTATATAAAGAGAATCACAGAATCACAGGGGTTGGAAGGGACCTCCAGAGATCATCAGGTCTAACCCCCTGCCAAAGCAGGGTCCCTAGGACAGGTCACACAAAGAGACATCCAGATGGGTCTTGAATATCTCCAGAGAAGGAGACTCCACACCCCCCTGGGCAGCCTGTCCCAGGGCTCCCTCAGCCTCACCAGGAAGAAGTTCTTCCCCAGTTTGGTGGCGAACTCCCTGTGCCATTGCCCCTTGACCTGTCCCCACAGACACTGAGAAGAGGCTGGCCATTACCTCTGCAGCCCACCCTTCAGATCTTGAGAACCATTGATCAGATCCCCTCTCAGGCTTCTTCTCTCCAGGCAGAATAGCCCCAGGTCACTCAGCCTTTCCTCACAGGGGAGATCCTCCAGGCCCTTCATCATCTCCATAGCCTCCTCTGGACTCTCTCCAGGAGATCCCTGGCTGTTTGATCCCAGGGAGCCCAGAACTGGCCACAACACTCCAGGTGGGGCCTGACCAGGGCAGAGCAGAGGGGGAGGATCCCCTCCTTTGACCTGCTGGCCACAGTCCTCCTGATGAACCCCAGGATCCCATTGGCTCTCTCAGCCCCAGGGCACACTGCTGGCACATGGCCACCTTGTCACCCACCAGGAGCCCCAGATCCTTATCCTCAGAGCTCCTCTCCCACAGCATGTCACCCACAGCCTGTACTGATCCAAGCAGTTATTCCTTCCCAGGTGCAAGACTCTGACCTTGCTTTTATTAAATGTCACCTGGTTTCTTCCTGCCCAGCTGTCCAGCAGAGGGCATTTGCTTTAGGAATATATTTCAATAAAATGGGTCTAAGCTCTAATTAAGTGTAAAGTGGTGTGCAATAAGGACCAGCTGCACAGCCACAGTCACAGAATTAAGTTTGGAAGGTGCTGACCTGGGGGTTGGACCCGATGTTTTCTTGAGGCCCCTTCCAACTCCGATGATTCTGTGAATCTGTGACCTAAATAGATCATTTAAGCTTAAAAGAAGAGATTTGGTTTCAAATGTAATTGATCTGACTTGTAGTGACACCAGGGACAACGGCTGCCACAACACACGGCTTATTCAAAGCGATTGGCAGGCACCTCATTTTACTCAACTTCTCCAGCTCAGACCATGAAGGATTGGGCTGTCAAAACCTTCTAACATCCAATCCTCTGTGCGTGTCCAGAGTGGGAATGTGAAGGTATATTTACGTGGTGATGTTATAAAAGGAGGGCAGGTGGAGAAAAGGAAAGGAAAACACTTATGTGAAGCGTTTCACAGCCTCCCAAAACCAGTGGAATCAAAGAAATCCTAACAGTCAGTGGAAAGCTTCCACTGAAATAACCAGCCCAGCTTCAGTTAGATTTTTCTAAGGAGATGATAGAATTATAGAATCAGAGAATGGTCTGGGTTGGACCCCAAGGATCACAGAGTTCCAACCCTCCTGCCACAGGCAGGGACACCAACCTCCAGGCCTGGAGCTACACAAGGTTGCCCAGGGCTCCAGCCAACCTGGCCTTCAACACCCCCAGGGATGGGGCACCCACCCCCTCTCTGGGCAGCCCCTTCCAGCCCCTCACCACTCTCTCTGCAAAGAACTTCCCCCTAAGATCTCATCTAACCATGCTCCAGCCCTCTGATCATCTCCATGGCTCCTCTGAACCCTCTCCAACAGCCCCACATCTTTCTTGTATTGGGGTCCACGCTCTGGCCACAGGACTCCAGCTGGGGCCTCAGGAGGGCAGAGCAGAGAGGGACAATCCCCTCCCTGGCCCTGCTGGCCACAGTCATGTTGAAAACTGCAGTATTTTTCCCACTCCCTAATGCTTAAGCCCATCAAATGAGGAGAATGGAGGCGGGGGAATTGAGCTTTAGGATGGCACAGAAATCTCAGCGTGAGCTTTTCTCCGTGTTTCTTGAACAAATGCCAATGCAGCTGGAGTGAAGCTGCCACCCTGGCTCCCATGATGGGGACCAAACATCTCATCACTCATGTGGCAGCGCTGGATCCATACCTCCCTTCTGAAAAGAGGCTAAAGGAGCTGGATTTGTTCAGCCTGGACACGAAAAGGCTACAGGGGGACCATCCCAGGCTTCACACAAGCCAGCAGTGTACTCTTGCAGCTCAGAAAGGTGATGGGATCCTGGGCTTCAGCAGCAGAGGATTGGCTGGGGCCCTGGGAAATCTTGTATAACACCAAGACCTGGAGGCTGGTGACTCTGCCTGTGGCAGGGGGGTTGGAACTTTGTGATCCTTGGGGTCCCTTCCAACATAGACCTTTCTATGATTCTATGAACCTTGTCCTTCAGCCTGTACTGCCCCCTTTGTACCTCCCTGAAATAAATTCAGATGATGCTCAGAAAGATAAGCACCATCTTGGACTTTACCAGGCCCTGGGAAGTCAATCAAAAGATCAATCAATAAGATTCACGTGGGGAAAGAGATTGCAGATGAGGAACCGTGGGGAAGTTATTGCTGAAGAGAGAGATCCTCATCTGCAGTGCGGCTCTGCGGAAGCACGGATTCCCCCGTGGCACCGACTACGCGGGCAGCTAGACAGGTCGTGAATTTAATCAAACCTGACCTAAGCCTGTCATTCAAACACAAGTTTTTTGAGGAAGAAAACCCATAAAATTAAGATTTTTCAATTCCAGGGAGAAATAATTTGCTCTGTCTCATAGCTCAGTTTGTTGTTCCAATTAAAACGCTGTGTTTTAGTAATATTCATTAAATGTTGGCAGGGGAGGAGAAGACTTATTTGACAGGGAGAAGAGCTATGAAAATTTAAACCCAGTTTTGGACACTGGAGATTCTTAACTGCAGGCAGATCTGCTGGGCTGCAGATCATGGATTAAGTGATTCTCTTTTTATGGGGGGAAAAAGAACGGTGCTGCAATGAAAGCATACAGGCACGGGTGGGGGAGGATGGGAGTCTGATGGTGATGTTCTGTAATACTGGGTAGACAAGCTTCTGTTGGCCCAATATGGAGATGTGCTCAATGCTTTTCAATTTTTAGGGGGATTATTTTTATATATATATTATTTTATATATATATTTAAATATATATATATATTTCCATTAATATATATTAATATATTTTAACTATTTTAGGTATCTTATATATTCTATATTATTATATATACATATATATATATATATATATATATACACACACCCATATATGTACCCATATACATGGGTATATACCTGGTACATATATATATATAGTGGTGGGGTGAATATGTATATGTACCAAGTATATACCTACGTATACAGATATATGGGTATATACATGTATATACATACATATATATACATATATATATGGGTGTATATATATATATGGGTGTATATATGTGTGTGTGCACATGTATACATATATATATGCTTTATATTTGGTATACATATGGCTAAATATAGATGGTATATATATATATTGCTATTTTTATATATAGTATATACATGGGGGTGTATATATATATATACATATATATATACACACCTCAAATATATGTATAACCATAGATATATCAAATACATATATATAGTATATATAAAACTGTGTGTTATATATATACATGGGTATATATATAGATGTATACGCACACACATATACATATACCCATATATATACCAAATATATATGGAAATATACATATATTGTATGTATATACCCATATATATAAATACCTATATATATATATACACACCCCAAATATATGTATAACCATATATACATATATATAGTATATATATAACTGTGTGTTATATATAACTGTGTTATAGACATATATATACATGGGCGTATATATATATATGGATGTATACACACACACACACACACATATATATACCAAATATATATGGAAATATATATACACCCATGTATATACCCATAAATACCCATATATGTGTATATATATATATTTCCCCATATATATATGGGTGTGGGTATGTGTATATATTGACCCTGTATATACACCCTTTTAGGGGTATAATTTTATATATTGTACATAAATATATATAGTATATTATATATAAAAATGATATCCCTACATGGTTATATGCTTATATATTAATATATAAAAATAATGTTATATTTAATGTAATGTACAATGCAATGTATTAATATACCATAAATGTATTCCATATAAATTACATCTCTGTGTGTCTCTATATTTACATATACATAGAGAACATTAAAGGACGACTGATCACCCCCTCTACTCCATCAAATTTCAACTGTTCCATCAACATCATTTCACTGTGAGCTCCACACCATCACTTAGACAACAGTTCAAATCATGATTTAAAGACTTGCAATGATGGAGAAGCCATCCTACCCCCAAGCTAAATTATCCCAACCGTTAATTGCATTCGTTGTTCAAATTGTGCCCATTATTATTTTACTCCATTCATCTCCCTTTGCCTTCCAATCTGTGACTCTTGACCCTTTAACCCTGAGAACATCAGCTGAGACAACAAAGCCTGCCTTCCAGCACAGATGAGCAACCAAATTCAAGCAGGAAGACAAATGGGCTGAGGAAATGGTATTAAAGTAGTTGGTTGGGGTTGAGGAGGGTGGTTTGGTGTGGGTTTTTCTACATCATTTAATGCTTCTCCACAATTTGACATCATCTTTTTATTGGAAGTGAAATCTCTTCTAGCCTTTTCCCTGAAATCCCTTTTTAAAATCCCATCATTAAATTGGAAAGAAGCTCAGAGTGACTGCCCTGCCTTTGGTGATGTTAATCCCTGTCTGGATATATTGCTAATTCAGCCCAGAGGGTCACAGAACTACTCCTACAAAGCCTATTTTTAATCTTGCTTTGGGTGCAGAACAGATTGTACCCAACAGCAACATTTCCCAAAGATTTCCCAAGATGGGAATTTCCTGGCTCCCCATGAATTATATTTCACTTTCTCTTCCATCCTCAACATAGAGTCATTTTTTTGGACCAAAGTGGGAAGCTTTCCAATGAGTCTGTTGAACATATGTTCCTACACCCAGTGGTATTACCTTTCCTGCTTGGATGCTGGATAGAGAAACTTTTGAAATCATTGAGTCCAACCATAGATGTCCTCTGCTAAATCATATCCGTGAGCACCTCATCTACCTGACTTTTAAACACATCCAGGGGTGGGGACTCAGCCCCCTCCCTGGGCAGCCTGTGCCAGGCCCTGACAACTCTCGCAGGGAAGAACTTTGCCCTCCCAGCTGAGCTGACTCTGCCCTGGGGCAGCTTGAGCCCATTGCCCCTTGTCCCATCTCCTGGCCCCTGGCTGAAGAGACCATCGCCCACCTCTCTGCACCCTCCTGGCAGGGCAGGGGAGGTGGATGGGGAGAAGGTTTCCCCTCAGCCTCCTCTTCTCCAGGCTCAACACCCCCAGCTCCCTCAGCTGCTCCTCAGAGGATTTGCCCTCCAGACCCTTCCCCAGCCTGCTTGCCCTTCTCTGGACTCACTCCAGGACCTCAATGTCCTTCTGATGGGGAGGAGCCCAGAACTGGACCCAGCACTTGAGGTGCAGCCTCACCAATGCCCAGTCCAGGGGCACAATCCCCTCCCCAGATCTACTGGCCACACTATTTCTGACACAAGCCAGGATGACATTGGCCTTCCTGGCCACCTGGGCACACTGCTGGCTCATGGTCAGTCAGCAATCACCCAACACCCCCAGGTCCTTCTCTGCCTGACAGCTCTCCAGCCAGTCTCCCCCAGCCTGTAGCGCTGCAGGGGGTTGTTCTGTCCCATGTGCAGCACTCTACACTTGGCCTTGTTATACCTCATCCCATTGGTCTCAGCCCATGGGTCCAGCCTGGCCAGATCCCTCTGAAGAGCCTCCCTACCCTCAGGCAGATCAACACTTCCTCCCAGCTCAGTGTCATCTGCAAATTCACTGAGGGAACATCCCATCCCTTCATCCAGGTCATGGATAAAGATGTTGAACCAAACTGGCCCCAGCACTGAGCCCTGGGGAGCACCACTCATGACGAGCCTCCAGCTGGATTCAGCTCCATTCATCCTTTGGGCGTGACCATCCAGCCAGTTTTTGATCCAGCAGAGGATCCACCTGTCCAAACCAGTGGCAGCCAGTTTCTCCAGCAGAACACTGTGAGAAACAGTCTCAAAGGCTTTGCTGAGGTCAAGGTACATTAAAACCACTATGAAAAAGAATTTTCCTCTAAAATTGGGCAAGAAACAAAGTCCCTCCTGGCAGTACACAGAGGTTTGTCATGGGTGGCTGATGAACACTTTGGAAGCCCCTAGTTATAAAGTTTAGCAGCACCACCTTTGTTCTGCCTGCTTCCCACTAATGAGCTATTTTCAAAAGAAGGAGAAAGTAAGGATTTGCCCCTCAAAAAAATTATAGATATCAGAACTTTCATCAACTCCCAGAAAGCATAGAGGCGTAGGATCAATTCTGGAGCCCCTCCAAATTCAGTGTTTGGCCCATCAAGTTTGTGTTGCTTTTTTTAGGGCAAAATAGACAAATAGGAAGAACCATGTGATGGTGTACAGTGCGTAGGAGAAAATGAATGACTACATAATGTTTCCTGGTGAGGTTTCTGTACTAATTACTGCTTATTTTTTTGTTTTTCTCCAACTATATTGTTCCACAGCAACCAAATTTGCTCTAGCAAGTTTCCATGACAGTGTCTTTTTAAACAATGCAGGAAAAGAAGGAGCTCAAAGCTATAATTATCCAGAATTGATGCCCACGATGAGAAGTTGTTTCACTTCTCTGTAATTCAACTTTCAGCACTCTGGGTGGAAAGTATTATTAAAACATTTCCTTTTCAAAAAGAGTAATTGTTAAAAGAAGGGAAAGGGAAAGAAAAATGACTTTTATGAAGGTATAACTAGGTGGAGAGATGATGTTAGAGTAGGAGATGTGGTCTACCTTGAGCTCAGGAAAACATTTGATACCATCTCCCACAACATCCTCATGGCTGAACTCAGGAATTGTGGGCTGGAGGATCAAGGAGTGAGGTGGGTTGTGAACTGGGTGAAGGAAAGATGTCAGAGAGTTGTGGTCAGTGGAGCAGGGTCTAGCTGGAGGCCTGTATCTAGTGGAGTCCCTCAGGGGTCTGGACTGGGACCAGTACTATTCAATATATTCATTGATGAACTGGATGAGGGAACAGAGAATACAGTCAGCAAGTTCGCTGAGGACACAAAGTTGGGAGGGGTGGCTGACACCCCAGGGGGTTGTGCTGCCATCCAGAAAGGTCTAGACAGGCTGAAGAGTTGGGTGGGGATATGTTTAATGAGATTGAACATGGGTATCTGGGGAGAACAACCCCAGGTACCAATATAGGTTGGAGATGGAGCTTTTGGAGAGCATCACAGGGAAAAGGGATCCGGGGGGCCTGGTAGACAGAAGGATGACCATGAGGAGCAACATGCCCTCATGGGTAAGAAGGCCAATGGCATCCTGAGGTGTATTAAATGGTGTGTGGTTAGTAGGTCAAGAGAGGTTCTCCTCTCCCTCTACTCTGCCCTGGTGTGACCCCACCTGGAATACTGGGTCCAGTTCTGGGCCCTTAGTTCAAGAAGGATGGGGAACTACTGTAAAGACTCCAGCACAGGGCCACCAAGGTGATGGAGGGAGTGGAACACTTTCCCTATGAGGAAAAACTGAGGGAGCTGGGCCTCTTCAGCTTGGAGAAGAGGAGACTGAGGGGTGACCTCATCAGTGTCTACAAATATGGAAAGGGTGAATTTCAGAAGGACAGAGTCAGGCTCTTCTCAATGATGTCAAGTGACAGGACAAGGGGCAATGCGTGCAAGCTGGAGCAGAGGAGGTTATATGTGAACATAAGGAAAAGCCTGTGAGGGTGGAAGAGCCCTGGGACAGGCTGCCCAGAGAGGTTGTGGAGTCTCCTTCTCTGGAGGCATTCAACACTCAGCAGCACGTAGTCCTGTGTGATTTAGTCTGGGTGCTCTGGCAGGGGGTTGGACTAGATGATCTTTCAAGGTCCCTTCCAACCCTGATCATTCTGTGTTTCTGTGATTCTTTGATACATGCCATATATCACTCCAATCAGTACCAAAGGGTACTGGGATTGTATGTGAAGAATGGAAAACCATCAGGAGAGCCAGGAAGGAAGCTGCCAAGAAAGCTGGGATGAAATAGCCAGCCTCTTTTCAATGGTCTGTAGGGACAGGACAAGGGGCGATGGCCTCAAGTTGGAGGACAGGAAGTTTAACACCAATATGTGGAAGAACTTCTTCATGGTGGGGGTGAGGGAGCCCTGGGACTGGCTGTTCAGTGGGGTGTGGAGTCTCCTTCTCTGGAGATATTCAAGACCTGCCTGGACATCTACCCGTGTGCCCTGTCCTAGGGACCCTGCTTTGGCAGGGGGGTTGGACCCGATGATCTCTGGAGGTCCCTTCCAACCCCTACGATTCTGTGATTCTGTAAAAGGTGGGATGAAATCTGGGATGAAAGCTGGTTATCACTATGTTCAACACCACCCCTGTTTTTCCAATATTTCAACAATACCTTTTCCTTTTCCTTCTTTTAATAGGAAATGATAACTGATGCCTCATCTCCCTGAGAGTAACGAGATACTCCAAGGTGAATGAAACATAAAACCAACTCCTTTTACCCAAAACTTCAATTCATCTATTCAAACAGCATGAAAAAATGAGTGGTTTAGTTTATTAGCTAACTCCACCCCCTCAAAATTTGTTCTGAGACGTTTGCAAATAGATTTAGAGTTTCAGCAAAGACCTAAATAATTTCAGGCAGGTCTCTATTTGCTGTCTGGTTTCTTCTTCCAGCACATGCTAAAGAAAGAAAGGTTAATACCAGAGGTTACTGCAAACTAAATAGAAAATAGATTGAGTAACACTTTAATATATTGAATTCAATAGAAGACAGAGCAATGATATGAATGCATTAACTACTCTTGGGATAACATCCTCAGACGTCACACTAGATGATGATTTCTCTTTGCAGCCTTCATTCCAGTCCCTGATGCTGCAGCCAAGCAGTCCCTGCCCTTGGACTTGCAGACAGGGTTTTGCTCTATTTGCCCTACCAATCTTGTCAATGAAGTGATGAGATGTGGCTAAGCAAGTCATAAATTTCCTTTCCTCTTCACTGGCATCAGCAGGATATATAAATTAGTGTGTTCCTCTTACTGACTGCTATCACATCCTTCTTGCTGGGGCTGAGAAGATGGGAATCCAGGGGAAGACAAATGATGATTCATGTTGGTGAGGAGGGAAAAACTGAAAGGTCAACACTAGTTGGGGTCTGAGGAGCATCCTAGCTCTATCAAAGGAAGAATCAGCACTTTCTGTGTTGTTCTGCAGTTAAACAGATAATTCTCTTGAGGAGGGGGGATCCTCAGAGCTTACAGTAGCAGACCCTCAGAGAAGTGAGGATGGTGTGAGCAGTTTCGGAACAAAGAGAAGGAATTTGACATTGCACAGCACCTGACTCTATGACAGACAGAAAGAAAGACCAGTTGGTGGATTTGGACCCCAAAATCCACCACCAGCACCTAAAAGAGCCCTGGTGAGGCCCCACCTGGAGTGTTGTGGCTAGTTCTGGGCTCCCTGGGATCAAACAGCCAGGGATCTCCTGGAGAGAGTCCACAGGAGGCTACAGAGATGATGAAGGGCCTGGAGCATCTCCCCTGTGAGGAAAGGCTGAGAGAGCTGGGGCTGTTCAGCCTGGAGAGAAGAAGACTAAGGGGGGATCTGATCAATGGTTATCAATAGCTGAAGGGTGGGACACAGGGTTTCATGGGCAGCCTCTTCTCAGTGTCTGTGGGGACAGGACAAGGGGCGATGGCCTCAAGTTGGAGCACAGGGAGTTCCACACCAATCTGGGGAAGAACTTCTTCCCAGTGAGGGTGAGGGAGCCCTGGGACAGGCTGCCCAGGGGTGTGTGGAGTCCCCTTCTCTGGAGAGATTCCAGCCCCATCTGGCTGCCTCCCTGTGTGACCTGTCCTAGGGACCCTGCTTTGGCAGGGAGTTGGACCCCATGATCTCTGGAGGTCTCTTCCAACCCCTCTGATTCTGTGAAATCATTCTCATTTGATGGATTAAAAAATAACTAATTATAATAGTAATTCTGATTTATTCTGGATTAATGAAGGCTTAAGTCCTAGGGACCCTGCTTTGGCAGGGGGGTTGGACCCAATGATCTCCGGAGATCACTTCCCACCCCTGTGATTCTGTGATTCAAATATTGCTCCAGCAGCAGACATGGAACATCAAAAGGATGTGCCAATCCAGCCTATGCTTTGTCACTTGGTGCATCATCAGCTTAAAAACATGTGGATTAAGAGGTCTAATACATGGTTTGGAAAGGAATGTATAAAAACCTCCTTTCATTGCTAGATGAATATCATCCCAGTCTGATCTTCTGTGATGTATTCATAGGCACAAACAAAACAACCATAAAAAAAGCATTTTAGAATCCCTTAATTTCAGAAAAAAATAAGTTAGATGGTTGCTTCTTTTGTTTTTTTTCCTTGGAACTTTATTTTATATGATTCTTACCCATTTTTATATTCATGGCTATGCATTTTTATAAGCACCCCTCAACAGAGCAGCAGAGAAGCAAAGATTCCTCCCAGAAATCCTTCCAGAAAACCAGAAACCCTTTTGCTCTTTTATACTAAAGAATATTTTCTGAGCAGCTACAAGAGCAAGAATTAGAGCAGCTACTACAGGGAGCTGTAAATACTTCTGTAGTAGGTGAATTACACTGATTTTGCTGAAAATTTCCAGCTGTGCAAAGGTCTTTGATCTTGCTCCAAATGACTTCAGGCTCCTGGAAGATTCATCCAGTGAGAGGTGGAATTGATAGGCACCTCCACAGCAAGCAACACCTGCAAGGGGTGTTTCTACTAGGTGGTTTCCTGCTCTTTTGAGGTGCTCAATGCAAGAGGTGTTTGCTAGGTACAAACTCCTGCCAAGCAAGGAGAAATAATACAGGAGGGTTGAGGTAAATCTCTAAAACACTGATTTTTAATGTGTTCTTTTGGAAAGTCTTGTTTTATCAAGTTTAGGTGAGATCTTAGGGGGAAGTTTTTTACGGAGAGAATGGTGAGGAGCTGGAACAGGCTGCCCAGAGAGGGGGTGGGTGCCCCATCCATAGAGCTGTTCAAGGCCAGGTTGGATGGGGCCACCCTGAGCAACCTTGTGTAGCTCCAGGCCTGGAGGTTGGTGGCCCTGCCTGCGGCAGGGGGGTTGGAGCTTTGTGATCCTTTGGGTCCCTTCCAAACCAGACCAGTCTATGATCCTATGAAATGAGCTCAATTCCATCAGGTTGCATGAAGGACTCAAAGAACAATGAACAAACATAATCAAAATTCCAACCTGTTTGCATTAAGACTGAAATGAGCACTCACAGTGTTTAATGTCTATGCCTTCTGCCCTGGAGTAAAGAAGATCTATATTTCTCTATAAAAAATGTAGAAGAAAGGTGATTTCTTATTTGAAATTTCTTCTATTGACCACACTTGATGTCCAGCCCAACAAACTGGAGGTAGGTATCTCCCAAGTGTTACTGTCACCAGGTTGTCATGGTCCAACTTGTCAACTTCCCCAGTGAATCGAACACATTATTTTCCAAAGGAGGGGTTAGCTGGAGCTCCTGCTTTACATTCTGTTCTAATCACAAACTGAACTAACCAATGATTTGCCTCCCACAGCAATTCATCTGTGAAATTGTATTTCATACATATATACAATTGTTTTGGTTAGAAGGGACCTTTCAGATCATCAAGTCCAACCATCAACTCACCCACCACTAAACCATGTCCCTCAGCACCACATCTACCCATCTTTTAAATCCCTCCAGGGATGGAGATTCCACCACATCCCTAGGGAGCCTGTTCAATGCCTGACAACCCTCTCTGGGAAGAAATTCCTCCTAATCTCCAACCTAAACCTCCCCTGGGGCAATTTGAGGCCATGTCCTCTTGTCCTATTGCTCGTTGCTAGGGAGATCAGCCCCCACCTCTCTACACCCTCCTTTGAGGCAGCTGTAGACAGCAATCAGCCTCCTCCAGACTAAACAAACCCAGTTCTCTCAGCAGCTCCTCGTAACATTTGTCTGCAAGGCCCCTCACCAGTCTCTCACCCTTTTATGGACACCTCAGTGACCTTCTGGTAGTGAAGGGCCCAAACCTGAACCCAGCACTCCAGGGGCAACTTCACCAATGCCCAGTACCAGGGACCTGCCCTGGTCCTGCTGGCCACACCATTGCTGATGCAGGCCAGGATGCTGTTGGCCTCTTGGCCACCTGGGCACACTGCTGGCTCATGTTCATCCAGGTGTTGACCAACACTTCCAGGTCCTATTCCACCTTTTCCAGCCACTCTTCTCAAGCCTGTAGCACTGCCAAGGGTTGATGTGACCCAAGGGTGCACTTGGCTTTGTTGAACCTTATCCCATTGACCTTGGTCCACTGATCCCATGATCCTAAATGTTAAGAGAGAACCCTTACTGGAAGGGAAGGAACTGTGTGCATCAGGCATCTGAGGTTGGGGATGGGTTTTCTCCTTTCTGCTTTCCCCACACACTCCAAGATGCAATTTCACACTGCAATTTCCCACCTCCAAAGAACCGTTAGTTACAGTGTGCCTCTCCAAGCACTGGTGAAGGCAACACTGGCAGGTTTGGTCCTGGCACTGCTCCTCTACAACCCTCAAGAATGGTCTATGCCTACCCAATGTGTAAGAGCACTGCTTCAACAGCTATCTGTGCTTTTACACTGTTGTCCAACCCTAGGTTTTAATTGTCATTCAGCTTTAAAGGTTGTCCCACAGGAGGCTGTGGCTATTTTTAAAACAGCTGGCCTCAATACATCAATAGCAAGAAGCCAATCTGCAAGACAAGCCTTGGACACTCACCCTCTATCTGCTGTCTCTCAAATACTCCATGTAAGGTTGAGGTTGTGACCATCAACAGGATACTTCAAGACCCCTCTTTTAATACTACTATATTCCAGTCAGAAAAATTCCTTCCTTTAGCTGGAATGAGGTTTAACAGGCCAAGTGCAGAGTGCTGCACATGGGACACAACAACCCCCTGCAGAGCTACAGGCTGGGGGAAACTGGTTGGAGAGCTGTCAGGTGGAGAAAGATCTGGGCGTGTTGGGTGACTGCAGGCTGACCATGAGCCAGCATTGTGGACAGGTGGCCAGGATGGCCAATGGCATCCTGGCTTGTGTCAGAAATAGTGTGGCCAGTAGATCTGGGGAGGGGATTGTGCGTCTGGGCTGGGCATTGGTGAAGCTGCACGTCGAGTGCTGGGTCCAGTTCTGGGCTCCTCCCCATCAGAAGGACATGGAGGTCCTGGAGTGAGTCCAGAGAAGGGCAACCAGGCTGGGGAAGGGGCTGGAGGGCAAATCCTCTGAGGAGCAGCTGAGGGAGCTGGAGGTGTTCAGCCTGGAGAAGAGGAGGCTGAGGGGAGACCTTCTCCCCGTCCACCTCCCCTGTCCTGCCAGGAGGGTGCAGAGAGGTGGGCGATGGTCTCTTCAGCCAGGGGACAGGAGATGGGACAAGGGGCAATGGGCTCAAGCTGCCCCAGCAGCTCAGATAGGAGGGCAAAGTTCTTCCCTGGCAGAGTTGTCAGGGCCTGGCACAGGCTGCCCAGGGAGGGGGCTGAGTCCCCACCCCTGGGTGTGTTTAACAGATGGGGAGATGAGGTGCTCAGGGATCTGGTTCAGCACAGGACAGGAATGGTTGGACTTGATGATCTTTAAAGGTCTTTCCCAACCTTGTGATTCTGTGATTCCTTCTTCAGGCCCTTGAGCTTCTTTGAAGGCAAATGACCTTGACAAAATAAAATCAAGTCACCTCTTCCCTCTTGTGTCAACGTGGTTCCTGGAACCTTTCTTCCTATGCTCACCCTCCTAATGCCATGATAAGCCTTGTAACCCTGCCTTTAAACTCTGGTGATACTGGGAATATCCTTCTTTAAACCCACTGCCCGGTGTTGGCCGTGTTATTTCCAATGAGGTATTTACAAAGGCTTTATAGAATGAAACCACTCGCTCTCCTGATTTTAACTAATCCTCTTGCTTATTCGCTCTAAAACCTGATTAGCTTCTCTTGCATCTGCCACACACTTGGATCTTTATCTTAATTATCCCATGCTTTGATCCCTGAGTCTCCTTTCCTTTGCTGGTTTTGCACAGCTGTTATTCAAAGAACATTTTTCCTTTCCTTCCAGCTGCCTCAACTTACCAGGACAGGACACAAGTCACATTTCTTGAGGACTCTGCCCCTGAATTAAGGGTTTTCTTTAAAATATATTCACTCAACAGCATAAAAGTGGTTAAAACCACAAACTCATCAACACAGCCTTGTCTTCCTGGGTTCGCAGCCAGCCTACAACAATAATTCATTCCCTTCAACACCACCTCACTTATCCCCCCTCATTTGTTGACTTCAAAGCTTAAATCTGGTGATTTAAAGGTCACTACTCTTAGCTAGTCACTTAACCATAATTTTAGGGGAATTTATTCTGTTAACATGCTTCTTTTCCATCTCAAATTGCCTCCCCAGAGGTCACAAAGCCCCATCTGTCTCTACCCTTCCAAAGCTTCCAGCTGTGATTTCCCAGTGATAAATTGTCAATACAAATATTGTTGGTGTATTGAGAAAGCTGAAGGGTTGGGCACAGTAAAATCAGTATGATCGATTGATTTAGAGCACTGATTAACTTCTCCAGTTGTCCATTTGGTTCATTAAATAATAACATGGATGTATTTAAATAAAACTACCCCACAATTCCTATTTGCTGAGCTCCAGCTCCTGAAAACATCCCTCTTAGGCTTTCAATTAGCAGTGTTGAGACTGTAGGAATCATCAAGCACCATCCTCTTCCAGGCCACAGAGCTTCACTTGGTGACCTGGGCAGGAAACTCAATAACAGCACAACTGGGTTGGAGAAAAATATGGGATATTTAAGTAAAGAGTTTGGGAACTGGGTATTCTGAGGGGTGGAAAGTTACTCCAGTGGTTAATTATCTTTACTGATAGTGTTGTCGGGTTGTGTGGCTGGGTTCTGGTGGAGGAGAGGGCTGCAGGGGAGGCTTCTTCAAGGAGCAGTGAGAAGCTTCCCCCAGGCCCCACAGAGTAAACACCAGCCAGGCTCAAGGACAGACCCGCTGCTGACCAAGGCCGAGCCCATCAGTGATGGTCACAGCACCTCTGGGAATCACAGTGAGGAGGAAAAACACAAGCAGATGCTTTTTGCCCCCAGGAAAGGGAGTGAGAAGATGTGAGAAGCCCTGCAGACCCCAAGATCAGTGAACAAGGGTGAGGAGGAGGCGCTCCAGGAGCCAGAGAAAGATATTCCCCTTAGGCCTGTGGAGAAGACCATGGTGGAGCAGGTTGTCCCCCTGCAGCCCATGGAAGATGACAGGGAGCAGAGACCCCACCTGCAGCCCATGGAGAGGTCCCACATGGAGACATATGGAAGATGCTGCGTTTGAGCAAGCTTCTGGCAGGACCTGGAACCATGGGGAGACAGAGACATCCACGCAGGAGCAGGTTTGCTGGGGGAGTTTGTGACCTCATGGCAGACAAAGCTGGAGAAGTCTGGACCTGAGGGACTGCACCCCATGGAAAGGACATACTCTGGGGCAGCTGGAGAAGAGCTGAAGCCCTGTGGGAAAGGACTCATGCTACAGACGTTTGTGGAGGACTCTCTCCCACGGGTGGGACCCCGTGCTGGAGCAGGGACAGTGTGGGGAATGCTCCCCTGCCCCCCTTGCCCCAGCTAAGAATGAAAACAACTCATGAGGAACTGACCCCATCCCCATCTCCCTCTGTGCCACCTGGGGGGAAGAAGGGAGCAAAATCCTGGGTAGAGGGAAGTTTGGGAAGAAGGGAGGGGTGAGGGGAGGTGCTTCGAGATCTGGTCCCACTTCTCATCACCCAATTCTGGCATCACTGGGGGTGCAGGGCAGTGTCATGAATTAGTTTCCTTTCCTTTATTCCATGTTGAGTCTGTTCTGCCTGTGACACTGATTCCAGAATGATCTCTCCCTGTCCTTATCTCCACTCCTGAGCCTCTCAAGATCTATTTTCTCCCCTGTCCAGCTGTAAAGGGGAGTGACAGAGCTACTTTGGTGGACATCTGGCCTCCAGCAGAGGTCTTTTTTGTTGAATATGCACAGAAATTGCTCTATATGCACATAGAACCCTTAAGAAAACAGGTTCACAGATGCTGAGAGTACAAAATCCACGAAGATGACAAGATTGAGGCTCTGGACATTGCCCATCTCCATGGAGAACAGTCCAAGTTGAGGGAACTCTGAGTGCATGACCCCACCACATCCCACTGCTAAGGTCATCTGTAAAACCATCAGGCCAACCACCACCTATGCAGTGTGGATTCATTCCATAGCTGTATAATTGCACTCCAACTCAATTTCTCCAGTAGGAAAGTGGAGATAAAAATGATGATTATGTGACAGGCTGAAGCAGCAAGCTAGCAGAGCAGAAGAACCTTCACAGTCTCACATTCCTAAAATACGCCAAAAAAGAAATGGAAAGGAAAATCCTCACCAGGAGGATTTCTATCCATTTCAGCAGTGCAGTTGATGAATTATTAGCTACTCATCTCTTAACTCATTTATTCACTCTAAAACCTGTATTAGATAAGTCAGAAGAGATGTATTTTTAGGAACACTGGTTGTCACCACCCTCTTCCTGCCCAACAAGGTGTTGTGTGTCCTCCAGGAACACTGTATTTGGATTGAGTTAAGCCAGACGTTGGTAAATTATTAACATGCCTTAAATAATGAACATCAGCTTTTGGTTGCTGCTGGCTGACCTCAACATGAGGTCTTAATGTGTGGCTTTGACAAAATGTCTAAGGAATTGGGCAAGAGAAGTGAGTTACAAGCATGGAAAGAACTTGGTCATCTGGGCACAGATGCTTTAATGCGCTCAATGTCTCAGCACAAAGCCATTTTCATGGAATCATAGAGTGTTTTGGGTTTGAAAGGACCTTCAAAGCCCATCTAGTCCAATCCCCTGCAGTAAACATGGACATCTTCACTAGAGCAGGCTGCTCAGAGCCCCATCAAGCCTGACCTTGAATGTCTGCAGGGATGGGGCCTCCACCAACTCTCTGGCTAACCTGTGCCAGTGATCCACCACCCTCAGATCCTAATACCCAACCTAAATCTCTCCTTTTCCAGCTGAAAACCATCACCCCTGATCCTATTGCTCCATGCTCTCAGGAACATTTCTTTCCCAGTTTTCTTATAGGCACCTTTCAAGGACTGGAAGGCCACTATAATGTCCTCCTGCAGCCTTCTCCAGGCTGAATAAGCCCAACTCTCTCAGTCTATCTTCACAGGAGAGATCTTCCAGCCCTTGGATCATTTTTGTAGTCCTCCTCTGGACCGCTCCATCAGGTCCATGTCCACATTGTGCTGAGGGCTCCAAAGCTGGACACAATATTCCAGGTGAGGTCTCCCCAGAGCAGAGCAGAGGGACAGAATCTCCTCTCCCCGTCTACTGGCCACACTTCTGGGGATGCAGCCTAGGATAGAGTTGGCCTTCTGGGCTGCTACATTGGTGGCTCCTGTCCAGATTCTCATCCATGAGTCCCTCCAAGTCCCTTTCCTCAGGGCTGCTTCCCAGCACATCATCTCCTGACCTGTATGGATAATGGGGATTGTCCCAACCCAGCTGCAGGACCTGCATTTGGCTTTGCTGAACCTCATGAGGTTCTCCTGGGCCCACTTCTCCAGCCTGTCCAGGTCCCTCTGGATGGCACCCTGTCCCTCTGGCACATAACCCTCACCACCTTGTTGTCAATCATAGAATGCTTTGGGTTGGAAGGGACCTTAGAGATTACCTTGTTCCAATGTAGAGGTTGGTGGCCCTGCCTGTGGCAGGGGGGGTGGAGTTCTGTGATCCTTGGGGTCCCTACCAACCCAGCCCAGTCTATGAGTCTATGATTCAGTTTGGAAAGGGATCCCTGTTTTACTACCAGACCCCTCATATGAAGAACAGGTCTGAGCATCTCTAAGTGTGCAAAAGCCACAGTGCTGACTGCCACCAGGTATTTGTTTCTATGCAAATTTATTCATAAAACAAGAACAAACCTGGGAATGACTCAAGGTGAAAATAGAGTTAAATATTACAACAGGAGAGGGAAGAAATAAATTCCAAAATATCCTATTTCTTATGCAGTGATGATTACTTACACTGAGCTGGAAATTCAGCCACTGCTGACAAGGTGTGATTGAAGGAGGAATTTGATTTTTTTCCTAAGGAACTCTGTTATTTTTTTTAGTCTTTTCATTCTTCCCCCCTAAATTAAAGACTTTAATTACAGAATCAGAGAATCACAAGGTTGGAAAAGACCTTGAAGATCATCAAGTCCAACCATTCCTGTCCTGTGTTAAACCAGATCTCTGAGCACCTCATCTCCCCATCTGTTAAACACACCCAGGGGTGGGGACACAGCCCCCTCCCTGGGCAGCCTGTGCCAGGCCCTGACAACTCTAGCAGGCAAGAACTTTGCCCTCCCATCTGAGCTGACCCTGCCCTGGCGCAGCTTGAGCCTATTGCCCCTTGTCCCATCTCCTGGCCCCTGGCTGAAGAGACTATCGCCCACCTCTCTGCACCCTCCTGGCAGGGCAGGGGAGGTGGATGGGGAGAAGGTCTCCCCTCAGCCTCCTCTTCTCCAGGCTCAACACCCCCAGCTCCCTCAGCTGCTCCTCAGAGGATTTGCCCTCCAGCCCCTTCCCCAGCCTGGTTGTCCTTCTCTGGACTTGCTCCAGGACCTCAATGTCCTTCTGATGGGGAGGAGCCCAGAACTGCACCCAGCACTCGAGGTGCAGCCTCACCAATGCCCAGCCCAGGGGCACAATCCCCTCCCCAGACCTACTGGCCACACTATTTCTGAGTTTCCATATCTTACATGCTGGACTTATAAAAGTTTATATCTCAAAAAGCTTGTCTGAACTAGGCAAGGTAGACTGAGGCAAACATGGAGATGACTTCCCACCACCACTGAATGAACCAAATAGAGTCAAGGCAAAGCTGGTACCTGCAGATTCCCACAGTGGAGAGTTACAACTGGGGTGGGAGCAGGAGGAGAAAGAAGACAATGGGGAGTCAGAACTTTTTGCTTTAGCCAGATAGTGTCCAGACAAGGTGGGCTGTCAAGAGTGAGTCTGACATGGTCCCCCACATAATCCTTCTCTCTAAGTTGGGAGATATGGATTGGACGGGTGGACCGCTGAATGGGCAAGGAATTGGCTGAATGGTCGCATCCAGAGTGGGGCGGTCAATGGCTCCAAGTCCAGATGCAAGATGGGGAGAAACAGAGTTTCTCAGGGGTCTGTGCTGGGACCGTTGCTGTTCAATCTCTTTATTAATGATATTGACAGTGGATTGAGGGCACCCTCAGCAGATTTGCTGATGGCACCAAGCTGGGTGGTGAGGTTAATGTGCCAGAGGGACAGAATGCCATCCAGAGGGATCTGGATAGGCTGGAGAACTGGACCCAGGTGAACCTCATGAAGTTCAACAAAGCCAAGTGCAGGGTCCTGCAGCTGGGCTGGGACAATCCCCACTATTCATACAGGTCAGGAGATGATGTGCTGGAAAGCAGCCCTGAGGAAAAGGACTTCAGGTGCTTGTGGATATAAAGGTGGACATGAGCCACCAATGTGCATCTGCAGACCAGAAGTCCAACCCCATCCTAGGCTGCATCCCCAGACATGTGACCAGATTGAGAAAGGAGATTCTGCCCCTTTGCTCTGTTGAGACTTCACCTGGAGCATTGTGTCCAGCTTTGTATCCTTCAATACAAGAAGGACATGAATGTGTTGGAGCAGGTCCAGAGGAGGCCACAAAAATGATCCAAGGGCTGGAGCACCTCTCCTACAGAGACAACCCCTGAAAGATGCCTATAAGAAAGCTGGGAAGAACTGTTCCCAATGGCCTGGAGTGATAGGACGAGGGGTGATGGTTTTAAACAAGAAAAGGGGAGATTCAGGTTGGATGTTAGGAGACAGTTCTTCACTCTGAGGGTGGTACATCACTGGCACAGGTTAGCCAGAGAGTTGGTGGAGGCCCCATCCCGGCAGACATTCAAGGTCAGGCTTGATGGGGCTCTGAGCAACCTGCTCTTGTGAAGATGTCGCTGCTCACTGCAGGGGGTGGGACTAGATGGCCTTTAAAGGTCTCTTCCAACCCAACAAATCCTATGATTCTACGTTAAAGCTGCTAGTTGGCTCTCCCAGCTCAAAGTCTATCTGGGATTCATCTACATCTTAACATGATGTAGGTATCAGAAGGTTAATCAGATTTATGGCTGGATGCTTTAGCCCCAAGGAAGCATTCTGGGAAGAGCATCGCTGCCAAGTCCTGTTTCCCCCTTTTACTAGAAAGCTGCTTTGGCAATATTATGCTCTCAAGAACCTCTTTGCACAAAGGTAATTTTCAAAAGCCATTTCAACATATTTTTGGCTGCTCTGTGCTGTCAGATCAGTACTAAGCAGCCAAAGTACACCAAGACCCAGCATGTGTCAAAAGAAGTTGGCTGGTGCTCACCACTGAAGCTTCATGGGCCAGGATGCAATCCAGAAGATACAATAGCAGGTTGACATGCAAAGCTACACCTGCAGTACCTCAACCAGGGTCAGAGAATCATAGAATCATAGAATCATAGAATGGCATGGGTTGGAAGGGACCCCAAGGATCAGAGCGCTCCAACCCCCCTGCCACAGGCAGGGACACCAACCTCAGGCCTGGATCTCCACAAGGTTGCCCAGGACCCCATCCAACCTGACCTTGAACACTTCCAGGGACAGGGCATCCACTACTTCTCTGGGCAGCCTGTTCCAGCCCTTCACCACTCTTTCTGGAAAGAACTTCCCCCTGAGATCTCATCTAACCCTTCCTTCCTTTAGTTTTAATCCATCCCCCTTGTCCTGCCATTGTCTATCCATTTAAAAAGTTGATTCCCCTCCTGTTTATAATCTCCCTTCAGGTACTGGCAGGCTGCAATGAGGTCCCCCCACAGCCTTCTCTTGTCCAGGCTGAACCAGCCCAGCTCCCTCAGCCTCTCTTCACAGGGGAGCTGCTCCAGCCCTCTGACAACCCTGCGGCTCCTCTGACCCCTCTCCAACAGCCCCACATCTTTCTGGTATTGGGGCCCCAGCTCTGGCCACAGGACTCCAGCTGGGGCCTCAGGAGGGCAGAGCAGAGAGGGAGGGACAATCCCCTGCTGCCACCCCTCTGCTGATGGAGCCCAGGATCCCATCACCCTTCTGAGCTGCCAGAGCCACTGCTGGCTGATGGGAAGTTCCTCATCCCCCATGACCCCCAGATCCTTCTCACAGGGCTGCTCCCCAGGAGCTCTTCTCCCAGTCTGTATCTGTGTCTGGGATTCCTCCAGCCCAAGTACAACACCTGACACTTGGCAGTGTTGAACCTCATTAGGTTCACCCAGGCCCACTCTTCCAGCCTGTAAGAATTGTAACTGCATTGGCCGGGAATCGAACCCCGGCCTCCTGCGTGGCAGGCGAGAATTCTACCACTTAAACACCAATGCTTGTACTAAGTCATGGCAGGGACTCAAACACAGTCATGACACAGTCATCCAGAGAGTTGAGCTGGTAGGTCTGATTCCTGGTAGTGGGGACATTAGGGGTGGGCAGTGCCCCAGAAGGATCTGAGGGACAAGAGAAACCAAGGGTTGACCCCAGTTGTGTGCAGCATGAATGTGTTGGGCCATTTGCCTCCAGGACAAGAGAAATGGGCTCTGATTACAGTAGGCTGGGCTTTGAAGTCTATATTTCCAGGTCTGCTGCTCATCTTTAGACTTCAGACTCTCGTGTTCATTTACTCTCCTATAGGTGGTCTTTAATTTTGGACCATAAAATACAAGTGTATTGTGAAGAGATGGGAAAAAGCCTCTTTACTCTTCAGTTCTGGATGGAGAACCAGAACAGGCTGCCCAAGTAGGGGGTTGAGTAACCATCCCTGGAGGTGTTTAAACGATGGGTAGATGAGGTGCTCAGGAAAATGGTTTAGAATAGGACAGGAAGTGCTGGACTTGATCTTCAAGGTCTTTTCCAACCTTGTGATTCTGTGATACTGAAGATGTCCGTGCTTACTTCAGGTGGTTGGACTAGATGGCCTCTAAATGTCCCCTCCAACCTTACACATTCATTTCCAGGTGGATGAAGAATTTAGGGAAAACCAAAGACAACAATCCCCAAGAAAAGTGAGCTTGGAGGAACAGAGTACATAGATGGAGTAGCTCCTCACTTAGAGCACCAGAAGTGACTTACTCAAGGTCAGCAGAACCTGAGACCTGGGTCCCAGACCATCCTGGTAACTACTGAGCCAACTTCTCTTTTCCTCTTCTCTTTGCCATTTTTATTTGCAAGCTGTATCTTTCCAGCTGGAAAGCATCAAGCCAGTTGGACATGGATTGCCCAGGAGGTGATTTGGATAGTTGCTAAATTAACTGGAGGAGAAAAGCCTGCAATGTATCTTCCCTCCAGTGGTAGATGAGCTCATGCCTAGAGGAGGTTTTGCTTTCAAAAAGATCCACCAAATATACATGAGGCAGATAAATCACAGCAGTCTCCAAGTGGTCTGCTGCTCACATTTGAGAAACTCTATCACTTGTAGGCACTGCCTGGACAAAGGCAACCAGCTGTTCCCTACCTTTCCAGGATAAAACAAGAAAATAAGACAAATCACCTCTGCAAGCTGAAATCTGCCCAGGTATACAGCACCCTGCCTGAGCATCACTTGACAAACACCACTAGCCCGGTGTCTTCTTCTCCTCCTCCTCCTTTCATTCTCACTGAGTGTAATCTAAAGCACCAAGAGGTGTGCATGACTTTTAGTCAAAGCTCTGCCCCAAGTGAGAAGCAGAAGTAGACTTCCAAATTCCCATATCCTTACTCTCATCCCCGCGCTTGCACCTTGATAAGTCCACTACTGGACCTAGCAGAGCAGAGCAATAGAAAAGGAGAGTTAAGGTGTGTCATAAAAATCACTCTGTTATGAACTCTAGGACTGTCAGGACTAGTTTATGAGTTTTAGTTCCCTGGCTCCCTTCTCCAGATTATTTTTGTGGTGTTCTATCAAGAAACAAGAGTGTGGAGGTGAGTGGGGAATGGATCTCGTGCAACAAATGTTCTCCCAGTAATAAACCTACACATGAATGCACTGCCTTCTCCTTCAGCCTAAATTTTCATAGAATCAGAATCACAGACTGGGATGAGTTGGAAGGGACCCCAAGATCACAGAGTTCCAACCCCGTGTCACAGGCTGGGCCACCAACCTCAAGGCCTGGAGCTACACAAGGTTGCCCAGGGACCCAGCCAACCTGACCTTCAACACCTCCAGGGATGGGGCACCCACCCCCTCTCTGGGCAGCCTGTTCCAGCCCCTCACCACTCTCTCTGTAAAGAACTTCCCCTAACATCTCATCTAACCCTTCCCTCCTCCAGCTTCACTCCAGCCCCCTTGTCCTGCCAGTCTCTGCCCTTTGAACAAGCTGATTCCCCTCCTGGTTCTCTGCTCCCTTCAGGGACTGGAAGGCTGCAATGAGGTCCCCCCACAGCCTTCTCTTCTTCAATATGAGGGTGGCAGATCTCTAGCCCAGATTGCCCAGAGACATGGTGGAGGCCTCATCCATGGAGACATTCAAGGTCAGGCTTGATGGGGCTCTGTGGGACTTGAACTAGCCACGATGTCCCTGCTCACTGCATGGTGGTTGGACTGGATGGCGACTAGAGGTCCCTTCCCACCTACCATCTCTTCTCTAGAATGAACAAGCCCAGCTGGGGGGAGACTGCCTGGAGAGCTGTCAAGCAGAGAAGGACCTGGGGGTGTTGGGTGACCGCTGACTGAACAGGAGCCAGCAGTGTGCCCAGGTGGCCAAGAAGGCCGACAGCATCCTGGCTTGTGTCAGAGATAGTGTGGCCAGTAGGTCTGGGGAGGGGATTGTGCCCCTGGGCTGGGCATTGGTGAGGCTGCACCTCGAGTGCTGGGTCCAGTTCTGGGCTCCTCAGCATCAGAAGGACATTGAGGTCCTGGAGTGAGTCCAGAGAAGGGCAACCAAGCTGGGGAAGGGGCTGGAGGGAAAAGACCTGGACTTGATGATCTTAAAGGCGTTTTCCATCCTTGTAATTCTGTGATTCTGTGCAATTTTCCCTTTGATTTCCTGCCATTTTTGGTGCAGAGGCTGCAGATACCTACACCCAAGTCTCGTTCTTCCTCCCAACATCAAGCTCTTCTCAAAAAAGGCTCCATTCCCTTTTAGTTCACCATGAGACTGCAACCACATAAGCTACCATAATAATCCATTGCGTATCTTACATCCGGCAATGTCAGACCCAAGATTCATTGCATAGAAAAGCAATTCTCCTAAAGTTCACCAAAAAATGATGGTCTATGGAGTCCTGCTAAGGGAGAACTTCTGCATCTCTTGAGCCTGGCAATAAATCTTAAGCCTCAAAGCGTAAGGACAGAGCCTGACAAATTTTATCCTACCTAAGCTGCCAGCATTACACATGTGAAAAATTCTTCTGTTGCCATCCAGCCTATTTTCAACTCAAATCACAGAATAACACAGAATCCCTCTCTTCTCCAGGTTGAACATCCCCAGCTCCCTCAGCTGCTCCTCAGAGGATTTGCCCTCCAGACCCTTCCCCAGCCTGCTTACCCTTCTCTGGACTCACTCCAGGACCTCAATGTCTTTCTGATGCTCAGGAGCCCAGAACTGCACCCAGCACTCGAGGTGCAGCCTCACCAATGCCCAGCCCAGGGGCACAATCCCCTCCCCAGACCTACTGGCCACACTATTTCTGACACAAGCCAGGATGTAGTCCAGGATGCCTTTTTGGCCACCTGGGCACACTGCTGACTCATGGTCAGTCAGCAGTCACCCAACACCCCCAGGTCCTTCTCTGCCTGACAGCTCTCCAGCCAGTCTCCCCCAGCCTGTACAGGGTTGTTATGTCCCATGTGCAGCACTCTACACTGTGGGCAGGATTTACTGGGATTTACTAAGAAGGGTGAAAGTACAAAACTGGGAAATTCCCAAAATCCTTAGGTTTCCATGCTCTGTAAGCACAGACTATGTGTACCAGGGCACAAGGCTAGCTGTCATCATTTGAGTTATATCAGGGATGAATTAGTAGCATTCATTTCAGATGTTACCATGACCATGGGGAGTGTCTAAGAAAAGGGAGCTGGGACCTTTGAGTGTTTTTAGGATAATACAGTTGCTATCCTTCCAAATCAGTCACTAGCTTTTCTTTCTCTCTCTCTCTGTCTACCCAAGGAACAGATAATACCATCAAAGCCTAAAATATTGTCAAAAGTATTGCTTTGGGGCTAGTTCATAAGCAATGCCACACAATAACAAATGAAATATGTGGATAAATATTAAAAAAAAGAACATTTCTAGAACATCAAGACTACAGGAAGGAAAATAAGATCTACTCTCAGCAGAAGGGAACTCCAATGACAGCTAAAGGACACCAAGAACTTGAATTATCAGGAGCACAGCAGAGGAGGAGTTTTATTACTCTGCTTTCTGAGCAGTGTCAGGTGAGAAGCTGCTTCCATCCAGACAGTGGTGAGGCAGGAGTGCTGCAGAGAAGACAGATACTTGCTGATCAAGATGTTGGTAAGGGGAAACTGGCTTTTTCTCCTGAGTCTCTTTGCATGACAAAGGTAAGGAACCAAGCTGTGCAAGCTGTGTCCTAAGCTGGTGGTTTAGTCCTGGCTGGAAGCCAGATGCTCACCAAAGTCACTCCTTCACCCCCCTTTCCAGCTGGACAGGAGAGAAAAGAGATATTGAGAGGCTCAGGGGTGGGGATAAGGCCAGGGAGAGATCATTCTGCAATCAGCATCACTGCCCTGCACCCCCAGTGACACCAGTTGGGTGATGAGAATTGTGGCCAGATCTTAAAGCACCTTCCCCTCCACCCCTCCCTTCTTCCCAGACTCAACCTTATCCAGGATTTTGCTCCCTTCTTCCCCCCAACTGCAGCACAGGGAGGGGCAGGGCCCGGGGGAATGGGCTTTTCAATCAGTTCCTCACAAGAGATTCTCCTTCTTATCTGTGTGGTGAAGGCATTTCTCACCCCCTTCCCCTGCTGCACCGTGGGGTCCCACCCACAGCAGACAGTCCTCCATGAACTTCTCCAACATGAGTCCTTTCCCATAGGGCTTCAGCTCTTCCCCAGCTGCCCCAGCGTGGGTCCTTCCATGGGGTGCAGTCCCTCAGGCCCAGACTGCTCCAGTCTGGTCCCCCACAGGGTCACAAGCCCCCCAGCAAACTTGCTCTGGTGTGAGTCTCTCTCCCTCACTCATCTCTGTGTCTCTATCTCTCTCCACGGGCTGCAGGTCCTGCCAGGACCTTGCTCCAACGCGGGTCACAGCATCTTCTGTCTGTCTCCCCCTGCTCCAGCCTGGGGCCTCTCCAGGGGCTGCACGTGGGGTTTGGGCCTTTTCCATGGGCTGTGGGGGGACACCCGCTCCACCATGGGTTTCTCTAGGGGCTCAGGGGCATCTTTCTCTGCAGCCCCTGGGGCGGCTCCTGCCCCCTTCCCTGCCCTTGATGCCTGCACAGTCTCTCCCCCTTCTCACTCCCTTCTCTGGGGCACCAAGCAGCCCCCTGCGGTTGTTTCTCCTCAGGGTGATTCCCAGAGGCGCTGTGACCATCGCTGATGGGCTCGGCCTTGGGCAGCAGTGACTCCGGCCTTGAGCCGGCTGGTGTTTGCTCTGTGGGGCCTGGGGGAAGCTTCTGGCTGCTCCTTGCAGAAGCCACCCCTGCAGCTCCACATTCTCCACCAGAACCCCATCACGTAAAACCACAACATGTATTCAGCTACGCCCTGACTCACCAACTCTGACAAGCTGCTTTGGATCTCAGCAGCCACCCTGGGAGAACCAAACTCTTCTTCACTAGCAGGTTCCATATTTTTTTACAAATTATTAATGACGGGTGCAATCTTTTACAGTAGCTGGATTCCATATGCAGCATCCTGAGGCTTTGAGTTCCTTTTGAGCTAACTTAGTATCTCCAGACAGATATAAATCAAGCAGCTGCCTTGTGAAGATTATTCTGCTTTAATAAGTATTGGATCTCAAGAGTTATGAACCAGTACAGCCTGGGGGTGATCTGCTGGAGAGTTGCTCTGAGGATAAGGACCTGGGGGTCCTGGTAGATGACAGGTTGGCCACGAGCCAGCAGTGTGCCCTGGGGACTAAGAGAGCCAATGGGATCCTGGAGGGCATCAGGAGGAGTGTGGCCAGCAGGTCACAGGCGGGGATCCTCCCGCTCTGCTCTGCCCTGCTCAGGCCCCACCTGGAGTGTTGTGGCTAGTGCTGGGCTCCCTGGGATCAAACAGCCAGGGTTCTCCTGGAGAGAGTCCAGAAGAGGATACAAATATGATGAAAGGCCTGGAGCATCTCCCCTGTGAGAAAAGGCTGAGTGACATGGGGCTGTTCAGCCTGGAGAGAAGAAGCCTGAGAGGGGATGTGATCAGTGGGTATCAATATCTGAAGGGTGGGACACAGGGGGACATGGCCAGCCTCTTCTCAGTGTCTGTGGGGACAGGACAAGGGGTGATGGCCTCAAGTTGGAGCACAGGAAGTTCCACACCAATCTGGGGAAGAACTTCTTCCCAGTGAGGGTGAGGGAGCCCTGGGACAGGCTGCCCCGGGGGTGTGGCGTCTCCTTCTCTGGAGATACTCCAGACCCATCTGGACACCTCCCTGTGTACCCTGTCCTAGGGACCCTGCATTGGCGGGGGGATTGGACCTGATGATCTCTTGAGGTCCCTTCCAACCCCTGTGATTCTGTGACTGTGATTCTGTGAATTTCTCGTAACTGTTCTGGAAGAAAAAAATCCATTTAAGAACATAGAGAGGAACAGAGAGACCCATTTTGGTGGAATGCTTCCAACCAGTTCTTGCCTTTCCCCCCACCCTTTTGCTTTCTACAGAGTGAGAACATTGGAACTCTATTTGTTTGTAAAGCCCATCTGCTCTTGTACCTGAAAGTGTCATAATCCTCCTTTCTGTGACATCACTATCACAGAATCACAGAATCTTAGGGGTTGGAAGGGACCTCAAGAGATCTTCGGGTCCAACCCCCCTGCCAAAGCAGGCTCCCTATCTCATATTACATAGATAGGCGTCCAGACGAGACTTGAATATCTCCAGAGAAGGAGACTCCACCACCTCCCTGGGCAGCCTATTCCACTGCTCTGTCACCCTCACTGTGAAAAAGTTCTTCCGCATGTTGGTGCGGAACTTCCTGTGCTCCAGCTTACAGCCATTGCCCCTAGTCCTGTCCCCACTGACCACTGAAAAGGGGCTGGCCAATTCCCCCTGCCACCCATGTCTAAGATACTTGTAAACACTAATTAGGTCCCCCCTAAGTCTTCTTTTTTCCAGGCTGAACAGACCCAGCTCACTCAACCTTTCCTCATAGGGGAGATGTTCCAGACCCCTAATCATCTTTGTCGCCCTTCTCTGGACTCTCTCCAGAAGGTCCCTGTCTCTTCTATACCAGGGAGCCCAGAACTGGACACAGTATTCCAGGTGGGGCCTGACCAATGCAGAGTAGAGGGGGAGGATCACCTCCTTCGACCTGCTGGACACACTCTTCCTGATGCATCCCAGGATCCCATTGGCTCTCTTGGCCACCAGGGCACACTGCTGGCTCATAGCCAATCTGTCATCAACCAGGACCCCTAGGTCCTTCTCCATAGAGCTCTTCTCCAACAGGTCATCCCCCAGCCTGTACTGATACAGTCGGTTATTCCTCCCCAGGTGCAAGACTTTACACTTGCTTTTGTTGAATTTCATTAGATTTCTCCCTGCCCAGCTCTCCAGTCTGTCCAGGTCTCGCTGGATGGCAGCACAGTGTTCCTGCGTGTCAGCCACTCCTCCCAGTTTTGTATCATCGGCGTACTTGCTGAGGGTGGATGCTATTCCCTCATCAAGGTCGTCAATGAAGATATTAAACAGGACTGGACCCAACACTGAGCCCTGGGGAACACCGCTAGTCACAGGCCTCCATTCAGATTCTACTCCACTGATCACGACCCTCTGAGCCCGGTCTGACAGCCAGTTCTCAACCCACCTCACTGTCCACTCGTCTATCCCTTGTTTCCTCAGCTTCTCTATCAGGATGTTGTGGGAGACAGTATCGAAAGCCTTGCTAAAGTCGAGGTAGATGACATCCACTGCTCTCCCTCCATCCACCCAGTTGGTAATGACATCGTAGAAGGCTATGAGATTGGTCGAGCACGATCTCCCCTTGGTGAATCCATGCTGACTATTCCTCATGACCTTCTTCTCTTCCAGTTGTTTGGAGATGGCATCCAAAACAAGCTGTTCCATCACCTTTCCAGGGACAGAGGTGAGGCTGACTGGCCTATAGTTACTGGGATCCTCCTTCTTGCCTTTTTTAAAGACTGGAGTGACATTGGCTATCCTCCAATCTTCAGGCACTTCTCCTGTAGTCCAGGATCTGTCAAAGATGATAGAGAGCGGCTCCGCATAATTTCTTCCCTTCTACCATCATCTCAAAAGCAGGATTATGACTTCAGGTGGTGGTGGGGAAATCATCAGAAAGAGCAGATGGGCCTTTAAGGAACAAAGATCACAAAGATCCTCTTCTCATGCAAATGTGCTGACGCTCTAAAGAACAACTGGGGAGAAATGAAGAGAGTAATATGATTCCAACCCAGCATAATCTGGATGACAGCATCACATTTCTCAACCCATCTGTAAGGGTTAAAACGGAATCCAATGGGAACAAAGTGAGAGAAGAATTCATCAGGAGTAGAGAGCAAAGGAAAATGGTCAGAAATAGCAATGAATTGAAAATGGGTGGCAGAGGAAACGCTATGGAAGGTGTAGAGCAGTATAGGTCAAATGTTTTTGAAGGTTTACCCTAATTTATACCAGGTTAGAGTGTGTTGGGCTATGATAAAAGTTAATAACAAGCCACTAAATGACTCCTTTGGTTCATATGTATGTTGGAGTGAGTCTTGAGGTGGTCACAAAGATGGTCTGAGGGCTGGAGCATCTCTGTTCTGGTGACAGGGTGGGAGAACTGGGGTGATTCAGCCTGAAGAGGAGAAGGCTGCTTCTGGGGAGAGGTCTGAGCCCCTTTCCCTCCCTTGAGGGCCTCCAGGAGAGCTGGAGAGGGGCTGGTGCCAAAGGCAGCGAGGGCCAGATCATGGGGAATGGCCTTCAGCTGCAGGAGGGCAGCTGGAGAGGGGCTGGAAGACAGAAATCCTTCCTGGGGAGCGTGGAGGCCCTGGCACAGGGTGCCCAGAGAAGCTGGGGCTGCCCCTGGATCCCTGGTAGGGTTCAAGGCCAGGTTGGATGAAGCTTTGGGCACCCTACACCGATAGTGGGTGTCCCTGCCCAGGGCAGGGGTGGCACTGGGTAGCCTCTGAGTTCCCTTCCCACCCAAATCAGCCTGGCATTCTATGATTCTATGATTTACCCCAAGGAGCTGAAGCTGACAGGAATGAAGACACTTTCTACCACCCTTGGGCATTATAGTTCACTCAGAGATAAAATCTGGCTTCCAGTGCTGGCTTTATTCTCTGAATCCCATCTGCTAGAAGTCCTTAGTCATTAAACCACAGTTCATCACCTTTAAGAGTCTGATAATCTGCCTACTCTGTTTTTCCACATCAGCTAACCCCTGTCCACTTCAGTCTCTTCTCTGCAGCCTAAAGACCAGTTTTATCTTCATTCTGTAAAGCTCTCCTATCAGGCAGGGAATATTAAATTCTTTTTGCCCAAAAATCATCTTAATTAGGTTTCCTGAAGAAGGTTTTTCCTACATTCCTGCCTGCTCCTCCATGTTGAGTGGTTTTGTGTGCTATAAAAAGCTCTAAATCAGACTTCTGCACTTATAAAGGCAACTACCCATGTTCTGGCTTGGTTTGGGCCAGTTTGTAAAGTTAATGGGAGCTCAGATGTAGCTCTTTCACTCTGTTCATCAACAACTTGCTGGGTAAAAAAGTGGCTGGATGGCTGGGCCCAAAGGGTGGTGGTGAAT
The DNA here is from genome assembly GCA_022605575.1 of Laterallus jamaicensis coturniculus. Classification (NCBI taxonomy): domain Eukaryota; kingdom Metazoa; phylum Chordata; class Aves; order Gruiformes; family Rallidae; genus Laterallus; species Laterallus jamaicensis. The sequence goes on from JAKCOX010000186.1 coordinate 58,774, forward strand.
GGAGCTAAATCCAGTTGGAAACCAGTCAGGAGTGGCATCCCCCAGGGCTCAGTGCTGGGGCCAGTTTGGTTCAGTGTCTTTATCAATGACCTGGATGAAGGGATTGGATGTTCCCTCAGTGAGTTTGGAGATGACACTGAGCTGGGAGGAAGCGTTGATCTGCCTGAGGGTAGGGAGGCTCTTCAGAGGGATCTGGACAGGCTGGACACATGGGCTGAGACCAATGGGATGAGGTTTAACAAGGCCAAGTGCAGAGTGCTGCACATGGGACAGAACAACCCCCTGCAGCGCTACAGGCTGGGGGAGACTGGCTGGAGAGCTGTCAGGCAGAGAAGGACCTGGGGGTGTTGGGTGACTGCTGACTGACCAGGAGCCAGCAGTGTGCCTGGGTGGCCAGGAAGGCCAATGGCATCCTGGCTTGTGTCAGAAATAGTGTGGCCAGTACATATGGGGAGGGGATTGTGCCCCTGGACTGGGCACTGGTGAGGCTGCACCTCGAGTGCTGGGTCCAGTTCTGGGCTCCTCCCCATCAGAAGGACATGGAGGTCCTGGAGCGAGTCCAGAGAAGGGCAAGCAGGCTGGGGAAGGGGCTGGAGGGCAAATCCTCTGAGGAGCAGCTGAGGGAGCTGGGGGTGTTCAGCCTGGAGAAGAGGAGGCTGAGGGAAGACCTTCTCCCCATCCACCTCCACTGAACTGCCTGGAGGGCTCAAGCTGCCTCAGGGCAGGGTCAGCTCAGATGGGTGGGAAAAGTTCTTCCCTGGCAGAGTTGTCAGGGCCTGACAAGAGGCTGCTCAGGGAGGGGGCTGAGTCCCCACCCCTGGGTGTGTTTAACAGACAGGGAGATGAGGTGCTCAGGGATCTAGTTTAGTTTAGGATGGGATTGGTTGGACTTGATGATCTCAAAGGTTTTTTCCAGCCTTGTCATTCTGTGACTCAGTGAACTTGTGCAGAGTATTTCTCCAGAGCACACCCAGCCTTTATCAAGGTCTCGCTCTGCAGACCATAGAAGGTTCAAGGTGCTGCACCCGTTGCTCTCAAAGCCTTCTACTTCTTTCCAGCATGAAGCATTTTGAGATGCTTCAGACTTCTTGGCTCATCTCCCAGCAAACTGTCATGTCTTTTTTCACAATCCTGATCAGTGGCAGTACTGACAAGGTGTTCACATGGCTTTTTTTTTTTGACATAAATAAATGTGTGCTCAGTTTATTTTTCCTTCTGTGAAGTAACACGGCTCAGGAGCTGTCAATCTCAATTAGATCAGTTAAGAACATTTTGTCATGCAAAATCCAGCTAGGAAAGTGGAGTTGCAGGGGGAGATGGTAATTGCGGATTCTGTTGAGCAACTGTTTTCTATTAGCAGGTGACTTTTACAGTAATCCTTTTAACACCTGCTGTTGCCTAACGGAATTGAAGTGAGAGGGTTATCGCTGGAGGAAGGAGGAGAACATTGAGGGTAAGGTGAACCTGGAAGGGCACTGATCACTGCTGTTATAGTCCCTGGGAAACTCTAGATTCACAGTCTTGAAGATCATAGAATCATAGGGGTTGGAAGGGACCTCAAGAGATCATTGGGTCCAACCCCCCTGCCAAAGCAGAGTCCATAGGACAGGGCATACAGTTGGCATCCAGGTGGGGCTGGAATATCTCCAGAGACGGAGACTCCACACCCCCCTGGGCAGACAGTCCCAGGGCTCCATCACCTTCACTGGGAAGAAGTTCTTCCCCAGATTCGGGTGGAACTTCCTGTGCTCCAATCTGAGGCCATCGCCCCTTGTCCTGTCCCCACAGACACTGAGAAGAGGCTGGCCATGTCCCCCTGTGTCCCACCCTTCAGATCTTGAGAACCATTGGTCAGATCCCCTCTCAGGCTTCTTCTCTCCAGGCTGAATAGCCCCAGGTCACTCAGCCTTTCCTCACAGGGGAGATGCTCCAGGCCTTTCATCATCTCTGGAGCCTCCTCTGGACTCTCTCCAGTTTCTGAAGAAACCTCCAGAGCTGAAGAAACCTTCTTCAATTTCTTCTCCTCCCTCCTCTGGTTTGGCTCTCCAAATTATCAGCATTGATATCTAATGTCAAGAAGGAGGCAGACACACCCTGACATGCCTCAAGATGCTCCACAACAGACGTGAGGGGGAACAGTCTCAGCTCACTCAGCCTTTCCTCATAGGGGAGATGCTTCAGGCCCTTAATCATCTTCATAGTCTTCCAGAGATCATCAGGTCCTGATGCCAAAGCAGGTTCCCTAAGACAGAATGCACAGTTTGGTGTCCAGATGGGTCTTGAATATCTCCAGAAAAGGAGACTCCACTTTCCCCGGAGATTGAGAGGGGAGCTCACAGAAATGAGCAATGTGTGCAAAGCTCTTTCCCTACCAGACTTCATAGGATGTAGATTCAAGACTCTCTCACTATGATGGGTCCTTCTGTTGCTTGTAGAACTCAATTCCTACTCAATTCCTGATTGAAAACTAACTCCAGGATTACAGGGTTGGCATTTTCAGTTCCTAAAACCTGGAGTGGGAGTGAAGCTTGGTAGCAGCATCTGGCTGATTGGAAATCTGACCACCATGGCTTATTGCTGAGATCAGATGGGGGGAAGAGATGGATGGAGTAGGGTCCCGTGAAGTCCAATTCATAATACATTCTCAACTTCTTTTATGGTGTCCAGAGACCAAAACAAATTAATCTGAAGCTTAAAATCTCTCACAGAACAGTTGTGGCCCAAACAAGGGGGGCATAGGGAGGTTGGAAATTGCACAAACACATAAAAGATGTTTTCTCAGGACAGAAAAGTTGAGAAACTTTTCATTGCCCTTTTAGAACTCCCCAGAAAATTACAATCAGGCTTCTCTTGGACAGGAAAAGCAAAACTTCAAAACACATTCTGTCCTGATTAACATCCAATTAGGAGGAGAAAAATCAAACTATCTCTATAGACAAAACCCATTTGCTTAGGAATTTCTTTTCCTGATCATGCTACACCTCAATTACTAAGAATAATTAACTAACTGGTTTAGTAGAGGGTATGTACAGTTGGACTTGATGATCTCAAAGGGCTTTTCTAACCTTGTGATTGTGGGATTTTGTGATTCTGTGAATATATATTGTCCCAGGGGACGTGGGTACATAGGAAGGTGTTAGAGATTTAGCTGTTTCTCTAAAGCTGGATGGTCTTTGTTATGCTGCACAAAGCAAAAATTATTCTTCCATCAGGAGGAAAAGGGATTAGTGTTTTATCCAGACTCAAAGATTTTCCTGAAAGGGCTGCTAAATCGTCTAGTCTGACCTCTGCATAACACATGCCATAGGATTTCAGGCTACTGTTCTAATGAGCTTCATAATTCTCTGAAGAAGTGTTCTGTGAAGGCATCACAACCTTTGTTGTGGGTTTGCATGGAGGGTTTCTGGTGGAAGAGGGGGGCTGCAGGGGTGGCTTCTGCAAGGAGTAGCCAGAAGCTTCCCCCAGGCCCCACAGAGCAAACACCAGCTGGCTCAAGGCTGGACCCACTGCTGACCAAGGCCAAGCCCATCAGTGACAGTCATGGTCAAGGTGCCCCTGGGAATCACAGTTAGAAGAAAAAAACCACAATCAGCTGCTTTTTACCCCCAGAGAAGGGAATGAGAAGGTGTGAGAAGCTGTGCAGACACCAAAGTCAATGAAGAATGGGGGAGGAGGTGCCCCAGGTACCAGAGATAAAGATTCCCCTGCAGCCCATGGAGAAAACCATGGTGGAGCAGGTGTTCCTCCACAGCTCATGGAAGATGATGGGGAGCAGAGATCCAACCTGCAGCCCATGCCCTCACGCTGGAGCAGGTGGAAGACACATGGAAGATGCTGTGATCCGTGTTGGAGCAAGTTCTTGGCAGGACCTGCAGCCCATGGAGAGAGAGAGAGAGGCCCACACTGGAGCAGGTTTGCTGGGGGAACTTGTGACCCTGGGGAGGACCAGGCTGGAGCAGTCTGGGCCTGAGGGACTGCACCCCATGGAAAGACCCATGCTGGGGCAGCTGGGGAAGAGCTGAAGCCCTGTGGGAAAGGACTCATGTTGGAGAAGTTGGTGGAGGACTGTCTGCTATGGGGGGAGGTGCTTTGAGATCTGGTCCCACTTCTCATCACCCAACTCTGGTGTCACTGGGGGTGCAGGGTAGTATCATTAATTAGATTTCTTTCCTTTATTCCATGTTGAGCCCATTCTGCCTGTAACACTGATTCCAGAATGATCTCTCCTTATCCTTACCTCCACTCCTGAGCCTCTCAAGATCTATTTTCTCCCCTGTCCAGCTGAAAAGGGCAGTGACAGAGCAATTTTGGTGGCCATTTGGCCACCAGCCAGGGTTAAACTACCACAGCCTTAGTCCAAAACAGCACAGTCTGACTGAATCAGTATCATTATGAAGCTGTTGGCCTTTTTTTTACCTTGATTAGTATAATGAGATAAAGATGAAACACATAAACACAGACAAAGAACCCAAATGATTTTCCTTTTGAGGGTGAAAGGAGCTGGCACTCTGGACAATCTTGTGTAACTCCAGGCCTGGAGGCTGGTTGCCCTGTCTGTGGCAGGGGGTTGGAGCTTTCTGATACTTGGGGTCCCTTCCAACCCAGACCATCCAGTGATTCTATAATTCTATGAACTGGATGTCACTCAGGGGTTAAGTTCAGCCACCTCCAGCCACCCAAAGTGATGATCTGAGGTTGGGTTGGAACACAACGGGGTTTAACCTCTGCCAAATTAAGTCTTATCCAGGTTGTGGATCCTGACAGTGAGCTGACATGAACAACAACCATGCCCTTCCAACCTCTTGGTTCCAATGCAGAGCTTTTCCAACAGTTGTCTACCACAGATACACATTTATTCCAGGTGCACATTGGGTGAGCCAGGAAAAGAGCTGATTGCTGTAAAAGCACGTGTGGGAGTATCATTATAACATGTTTTTTCCTTTTAACTTCTCTACTTCTGACAATAAGTGATTTTGACATTGAATATCTGCAATATGTACGGTTGAGAAACTGCCAAAAAAAAAAGGACTTATAGGTGAACCAAGAGATTCTTTCTTGGTTTTTTTCCCCAGCCATTGAACTCTCCCATGCTGTGTTTTTGAGTCAGTTTTTAACAGGTTGTTTGGGTTCAAGCCCACACTGGGAAGCTGAATGTCCCACCGCAGACAACCTGGCCTTCAACACCTCCAGGGATGGGGCACCCACCCCCTCTCTGGGCAGCCTGTTCCAGCCCCTCACCAATCTCTCTGCAAAGAACTTCCCCCTAAGATCTCATCTAACCCTTCCCTCCTCCAGCTTCACTCCAGCCCCCTTGTCCTGCCAGTCTCTGCCCCTCGAACAAGCTGAATCCCCTCCTGCTTATAAGCTCCCTTCAGGGACTGGCAGGCTGCAATGAGGTCCCCCCACAGCCTTCTCTTCTCCAGGCTGAACCAGCCCAGCTCCCTCAGCCTCTCTTCATAGGGGAGGTAATGGCAATGAGGTCATGGCAATGAGGTCATGGGAAAGAGAGAGACAGCAAAGAGGAGGAACTTCTACAGACAGATTCCCCCACACTCTCTACTTCCATTGCAGAGTGCTGTGCTCTTTAAATCTAGACTATTATTTGCATTCCCCTTATTTTTGTCCATGTAGCTTAGTTGTGGGTATTCAAATTTAACGTGATCGCTTGTTTTCTACTCACTCATAAACTTTTCCTTCCTGGTTTGGGTTTTGGGTTTTTTTTGGCTTCTTAGTGCTTGTCCTCACACATTTCCAGCTTTAATTCTCTCCAGCTCGAATTCTCTCACTTGCCTTTGCCAGCGGGCATCCTCCCTCCCTTCTCACCCACATCTTTTCCCTTCTATTTATTCTTTTTACACTCTGATGGTTTCCTACCAGGCAAGAGATGCTCATCTTCTGTCAAGCTTTCATCCCAAATCCATGTGTTAGGTCTTCCCTAATCGGTTTTCTTTGTTCAGGCTCCTTGGCCACATGCAGTTCATCAGACAAAAGGAAACATCAGACATGCAAATGGATTCTCCACACTCCAGATTGCTGGGAGCATCATTGTTTGCTTTGTTCATGCTAGCTGCCTGGCCTCCAAACTGACCAAAGGTCATTCATGTCCTTTTGTGTCTTCTGCTGGAGATACCTCTTGATTTTCAGTATCACCAAGTTGTTGTTCCCTCCCTAGATTTAGACAGAAATGTAAGAGAAGGTACAGCTGAGGACACATTTCCTGCAGCTAACCATGACAGATATCTCCTTAAACCAAATCCATCTTTATCTCCCCCACCCAAATTCTGAGCAAGACTCAAAGCAGGTTAATAAGAAGGCTCTGTGGTTAGGAGGAGAGGAAAAAGTGTTGATACGAGATATTTGAGCTGGTGCCACATGTGCCATTTCTTTGAAACATCTCAAACATCAGTAAGTTCCTTTAGAGGATCAAGAGTCAGAATTAGACCTTTAGGATATAGAAAAGAAAAAGAGAGAAAAGCCACAGGAGATCTCATAACACTGACTACAATACTGATAAACATAATACAGGGAAAAAAACCCTATGATTACACATCGCAAAAGGACCTCTAACTTTCCTGTATCTGTATCAGAAATAGTGTGGCCAGTAGGTCTGGGGAGGGGATTGTGCCCCTGGGCTGGGCACTGGGGAGGCTGCACCTCGAGTACTGGGTCCAGTTCTGGGCTCCTCACCATCAGAAGGACATTGAGGTCCTGGAGCGAGTCCAGAGAAGGGCAAGCAGGCTGGGGAAGGGGCTGGAGGGCAAATCCTCTGAGGAGCAGCTGAGGGAGCTGGGGGTGTTCAGCCTGGAGAAGAGGAGGCTGAGGGAAGACCTTCTCCCCATCCACCTCCCCTGCCCTGCCAGGAGGGTGCAGAGAGGTGAGGGATGGTCTCTTCAGCCAGGGGCCAGGAGATGGGACAAGGGGCAATGGGCTCAAGCTGCCCCAGGGCAGGGTCAGCTCAGATGGGAGGGCAAAGTTCTTGCCTGCAAGAGTTGTCAGGGCCTGGCACAGGCTGCCCAGGGAGGGGGCTGAGTCCCCACCCCTGGGTGTGTTTAACAGATGGGGAGATGAGGTGCTCAGGGATCTGGCTTAGCTTAGGATGGGATTGGTTGGACTTGATGATCTTCAAATTCTTTTCCAACCTTGGGATTCTGTGAAAATCAGTTTATTCTCTTTCAGGAGGAAAGAACGACACACAATTCAAGACATTGTTACACCAGAAAGGAAAAACACAAATTAAAGCTATTTCAGTATATCTAGCTCTGTAAAAAGCCCATCTTTCTGACACTCAATTTTGATGGAGCCTGAAAGTAATACCCAATAAATGTCTCCAGAGAGGAACACAGCCTCTTAGCAGGGCCAGCGTCTCCATAATCACCTTTTACCAAGTTTCTCTAATATTCTCATTTGGAGAAGCCAACAATCTTGAGCAGCACAGACATGTTTTCTTGGAGATGACAGAGTAGATATCAAGTGTTTTGTAACACCTTTCTCCAAACAGCAGCAGCTCACAACTCCAGTAGGCTGGGATAAGCTTTGCCATATGGTCAGTTTGGCTTTAATTCAATTTCTTAATCTCTTCAGTGATTAGCACCAAACAGTAAGTCTTCATGGTGACCTGCATCATCATGGTTACTAAAGGGAAGAGGGAATGTATTTTCATCCCATTGATGAGGCAAGTAGAGTCACAGAATCACTGAATCACAAGGTTGGAAAAGACCTTTGAAGATCAAGTCCAACCAATCCTCCTAAGTTAAAACAGATCCCTGAGCACCTCGTCTACTCCTTTTTTTAAAGATATTCAGGGAAGGTGATTCAACCACATCCCTGAAGTCCAAATTTTCCCTCCAGCACATGATGTGACTAAGCTCCCTGCTTACAGCTCAGTCCCCAGACTTAGGCTTGTGTAAACGGTATAAAGAACAGAATCACACATGGGTTTTGGCAAACACAGCAAATCCCACCAGCCAGAGCTGTGCCAAATGTGTGTGGGGAAGCATAACAGACGCCTAATAAAACTTTTATAAAGGCTGGCAGGAATCCAGTTGGGTGCTGCAAGGGACCATGGCAGTGACAAAGGACTGTCACTCATCTCCCAGCCTCAGACAACTGTGGAGTATGCTGTATTTCCCTATGTAAAGCAGCATGTCTTGCACCTCTGGAAGAAAATTCCATGGGCTCACTTCTCCATAGGAAGCTCCCCAAGATGCTAGAGGAATCCCAGACACAGATACAGGCTGGGAGAAGAGCTCCTGGAAAGCAGCCCTGTGAGAAGGACCTGGGGATCATGGGGGATGAGGAACTTCCCATGAGCCAGCAGTGGCTCTTGCAGCTCGGAAGGGTGATGGGATCCTGGGCTCCATCAGCAGAGGGGTGGCAGCAGGGACAGGGAGGGGATTGTCCCTCTCTGCTCTGCCCTCCTGAGGCCCCAGCTGGAGTCCTGTGTCCAGAGCTGGGGCCCCAGTACAGGGAAGATGTGGGACTGTTGGAGAGGGGTTAGAGGAGCCATGGAGATGATCAGAGGGTTGGAGCAGCTTCCCTATGGAGAGAGGCTGAGGGAGCTGGGCTGGTTCAGCCTGGAGAAGAGAAGGCTGGGGGGGGGACCTCATTGCAGCCTGCCAGTCCCTGAAGGGAGCAGAGAACCAGGAGGGGAATCAGCTTGTTCAAAGGGCAGAGACTGGCAGGACAAGGGGGCTGGAGTGAAGCTGAAGGAGGGAAGGGTTAGATGAGATCTTAGGGGGAAGTTCTTTCCAGAAAGAGTGGTGAGGGGCTGGAACAGGCTGCCTAGAGAGGGGGTGGGTGCCCCATCCCTGGGGGTGTTCAAGGCCAGGTTGGCTGGGTCCCTGGGCAACCTTGTGTAGCTCCAGGCCAGAGATTGGTGTCCTTGCCTGTGGCAGGGGAGTTGGAGCTCTCTGATCCTTGGGGTCCCTTCCAACCCATGCCATTCCATGATTCTATGATTCTATGATGTGTGTCTCCCTTTTGCTCAGCACTAGGCTCTTCAAGCATTTCACACGCGCAGCTGAGGCCAGATATTGTGAAGATTTCTGCTCCCACTTAGCTACCTAAAGAAAAAAAACCGCTGGATATTCAGAGATGCTGAGGGTTCCTCCTGTGACACTTTAAATACCAGCCGGTCTCGATGCAGCAGGGAAAGGCTGACTTTAAGCAATTAACACAGCACAGTCCTGTGGAGTTTTAAATCCAGGCAGTTAATATTCTCTGCCTATTTTAAGCTATTTCCACAATTCCTTTCAAGCTGTTGCAAGTGCACTTAGCTCTTTTGTTCATGTGTCTGGACTATCAGCAGCACGAAGGGCTATTACCTTGAAAATAAGTTTTCTACAGGTAGGAATCCCTTCAGCAAAAAAAAAAAAAAATCTATTTTGCTTCAATCCTCTTTTCTTTCCTTTTCTTGCCAACATCCCCACCTGTTGTTTCTCCCATGTTTTGCCAATGAACTGCTAAGATTTTGCTTTGTTAACAAAGGACCAATGGAGTGTCAGAGGTGTTAACTTCAGTCTGTTAAGGGATGCTCTTTTAACTGAATAGTTAGAATCCAGGTTAATCTAGCAGAAAAATATCTTCTGGATGTTGGAGACAAAAAAGGACATGGTTTAGTTGACTGACTACTTCATTGCAATGATTCTCAAGGATCTCTTTCCCAGCAGCTTCCCAAGAGAAGACACCGTGTCCAGTATCATTATTTTTATGGTTTCAAGTACAGTCATGACTCATAGAATCACAGACTGGGCTGGGTTGGAAGGGACCCCAAAGATCACAGACCTCTTGGTTCTCTGCTCCCTTCAGAGACTGGCAGGCTGCAATGAGGTCCCCCCGCAGCCTTCTCTTCTCCAGGCTGAACCAGCCCAGCTCCCTCAGCCTCTCTCCATAGGGGAGCTGCTCCAGCCCTCTGAGCATCTCTGTGGCTCCTCTGACCATCTCCGTGGCTCCTCTGACCCCTCTCAAACAGTCCCACATCTTTCTTGTATTGGGGCCCCAGCTCTGGACACAGGACTCCAGCTGGGGCCTCAGGAGGGCAGAGCAGAGAGGGACAATCCCCTCCCTGTCCCTGCTGCCACCCCTCTGCTGATGGAGCCCAGGATCCCATCACCCTTCCCAGCTGCCAGGGCATACATGCATTAGCATGAGGTAATGATGCATTAAATTCTCAAGCCATAGCACAGCACTAATGTATAAAATAATATATAACTCCAAGGTATCAGACATGACTAGAAAAGAAAATCATTGAGTCAATCGCCCACCAGCTTCTTCCACATTACGGTGCTCCCATCATGACACTTGCCTTCAAAGTGAAATAAGCACAGGAGTTTCCTCCTACACATGCTAGCAACCATTATGTATTCCCTCACTTGTAAAGAAATAACAGCTCCTTTCATAGTTAATTAACATTACTCCATAAATAACAACAATGGAGAAGAAAAGTTTGGGGATGACACTGAGCTGGGAGGAAGTGTTGATCTGCCTGAGGGTAGGGAGGCTCTTCAGAGGGATCTGGACAGGCTGGACACATGGGCTGAGACCAACAGGATGAGGTTTAACAAGGCCAAGTGTAGAGTGCTGCACATGGGACAGAACAACCCCCTGCAGTGCTACAGGCTGGGGGAGACTGGCTGGAGAGCTGTCAGGCAGAGAAGGACCTGGGGGTGTTGGGTGACTGTAGACTGACCATGAGCCAGCAGTGTGCCCAGGTGGCCAGGAAGGCCAATGGCATCCTGGCTTGTGTCAGAAATAGTGTGGCCAGTAGGTGTGGGGAGAGGATTGTGCCCCTGGACTGGGCATTGGTGAGGCTGCACCTCGAGTGCTGGGTCCAGTTCTGGGCTCCTCCCCATCAGAAGGACATTGTGGTCCTGGAGCGAGTCCAGAGAAGGGCAAGCAGGCTGGGGAAGGGGCTGGAGGGCAAATCCTCTGAGGAGCAGCTGAGGGAGCTGGGGGTGTTCAGCCTGGAGAAGAGGAGGCTGAGGGGAGATCTGGTTTAGCTTAGGATGGGAATGGTTGGACTTGATGATCTTTTCCAACATGACATGCATGTAACTTGCTCTTACAAGTGCCCTGCCAAGTTATGCCTCTTCCCTTTAATTCATTTATAAAACTACTTTGTACAATTAAGTTAAATGCAGAAGCCATCAGAATGGATTCCAATCTGAACAAGTTAGATCTGCACACAACTCCCACAGCAAGGAGGAGAGAGGAAAGTTCTGTGTGCTTGTTCTTCTGTTCAAAGGAAAAATAAATCTCTGAAGTTCCTGGGTATAGAGATGAATGAACCTTTCAGAAAGGAACAGGAAAGTAAGCAGTAAGAATGGGAATTGGTAGTTAAAACAACCACACGGCCATTTGCTCACCTCTTCCATCTCCCATGCCCACAGTAGGATAGGGGAGAGACTCATAAAGAAGGATGAAACTTGTTGGGTTCAGTTAAAGACAGTTTAATAGCACAGAAAAGGAAGATAATGATGATGGTGCTCATCATGATAAAAAGAATATACCAAACAAGTGATGCACAGCACAACTGCTCGCCACCTGCAGTTGATGCTCAGTTCCTAACCCCCAGTTATGTGTAGAACATGACCTATGGGTCCTGGTAGATGACAGGATGGCCATGAGCCAGCAGTGTGCCCTGGGGGCTGAGAGGGGCAATGGGATACTGGGGGGCATTAAAAGGGGCGTGGCCAGAAGGACAAAGGAGGGGATCCTCCCCCTCTGCTCTGCCCTGGTCAGGCCCCACCTGGAGTATTGGGGCCAGTTCTGGGCTCCCTGGGATCAAACAGCCAGGGATCTCCTGGAGAGAGTCCACAGGAGGCTCCAGAGATGATGAAAGGCCTGGAGCATCTCCCCTGTGAGGAAAGGCTGAGTGAGCTGGGGTTGTTCAGCCTGGAGAGAAGAAGTCTGAGAGGGATCTGATCATTGGTTCTCAAGATCTGAAGGGTGGAACACAGGGGGACATGGGCAGCCTCTTCTCAGTGTCTGTAGGGACAGGATAAGGAGCGATGGCCTCAAGTTGGAGCACAGGGAGTTCCACACCAATCTGGGGAAGAACTTCTTCCCGGTGAGGGAGCCCTGGGACAGGCTGCCCAGGAGGGTGTGGAGTCTCCTTCTCTTGATATATTTAAGATCCATCTAGATGCCAACCTGTGTGCCCTGTCCTAGGGACCCTGCTTTGGCAGGGGGGTTGGACCTGATGAGTTCTGGAGGTCCCTTCCAACTCTTAGGCTTCTATGATCTTCAAGACACACCATGGTGGATCCTAGAGCTGAAGTCAAGTTGGTAAATTGCCCTACGTGAAAGTTTCCCTGCTTAAATCACACCAGTCATTGATTTGGGCTGGATTTAAGCCACCAAGGAGCAGATTTAAGCATGGTTTAACCATGGTACAGGTCTTGCTCAGATCAACCTACACTAAATGCACCCATCATTTGATCTAAGAAACTGTTATTTATTAGAAATAAATATAATGATAAAGAAAATACTTCACTAAAATGCCTTTTGTAAACATTCCCACATAGCTAGAGGCATTGCTCTCACCTATCATTAGGATTATGGTGTCCAATTAAGCCACCATCTAATTGCCACGTCCCTATTTGCACATCAGTCTTATTAACCCAAAACTTGGAAGCCACAACCTGGAGCACATCTGGGGAGGCAAAAATCAGGAAAGGAAGAAGAGGTGGGTTTTTGTAGGTCAGTCAACCTGTGACTTGGAAGCCTTCAAAGCTCTTTCACAACCTGGAGCACATCTGGGGAGTCAAGAATCAGGAAAGGAGGAAGAGGTGGGTTTTGCTTAACAAGGTAATAAACTAATGGGAAGAGGGATGAATAACCTTTCTGTTACTGCCTGGAGATGTTAAAGGAGTTCTCCTGTAGCCACAGCTGTACCACTGAACATCTGTTGATGTGGTCCCAAATTCACATACACTATTTCCGAGGCGCGGCACCTGCCTCGTTAAAAAGAGAAAGTAACTTACCAGATGAAGTAATTAAAGATGTGGAATTCCTATTAAAAGGCAACTCAACCATAACAAATGTGGTTTTTCAAAATGAAAATAGAAATAACAAGGAAATAATAGCCTCACCTGGAAGCCAAGGCAGAGATGAATTAAACAGAAGTTGACAGAGTACTGTGGGAATCTTTTCAAGTTCTAATCAGAAGTTGACTTGAAACAGATGCAGCTCCATGAAGGCTTTTTTTGGGAAGTACCTATGGAAAAACTCCAGCAATTCAAGGTAAAAATTCTCCCAAAGCATCCAAGAAAATCAGTGGTGATGATGACAGCTGGTAATGAGGACACTGTCTTGACTGTCAGCTATTCTTGCCTCTTTTGAGTTGAGTGGATGTTTCTCCCACCTTCAAAAACATCATCTCACATTCAGATGATGGTTTGTGGCAGATGTACCGATAGAATCATAGAATCATAGACTGGCCTGTGTTGGAAGGGACCCCAAGGATCAGAGAGTTCCAACCCCCCTGCCACAGGCAGGGACACCAACCTCAAGGTCTGGATCACAGAATCACACAAAATCACAGAGTCACAGGGGTTGGAAGGAACCTCCAGAGATCATCAGGTCCAACCCCTCTGCCAAAGCAGGATCCCTAGGACAGGTCACACAGGTCGGTGTCCACATGGGACTGCAATATCTCCAGAGAAGGAGACTCCACACTCCTTGGGCTGGGATTCTTCCTGCCCAAAGCAGGGCTTGGGCTACATTTAGTTTCATACGCAGCAGTGGCAGAAAATGAAATATAGCAAAGAAAGCAGTGAAACCACTGCAAACATGGCAGTAGGTGCTCTGTTCAGCACATCACTGGTGTGGTTTTATACCCAGGGTGAGCCTGCCCCAAATTGCTCAGGGAAAGCTAGAACAGAATCACAGAATCGTAGGGACCTCCAGAGATCATTGGGTCCAACCCCCCTGCCAAATCAGGGTCCCTAGGACAGGGCACACAGAGAGGTGTCCAGATGGGGCTGGAATATCTCCAGATAAGGAGACTCCACACCCCCCTGGGCAGCCTGTCCCAGGGCTCCCTCACCAGGAAGTTCTTCCCCACATTGATGGGGAACTTCCTGTGCTCCAAATTGAGGTCATCAGTCCTTGTCATGTCCTCACAGACACTGAGAAGAGACTGGCCATGTCCCCCTGTGTCCCACCCTTCAGATATTGATACCCACTGATCAGATCCCCTCTCTAACTTCTTCTTCTCCAGGCTGAACAGCCCCAGTTCTTTCAGCCTATCCTCATGGATCTATACAAGGCTGCCTAGGGCCCCATCCAACCAGGCCTTGCACATCTCCAGGGATGGGGCATCCACTTCCAGGGATGACACAGAAAATTGAAACCAACGCTGTAAAGAGGAATGGTGAAGCCACCTTTGTCCCCATCAACTAGAACATCCAAACTAAATACCAAGCAAGCAATATTTGACATTAAAAGCTCATAACAAGGTCCACCACCATCTCCAAGAAATGTAATTTGACACTTAAACTGTCACATCACCTTAGTTTAATTGGTTATAGGGTTTATATTGCTGCCTGGCAGCTCAATCAAACCTCATTTCACTTCACAGTCAATATTGTTGGCTGAATTCAAGCGCTCGCTGCTAGTTTCTGATAACGATTTTCATGAGCTCAGATGGTGCTAAAGGTTTGTTTCATAAAAGCTGAAGAAAACTGCAGGTCTGAGGGTAAAATCTCTGTGGGAGCTACTTCTGCTGAGCTGATGGACACATCCTGCTCAAGGCTGGACGCACAACAGGGAGGAAACAGGGAGTTGATACCATGAAAAGGTAAGAAACACACAGGGAATATAAAGAAACAAGGTGATGGTACTGGTTGACATGGGTTGGTGGTGGTCATAGAGTTCTTCCTGCCAAAACTTGAGCTTCACTTGATGTTCCCATCACCCTGGGTAAGTATTTGTACCACTCTGTCTCCTGGAGAGAGTCCAGCAGAGGGGTACAAAGATGATGAAGGGCCTGGAACATCTCCCCTGTGAGGAAAGGCTGAGTGAGCTGGGGCTGGTCAGCCTGGAGAGAAGAAGCCTGAGAGGGGATCTGATCAATAGATGCCCCATCCCTAGAAGTGTTCAAGACCAGGTTGGATGGGGCCGTGGGAAACCTTGTGTATGTCCAATGAGGATAGGCTGAAAGAACTGGGGCTGTTCAGCCTTGAAAGAAGAAGCCTGAAAGGGGATCTGATCAATGGTTCTCAAGATCTGAAGGGTGGGACACAGGGGGACATGGGCAGTCTCTTCTCAGTGCCTGTGGGGACAGGACAAGGGGCAATGGCCTCAAGTTGGAGCACAGGAAGTTCCACACCAACATGGGGAAGAACTTCTTCCCAGTGAGGGTGAAGGAGCCCTGGGACAGGCTGCTCAGGGGGGTGTGGAGTCTCCTCTGGAGATACTCCAGCCCCATCTGGATGTCTCCCTGCGCGACCTGTCCTAGGGAGCCTGCTTTGACAGGGGGGTTGGACTCGATGACCTCCTGAGGTCCCTCCCAACCTCTACAATTCTATGAAACACTATAAAATTCAGATCAAGTATAAAATACTTCCAAATACAAGTTCCTTTGCACTCAATCCAAGCAATCCTTCCCAAAAGGTGAGGAAGAATCTACTACCCTGTACTGAGGTAGGGACCCTGCTTGGTCTCAATTCCATGGGAAGCAACTGAGGAAGAGGAATGAGGCAGCTGTTTCCCAGTTAATATGGGCTTTCCAGGTTGGGATGCCATCGTCTCTCCTGTCTTAACACCACCACACCAGTTGCTTCCCAACCCAAGCTAAAAAGCATTCCTTCTCTTATCCAACCATGCCCAGCAGCTCTACAACTCACCAGGATCCAACAGCCATGTCAGTCACTGAACCTGGCAAGGGTTGAGCATCAACACTCAGCTTGATGTCCTTCCACCCCACAGAACAAATATGACTAAACAGCAGGGTAAAAAAGAGGAAAAAAAAGCAGTAAATGGTTCATTTGCTTCTCACTGCGGTGGAGACGCTTCTGAACGTCCCAAGGCAGGGGACCTGCTGAGTAAAAAAGCCATTTACACACTTGTCAGGTGCAAATCCAGCGAGGACAGAGCTCTAATTATAGTAATCACCTTGGTGAGCTTGGATCAGCTGGAGTTTTTAGCTCAACACTCCCTTTCCTCCTTCCTTTAAGAGAATTATAATCCCTCTTCCCACAACAGAGATGTTAAAGAAATGGGTTTCTATCCTATTGGCATACTGGAATCAGGTATATTTCTGGTAGGGGAGCAAACTAGCACCTACTACAGGCACCATGGATGTCTTAAAATGATTTTTAAGGGTGTTTTCCTCTGTAGGCAAGTGAAAAAGGAAAAACTTAGACTGTGTCATCAGAGAAGGCATCAGATTGCTTTCAGGGGATTTCTAAGCTTGAAAGAACCTGAGTGAGTTCAACCCCACATGTTTTATTGGATTTTATTGCAGTCTTTGTGTCTTCCCTGCAACAGGCTGCCCAGGGAAGGGGTTGAGTCTCCATCCCTGGGTGTGTTTAACAGATGGGATGTGCTCAGATATGCTCGGTGATCTGGTTTAGCATAGGACAGGAATGGTTGGAGTTGATTATCTTCAAGGTCTTTTCCAACCTTGTGATTCTGTGATTCCCAGCTAATGCAAAGTGAGAGTCCTCCAGCAGCGTGGCTCCCACTTGTCCAGTTTACCTACAGCATCAGCTGGACTTTGCTCAATGGTGAGTTCTGGTTGTTCGATCCAAAATATAGACTTTTCCTTTTGCTCTCACCCATATTCTTTGGTAGTCACAAAGCTCCCCTGATCCCCACCAGCTTGTGACAGCCACAGTCAAAGCACCACGCACCCAGCAGGGTCACATAAAAAGACATTTGCTGTTCTCTAAAACTTTGAAGAAAAAAGGTTCATGGACTGTACTTAACAATCTGCTGCCCAGGGTGGTTGTGGAGTCTCCATCTCTGGAGATATTCAACCCCCATCTGGTTGGCTACCTGTGGAACCTGTCCTAGGGACCCTGCTTTGGCAGGGGGGTTGGACCTGATGATCTCTTGAGGTCCTTTCCAACCCCTGTGATTCTGTGATTATAACATACTTTGCAGTCTTCTCCAAGGCAAAGGATGATGCTCAACCATGGAGGACAAAGGACCACTGGCCCACAGATCACCAGCAAACAACAGGGAGGCTTCAAAAAAGCTCCTACAATAACTCTTTCCCCTCAATGATTTTGCAACTCGATGCTTATCAGCTAAATTAAGCATTAATGAAAAATAGAACAATTTGTTTTCAGATTCGACGGGTTTCCAGTAATAAAGATTCCTAATGCTTCATTTTGGGGCAGTGGTTAGCTAATTTCAACTTTTTTTTCTCATTATACAGACAATTCATTTAATTTGAAGAGGCCAGGTTCTTTCTAATTTTATTAGCATTTGGCCCTTTTCCAGCTTGTCTTAATCAAAATGCTCATTATTTTTTCGCCTGGCTGTTGAGGCTAATCTAGCTATTAGATGGATAGGAAATTGGAAGCAGAAGGGAGAATTTTGTCCCTACTAGACAGCTGTATTGCTCTGTGTGTATAAGCTCTGTTCAACCACGTCCCATGCTGGTGTTCCTGGGGCAGAGGTGGTGGCAGCATCCCTGCTGCTCCAGAGTGCTGCTGTCAAACCACAGATCATAGAATCATAGAATGGTCTGGCTTGGAAGGGACCCCAAGGATCAGAGAGCTCCAAACCCCCTGCCACAGGCAGGGACACCAACCTCCAGGCCTGGAGCTACACAAGGTTGCCCAGGACCCCAGCCAACCTGGCCTTCAACACCCCTAGGGATGGGGCACCCACCACCTCTCTGGGCAGCCTGTTCCAGCCCCTCACCACTCTCTCTGCAAAGAACTTCCCCCTAAGATCTCATCTAACCCTTCCCTCTTCCAGCTTCACTCCAGCCCCCTTGTCCTGCCAGTCTCTGCCCTTTGAACAAGCTGATTCCCCTCCTGGTTCTCTGCTCCCTTCAGGGACTGGCAGGCTGCAATGAGGTCCCCCCACAGCCTTCTATTCTCCAGGCTGAACCAGCCCAGCTCCCACAGCCTCTCTCCATAGGGGAGGATCTTGGCTTTCAGTGAGGAGGAAGAGGTGGGGAGAAGAAGAAAATTGCCTTCACCTCATCTTCAGGGAGGAAAAGAGGTCTAACATCAGAAGTTAAAATGGTAAATGGCAAGGAGCAGACACCTGGCTCACTAGGTCTAACAGCGATAAATTCTCTATCTGAGAGCTACATTATCCCTCCCTGGCAGCTAACCTGTTACAGATTTGAATGACTGGGTTCTGGCAGAGGAGGGGGCTGCAGGGGCGGCTTCCCCCAGGCCCCACAGAGCAAATACCAGCCGGCTCAAGGCCGGAGTCACTGCTGCCCAAGGCAGAGCCCATCAGCAAAAGTCACAGCGCCTCTGGGAATCACCCTGAGGAGAAACAACCGCAAGCGGCTGCTTTGTGCCCCAGAGAAGGGAGTGAGAAGGGGGAGAGACTGTGCAGGCATCAAGGGCAGGGAAGGGGGCAGGAGCCGCCCCAGGGGCTGCAGAGAAAGATGCCCCTGAGCCCCTGGAGAAACCCATGGTGGAGCGGGTGTCCCCCCACAGCCCATGGAAAAGGCCTAAACCCCACGTGCAGCCCCTGGAGAGGCCCCAGGCTGGAGCAGGGGGAGACAGACAGAAGATGCTGTGACCCGCGTTGGAGCAAGACCCTGGCAGGACCTGCAGCCCATGGAGAGAGATAGAGACACAGAGATGAGTGAGGGAGAGAGACTCACACCAGAGCAAGTTTGCTGGGGGGCTTGTGACCCTGTGGGGGACCAGACTGGAGCAGTCTGGGCCTGAGGGACTGCACCCCATGGAAGGACCCACGCTGGGGCAGCTGGGGAAGAGCTGAAGCCCTATGGGAAAGGACTCACGGTAGAGAAAGTCATGGAGGACTGTCTGCTGTGGGTGGGACCCCACGGTGCAGCAGGGGACTGAAGAGTGCCCCTGCCAACTAAGAAGGAAAACAACTTGTGAGGAACTGATCCAAACCCCCATCCACATCTCCCTCTGTGTCACCTGGGGGGAGAAGGGAGTGAAATCCTGGGTAAAGTTGGGTCTGCAAAGAAGGGAGAGTGGAAGGAGGTGCTTTAAGATCTGATTTTACTTCTCAGTATCCAACTCTGGTGTGACTCTGTGTGTGTGTGTGCAGTGTAATAACTCAGATGGGGTTGTTTTATTCCACGTTGAGTCTGCTCTGTCCGTGATGCTGATTGCGGAATGATCTCTCCCTGTCCTTATCTCCACTCCTGAGCCTCTCAAGATCTATTTTCTCCCCTGTCCAGCTGAAAAGGAGAGTGACAGAGTGACCTTGGTGGGCATCTGGCCTCTAGCCAGAGTCAAACCACCAGAGTATCTAAGTACACTGTGAAGCACAACCCAAACTATATGGACCTGCAAGTCTCTTGCCAGGGTGGGATGTGAATTCAGAATTTTAAAAAGTATCAGTAACAGTGCAGAAAATGAAATAGGATGCAGATCAAACTGGCTTTGGAAATACAGCATGTAGGTACAAAGCTATCAGTTGTGCAAGTACAGAACAAGGAATGAGAGCCTCAACCCAGCTCTGCAGAAAAGGATCTAACAGCAGATAGTCAGATAAAAAGGAATAGGTTTCTGCCTGGAAAATGGTAAATAATGCAATAAGAATAGGTGAAGTCAGAGCACAGAGGTACTTTAGTCCAGAAAATGGGAAATCTCTGGAGAGACTTATCACAGAATTACATGATTGCAGAATCCCAAGGTTGGAAAAGACCTTGAAGATCATCAAGTCCAACCACTCCCATCCTAAGCTAAACCAGATCCCTGAGCACCTCATCTCCCCATCTGTTAAACACACCCAGGGGTGGGGACTCAGCCCCCTCCCTGGGCAGCCTGTGCCAGGCCCTGACAACTCTTCCAGGGAAGAACTTTTCCCACCCATCTGAGCTGACCCTGCCCTGGCACAGCTTGAGCCCATTGCCCCTTGTCCCATCTCCTGTCCCCTGGCTGAAGAGACCATCGCCCACCTCTCTGCACCCTCCTGGCAGGGCAGGGGAGGTGGATGGGGAGAAGGTGTCCCCTCAGCCTCCTCTTCTCCAGGCTCGACACCCCCAGCTCCCTCAGCTGCTCCTCAGAGCATTTGCCCTCCAGCCCCTTCCCCAGCCTGGTTACCCTTCTCTGGACTCGCTCCAGGACCTCAATGTCCTTCTGATGCTGAGGAGCCCAGAACTGGACCCAGCACTCGAGGTGCAGCCTCACCAATGCCCAGTCGAGGGGCACAATCCCCTCCCCAGACCTACTGGCCACACTATTTCTGACACAAGCCAGGATGCCATTGGCCTTCTTGGCCATCCAGGCACACTGCTGGCTCATGTTCAGTCTTGCAGTCAACCAACAACCAGGGAAGATGCTGATGCAGAGGAAATGGCAAGAAATGTGATTTTCTTGTCCTCTGCACATAGTAACATCTCTGCACATAGAGATGGAAGATTTAGATTATAGGTCAGGAAGAAACTTTCAAGAAGAATAGTTAAAAATATGCACACACTGCTTTTCCCAAATCCTCTGGGATTTCCTTCTTTGCTTACTGCTTTTAGAAGACAGCTTCTTATCAGGAATCCTAGCAGAGAGCGCCAACCCTTTAATGCATTTCCTCAGCTAAAGTGTTTGTCTAACTCACTCTTAAAACCCCCCATCAGCAGATTTTACAACCTCGTTGAAGTAAACACTGTTTTCATTTAAACAAGCAGTTATTTCAGCCCCTCTTCCATTCCAAGTATGAAAAAGGTTCTGAAGAAGCTGTTGGGAGTGGACAATTTGTGGTAGTGAAAAGGAAAGAAGGTTCACGGGGAAGAATGTAAAAACAAAACAAGGAGAGTACACCACAGCAATCCCTGCTTTGTGCTTTTGAATTCACTCTTGTGTTCTTCATGACAACAGTGCTGTAAAATCAGAGAATCATTAAGGTTGGAAAAGACCTCCAAGATCATCCAGTCCAAACATCCTCCTACCACCTCTATCACTCATTAAACCATGAGTACCTCAGCCAATCTTTCCTTGAACACCCCGAGGGATGGTGACTCAATCACCTCCCTGGGCAGCCCCTTCCAATGCCCAGCCACTCTTTTGGAGAAGAAATTTCTCCTCATTTCTAACCTGAACCTCCCCTGGAGCAACTTGCAGCCATTCCCCCTTGTCCTTTCACTGGTTATCTGCAAGAAGAGGCTGCTCCCCAGCTCACCACAACCTTCTTTTCCAGAAGTTGTGAAGAGCAGTAAGGTCTCTCCTGAGCCTCCTCTTCTCCAGACTAAACAATCCTAGTTCCTTTAGTTGGTCTTCATCAGACTTGTGCTCCAGGCCCTTTACAGCTCCTCTGCCCATCTCTGGACATTCTCCAGGGCCTCAATGTCCTTCTTGTAGTGAGGAGCACAAAACTGAACCTGGTATTTGAGGCGCAGCTTCATCAGAGCTGAGTACAGGGTCACAATCACCTCCTTAGTCCTGCTGGCTTAGCCTGATCCAAGCCAGGATGCCATTTGCCTTCTTGGCCACTCGGGCACACTGCTGGCTCATGTTCAGGTGAGTGTCAACCAACAGCTCCACATCCTTCTCCTCTGTGAAGCTTTCCAGCCATCCTACCTTAAGCCTGTAGCACTGCCCAGGGTTGTTATGACCAAAGTGCAGTAGGATGCAGGATGCAAAGTGTTGCATGTGGCATAAACATCCCATCTTTCTCCTCTGGTTGATATGGGAGAACCTATGGGAGTGTCTATAGGTAGAAGTATGAATAACCAAAACTGGCATTACAGAGCAGGAAACACCTGAACAGACACAATTTGGGAGGGAAGTGTCCACAAGCTCTATTGTGGCTGTGGTGGTTCAACCCCAGTTGTTGTTGAGCACCACACACTGCTCACTCACTCCTGGAGGAGAAACAGAGCTTCTGTGTGTTGGGATAAAGCCAGTTTACTGACAAAACCATTGTGAAAGGGGAGCAGTAACAGCCCATGGCAAATTTCACTCACACACAGTGATAACACAGCTACTGCACAAGGTGAGGACCTACCCAATTCCTGGCCACACTCTAGAGGCACCCAGGAGCACCCCTTCTCTACCAGCCCCTTTTATGGGGGAGTGATGTCAGGTGCTGTGGAAAACAGTGCTCAGCACAGGGACACCAAGGTGATGGAGGGGAACCCTTTCCTTATGAGGAGAGGCTGAGGGAGCTGGGCCTCTTTAGCTTGGAGGAGACTGAGGAGTGACCTCAGTAATGTTTATAAAGATATAAAGGGTGAGAGGCAGGAGGACAGAGCCAGGCTCTGCTCAGGGATAACCAAGGATAGGACAAGGGGCAGCAGGTGCAAGATGGAGCAGAGGAACTTCCATGGGAGTTTAAGGAGGAATATTTTCCCAGTGAGGGTGACAGAGCCCTGGGCCAGGCTGCCCGCGAGGATGTGGAGTCTCCTTCTCTGGAGACACCCAAACCCACCTGGATGTGTTCCTGTGTGATTTAGTCTGGGTGCTCCTGCTCTGGCAGGGGGGTTGGACTAGATGATCTTTCAAGGTCCCTTCCAACTCCTAACATTTTGTGATTCTGTAATTCTATGATCCCACCTGGGCAGGCAGCTTGGAGAGGTGAATTCTGGCCTAATCAGAACCATGGCAATGTAGCAGAAGAGAAGAAATCACTTAAAATACCTATTTGCATTTTACAGGTCTGTGTATTTTTGAATGACAAGCACCAAGCTGTGGTACAAACACTGCAGCAATCCTTTTCAGCAGGCTGCCAGCACTGCCTTCACTTGTACAGATGCCACTGCTACAAATAGATGTGTTTGACTTTCCATGTATAGCTGCAGAGCCCTGAGATACACTTGGCAGAGTCACTCCCTGCACAGCTGGTTTTCCATGGGAAAAATCACAGAATCACAGAATCTTAGGGGTTGGAAGGGACCTCAAGAGATCATCGGGTCGACCCCCCCTGCCAAAGCAGCTCCCTATCTCATATTACATAGATAGGCGTCCAGACGAGACTTGAATATCTCCAGAGAAGGAGACTCCTCCACCTCCCTGGGCAGCCTGTCCCAGGGCTCCCTCACCCTCACTGGGGAAAAGTTCTTCCCCATGTTGGTGTGGAACTTCCTGTGCTCCAGCTTACAGCCATTGCCCCTAGTCCTGTCCCCACAGACCACTGAAAAGGGGCTGGCCAATTCCCCCAGCAACCCATGTCTAAGATATTTGTAAACACTAAGTCCCCCTAAGTCTTCTTTTTTCCAGGCTGAACAGCCCCAGCTCACTCAGCCGTTCCTCATAGGGGAGATGTTCCAGACCCCTAATCAACTTTGTCACTCTTCTCTGGACTCTCTCCAGAAGGTCCCTGCCTTTTTTATCCCAGGGAGCCCAGAACTGGACACAGTATTCCAGGTGGAGCCTGACCAATGCAGAGTAGAGGGGGAGGATCACTTCCTTTGACCTGCTGGACACACTCTTCCTGATGCATCCCAGGATCCCATTGGCTCTCTTGGCCACCAGGGCACACTGCTGGCTCATAGCCAACCTGTTATCAACCAGGACCACCAGGTCCTTCTCCACAGAGCTCTTTTCCAACAGGTCGTCCCCCCGCCTGTACTGATACAGTCGGTTAATCCTCCCTAGGTGCAAGACTTTACACTTGCACTTGTTGAATTTCATTAGATTTCTCCCTGCCCAGCTCTCCAGCCTGTCCAGGTCTCGCTGAATGGCAGCGCAGTGTTCCTGCGTGTCAGCCACTCCTCCCAGCTTTGTATCATCGGCGTACTTGCTGAGGGTGGATGTTATTCCCTCATCAAGGTCGTCAATGAAGATATTAAACAGGACTGGACCCAACACTGAGCCTTGGGGAACACCACTAGTCACAGACCTCCATTCAGATTCTACTCCACTGATCATGACCCTCTGAGCCTGGTCTGACAGCCAGTTCTCAACCCACCTCACTGTCCACTCATCTATCCCTTGTTCCCTCAGTTTCTCTATCAGGATGTTGTGGGAGACAGTATCGAAAGCTTTGCTGAAGTCAAGGTAGATGACATCCACTGCTCTCCCTCCATCCACCCATGGTAATGACATCATAGAAGGCTATGAGATTGGTTGAGCACGATCTCCCCTTGGTGAATCCATGCTGACTACTCCTCATGACCTTCTTCTCTTCCAGATGTTTGGAGATGGCATCCAAAACAAGCTGTTTCATCACCTTTCCAGGGGCAGAAGTGAGGCTGACTGGCCTATAATTACTGGGACCCTCCTTCTTGCCTTTTTTAAAGACTGGAGTGACATTGGCTATCCTCCAATCCTCAGGCACTTCTCTTGTAGTCCAGGATCTATGGAAGATGAAAAAGAGTGGCTCCGCAATCACCTCCGCCAGCTCTCTCAGCACACGTGGGTGTATCCCATCCGGGCCCATGGATCTGTGTGCATCCATTCCTTTGAGTCGCTCCTGGACCACATTTACCTCAACTAGAGGGGAGCCATTCGTTCCCCAACCACTCCCTACTTTCATCTGGGATCTGTGAATCCCGAGAAGCCTTCGGAGTAAAGACCGAGGCAAAGAAGGCATTAAGTATCTCCACCTTCTCATCATCTCCCGTTACCAAGACACCCACCTCATTCAACAAGGGACCTACATTATCCCTGGTCATCCTTTTACTATTTACATACCTGAAAAAGCTCTTTTTGTTGTCCTTTATGTCCCTTGTCAGCTTAATTTCTAAACAGGCCTTAGCCCTCCTAGTTGCATCCCTACAGGCCCTGGCAACATCCTTATATTCATCCCATGATCTCAGACCCTGTTTCCACAGTTTATAGGTCTTCTGCTTCCTTTTGAGTTTACTCATAAGCTCCCTGCTTATCCACGCAGCTCTTCTGCCTCTCTTCCCCGATTTCTTACTCAAAGGGATGCACCTATTCTGTGCTTGGAAGAAGTGCTGTTTGAATGTTAGCCAGCATTCGCAGGCTCCCATTCCTTCAAACAGAGCAGCCCATGGGATAGCCCCTATTTGATTTCGGAGGAGATCAAAGTTAGCTCTTCCAAAATTCAGGGTAGCTATCCTGCTCTTTGGCTTGCCTCTTCCACTCAGGATCTTGAACTCAACCATTTCATGGTCGCTTTGTCCTAAGCTGCCCCCGACCTTCACTTCACTAACAAGCTCGTCCTTGTTAGTAAAAACAAGGTCAAGCATCCGCCCTCCCCTAGTAGGTTCCTGCACCATCTGTATCAGGAAGTTGTCTTCCATATACTGCAGAAATTGTCTGGACTGCATACGACTGGCCGTATTGCTTGCCCAGCAAATATCTGGGTAGTTGAAGTCCCCCATAAGGACCAGCACCTGCGATCTTGAGGCTACTTCCAATTGCTTATAAAATGCATTATCAACCCGCTCCTCTTGATCAGGGGGTCTGTAGTACACGCCCATGACTATGTCACCTAAACTAGCCTGCCTTTTAATTCTAAATTTAAATACTCCTCCTTCTATTAGAGATCGATGGGCAGGGAGGCACAAGAGAATGCAGCTCCAACCCCAGCTATGACACTCAGAATCACAGATTGCAGGGGTTGGAAAGGAACTCCAGAGATCATAGAATCATAGAATCACAGACTGGTCTATGTTGGAAGGGACCCCAAGGACCACACAGTTCCAACCCCCCTTCAGCTATTGATAACCATTGATCAGATACCCTCTCAGGCTTCTTCTCTCCAGGCTGAACAGCCCCAGCTCACTCAGCCTTTCCTCACAGAGGAGATGCTCCAGTCCCTTCATTTCCAGAGCCTCCTCTGGACTCTCTCCAGATCTCTGGCTGTTTGATCCCAGGGAGCCCAGAACTGGCCACAACACTCCACTCAGAGCTTACGTGCTTTTGGAGAGATTTTTAATAACCTTCAGCCAAGTCCAGTTACACAAGCAGGTCAATGCAGGTGCCCTGTGTATTTGTCTTGCAGGCTCCAGGTCAATCTGACATTCATTCCACATTTATGGTTTGAATTTATAGTCCTCTCATTCCCATCTGCACTTTGGTGTAAATTTTAGGGGGTTGTACAATGATTTGGGGAAAGAATGGAGAAAAGTGACCAGACCAGGTCATCGTTTCCTCTATCTCTAACAATTCTGCAACGCGACTGACCCTCTGGTCAGAAGGAGCTCATAAACTGAGCTCTCCAACTGTCCTACACTGACCTATCAGAGCAGACAAGAGCTACAGGGGGAATGTAGAAATGAGGCAGCAAAAGCATTTATGAAGCTGCCAAGATTGGCCAAGGATCAGTAAAGCTCCCCACAAACCAGAAAAATTTGGGATGGGAAGAAAGCATATCAAGACAGCTCTTGAATCACTGAGCAGCACTGTGTTGTCAGTCAGCAAAGGGTTCTTCAGACCTCCCAGCAACTGGGCTACACTGGTCCTTTTCCTTCCAGGAGAGTCTAAACTCTGCTCACCTTCTCACAGCATCCTGCAGTGAGAAACAGAGCCTTGAAAACCTGATCTAAGCTGCAGACAATAACTCCTGCAGGTTCCTAGGTGAAGGAGAGAAATCCTCTTCCACTTTTCCAGGAGGTCATACTCCAAAATGTTTGATGCTGGCAATGAAATCAGCTTCTTGGAGCACAGTAGTTTCCTGAGGAGAACCTCCCTAGAAGGAGGTTGGTTTGCGCAGTGTCTGGGGAGCATCAAAAGGAGTGTGGCCAGCAGGTCAAAGGAGGGGATCCTCCTCCTCTGCTCTGCCCTGCTCAGGCCCCACCTGGAGTGTTGTGGCCAGTTCTGGGCTCCCTGGGATCAAACAGCCAGGGATCTCCTGGAGAGAGTCCAGAGGAGGCTACGGAGATGATGAAAGGGCTGGAGCATCTTCCCTGTGAGGAAAGGCTGAGAGAGCTGGGGCTGTTCAGCCTGGAGAAAAGAACCATAGAATCATGGAATGGTCTGCGTTGGAAGGGACCCCAACAATCACAGACCTCCAACTTCCCTGCTACAGGCAGGGCCACCAACCTGAAGGTTCTCTTCAGGAACAGGAATGGTAGAATATATCCAGACACAGAAAGGGTGAGGCTGGGGGACCTGGGGCTGTTCAGCCTTAAGAAGAAAAGCCTGAGACGGGATCTCATCAGCGGTTATCAATATCTGAAGGGTGGGACACAGGGGGACATGGGCAGCCTCTTCTCAGTGGCTGTGGGGACAGGTCAAGGGGTGATGGCCTCAAGTTGGAGCACAGGGAGTTCCACAGCAATCTGGGGAAGAACTTCTTCCCAGTGAGGGTGAGGGATCCCTGGGACAGGCTACCCAGGGGGTGTGGAGTCTCCTTCTCTGGAGATATTCCAACCCCATCTGGACACCGACCTGTGTGACTTGTCCTAGGGACCCTGCTTTGGCAGGGGGTTGGACCTGATGATCTCTGGAGGTCCCTTCCAACCCCTGTGACTTTGATTTCCACCTTCATTTGTCTTTAATATCCAACCCCTTTCAGCAAGCTTCTAAGACCAGTATCCAGGCCAGTAACTTGGGTGGAAAGAAGGACACCACCATTTTTCACCTGATACATCTCATATATAAACAGGCAGCAGCTTCCTCATGTGGAGAGAAAAGGGAGAGGAATGAATTCAAATTAGTCAAAATTTACTGACAAACATTCCAAGTAAAACATACAACAAACCCAAGGGAATAGGGATTGTAATTTATTTAATTATTCTTATTTTTTAAATGAATCAGGGTTTTGAAGTCATTAGCTCGTTGCAATAAAATTCTCTTCTGGTAATTTATTGCTACTCTTTTTTTAAATAGTTCTATAAAAATAAATGAATTGCTGGAATAAAAAGTGAGATGTAATTTCCCTCCCCTGCTTCTCTGAAAGGTTCACAGCTCAGCCAGTTTTTAGGAGAAGCTGAGAAGTACCTGGGTGGGTTTGGCTCTGACTATGGGGCTTTTTCCTTCCTTGTGCTATTTCTTCTTACAGTCTCAATTATATGGAAGTCCCCAGCCTGGGAGAGGAGCTCCTGGAGAGCAGTCCTGCTGAGAAGGACGTGGGGGTCATGGGGGATGAGGAACTTCCCATGAGCCAGAAGTGGCTCTGGCAGCTCGGAAGGGCAATGGGATCCTGGGCTCCATCAGCAGAGGGGTGGCAGCAGGGACAGGGAGGGGATTGTCCCTCTCTGCTCTGTCCTCCTGAGGTCCCAGCTGGATCCTGTGGCCTGAGCTGGGCCCCAGTACAAGAAAGATGTGGGACTGTTGGAGAGGGGTCAGAGGAGCCATAGAGATATCAGAGGGCTGGAGCAGCTCCCCTGTGAAGAGAGGCTGAGGGAGCTGGGCTGGTTCAGCCTGGAGAAGAGAAGGCTGTGGGGGGACCTCATTGCAGCCTGCCAGTCCCTGAAGCGAGCAGAGAAACAGGAGGGGAATCACCTTGTTCAAAGGGCAGAGACTGGCAGGACAAGGGGGATGGAGTGAAGCTGAAGGTGGGAAGGGTTAGATGAGATCTTAGGGGGAAGTTCTTTGTAGTGAGAGTGTTGAGGGGCTGGAACAGGCTGCCCAGAGAGAGGGTGGGTGCCCCATCCCTAGAGCTGTTCAAGGCCATGTTGTCTGGGTCCCTGGGCAACTTGTGTAGCTCCAGGCCTGGAGGTTGGTGTCCCTGCTTGTGGCAGGGGAATTGGAACTGTATAATCCTTGGGGTCCCTTCCCACCCAGAGCAGTCTGTGATTCTATGATTCTTGCTTTGTAGCTTGGCTTGACAGATGTTCTTGCTACAGAGAAGCTCTGGTACGGGGACACAACTCTCTGAAGCATTTGACTGTTATCTCCCATGGCATGGATTTATATGAGCAGTCAAACCTCACCATCAACTGATTAACCCTCTCAGAGGGCAATTTGAAGAAGGAATTCTGCCAAGGATCATCTAAACATCATCAATACAGGAATTTGTACCATATCTTGGTGATTGGAGTAAAACTAGGTGCCTGGGTGGTAAAGCTAAAGAAGCAAAAAGAGAAACAGTTGGAGACAATAGTGTGACTGAAGTCATGGTGTCACTGAGATCAGCCACAAACCTCTGTCAGAAAGATTCAGTACCCAACCTCTCCCCTTGACTTTATGTCCCTGGTGTAGGTGACCAGGTAATTTTCCTTCCCTGCCCTCCATAAAACTCAGTGGACATACCTTTGGACATGAGCCAGCTACCACAGGAACCCTACAAGGCTGGAGCCAGCCTACCTGGGTTTTGAATTGTCACATCTCAAGAAACCAAGTGCCCTCACAACCCACATCAGGGACAGTTTTTTGCAAAGCCACATACATCACCTCCTGGGCAACAAGGAGCGGCAGCAGGAAAGGCAGCATGAAGAGACAGGGGAACAAGAGAGCATAAAAATCAGTCCCCTCCCTCCATCCTGCTGCCCATATGGCTCTCCTGCCTTTCTCCAGCTTTAGTTGGTACCCACCTGTGAAGGTTACAACCACAAAGCCACTTTTGAATATGTCCTCTGAATTTCAAAGCCTTTCCCATACCCCTGTCATGTTCTCCCATCTCAAAGGCTTTGTGCTGCCTGGTTCTCACCTCCATCTCTTTCTGGGCAGGCTGGTAACCCTCTCATCCACCCCAAGGGTTTGTTAACCTTCTGAGTGAGTTTGCAAGGCAAGGTTCTGGTGGAGGAGAGGAGCTATTGGGGTGGCTTCTTCAAGAAGCAGTGAGAATCTTCCCCCAGGCCCCACAGAGCAAACACCAGCCGGCTCAAGGCTGGAGTCCTTGCTGACCAAGGCCAAGCCCATCAGTGATGGTCACAGCGCCTCTGGGAATCACCCTGTGGAGAAGAAACCATAAGCAGCTGCACAAAACCCTACTTGTAAGCTCTACAAGTGTAAAGCCAACCACTGCCACCTCCTTTTTGGCTTTAATAAAGAGTTTCTTCTCCAAAATAAAAGCAGGAAGCTATTCCCTTGCAGTAGCATTGGCCAACGTTATTCCTTGACTCTCATGAACGCCAACAACCAAAAAGCTACAAAAATAAGAGGTAGAAAAGCTCATAAATTTCTCCAGTTTAGCTTAGTGCCAACTGCAAACAACTCCTTGAGGAATTCTATCTAGCCCAGCTTCAAACTCCAGGATTTGAAGCAAAAAAAGCCAAGAAGCAGCACAAAAAAGCATCCTAGCAGGGAGTTATTTGGCTGTTTCAAGGGTAGTAAACATGGAAAAGTCTTAAATGGTGTTAGTATGCACCAGGAGTAGCTCTCTGCAGCAGTGGACAAGGTACCATCAGCCTGGGACACGGGCATGCATCAGGCTGGCTGGATCTGCATGGATTCTCCATGGAATCCATGTGGAAATGTGGGCAGTGTTTGGGCCTGGCTTTGGTTTCAAGATATAGAACCAGAGAATCATCAAGGTTGGAAAAGACCTTCAAGATCTTGGGTTGCATCAGCAGCAGATCCAGAGAGGGGATTCTACCCCTCCGCTCTGCTCTGGTAAGACCTCACCTGGAATATTGAGCCCAGCTTTGGAATCTTCAGCACAAGAAGGACATGGACCACAAAAGGAGGGCCACAAAAATGATCCAGGGGCTGGAAGACCTCTCCTATGAAGCCAGGCTGAGACAGTTGGGCTGGTTCAGACTGGAGAAGGTTCCAAGGGGACCTTATAGCAGCTATACAATACGTGAAAGGTGCCTGTAAGAAAGCTAGGGAAGAACTCTTCCCAAGGGCATGGAGTGATAGGATGAGGGGTGATGGTTTGGAATTAGAAAGGGGAGATTTAGGTTGGGTATTAGGAAGAAGTTCTTCACTGTGAGGGCGGTAGATCACTGGCACAGGTTGCCCAGAGATGTAGTGGAAATCCCACCCCTGGAGACATTCACGGTCAGGCTTGATGGGGCTCTGAGCAACCTGATCTAGTGAAGATGCCCCTGTTCAATGAGGGGGGTTGGACTAGATGGCCTCTGAAGGTCCCTTCCAACTTATCACATCCTATGATTCTACGATTCTCTGGTCATCGAGTCCAACTGTTAGCCCTATACCACCTCAACCACTAAACCATCTCCCAAAAACATCTGATCTTTCTCTTCTGCTCCATTTCCCTGAGGATTGCTCCCCAGTTTTGCCTTCCCAGACTACCCAGTCTGACCACTGTCCCTTGTTCTCCACGGTTTCTTCCTCTAGAGTACAGCATCCTGGCAGCTTTTCTTTGAGGTACAGCTGCCATACTTTTGAAACCTCCATCCCAAGCCACACACAGGTTGAATTTCCATCTCAAACACATTTATCCAACCACCCTCATTTTTTTTTTCTTCAAGTTCTGTATTTAGCCACTATTGGCCAAGCCCAAGAATAAACTCCTTGATGGTACAAGCTTTAAGCTTCCTCCCAAGTCCTCATGTAGACTGCTGTGATGAATAAATACCCACCACCAGCAGCATTGAAGCTCAGCTGTTTGACTCACCATCGCTGCCCTCCTGCCTTTGGTGATGAACACCTCTGGCTTCATTATCAGTGAGCCTTTTCCATGTTAATTAGATGATCTGAAGTATAAGCACATATTTTAACTGGACTAATAATCCCCATTAGTTGCATTTTGATGAGATTAAGGATTCTATTAGACTAAGGGATTCAAAAAACTGTGTTTCCTGGGTGTTCCCTTTTTGCCTATTAACGCCGCTCGGAGCGTTAATTAGCACCAAGGTCCTTTTATTTCTAAAGCAGATGCAAATCCCACCCCAATGGAATTCTTAGTATAATATCAAGATTCAACACCATGAGTCAGCAGTGTGATCTGCCTGAAGGTAGGGAGGCTCTTCAGAGGGATGTGGACAGGTGGGATTGATGGGTTGAGACCAACAGGATGAGGTTTAACAAGGCCAAGTGTAGAGTACTGCACATAGGACAGAACAACCCCCTGCAGCGCTACAGGCTGGGGGAGACTGGCTGGAGAGCTGTCAGGCAGAGAAGGACCTGGGGGTGTTGGGTGACTGCTGACTGATCATGAGCCAGCAGTGTGCCCAGGTGGCCAAGAAGGCCAATGGCATCCTGGCTTGTGTCAGAAATAGTGTGGCCAGGAGGTCTGGGGAGGGGATTGTGTCCACGTACTGGGCACTGGTAAGGTCACACCTTGAGTACTGGGTTCAGTTCTGGGCTTCTTAGTACAAGAAGACATCAAGGTCCTCAAGAAAGCCCAGAGAAGGGCAAGCAGGCTGGGGAAGGGGCTGGAGGGCCAATCCTCTGAGGAGTGGCTGAGGGAGCTGGGGGTGTTCAGCTTGGAGAAGAGGAGGCTGAGGGGAGACCTTCTCACTTGGCACAGGCTGCCCAGGGAGGGGGTTGAGTCCCCACCCCTGGGTGTGTTTAACAGATGGGGAGATGAGGTGCTCAGGGATCTGGTTTAGCACAGGACAGGAACAGTTGGACTTGATGATCTTCAAGGTCTTTTCCAACCTCGCGATTCTGTAACTTCACACAAACGCTGCTGAATACTCACATTAAAAGCAGCAGGATCAGACACTGTATTTTCTCTGAACCTCCACAAACAACAAGAAAACAGCAACACTGTTAAAACCATTTCAGTGATGAGCACCATAACAAGGCCCTAAGCAAAGCCCAGTAAAAATAGTTTAACTATACAATTAATCCTTGTGTTTGCTGCTTGTTTCCATTTTCCCATCTCCTACTTCTGTCGGTGAAAACAAACCCTGCGCCCGCTGTTAATTAAAGATTTCTTTAACAACAAACGTGCCAAATAAGCCACTTTTCCACATACCAAGGGCATGAACTCTTACTCTTCACCCCCAGTAAACTGTACCACCCAATAAGTAGCATTAAAATGGTAATGTTAGCTAGCTGAGCCCTTAATTGGTTGAATCAGAGAGCTGGGAGCATGGCTGTGCAATCAAGAGACCCCTGTGTGGCCCTTAAATGGTGAGTTTGAAACAGATGTCTTCAAAAGAAAAGGGGAGGGAGAAGCAGAGGGAAAGGAATATAAAAGGGATTTGGAGAACAGGCTAATCTCATCTTCTCTATGCATGGATGTATAAAGAAGATCTTCTCCCTCTGATGTTGCTTTGAAGTCTTGACCTGGACAGAATGGATCAGGGGTAGGAGCTTCTGGAGGCAACCTTATGCTAGAGGGGAAAATAAATTCATAGAGAAATCCTTAGTGGAAACATTTTCCAGCTGTAGGGTTGCTAAACACTTCTTTAAGTCCAGGACTATCTAAAGCTGCTTTCCTAGAGGGAAAGGAAATTTTAAACCACAGGACTTCCATGAGAAGAAACACCTTCATTGTGGTTCCACACACCGTAAGTTGTGAGGACCTGGCACCTAAGCTTCTGAAGAGTCTCCTGTTTCTAATCCGTATCTTCCATCAAAAGAAGGGTGGCCAACAGGGACAGGGAGGGGATTTTCCCTCTCTACCTGTGAGGCCCGAGCCTCAATCCTGTGTCCAGAGCTAGGCCCCAATACAAGAAAGATGTGGGGCTGTTGGAGAGGGGTCAGAGGAGCCATGAAGATGACCAGAGGGCTGGAGCACCTCCCTATGAAGAGAGGCTGAGGGAGCTGGGCTTGTTTTCTCCCCTGTCCAGCAGAAAAGGGGAGTGACAGAGTGACTTTGGTGGCCTCCAGCCAGGGTGAAACCACTCTGGCAGCCAGGACACAGCATGGTGAGATCTCCACCCAAGGGCACCACATGGTGACATCTCCATGGATATAGAGACCTATTTTCTCCTTACAGCTATTTAGGAAAGTGTCTGGTAGGGATGACAAGTGACACTCCAAAATATTGCTGGTCCAAGTTCTTAGCCAAGAAGGAATAAATTAGTTTGACTAACGAAGAACAGAGAGAGCACAGCCCATGCAAGCTTCAGGTACATCTAACAACATTACAAGAGCCTTCAAAGACATAAAAGTTAAGAGATTTCCATTTCCTAACCCAATATTGCAGGCACAGTGGAGACGTGGAAAGGAGGATGGAGTCACATGTTGGTCATCTTTGTAAGAAAGAAGGAATTTAGCCCCAAATTGGAAAGCAGCAGCTTCTTGAGTGCAAGTGATCACAACTTGATTGCATTTATTATGAGCAAGGAAAGGACAGTGTACCCCCTAATCACTCACATGCAGCTTTGAAAGGGCAAATTTACAGAGCTCTAAATGATTACGTCAAATCAGTGAGGATACAAAAAAAATTAGGTTATTCTTTGTTAGCCCAAACCCAACAGAACAATAACCATGTGCCCAACAAACCAGTTCCAGAAAGAGAAATTACATAGAATGACTCATAGAATCATAGACTGGGCTGGGTTGGAAGGAACCCCAAGGATCAGAGAGCTCTAACCCTCCTGCCACAGGCAGGGACACCAATGGGCCTGGAGCTACAGAAGATTGCCCAGGGATCCAGCCAACCTGGCCTTGAACACCCCCAGGGATGGGGCACCCACCCCCTCTCTGGGCAGCCTGTTCCAGCCCCTCACCACTCTCTCTGCAAAGAACTTCCACCTAAGATCTCATCTAACCCTTCTCTCATTCAGCTTCACTCCAGCCCCCTTGTCCTGCCAGTCTCTACCCTTTGAACATGCTGATTCCCCTACTGGTTCTCTGCTCCCTTCAGGGACTGGAAGGTTCCCTTCAGGAACAGGAATGGTAGAATACACTCAGACACAGAAAGGGTGAGGCTGAATGACCTGGGGGCTTTTCATCCTTAAGAAGTAGGCGGCTAAGAGGGGATCTGATCAATGGTTCTCAATATCTGAAGGGTGGGACTCAGGGGGACATGGGCAGCCTCTTCTCAGTGTCTGTGGGGAAGGGACAAGGGGCAATGGCCTCAAGTTGGAGCACAGGGAGTTCCACAGCAATCTGGGGAAGAACTTCTTCCCAGTGAGGGTGAGGGAGCCCTGGGACAGGCTGCCCAGGGGGTGTGGAGTCTCCTTCTCTGCAGAGATTCCAGACCTATCTGGACACCGACCAGTGTGACCTGTCCTAGGGAGCTGCTTTGGCAGGGGTTGGACCCGATGATCTCTTGAGGTCCCTTCCAACCCCTACGATTCTGTGATTCTTTGATTTCATTGCAAGAATAAGTTGAAGAACACAAAAGGGTCACAAAACAGGACTCAGAGGGTTACACCTAATGCCACATTAATATAATCTGACTATTTTATAGCTAATATTAAATGATAAGAAAATAATTTATGACCTCTAAATTTAAATGCCAGAAAGTCTGGAAGGAAGTGCCTGCAACTCTGACAGATCAGAGATGGGAGAGATTGCCCTTAGATCCAGCTGAATTCATAACTGGCAACACCTAAATTGGGACTGACCCCACACCCTGATGTCCCTTCACTTGGGGTAGGAAGGGATTTTGACACCTCAGGGCACACCTAGATGTCTGGTGGCATGTCATCTTTGTGAGCACAGCCATGATCATACTGTCCTCTTGTACCCGACCTGTAGAAGAGACCAACCACATCCTGGGGTGCATCAAGCATGGCATGGCCAGGGAGGGGATTGTCCTGCTCTGCACTGCACTGAGGTGGCCTCACCTCCAGTCCTGGGGGCAGGTTTGGGTGTCACAGGACAAGAGGGACACAAAACTCTTGGAAAGTGGCCAGAGGAGGGCAACAAGGGTGGGGAAAGGTCTGGAGGGGAAGGCTTATGTGGAGAGGCTGAAGGCTCTGCATGTGTTTAGCCTGGAGAAGAGGAGGCTGAGGGGAGACCTCATGGGGATCTGGGGCTTCCTGATGAGAGGGAGAGAAGGGGCAGCACTGATCTCCTCTCTTTGGGGACCAGGGATAGAACTTCAGAGAATGGTGTGAAGCTGCACCAGGGGAGGGTTAGGCTGGATGTCAGGAAAAAGTTCTTTACTGAGAGGGGGGTCAGGCACTGGCACAGGCTCCCCAGGGAAGGGGTCACAGCCCTGAGCTGGGCTGAGGGCAAGAAGAATCTGGAAAATGCCCTCAGTGCCCTGCTCTGACTTGGCTGGGTTTGTGTGGAGCCAGGAGTTGGGCTTGATGGTCCTTCTGGGTCCCTTCCAGCTCATGAGATTCTGGGATTCTATGAAAGAAGCATTAACATGAACAAAAATTCCAGCTATAGGCAAGGAGCCAACACCACCAGCAGTAACCACAGCCCACCTCCTTGCAGATGAAGGCTTCCTCCTCCAACTCAGAAAGAGCTTCTGCTACCCCTTAACCCACTAAGTTATTATCAGCCACAAGCTTGAGTGTAGAACAAGGTGCCAAGGCTGGCAAACAAATGCGTTGGGACAGACTTACAGACATGACCCAGAATACAGAGTGCAAAATCACACACACTCCCTGCTGCAGAGCTACACAGAGATTTTCTCTCTCTAGTGATTTAGATCTTAATTTTGCCTGATAATGTCCACATTTGTCTCTATACTTATTATTAGCTTCCTCAAGGAAGCTTTTGAAAGCTCCAAGAGAAGCTCTGTTCGTCCTTCCTTGCCCAGCAAGAGTATTTATGGCATAATCCAAAGGAATTATTAGTGCAAAAGATAGAGCCAGCTCTCCAAGGGATGAGCAAGCCCTTGTGAAGTTACAATCGATGCTAAAGATATACATTGCCAGGGTTTTCCATAGGACAATTCATCTAACATGAAGAAATCAGTTTTCTCCACCTCATTTGAAAGTTGGGAGGTGGTTTTGCATTGGAAATCAGAATCACAGAATCACAAAATTGTAGGGGTTGGAAGGGACCTCAAGAGATCATCAGGTCCAACTCCCCTGCCAAAGCAGCTCCCCAGGGTCTTCTCCCACAAAACAATCATAGACTGGACTAGGTTGGAAGGGACCCAAAGGATCACACAGTTCCAACTCCCCTGCCACAGGCAGGGACACCAACGTCCAGGCCTGGAGCTACACAAGGCTGCCCAGGGACCCAGCCAACCTGGCCATGAACACCCCCAGGGATGGGACACCCACCCCCTCTCTGGGCAGCCTGTTCCAGCCCCTCACCACTCTCTGCAAAGAACTTCCCCCTAAGATCTCATCTAACCCTTCCGTCCTCCACCTTCACTCCAGCCCCCTTGTCCTGCCAGTCTCTGCCCTTTGAACAAGCTGATTCCCCTCCCGTGTCTCTGCTCCCTTCAGGGACTGGCAGGCTGCAATGAGGTCCCCCCACAGCCTTCTCTTCTCCGGGCTGAACCAGCCCAGCTCCCTCAGCCTCTCTCCATAGGGGAGCTGCTCCAGCCCTCTGAGCATCTCCGTGGCTCCTCTGACCCCTCTCCAACAGCCCCACATCTTTCTTGTACTGGGGCCCCAGCTCTGGATACAGGATCCAGCTGGGGCCTCGGGAGGACAGAGCAGAGAGGGACAATCCCCTCCCTGTCCCTGCTGCCACCCCTCTGCTGATGGAGCCCAGGATCCAATCGCCCTTCTGAGCTGCAAGAGCCACTGCTGGCTCATATTAATTGCTTTATAAATTATTAACAGCCGAAGAATGGTACAAAACTCAAATGGAGCCATTGGGAAATATAAAGAAAGGTAAGAAAACATTTACAGTAACACAAAAATCTTTGTAAATCAGTAATTGGTCTATTTATTTCCCTGCATGGAGAAGACACTGCACATGAGAAGCTCAGTTCCAAGTTCCTCCCTTCTTTTGGAAATCATGGAATCCCAGACTGGTCTTGGTTGGAAGGGACCCCAAGGATCAGAGAGTTCCAACCCCCTGCCACAGGCAGGGACACCAACCTCCAGGCCTGGAGCTACACAAGGTTGCCCAGGGCCCCAGCCAACCTGGCCTTGAACACCCCCAGGGATGGGGCACCCAACCCCTCTCTGGGCAGCCTGTTCCAGCCCCTCCCCACTCTCTCCATTAAGAGGCACCAAACAGCTCCACCACGTTGTAGTTTGAAATCTAAATAGAAGCAGATCACCCATGAAGGATGAGTGTTTATTCCACTCATGAGAAGACCCTGATTGTATATTAATGAGTCTAATCTTTAACCTTCAAGGGTGAGATACCCTATATATATGCAAAATCCTCTTATTGCCACACTTTGAACTTCAGGAACCCACCAGATACCTTTGCCATGCTTCCAAACGTGTCCCATATCTACTCCCCCCCACATACATCAACGCTTATATTAGAGAAGTAATAAGTAATGACATCTGGGGCTTCAGGAATCTTCATAAAGAGCTGCTCTGAATTGATTAATCAGTGACTATCGATTACCAGACTGTTCTATTAATTTCATGATGATGTCTAAAGGGCAATCCTGGAGCAATTAAATCCAAAGTCATCTGATAGCTTGTGATAATTGAATTTGTAAATTTATTTAAGCTTATGTTCATTTACTCCCAAGATGTGTAATTAATATTTTAGGCAAGGGGTTTGAAAGGTAGAAGTCCTTAGGGATTCCTGTAGTTGGGGTAGACAACTGGAAAACCTCCTCCCACACACACACACACACAGAGTGTTGAGGAACACAGATGATGGCAGGACAAGGAGGAATGGAGTGAAGCTGAAGAAGCAAAGGTTTAAATTAGATCTTAGGAAAAAGTTCTTAGATCTTAGGAGGAAGATCTTAGGAGAAGGCCTGGAGGTTGGTGGCCCTGCCTGTGGCAGGGGGGTTGGGACTGTGTGATCCTTGGGGTTCCTTCCAACCCAGACCAGTCTATGACTTTCTAAGAATCCACACACTGAAGTATGGAGTTGGGAAATCAAGGGGAGAAACTCACTCCATGCCAACAGCTCTCAGCAGGTTTTCTGCTCACAGGAGCTTCTCCCCAGTGGTGGGAACATAGAAACTTGGCTCTGTTATAAAAGAACAACATAGAAATGAAACATCTACCACTGAAAAAGGAACACCTTGATCTTGGGTGGTTATATCCACAGATAGAAGAGAAATTGCTTGAAAAAGAAATCAAGCAATGCCCTACAGACCCAACCCCAAGCTGTGAAGATATTTGATTATGCCAAGATCATTCAGCAGGGCTGTTTTGATACCATGCTGTCACTCCAGGGTTGTGCAGTGGGCACAGCACGGTGTGGGGAGGGGGGCACAGTGTTGCCTCTCCGATTGCAGTGGGAGCCAGGAGGTTGGAGTAGAGCTTAGGTCCCTTTTTTCTCTTGCTGAAAGTAGTGGTGATGCAGCTCAGCATCACGTAGGTCCTCCTCCTTTTAACACATGGAAGAATTCAGCAGATAGATTACAGGAGGAAAAGTTTAAAAGGCTGGTTTTGGACCAAAAAGCCCCCAGAACTTTATAGAATAGGGTTGGAAGGGACCTTAAGAGATCATCAGGTCCAACCCCTCTGCCAAAGCAGATTTACTTACAGCCAACTTCGGCAGTGAAGACCTTTTATGTCATCCATGGCTTTCACCCAATTTCCTACCCAGTCACACTCCCAGCATCCCCACAGCTACTTCACTTGGCAGTCAACCAGCCCAATTTTTCAACACCTGCATCTCAGGGCAGACCTCCAGGCAGACAGTTCTCATACCAGGGACTCCATGCCTGCTAAGTCACTCCTCATTATGGATCAGTATGAAATTAAACCTGTAAGTAATGTTTTTAACTGTATAAGCACCCTCCATGAACAGGAACAGTCTCTCTTCCCATCTCCTGCACCTCTAGCAAGACATGGCTCACATCAGGGTGGTGGGAGAAGCAGCAAGGGTGGCTCACATCACAGAATCATAGGGGTTGGAAGGGACCTCAAGAGATCATCAGGTCCAACCCCCCTGCCCAATCAGGGTCCCTAGGACAGGGCACACAGGCAGACATCCAGATGGGTCTTGAGTATCTCCAGAGAAGGAGACTCCACATCCACTCTGGGCAGCCTGTCCAAGGGATCTAAAATCGGCACACCCAGAGGCATTTGGTCTCACAGACCACAAACATCTGGCTGAGTGAAGGTCATCTAGCAAAATTAGAGAAGGGAGGACACCTCTGCACCAGGGTGAAATTAAGGGGTTTTGGGCAGTGGTGTGGTTTTGCATAGCAAGGTCTGGGGAGGGGAGGGTGTGGGGAGGCGGTGGTGTTCTCCAAGAAGCAGAGAGAAGCTTCCTGTAGGCCACACAGAGCAAACACCAGCTAGGGTCAAGGATGGACCCACTACTGACCAAGGCCGAGCCCATCAGTGATGGTCACAGCGCCTCTGGGAACCACAGTTAGAAGAAGAAACCCACATTTTGCTCCAGAGAAGAAAGTGAGAAAGTGGGAGAAGCTCTGCAGACACCAAGGTCTGCTCCCAGGCATGGGACCCCATGCTGGGACAGAGGAAGGGCGTGAGGAATACCCCCTCTGGCTAAGAAGGAAAACAACTCATGAGGAACTCACCCAAACCCCCATCCCCATCTCCCCCTGGGACATCTTGGGGGGAGAAGGGAAAGAAATCCTGGGTAAAGTTGAGTCTGGGAAGAAGGGAGGGATGAGAGGAGGTGTTCTAAGACCTTCTCTTACATCTCATTATCCAACTCTGGTGTCACTGGGTGCAATAAACCAGATTATTTTTAATTCCATGACACTGATTGTGGAATGATCTCTCCCTGTCCTTCTCTCCACTCCTGAGCCTCTCAACATCTATATTCTCCCCTGTCCAGCTGAAAAGAGGAGTGACAGAGCGGCTTTGGTGGCATCTGGCATCCAGCCAGGGCCAAACCACCACCACCACTCAGCCTGCAGCTTCCTGCTTTCTCCCCATCCCTGCTGTGTGGTTTGTATATCACCTTCCAGAGATTTCTATGCTGCTTTCCGGCAGAGAGTTTTCATTGCTCTGCCCAGACAATAAAGAGCCAGGGAGCACTAAAACTTGCCCCCCCCCCCATCCTTGCAGCAGTTTGGGTAGCCAGGTCCTATGAAAGGGCTGTGATGCTTAAAAGCCTTTCTTAATCACTGCCTCAGTCTCTGGGTCTGTCAGCACCCCAAAAACCTGCATGTTTCATAGAAAACACCTCCAAATCTCCCCCAGGCGGTAGAACATGTTAGCCTGGGGTGAGGTAGGCTGGAGGGAAGGTCACAACAACCTCTAGCCAGCATTGGCAAAAAACGATCGTGGATGTAAAGCACAAAGCTGGGCTCCAAGAAGTGATGTAAATTGAGTTTGTCTGCACTGACAATAGCTCTTGATTAGAAGCTTCCAGAGCTGAGGAGCTTACAAAATTCTTTTTCCCCTTCTAAAAGCAGGATCAAAGAGGCCACACATATAGGCAGGGGAAAGGGGGAGTGGGATGCTGTGGCACATTGTGAGTCCAAGCTCTGTCCTGTAACCCTTATGGAAATAGTCACAAGTTAAATTTAAAGAGCTTCTCAAAATTTAATGTTTTCTCCTCATAAACAGGTCAGGACAATGGGGGAGGGATAAAAAAAGGCACTGCAGTATTTGAAATGTTGTCAAATTCCTAAGTAAAGGCTTTGAAATACAAAAGGGTTGGGTTTTTTTTTATGGAATATATTTTCTGGGGTTTAAATAAAGCAAATACCTGGCAGGGAAAGCCAGAGCCAAATTATTGTTAATAGTAAAACAATAATTGTAGCAATAAATAGGACATGATGAAAATTCTAGGAGTCTAAAAACATTTTCCCCCACCCCATCTCAAAATATATGGGCCAATTTAGCTCCTGGTGAGCAAGATAATTTGGGGTTTTTACTATTACAGAGAGATTCTTGTAAAATAAAGTTGTCATATACATCCATAAAATATATGTGGAGCAAAGTGACTTTAGGGAGATGCATTTTTATCTTTGCTAAATAAAACTTCAGGCTGGATGGTGTTTGCCCTCGTTCCCTGATGACGTGGTGGTACATCTACCTAAGCTTTCCTTGGTTCCTTAAGCAGGATTGGGTTCATTCCAGGTGAATTTTCAATTAAATCATAGAATAGAATCATATGGGTTGGAAGGGACCTCAAGAGATCGTCGGGTCCAACCCCCCTGCCAAAGCAGCTCCTCAGCTCATACTGCACAGGTCAGTGTCCAGATGGGGCTGGAATCTCTCCAGAGAAGGAGACTCCACACCCCCTGGGCAGCCTGTCCCAGGGCTCCCTCACCCTCACTGGGAAGAAGTTCTTCCACAGATTGGGGTGGAACTCCCTGTGCTCCAACTTGTACTCATTGCCCCTTGTCCTTTCTCTACAGACACTGAGAAGAGGCTGCCCATGTCCCCCTACATACCATAGTTAAGATATTTAAAGACATTAATAAAATCCTCCCTTAGTCTTCTTTTCTCCAGGCTGAACAGTCCCAGATCACCCAGCCTTTCCTCACAGGGGAGATGCTCCAGGCCCTTCATCATCTCTGTAGCCTCCTCTGGACTCTCTCCAGGAGATCCCTGGCTGTTTGATCCCAGCACTGGACACAACACTCCAGGTGGGGCCTGATCAGGGCAGAGCAGGGCAGATCAGGGCAGAGCAGATCCCCTCCTTTGACCTGCTGACCACACTCCTCTTGATGCACCCCAGGATCCCATTGGCTCTCTCAGCCCCCAGGACACACTGCTGGCTCATGGTCAACCTGTCACCCACCACGACCCCCAGGTCCTTCTCCTCAGAGCTCCTCTCTAACAGCTCACCCCCAGCCTGTCCTGATTCCAGCGGTTGTTCCTCCCCAGGTGCCAGACTCTCCAC
Organism: Laterallus jamaicensis coturniculus; assembly: GCA_022605575.1. Taxonomy (NCBI): domain Eukaryota; kingdom Metazoa; phylum Chordata; class Aves; order Gruiformes; family Rallidae; genus Laterallus; species Laterallus jamaicensis. Next base: position 101,394 of record JAKCOX010000186.1, read on the forward strand.
TTGCTTTTGTTGAATTCCATCTGGTGTCTCCCTGCCCAGCTCTCTTGCCTGGCCAGGTCTCTGGGTGGCAGCGCAGTGTCCTGCGTGTCAGCCACCCCTCTCAGCTCTGGATCATCAGCACTTGCTGAGGGTGGGTGCTGTTCCCTCATCAAGGTCATCAGTGAAGATATTAAACAGGACTGGACCCAGCACTGAGCCCTGGGGAACACTGCTGGTCACAGGCCTCCAGTCAGGTTCTGCTCCGCCAATCACAACCCTCTGAGCTCAGTCCGACAGCTAGTTCTAAACCCACCTCACTGTCAACCCAAAATACATTACCTATAATTATAGATTGTTCCCAGTTGCTTATAGTCTTATTATTATCAGGGGGTATTACAGCATAGTGCCATGTGGCACTCCAAAATATGGCCCATATCTTCAACCAACAGTCATAATCCTACTAAATGCTGTTTATAGCCCTGTGTAAGCACAGAACTTATGGCAAGGAGCTAAGAAATAGAGCATCTCAAAGCTGCAGTCAAGACCCTTCACCTACTGCATCTGATCATCTCCTTAAACTAGGTTTTTTCTATCCATCAAACCCCCCTCCTCAAGTCCTTGGATGCTTTTGAATGACCTCCTTGTTTCAGAGAAGAAGAGAGCAGTGCGTATATTTATTCACACAGCCATCAGGCATATTGACTGCCTGTTTCTCACCTTCCATGGAGATCTTTCTGGGTGGTGTGTCCTCTCACACATACAGGTCACAGCGGGAAGTCCAAGTGTTAAAAAGAAAACCCACCAAAATTCATCCTGCCCTTGGGAAATTGAGTGTCTTTTGCTGCTGCTCTGGGTCGTGAAACCTCAGAGTCACACAATGCTTTCAGGTGGAAGGGACCTTAAAGATTGATGATCTTTAAGGCAGGGACACCTCTCATCAGACCAGGCTGCTCAAGGTCCTATCCAGCCTGGCCTTGAACACCTCCAGGGAGGGGGCATCCACTCTCTCTTTGGGCACCCAGTGTCAGGGCCTCACCACCCTCAGAGTGAAGAATTTCTTCCTAATATCCAATCTAAATCTCCCCCCTTCAATCCTCTCTGCACCCTCCTGGCAGGACATGGGAGGTGGATGGGGAGGTGGTCTTCCCTCAGCCTCCTCTTCTCCAGGCTGAACAACCCCAGCACCCTCAGCTGCTCCTCAGAGCATTTGCCCTCCAGCCCCTTCCCCAGCCTGCCTGCCCTTCTCTGGACTCACTCCAGGACCTCAATGTCCTTCTGATGGGGAGGAGCCCAGAACTGGACCCAGGCACTTCAAGTGCAGCCTCACCAGTGCTGAGTCCAGGGGCCCAACCCCCTCCCCAGACCTACTGGACACACTATTTCTGACACAAGCCAGGATGCCCTTAGCCTTCCTGGCCATACTGATGGCTCATATTTTGTAGCTGCAATTCTACCCCTGGGGGCGGAAATTGTTCCTATCTCCTCCCAGGCATGACAGACTCCACCAACTATATAGAAATGGCATGAAAAGGATTCTTTTCCTTCTCAGCAGCTGCATTTGGCCATCCAGCAAAAGACACTGGATGGTCTGGAGTGGTGATATGATGCTCTGTGGCAGGCCTAAAGCTCCTCCATAACTCTGCCTTAGGAGTAAGTGCTGCTGACACGAGCAGGCTTGATGGGCTGGTGCCTGTCTGACAGTGAGGATGTGTCACTGTGCACACAATTCGTAGAGACAGCAGCCTGAAAAAAAAGAATAAATCCATTTTTCTTCCCTCTGTTTGCCAGAAAGAGCATTTTTGGATGATTTTTCTTCTAAATAATGCATTGTTTGGATACTGGAGTTTCCAATACACCTGTCTAAAGTGTTAAATCTTTGCCTTTTTTAGACTCATTTTAACATGAGTTTAAACTACTCCAGAGAACCTCATGTACACAGGACTTGTATTATTTTCTGTGTAGTTGCCTCTAAATATGTGCATGTTAAGACAGAGACTTTGCCCTGTATCAGAAATAGTGTGGCCAGTAGGTCTGGGGAGGGGATTGTGCCCCTGGACTGGGCATTGGTGAGGCTGCACCTCGAGTGCTGGGTCCAGTTCTGGGCTCCTCACCATCAGAAGGACATTGAGGTCCTGGAGCGAGTCCAGAGAAGGGCAACCAGGCTGGGGAAGGGGCTGGAGGGCAAATCCTCTGAGGAGCAGCTGAGGGAGCTGGGGGTGTTCAGCCTGGAGAAGAGGAGGCTGAGGGCAGACCTTCTCCCCATCCACCTCCCCTGCCCTGCCAGGAGGGTGCAGAGAGGTGGGCGATGGTCTCTTCAGCCAGAGGACAGGAGATGGGACAAGGGGCAATGGGCTCAAGCTGCCCCAGGGCAGGGTCAGCTCAGCTGGGAGGGAAAAGTTCTTCCCTGGAGGAGTTGTCAGGGCCTGGCACAGGCTGCCCAGGGAGGGGGCTGAGTCCCCACCCCTGAGTGTGTTGAACAGATGGGGAGATGAGGTGCTCAGGGATCTGGTTTCGTAGAGGATGGGAAGTGTTAGACTTGATGCTCTCAAAGGTCTTCTCCAGTCCTGTGATGCTGTGAGTGCTAGCTGTACAGTGGTCTATCAGATAGAATTTTTGTCTCTGAATATTTACTTCTCGTATTTTACATCAGGATTAATTTAAAACTTACATTCACCTTGAGATTGAAGTTATACCTGTATGACTATTTTTAGACATTTATGTTTAATACCATGGACTGTATCTGTAGTAAATGCTTCAGAGGGTGGATAAGCCTTTTAAAAAGTCCTTTTCCTACAAGGTCATGCCTCTTAAATGTAACTTCTCTTTTTTCTTCCTTTACCCATGTCTGTGGTTTTGCTTCAGATGTGAAGCTGGTACCTGTTTCTCAGTTAATATCCTTATTTCTAGGGAATTATTTTGTGTGGGAAATGTTCCTGTTGCAAACTGAAATGTGTTTGTGGTAGTTTTCTATCTTGATTTGGCAAGTGGAGGACACAGACTGCCTCAGATGACACTAAGCTGGGAGGAAGTGTTGATCTGCCTGAGGGTAGGGAGGCTCTTCAGGGGGACCTGGACAGGCTGGACCCATGGGTTGAGGCCAACGGGATAAGGTTTAACAAGGCCAAGTGCAGAGTGCTGCACATGGGATACAACAACCCCCTGCAGAGCTACAGGCTGGGGGAGACTGGCTGGAGAGCTGTCAGGCAGAGAAGGACCTGGGGGGTGTTGGGTGACTGCTGACTGAACATGAGCCAGCAGTGTGCCCAGGTGGCCAGGAAGGCCAATGGCATCCTGGCTTGTGTCAGAGATAGTGTGGCCAGTAGGTCTGGGGAGGGGACTGTGCTCCTGTGTTATTTACTGTTGTGAAGAAGGCATCTTGTTGAGCCTGTAAACATACCTAACCCATACGTAAAGAAGTGACGGATTTCAGATGGGAATAGGGTATAAAGCTGCTGAAAACGGGATTGGAACAGTATGATCCTTGGCGTCTCTTCCAACCCAGACCATGCAATGATTCTGTGATTCTCTAGGCCACCCATTCTTGCAAGAATAAATAGTGAATTGCATCTACTTCAAGTCCTTTCTTAAGGATTCTTAACAATTCCAGTTCATTCCATATTGCTGTAATAAAACCAGCTGAGATGAAGAGTGATACGAAGCAGGAGGAAAAATAGTTGAGCCCTACACTATGAAAATGTGAAAGAAAAGAAAAATAATATTTTAAACTGCTGAAGGAAGAAGAGTTTCTAATACCTACAACACTCAATCCAGGAAAAATAAAAAGTAAAGAGCAATTTTCTGGAATGATGAGGCAGTTAAAATGCTTATCTGTGGCTATGATGATAGTTAATGTTGAAGTGGTGGTTTAACATCTTTTAAAATGCTGTATAAATATTTACTGATGAATGATACTATGTGGAGGAAGATGGGCCTTGAGTTTCCTGTTGATAGGGCTGTGAGATGAAGGTAATGGTCATGCTGGGTCCTTAAACACCCCAGAATTTATTGTATTGTTAATAAAAATGAGAAGCTCTCCTGTAAAGTACTTGTGGTCCTGGAGCGAGTCCAGAGAAGGGCAAGCAGGCTGGGGAAGGGGCTGGAGGGCAAATCCTCTGAGGAGCAGCTGAGGGAGCTGGGGGTGTTCAGCCTGGAGAAGAGGAGGCTGAGGGGAGAGTACATATTGGTGTGGAACTTCCTAAGCTTCAACTTGAAGCTATTGAGATACTTGCATCAGAATAGCTTTATTAATCAGAAAAGCTTCACACATCAGAAATGTCATTTTCTAGGAAAAAAGGTAATGAGAACCACTGACAGGCAACACATCTCTTCCTGTGAGGCACTGTGACTTCTGCCTGCTCACATTATTCTGCAAAGATGCTATGGAGGGACTGTAAATGTACCTGAACCACCACCTGTCCACTTGTCCTTCACTGAGCCTTGTCAAGGGATGAAGCATCACTACAAACACCAGGCACAGTGATTCTGAGGTGCAATTTAACACATATCCTGCCAGTTTTAGGCTCCACTGTCAAATTCCATCTATAAATACCTGGCTCTTCAATCTAAATAAACATCACTTAGCTCAAAAGTATCTACAAACACAGAGAGGTTCAAGCTGTGTGCCCAGTTCAGATGCAGCTGCTATGAAATAAAGCCATCTCCAAGGGAATTTAATCAGCTACCTGGTGGCACACAAGAGTTCTGGGAGGAGAAATGAAGAATGTGAGTAAGACCAGTTCCTCACTAAGGAACAGCATCGGGCACCAAATGGTGGGAAATGTTTTCACACAAGTTCAAGAGGACAGTGTAGTGCTGAGTCAGGTGGAGTTATGGAGCAAGACCCATCTTATCACAGACTGGGCTGGGTTGGAAGGGACCCCAAAGATCACAGAGCTCCAACCCCCTGCCACAGGCAGGGACACCAACCACCAAGCCAGGAGCTACACAAGGTCCCACCGCAGACAACCTGGCCTTCAACAGCTCCAGGGATGGGGCACCCACCCCTCTCTGGGCAGCCTGTTCCAGCCCCTCACCACTCTCTCTGCAAAGAACTTCCCCCTAAGATCTCATCTAACCCTTCCCTCCTTCAGCTTCACTCCAGCCCCCTTGTCCTGCCAGTCTCTGCCCTTTGAACAAGCTGATTCCCCTCCTGTTTCTCTGCTCGCTTCAGGGACTGGCAGGCTGCAATGAGGTCCCCCCACAGCCTTCCCTTCTCCAGGCTGAACCAGCCCAGCTCCCTCAGCCTCTCTCCATAGGGGAGCTGCTCCAGCCCTCCTAACCTACAGGAGTGACTGAAAGCCAACTCTGCTTCCACAATAACCACTTGGCATCCATCTGTAAGGGATACCAATTCTACACCAGATAACAAAAGAATCACCTTTGAAAAGCCCTTTAAGATCAAGTCCAACTGTTCCTGTCCTATGCTAAACCATATCCCTGAGCACCTCATCTACCCTATTAAATCCTCAGAACATCCTACCTCTGTCCTTTCCTGACTGCAGCCTCCCTTACACCAACTTTCCCTACCATCCTACCAGGCACATCTGGTATCTCTTGGAACCATAACATGGGCTGTGGGGGCCCCAACACAAGGAAGATATGGGGTTGTTGGGGATGGGTCAGAGGAGCCACGGAGATGCTCAGAGGGCTGGAGCAGCTCCCCTACGGAGAGAGACTGAGGGAGCTGGGCTGGTTCAGCCTGGAGAAGAGAAGGCTGTGGGGGGACCTCATTGCAGCCTGCCAGTCCCTGAAGGGAGCTTATAAGCAGGAGGGGAATCAGCTTGTTAAAAGGATAGACAATGGCAGGGCAAGGGGGATGGATTAAAACTAAAGGAAGGTTTAGATTAGATATCAGGGGGAAGTTTTTTCCTGTTTATCATTGTTTGTAACACATGTTGGAGCTGCAGCGCTCCCCTTCAGAGCCTTTTATTAAACACCCTGAAGACAAGATTATTAGTTTCTTCACAGCTTTTATTCCTCCACGCTCTTGTCTACACTCAAGTTCTTCACAAATAATATTTAGGTTTACAACAACTAAGAAAGCTGGAGGCTGGCAGCAGCTCTGCCTCAGCCAGGCTGAGAGATCATGCTAAAAAACTTACTTTATTTTGGGGTATAACCTGAGCTACCTGAGATATCATTCTACCCAGACTGGTTAAGATGGCAAGTGATCTCAAAACCTACCCCTGCTATGGGTTAGGACATCCCCCTCCAGCTCAGGGTGCCTAAAACCCCATCCAACCTGGCCTTGAGCCCTGCCAGGGATCCAGGGGCAGCCCCATCTTCTCTGGGCACCCTGTGCTAGGGTCTCCCCACTGCTCCCTGGGAAGGATTTCTGCCTCCCAGCCTCTCTCCAGCTGCTCTCCTGCAGCTGAATGCCATTCCCCTGCTCCTGAATCTCCCCCACCCTGGGCAACAGCCCCTCTCCAGCTCTCCTGGAGCCCCTCAAGAGACAGGTAGAGACTTCCCCAGAAGCAGCTTTCTCCTCTCCAGGCTTAACCAGCCCGGCTCCAGAGCAGAGGTACTCCAGTACTTTATCATCTCCATGGCCTCCTCAGGACTCACAGCAGCTCCATGTCCTTCTTATCCTGGGGACCCCCAAGCTGGATGCAGCATTGCAGGGCAGTCCCACCAGAGTAGAGGGGCAGAAACCCTCCCCTTCCCAACCTGCTGGTCCCACTGCTGGGGATACAACCCAGGATCATCCCACCAAACACACAAGAAGCAACAGGATGAGATCAATCTCTTCAAGCCAACCCCTCATCTCACACACAAAGCTACCCAGCTGCTCCTGGAAGCCACCTTGCACTTCAGACAACTCTCTGACAACGTCACAAATGATGCCAAAGTCCTACTGACAGACATCAACCCTTCATCCCACACACAGAAGATAAGCACCTAGCAGAGAAAGAGCCAGGTGGCCCCACAGAGCCTGGGGTGGGGAGCCAACCCCACCAAGATGCAGCAGAAACGTTCATCTTCCCAGCTCTGACTCATTTATACATTGACTTTAAGTCAGCAGCACTTGAGGGGAGTGATTCACTTCACCCTTTCTGCTGTTATATTAACAAGCTCTCTGCTGACTGGAAAAAGACCCTGGGCACTTCTGCTGCTGGTCCCACAATCCATACCATCAGTATCTTGTGGAACTAGCTGCCCAGATGATTTATAATCCATTAAAAAAATTAATCACCTAGGGATGCTTATTTTTCTCCACTGTAGTGGGAAACTAAACATCTTCCTAAGTTAGAGGAGACAAATCCCACCATAGATCCCAGTACGTGCTGGCCAGAAGGCAGCTTTGTATTCCAGAAGATACTTGTTAAGTTTTGAACACCTTCCTGTAACTTGAGTTTAAAAAAAAAACCAACACCATAAAATCTATTTTTAAATGAAGTGTCCTAGGATTTAGGAGTCTTATTTGATTCTTTGCCCTGGAGCACGAGTAGCTGTGTAGAAGAGGCTAAGAATTATGAGCCAAGGTGAATGAGGGAAGGCCAAGATGGGTTTCATGGGTTGAGTTGATAACTCTGCATTTGGCAAGAGTAGGTGGATAGCCTGGCCCTGTCCTCAAAGGTGATGTCTTAAACTCCAGCTCACCTTAATTTCCAGCCATCTGTAGCTCCTTGTTAGAGAGGCCTCTGCTTTCCCCAGCCTCCTATCTCCTCCTTGATGCTTACCATCCAATTCCCCACTCTACCCCACCATCACCCTGCTGTCCTTAGGAGCACCAGTGAAGTTCCTCATGGTCTTGGTCAGGTCACAAAACCTGGTGGCAAGCAGCCTGGCTAATCCCTTTCCATGCTGTATTGGGTGGGGACCTACAACAGATTCAGTTCCCAAACATGAAACCTCTGGAGACTGTTTTGTATCAAGAATAATGTGGCCAGTAGGTCTGGGGAGGGGATTGTGCCCCTCGACTGGGCATTGGTGAGGCTGCACCTCGAGTGCTGGGTCCAGTTCTGGGCTCCTCACCATCAGAAGGACATTGAGGTCCTGGAGTGAGTCCAGAGAAGGGCAACCAGGCTGGGGAAGGGGCTGGAGGGCAAATCCTCTGAGGAGCAGCTGAGGGAGCTGGGGGTGTTCAGCCTGGAGAAGAGGAGGCTGAGAGGAGACCTTCTCCCCATCCACCTCCCCTGCCCTGCCAGGAGGGTGCAGAGAGGTGGGCGATGGTCTCTTCAGCCAGGGGACAGGAGATGGGACTAGGGGCAATGGGCTCAAGCTGCCCCAGGGCAGGGTCAGCTCAGATGGGAAGGAAAAGTTCTTCCCTGGAGGAGTTGTCAGGGCCTGGCACAGGCTGCCCAGGGAGGGGGCTGAGTCACCACCCCTGGGTGTGTTTAACAGATGGGGAGATGAGGTGCTCAGGGATCTGGTTCAGCACAGGACAGGAATGGTTGGACTTGATGATCTTAAAGGTCTTTTCCAACCTTGGGATTCTGTGACTCCAGCCACATGTTAACATGGCAACATGGAGATCTATTCCCTTGAAAAGCTTCATATGTTTGTCCAGAATAGATATTACCAGGGAAACAACAAAAAACACACAAACAACAAAATCCTACCTGCTGTCCAGCTGCAGATGAGTATTAAAAGGAAAATTATGTTTTTCCTCTGGAAAAAAAAAAGTGATCCTCAAAAGCTTAAATCACCCCTGTGGAAGCAGTCACTATAAATCCAGTCTGCAGCACATATTAGGCTGAAGAGTTTCAGCAATCACCTGAAGACTGATGAAATTACAGGCAATTACAAGAAGATTTTTACAAATGAATGCGCTGGTTCAGCTGAGGAGTCATCTGAAGCACATGCCGCACGAAATCACAAGGTTGGAGAAGACCTATAAAAGTCCAACCTTTCCTGTCCTGTGCTGAACCAGATCCCTGAGCACCTCATTTCCCCATCTGTTAAACACACCCAGGGGTGGGGACTCAGCCCCTTCCCTGGACAGCCTGTGCCAGGCCCTGACAGCTCCTCCAGGGAAGAACTTTGCCCTCCCAGCTGAGCTGACCCTGCCCTGGGGCAGCTTGAGCCCATTGCCCCTTGTCCCATCTCCTGGCCCCTGGCTGAAGAGACCATCACCCACCTCTCTGCACCCTCCTGGCAGGTAGTTGTAAGCAGTGATACGGTGTCCCCTCAGCCTCCTCTTCTCCAGGCTGAACACCCCCAGCTCCCTCAGCTGCTCCTCAGAGGATTTGCCCTCCAGCCCCTTCCCCAGCCTGGCTGCCCCTCTCTGGACTCGCTCCAAGAGGGCCATGTCCTCATTGTGCTGAGGGCTCCACAACTGAATACAATGTTCCAGGTGAGGCCTCCCCAGAGCAGAGGAGCAGAATCCCCTCTGTCTCCTGGCCACACTTCTGATGATGCAGCCCAGGATGCAGTTGGCCTTCTGGGCTGCAGACACACATTGGTTCCTCATATCCAGCTTTTCACCCATGAGCATCCCCCACCCCCAATCCAAGTCCTTTTCCTCAGGGCTGATTTCCAACACATCATCTCCTAACCTGTAGAGATAACAGGGATTATCACAACTGAGGTGCAGGTCCCTGCACTTGGCTTTGTTGAACCTCATGTAGGCCTCACATGAGGTTCTCTGTCCTTAACACAACGTATGGATTGAGTCCTGTGACAAATTTGTTCCTTGCCTTCTGCCATTTCTATTAGACTGTCAGGCCTTCGAGATGCAACTGCTACTCCAAATCAGCGCTACAATCAGGACAGGAGGGACTTCCAAGGAAGCCATCTAGAGGGATCTTGAGAGGCTGGAAAGCTGGGCCTGGGTGAATCTAATGAGGTTCAACACTGCCAAGTGTCAGGTGTTGCACCTGGGCCAGAGCAATCCCAGACATAGATACAGACTGCGAGAAGAGCTGCTGGAGAGCAGCCCTGCTGGGAAGGACGTGGGGGTCATGGGGGATGAGGAACTTCCCATGAGCCAGCAGTGTGCTCTGGCAGCTCAGAAGGGCGATGGGATCCTGGGCTCCATCAGCAGAGGGGTGGCAGCAGGGACAGGGAGGGGATTGTCCCTCTCTGCTCTGTCCTCCTGAGGCCCCAGCTGGATCCTGTGGCCAGAGCTGGGGCCCCAGTACAAGAAAGATGTGGGGCTGTTGGAGAGGGGTCAGAGGAGCCATAGAGATATCAGAGGGCTGGAGCAGCTCCCTTATGAAGAGAGGCTGAGGGAGCTGGGCTGGTTCAGCCTGGAGAAGAGAAGGCTGTGGGGGGACCTCATTGCAGTCTTCCAGTCCCTGAAGGGAGCAGAGAAACAGGAGGGGAATCAGCTTGTTCAAAGGGCAGAGACTGGCAGGACAAGGGGGCTGGAGTGAAGCTGAAGGAGGGAAGGGTTAGATGAGATCTTAGGGGGAAGTTCTTTGCAGAGAGAGTGGGGAGGGGCTGGAACAGGCTGCCCAGAGAGGGGGTGGGTGCCCCATTCCTGGGGGTGTTGGGGGCCCTGGGCAACCCTGTGTAGCTCCAGGCCTGGAGGTTGGTGTTCCTGCCTGTGGCAGGGGGTTGGAACTGTGTGGTCCTTGGGGTCCCTTCCAAACCAGACCAGTCTGTGATCATCTGGTCTGAAGGCACTGCTAAGAAACACTGGAAGTAAGAGAGTAACTTCTGATACCAGAAAACCCTAAACCAGTTTAGTGCATTATAACCTATAAAATTCAATTCTCAGAGCTGGGGAATTCTTGGAGCCAACCAGTCTCCAAAATGCTTAGTGATTCACTACAGGGAGTTGCTGAGTACTCGGCAAGTGAAGATCAAGGAGTTGGGCATTCCAGAAACATGTTTTGACTGGGGAATGAGTGTTGTGAACCCACAGGTCAGGCACAACTAGAGCTGGGGGAATACTGTAATGAAATTCCAGGATTGTTTAGCTTTGTAAACAAAAAAATCACTTGAGTTATGCTTAAACTCTTCTTTGGGAATCCTCCTAGGTAATATTTTCCCTGTGTTTTTTTAAGACCTTCAAATAAAAACATACTATTTTCTGTTTTCCTTTCTTTTTTCCACTAAAAACTTGTATATTTATTCCTGAATATTCCATACTAACACTTCATGTCAAAGGTGAATCCTTTTTACTGCTCTATTCTAGAAGCAAACTACTTATACTAATGGTTTCCAGCATGGAGACCAAGCCTGCCACATCTCTTGAGGACAAGCTCTTCATGACTCTGAGCACTGTGGTCACAGAGAAAGCCAGGCCAGCTCACAGCTTAGCCTGACTCATCTTAATTTATGGGACAAACATAACACCTTACAGCTAGAGACACTGCCACAACAGGGACAATGCCATGATGGGGACAGTGGTTGGGTTTCACAGCTGCTCTGCTCACATCCCCCTTCCTACAAGAGGGGCAGTAGGAATGATTCCCTAAGTCTTGAGGTCTTTGGTGAAGAGTTGTCGGCTTTGACAAGTCAGAGGAATGATGGAGGAATAGTAAGATGTGTTTGGCAGGCCAGTGCTTAACCCCAAAAATCAACCTCCTGCTCAACACCTTGTAGGATGGATGAGACCTCTGAAACCACTGAAGTTGCCCTTCCCTCAGGATAAGCATGAGAAACCAGGAGGGTGTTTCAGGAATCATAGAATTACAAGGCTGGAAAAGACCTTTAAGACCATCAAGTCCAACCATTCCTGTCCAAAGCTGACCCATATCTCTAAGAAACTCATATACCCACCTCCTAAACACACCCAGGGGTGGGGACTCAGCCCCCTCCCTGGGCAGCCTGTGCCAGGCCTTGACAACTCTTGGAGGCAAGAACTTTGCCCTCCCAGCTGAGCTGACCCTGCCCTGGGGCAGCTTGAGCCCATTGCCCCTTGTCCCATCTCCTGGCCCCTGGCTGAAGAGACCATCACCCACCTCTCTGCACCCTCCTGGCAGGGCAGGGGAGGTGGATGGAGTGAAGGTCTCCCCTCAGCCTCCTCTTCTCCAGGCTCAACACCCCCAGCTCCCTCAGCTGCTCCTCAGAGGATTTGCCCTCCAGCCCCTTCCCCAGCCTGGTTGCCCTTCTCTGGACTCGCTCCAGGATCTCAAAGCCCTTCTTATGGTGAGGAGCCCAGAACTGACCACAGTGTGGCCTCACCTGTGTGGAGGAGAGAGTATGCCATACCCTCTGAGCAGAGTCATCTTTTGCTGCAACCAGGATCACTACAGAGAATTTGGGCAGAAGTAACTGCTTATACAGACAAAAGTTGTTATTCACTCCATTCCTCAAGATGTTTTTTTCCCCCCTTATATCTGTCTCAGCTTCTTCGGTCCTCACCCTCTTGACCCTTCACTCCACACCTTCCTTCTATCCCAACACTCCTCAGGATTTGGGAGGCTTTTAGAAGACACAGCTCGTCAAATCTCAATTATGAGACTCTGGACTACTTGAAACAATGATCCAAACTCCATACTAAGAAGGACCTGGGAGTCATGGGGGATGAGGAACTTCCCATGAGCCAGCAGTGGCTCTGGCACCTCAGAAGGGCGATGGGATCCTGGGCTCCATCAGCAGAGGGGTGGCAACAGGGACAGGGAGGGGATTGTCCCTCTCTGCTCTGTCCCCCTGAGGCCCCAGCTGGAGTCCTGTGGCCAGAGCTGGGCCCCCAATACAAGAAAGATGTGGGGCTGTTGGAGAGGGGTCAGAGGAGCCACGGAGATGCTCAGAGGGCTGGAGCAGCTCCCCTATGGAGAGAGGCTGAGGGAGCTGGGCTGGTTCAGCCTGGAGAAGAGAAGGCTGTGGGGGGACCTCATTGCAGCCTGCCAGTCCCTGAAGGGAGCAGAGAAACAAGAGAGGAATCAGCTTGTTCAAAGGGTAGAGACTGGCAGGACAAGGGGATGGAGGAGGGAAGGGTTAGATGAGATCTTAGGGGGAAGTTCTTTGCAGAGAGAGTGGTGAGGGGCTGGAACAGGCTGCCCAGAGAGGGGGTTGGTGCCCCATCCCTAGGGGTTTTGAAGGCCAGGTTGTCTGGGTCCCTGGGCAGCCTTGTGTAGCTCCAGGCCTGGAGGTTGGTGGCCCTGCCTGTGTCAGGGGGAGTTGGACCTCTGTGATCCTTGTGGTCCCTTCCCACCCAGCCCTTTCTGTGAATGAAGATTATAAAACTGAGCTAAACCACATATGCTACAGATTTTAGGTGTAGGAGGGAAAGTGATGAGCCATCTTCAGAGCCTCTGGACACGTACTTACACTGGATCTGTTCACCATTTCCAGGCTTCAACCTCAGTTGTGCCATCACTCAGTTTTTGGATCCTTGGATCTTCCAGCATTTAAATGTCATTGTCTTCCTAAATTAGAATGGAGGTGCCCTGCTGTGAGCATTATACTCACTACAATCACTTCAAAAAATGAAAAAGCTTATTTCAAACAATTTTACAGCTCAAGTTGTCTCCACCTCATTTATCACAAGAGCCCTTTCTATTTTCTACTGGAAGCCCCAACTTCATACTGAGGTCTCATGTCAATGAGGCTGCAGGTGAAAGCCAAAGCAGGGATAAATTAGGTACTGGTTGATTACTAGCATGGGAAGAGACAAAAAGCAACGTGGCTCCAAGCCCACTTGGGTTCCAGTAGGAGCAGCAATAGCTTTTTGTAGGCACCATAGCCCCTTTTTTTTGGCAGAGCAGCTCAGCACAGCTTTGAATCCATCAAATGAGAACACTGTGCTTTTAACTAGCTATTCCTATTTCAAATTCTAAATGGGATTAAATGGTCCAAACTAAAGTAATACTGTTATTAGGGAGTGGCTTGCATGAGACAAGCCACAAGGCTGGGACAGTGATTGTAGTTTAGCTGTCATTATTTTCAGTTCCCTGGGGATATGTAGACTGCTGCAGGGACACATCAACCTCTTAACAGCAGCTGGGCCCAGGTTCTATATGTTTGCTCACGGAAAAATGATTAAAACCTGCCATTTTCAACTTGTAAATCTAAAAAGAGTCAACCTCATGTCAAATATGACAGCAAGAAGCATCAGCCACAGGGTCAATCGACTGCATATACTCACTGAGCACTAAAACAAAGCCTCTGAAGGCTGTATCTTCAGTAGGGAAGGGAATCCTTACAAGCCAAATAAAACTAGGGAGTGACTTTGCTGTCATACCCATGATTGATCAGACAGCATGTGTAAAAAACTGCTTCTGGAGGGGACCTCATTGCAGCCTGCCAGTCCCTGAAGGGAGCAGAGAAACAGGAGAGGAATCAGCTTTTTCAAAGGGCAGAGACTGGTAGGACAAGGGGGATGGAGTGAAGCTGAAGGAAGGAAGGTTTAAATTGGATATTAGGAGGAAGGTTTTTTTACAGAGAGAGTGGGGAGGGGCTGGAAGAGGCTGCCCAGAGAGGGGGTGGGTGCCCCATCCCTGGGGTCGTTCAAGGCCAGGTTGGCTGCGGCCTGGGGCAACCTTGTGTAGCTCCAGGCCTGGAGGTTGGTGGCCCTGCCTGTGGCAGAGGGGTTGGAACTGTGTGATCCTTGGGGTCCCTTCCAACCCAGACCATTCTATGATTCACGGTGAGCCTAACTCCTCTGGCTCACAGGCATTCATGTGAGGAAGCATTGAAGAATGAACATCTAATATCAGGGGAGTTTTGGTAAACCACTTCTCCCAGGGGACTTAAAATCAGATGGGCCATTTGAGCTCGACTAAGGTGGCTGCTTTCTTTCCCTAATTTTACAGCTGGCTTAACTAGGCAGGAGGAGGTCAAGTACTTCACAAAAAACTCACATACAAAGTGTCAGAGCCACAGTGAAAAGCCAGGATGCTCTAAACACCTGCTCTTTTGCTGGCACAATGCTTATGTGTTTCCCAGGTTTTAGGTGTTGTTTGTATTCTACGACTCAAAAGGTTAATTAATCCTGTTTATTAGCGCTCAGCAATGGTTGTCCTACTTTCTGACTAGCACTGGAGTGGCATTTAGGATGCAAATCACAGAATCAGAAGGTTGGGAAAGACCTTGAAGTTCATCAAGTCCAACCACTCCTGTCCTGTGCTAAACCAGATCCCCAGATTTCCTTTGAACAGAAGAACAAGCACACAGAACTTTCCTCTCTCCTCCTTGCCGTGGGAGTTGTGTGCAGATCTAACTTGTTCAGATTGCAATCCATTCTGATGGCTTCTGCATTTAACTTAATTGTACAAAGTAGTTTTATAAATGAATTAAAGGGAAGAGGCTTAACTTGGCAGGGCACTTGTAAGAGCAAGTTACATGCATGTCATGTTGGAAAAGATCATCAAGTCCAACCATTCCCATCCTCACCTCCCCATCTGTTAAACACACCCAGGGGTGGGGACTCAGCCCCCTCCCTGGGCAGCCTGTGCCAGGCCCTGACAACTCTTGCAGGCAAGAACTTTGCCCTCCCACCTGAGCTGACCCTGCCCTGGCGCTGCTTGAGCCCATTGCCCCTTGGCCCATCTCCTGTCCCCTGGCTGAAGAGACCATCGCCCACCTCTCTGCACCCTCCTGGCAGGGCAGGGGAGGTGGATGGGGAGAAGGTCTCCCCTCAGCCTCCTCTTCTCCAGGCTCAACACCCCCAGCTCCCTCAGCTGCTCCTCAGAGGATTTGCCCTCCAGACCCTTCCCCAGCCTGCTTGCCCTTCTCTGGACTCACTCCAGGACCTCAATGTCCTTCTGATGGGGAGGAGCCCAGAACTGGACCCAGCACTCGAGGTGCAGCCTCACCAATGCCCAGTCCAGGGGCACAATCCCCTCCCCAGACCTCCTGGCCACACTATTTCTGACACAAGCCAGGATGACATTGGCCTTCCTGGCCATCTGGGCACACTGCTGGCTCCTGGTCAGTCACCAGTCACCCAACACACCCAGGTCCTTCTCTGCCTGACAGTTCTCCAGCCAGTCTCCCCCGGCCTGTAGTGCTGCAGGGGGTTGTTCTGTCCCATGTGCAGCACTCTACACTTGGCCTTGTTAAACCTCATCCCACTGGCCTCAGCCCATGGATCCAAACTGACCCTGCCCTGGGGCAGCTTGAGGCCATTTCCCCTTCTCCCATCTCCTGTCACCTGGCTGAAGAGATCATCACCCACCTCTCTGCACCCTCCTGTCAGCTAACTCAAGAATCCCACAATTCTTGCTGCTGTTCTGCATTGTCTTTACCCAATTAGCAAAAAAAAAAAACCCAAAAAATATGAAGAGAGCAGTTTTCTACATCAACCTTGCGCAGCAGTAAGCAACTAAATACCCTGCACAGCTACAGAGAATCCCATCTTCTAAGATTTCCCCTTCCTGAGCAGGCTGAAACATGAAAGCAGAGAAAGCAATGCCCTTCCGATATATTCTTGCAACAACAACAAAAAAGCCTTATAATAGCCTTATAAAAGCCACCAGCAATGATTTTCAATTGATTCATGCTTTAAATAATAACAATGCTGCATGAAGTCCTGAACTGAAAACATATCCAGAAGGCAGAACCTTCTCCCGATTAGTATCAGCTATTTAAGTAAATTTAAGTAAAGACAACTCCTAACCACTGCCCAGGACTGTATTTTTGCCATCTACCTGCAAGCTGTTTTCATCACTCCCAGGCTGTCTCACAGCTCATTGTAACAATAATTGCTTATCATGTTGAATGCAATCAGCAGAAGGCCCAATAATAAGGGGCAACAACAGTAAGAGTACAATGGATTGAGTTTAAATAGGCTCTTTAGTTTCAAAGGAACCCCCTTGTTCCTCCCCAGGCACTTAAACTCCAAGCTCACACCACACTGAGCCCACAAGACAGTCCCCCACTGCTGGCTTTGCATTTAGCAAAGAAATTCATCATCAGGACCCTTCTAATTTGTAGCAGCAGCTCTGCTTTCCCCCATACAGGGGGTGCAGCTGAAGGCCAGCTGGGCACAGAGCAGAATTGGGTGGCACGCCATTAGCACAGCTGAGGCACAAGCAGCCTGGCCTGGGGCCTGCAGGGACAAAGCCCTGGGGATCCACCATCACCAAATAGAGTTTATTATCCACAGAAAGCATTTTTGTCTTCTCTTTTTGCTTGTTCTCAGGGAATTAGGCCCATGCCAATCCACTATTGCTGAAGGCAGAGGATGGCTGGCATCCAGAGAAGAGACCATCCCTGGAAATCATCACCAGAGCACAAAGGGAAAGATCAATGTGCATATGGGTCAAATCAAGACTCAACTGGGGTTCAGTTAGGCTGAGCTTCAGTGCTTCATGACTCACCCCAAAGCAGCATCCTCCACTCCAGCACCTCTCTGCCTTCCCAGGGGCTTCCCACAGAGAACATCCCCAGGTCCCAGCTGCCACAGCACATCCTGCCTCTTCATGCCTGGAAGGGCCAGCTCCCTGTTCCAAAGCATGGGCCGTTCTTCCAGAGCCAGCCCCAAACAGGATCACAGCCCCCCCCCCCCGAGCAGCCACATGCCAGCTCATCTTCTTATGGCATTTTTCATCCTTTTTCTAATTAATAATTTTTACTTTTTAACATATGAGTTTATATAACAACTGCTACATCATCTCCAAATCTAAAGAGACCATTGCAACAACAGCACACGCTCCCCTGAACACAAGAGCGTAGGAAAAGAGCATCTGCCACCCTAAAAACAGCTTTAAATCCTCCTTCCCCTGTTTCTTTAAGTACCCATATGTGACACAGCAGTAAAGCAATAGCACAGTGAAGAACTTAGCTTCAAGGCTAAGACTCTGTCCTCATAGGTCTACAAGAACCCACCTGAAACAGCTTTTCACAGCTTCTCTCAGCTCATGATTTGCTCTCTTCCTGCTTAATTGTTTCAGATGTTCCCATTTTAGTAAAATACCCAGAGCAAATAATTGAGGAAACCACAAAGAGGGAGGAAAAAACCAACCCCTAAACACTTAAGATTTCTCTTGACAGATCACCAAAACAGGAGCTACACAGTTGTACAAGTTGCTTCTCCTTGGAAGGTGCACATCTACCTTTCAGAAACCCAAAAAGCCCACCTGCTCTCTTTCAAGTCCAACTCAGGAGTAGTTTGAAAAGCTTTGCCCCAGTAAGCTTGACTAAAGGCTATTTGGGAACTTCAGCATTATTTCTAGTCCCAAGGATTTACAGAATCCCAGACTGGTCTGGGTTGGAAGGGACCCCAAGGACCACATAGTTCCAAGCCCCCCTGCCACAGGCAGGGACACCAACCTCCAGGCCTGGAACTCCACAAGGTTGTCCAGGGATCCAGCCAACCTGGCCTTCAACACCTCCAGACACTGGGCAACCAACCCCTCTCTGGGCAGCCTGTTCCAGCCCCTCACCACTCTCTCTGCAAAGAACTTCCCCCTAAGATCTCATCTAATCCTTCCCTCCTTCAGCTTCACTCCAGCCCCCTTGTCCTGCCAGTCTCTGCCCTTTGAACAAGCAGATTCCCCTCTTGGTTCTCTGCTCCCTTCAGGAACTGGCAGGCTGCAGTGAGGTCCCCCCACAGCCTTCTCTTCTCCAGGCTGAACCAGCCCAGCTCCCTCAGCCTCTCTTCACAGGGGAGCTGCTCCAGCCCTCTGAGCATCTCCGTGGCTCCTCTGACCCCACTCCAACAGCCCCACATCTTTCTTGTGTTGGGGCCCAGATCTGGCCACAGGATCCAGCTGGGGCCTCAGGAGGGAAGAGCAGAGAGGGACAATCCCCTCCCTGTCCCTGCTGCCACCCCTCTGCTGATGGAGCCCAGGATCCCATCGCCCTTCTGAGCTGCAAGAGCCACTGCTGGCTCATGGGAAGTTCCTCATCCCCCATGACCCCCAGGTCCTTCTCAGCAGGGCTGCTGTCCAGGAGCTCTTCTCCCAGGCTGTATCTATGTCTGGGATTCCTCTGGCCCAAGTGCAACACCTGACACTTGGCAGTGTTGAACATCATTAGGTGCTCAAGCCCTCTGATCATTTTTGTGGCCTCCTCTGAATCCTCTCCAACAGCTCCACATGTTTCTTGTACTGCAGGCCCCAGATCTGGAATTGGGGATCTCCCAATTGCAACTAGGGGCCTGCAGAAACCCACACCAGGTTCAGCAGAACCTCTGAAGAGGGCCCATATCTCCCTTCACTTCATAAACTACAGCCACCTCTCTCCAAAAACTGCCCACAGAGCCATCCCTGAGAAGTTCCAAAAAGCAATTGCTTTAAATACTTAAAGGCTACTCACAAACTGCTAGGGGCACACAACTACATAGTAAACACATTTACCAGCACTAATCTTATTGTACTGTGAATATACAGCACATAAAAAAGACAACAGCTCTTTCTTCTTCCTTCTATCGCAGCAGCAAGGTAATGAATCCATTATGGTCTTATTATTTGGGAGACAAGTAATTGGCCATGTCAGCCTCCACTCTGCTATTCAAAGCTCTCGAGTGTGAACTTCTTGATGGTGCTCTGACATTTAACAATATGCAATGTTTTCATTTCTTTTTAAAAAAAAAAAGGAAAAAAGGCTATAAAAATACAGAGCGGAAGAAACTGTGGCCTCAACTGTTTGCTCGAATAATCTATCCTGAACTTGATATCAAATTCCTCCCTCAAAAGATACAGTGGAGGATCATAGGTTGTACTAACAACTTCAGTTGTTAACCTTGAGGGGGTGGGGGGAGGTCCACGACCTTGCATCAATTGTGTAGTTTCTGAAGGACAATATAATGATGAAACATAAAAGAACGCATGTATTTAATTTACATTATAATTCAGATTTTAAATTGCATGGTTATGGGTTCTTCTCAACAGCATCAGAGTCAGTTTTCTGATAAAGTTAGCTTAGAAAGACAAGAAAAACCCACCACAAAAACAGTGTAATACACCACATTACTTTCTTTAGACTTTGAAGCATGACTCCCTAGTATCCTTTATTTTTCCACTCATCTGAAAGCCCTAGCTAAGGAAAGAGATTACATTTACACAGTAAACACCTCGTCTGAGACACTGCAAATTCCCTTTGCTGTGTTCCCCAGCGGATGCTCGCAAAGGTTTTTACACTAGGCAGAAAAAGCTTTCAGCCCACAAGCACTCCTGTTTACTCCTAATTCCCCCCCTACATCTAGAACAGGCACATTGAAACCACACCTGAAAAAGAAGAAAAAAAAAAAACCCAGAAGATTCTCTGGTAAAAGAAGCCTAACCATCAGATTTAGGAAACTCAGACCTCTGTGCCATCAGAGATTTTGTGGTCAGACACTGAGGAAGGCATGGCTTTGTTGGCCAGGATTGCCTCAGGGGACAGCATATTTTTCTCCCAAGTATTTTTTTGTTTTGTTTTCAGGAAGCACTCATTAGGGTTGCATCGAACAGAAAGCTTGTCTGGCAATTAGCCATAGTTAATTTAGTTCCTACTTGCTAAAATGCTTTTTAAAATCAACCGAAATTAGTAATCTTGTAAGAGTTTTGTGTTTTAACTAAAGCCAGATGAGTCTTCCAAACACACACTTACACTCTTTTCCTTATTATTATTTCCCTTCTCTGATTAAATAGCTACAAATCCCTAAGACATTTCACTTCGGTTATATTTTAACTCTTGGCAAAAGACATTTTGCCCAGGACTTGTCATAAGATGTAGCACAGAGTTTCCCCTTCAGATGAGGCAGGCAGGGGCTGAGCTTCGTGCTCACAGGGATCACTGCACCCCCTTTTAGCCTCCATAAGCAAGTTCCCCCTTACAAAGCCCTGAGCTTCCCAGCTTCACATATTTTAATCCCAAAACACCCAGAAGTATTTAAGTAAGTTTTACAGCATCCAAAATCGAAGCTTTAAGTTCTGTTTCAGAGTTCAGAAACAAACTTTAAAACCTGAAGCACAGACCTACATAAAAGGAATAACCAATATACTTCCATTAAAACATTTTCCTATCAGCATAATACACTGAGAAGCATTTTCCTCAGCGAGAAAACATACCATTTCTCTGTGCCCGGGTCTTTATTCGCTTTGTAATTTCCATATTGCCTCATAACAAGCTTGTTTTCTAGTTTCCAAACATTTTTGCCACCACAAAGCCTTCACCAGGCCACGTTACACCAGTTCAAATAGGGCTGTTTCAGCAGAGTTTTACACTCGTGTTATTTCCTAATCCCACAAAAGCCTTGCTAGCATATACATATCTAGCATTAAGGAATAAAACACTGAATTATAACTTCTGTTTTCTGCAATAACAGCGCGGTACCGGACCCTCCCCAGGGATCTCAAGTGTATCACTGTCGTGTGTTCCCCGCCCCCCCCTCCCCCCAACTCAGCCCCAGCTCATCCTCAAAGGACGAGCTTCCAACAGCATTTCCCAAGGAAAAAAAAATATTATTCCTAAAAGAGGGTATAAACCTAAAATAAAACAATTTCAAAAACAAAGCGCAGTTGAGAGCCGCGAAAGCCTCCGCCGAGGCCGGTTACCTGCAGCGCAGCCCCGCGGGGTGACATGGCGGCAGCAGGCCCACGGCCGCCCTTTTATGATTGAAATGAGGCGCGGGGCCTCCCGCCGGGCTTCTGCCTCGCTCTTCCCCCTCCTCCCCTCCGGAGCCGGCCTTGATGAGGAGCACACGGCCCGTCTTTTATGAACACCTGTGTCTAAAGCCCACAAATAATTAGCTTAGCCTCCCTGTTTCCCTCCAATAATGGTGTAATTTGCTATGCCTTTCAGCCCCGGGACAGCTGGTGCTATTGAAAATCACCTCAGGATTAGGCCGCGACTCCCGGCCTCCCTCTTCGGGGGCTTCTCACATCTCTATGGCAACGCACTTAGGCTGCAAATTATCACCTCTAATAATAACGGGGAAAGTCTATCTTATTTTATTCCGGTTATATCCATAATAAAAGAACACGAGTGAAAATTGAATGGAGGTCGTGAGGCTGGGAAAGATCCTGGCCTGGCCCGGGAAGGAGCAACGCGAGCAGATGGGAAGGCCTCTGGGACATGGCTGTGGGGGTTTGGAGCCAGGGTTTCTGTGGGGTTTCTCTTAAACCTGAGTTCAGATTCGTTTGATGTTGGAAAACAGCCCTGCAAACCCTCATTGGGGCCTGTGGAGGTGGTCACCCCCAGTGGTGCATCAACATGGGGGTGCATCCACAATGGAACGCTGTGCAGATGTGTCACCCCCAAAAACAACCTTCAAAATTGGCCACCCAAGCTCCCCAGCACATCACTGCGTGTTTGGGGTCATGGTGGTGAAGGACTCTGCTATAACACACAGGGAGCATCCTCCTCAAAGGAGGGAGAGGCGCTTCTCTTGCTGTCCGTCCTACTCCCAAAGAATGAAGAAAATGGAGGGTGGCCCAAATCCCACAGTGGTGCAAGAGAAGGTGAAGTTTTACCTGAGAATGCCACCTTCAACCCCTTTGCTTGACAACAGGGGCAAGAAGATGGGGACAATCCATGCCAAGGCCACCCTAGTGAAGGGTCCTACTCTCGCCTGCCACCCACCATCACCTACTGGCAATCACCTCCCTCTTCATTTCACTGTAAATTTCTGAATGAGCTCTGGTTAGTCACAAATGCTGATATGAATATTGACTTCACAACCACCCTTGAACCAAGATATCTACAGAGAGGAGAACCCCTTAATTTGGTCACATTATTTTTTTCACAGAGAGCTCTGTGTCCCCTAAAAGTCAATTCTACACCTGCCAGAGCACTGGGAAGCGTCTTCCAGCTGAGGGGAATTTGCTCCCAAGAATGAACCTTGGGAAAATTCACCACTCTTTTACTTCCTACATTACTACAATTGGCAGAACTTGAAGATGTACTCCTTTATTTGTGAAAAAGCACAGAATAATAATAGAAACTTGGGAAATAAACAAATATATATATATATATATACATATATATATATATATATATAGTGTTAAAATAAAATATTTCCTGAGCAGAATTTCATCTGTGCTTGAAGTGTGTTGATAAAAACCAAGAAAATAAAAAGGATAGAAATGTGGTTTTTAACCATTCTTTGAGCTAATAAACTGGGCAGGACTCTGAAGCAAGAACTAATGCAATCTCAGATTGCTCTGAATTATATCAGGTTCTTGCAATTTAGGAAATGAAGAGTGGTCAGAGATTTTTATGCACCCTCTATGTAGGGAGAGTATTCCTGGATTGGTAGAGCTTTGGGATGATGGTGTTTCAATGTGACTCTGCATGGATAAGCTGCTTTGGTTTGATCAGCCACCTTTGGTGAGTGTATGCTAGAAGAAAAGAGCTCTGTTGTGAAAAATCCTACATGGTTTTTCCTCACTGGCAGGTGCTCTCCTGGGAACAGCTTTGTACTGTGCTGGGAGAAGAATTGGTTTTCATTTTTCCTCCCTGTATCTCCTTCCTACCTTTAATTTTAAGGCAGGGGCCTGCTCTGTGGCTTCTTGTTTAGCATGCTGTTTGGTAGCAATATGAACCTCTCTGAAGTTCACACCAAGACAAAAAGTCTTGGCTTTAGAGTCATAGAATGGGCTGGGTGGGAAGGGACCCCAAGGATCACAGAGCTCCAACCCCCCTGCCACAGGCAGGGCCACCAACCTTCAGGTCTGGAGCTACACAAGGTTGCCCAGGGCCCCAGCCAACCTGGCCTTGAACACCCCCAGGGATGGGGCATCCACCCCCTCTCTGGGCAGCCTGTTCCAGCCCCTCACCACTGTTTCTGTAAAAAACTTCGCAGAAGAGGAGGTATGTGCACCCCTATGCTTGGACATGTGGAGGTCAGTGACCAAGAACCCCTCAGTAGGACAATGCCCAGGATGGGCAAACCTCAGTGCAAAACCACTGCCTGCTCTCCAGGACAACTACCAGGACTTGTGCTATCCTTTGTATGATGCCTTAGATATACTCAGCTGAAGCTGGATGCTGAAAGAGGAAATCCTACTCTGTCCTTGGAGAAATTCCATCTTCCTTCAACTCATTAAATCAACAGAAAGCATCTTTTTGTTTCAGCTCTCCCAGGCTTCTCCCTTGCTGTTAGTGAGCTAAACCACCTCACTGAGGATGGCAAATGAGCATTCAGGCTGGCAGAAGGCAAGACTCAGAAGTGCCTGGGAAGGAGTTGGATACATCCAGCAACAGTGTGAAGCTTTACCATTCCAGGGTGTGAGCATCACTGGGTCTGGGCCCAGAAAAGGCAGTCAAGCACAGGAATGTTACTGTCACCTCCATAGAAAACGATAGCAAGACTTGAAGCATCACAGAGATAACTCCTACAAGGAAAAATCTAAGCCTGGTTCTTCTAAATCCCCACATTGCTTTCATAAGCAGATGATTTCTTTCTCTTCTCAAGCAGTTCCCAGAGCTCCTCCCCATGTTTTAACATCCTCTACCCCCAGTTTTACCCCGTGCAGTCAATGCTGAGTGAGGATAATGTGCAGTGGGAGGTGGAGAGAGGAGGCAAAACACACTCAGGCATGAAAGCAAAATGTAGAGATCATCAGAGAAGTCAGGTGCTTAAACTCAAATCACCCCCACCTTGACCAGAGCTGACATGACAGTTAATTCATGCAGGCTGGTGACCTTGGCTGCACTACAAGGGGGATGTTTTCTCAAGGATGAAATGTCCCCACATAACTCCTGTAATGTGTTCAGGGGGGGAATCAGCAACCATCTGACAAGTACACCTTCTTGGTCCTGCTTTTCTTTGTAAACATCATTATTGTCACCAGGAAAGAAAGAGAAAAAAGCCTGTTTTCAGTCAAAGGCTTTATCAAATGTAAGAATCTCTCCATCCCCTAGGACCTGTTTTGCCTCAGGAAGAACCAGCTCTTTTTGTAAAGTTGTCCTCAAGCCAGGCAGCAACTATGCCACAGGGCAGCCTCCAAAAAACCCTAGGACTCCCAGTGCCAAAAAGACCTTTAGGTGAGCTGACTCAGAGCAAAAGATTGGAAGTTGTACTTTGGAATGTCAGCACTGCTGCATCTCCTCAACCTCCCTAGGCTTCCTCCCCCTCCTCACTTGAATCTGGTATCTTCCAGCTTTGCAGTTGCAGACTGGCACTGATCCCTCCAGGTGACTAATAGGCCCATACACATCCCATAATGACCACTGGAATTGTTTGTGAAGAGCTGACAGCAATCCTTCATCCACTCAGCAAGTCAAAACCTAGGTGGCTAAGAGGGACAATGGGATCCTGGGGGGTATCAAAAGGAGCGTGACCAGCAGGTCACAGGAGGGGATCCTCCCCCTCTGCTCTGCCCTGGTCAGGTCCCACCTGGAGTGTTGTGGCCAGTTCTGGGCTCCCTGGGATCAAACAGCCAGGGATCTCCTGGAGAGAGTCCAGAGGAGGCTACAGAGATGATGAAAGGCCTGGAGCATCTCCCCTGGGAGGAAAGGCTGAGTGACCTGGGGCTGTTCAGTCTGGAAAGAAGCCTGAGATGGGATCTGATCAATGGTTCTCAATATCTGAAGGGTGGGCCACAGGGGGTCATGGGCAGCCTCTTCTCAGTGTCTGTGGGGACAGGCCAAGGGGTGATGGCCTCAAGTTGGAGCACAGGGAGTTCCACCCCTGGAGGGCACCCACCAGGACCCCCAGTTCCTTCTCTGCGGAGCTCGTCTTCAACAGCTCATCCTCCGGCCTGTACTGACACATACAGACCACCGTGACTCAGTGAGATCTGGGGCTTTTCTACTTTTCCTAAGTGACTCTCACCTCCAAAAACATGAAAAGCCATTTTCTGTAAGAATCCAATTCTAGATGAACTTTGAGTTTCAAAAACCAAAGCGGAAAAATCCACATTTTCTTTCTTGGCTGCCAGGAAAATATGATTCAGAGAAATTGTGCGGTGCCCAACCTCCATTTAGCTGTTAGCAGGCTATATCTAAAAAAAATACACAATTAACAGGCTTGAGCATCTGTGAAGACCAACTGGCTTTCAAATGTACCATATTGTTCCTGCACTCAGATCGCGAGTGCTTCGCGAGAAAATAGACCACCAACAAGTCAAGCTTTAAGCTGAAGGAATCTACTGGGGGAAGCACCAAGGCTTTGGTGCAACCCCCTGAGTGAAAGGCAGTGAGGTTAAGATAGTTTGCAGGTCTGAAAATGGGATGAATCAAGAGAATAAACCAGCTTTGGAGAAAGAAAAGCAAATTTAATGAGGGTTAATGGGACTTGAGAGCTACAAGAGAAAAAGAGGAAAGCAAATCCAGTGAGTTGCTTTTCCAGCTTTGCCATATTTCACAGAATCACAAGGTTGGAAAACACCTTTAAGATCATCAAGTCCAACCATTCCCATCCTATGCTAAACCATATCTCTAAGTACCTCATCTACTCATCTTTTAAACACACCCAGAGGTCGGGATTCAGCCCCCTCCCTGAGCAGCCTGTGCCAGGCCCTGACAGCTCCTCCAGGGAAGAACTTTGCCCTCCCAGCTGAGCTGACCCTGCCCTGGGGCAGCTTGAGCCCATTGCCCCTTGTCCCATCTCCTGTCCCCTGGCCGAAGAGACCATCACCCACCTCTCTGCACCTTCCTGTCAGGTCAGTGGAGGTGGGGAGAAGGTCTCCCCTCAGCCTCCTCTTCTCCAGGCTGAACACCCCCAGCTCCCTCAGCTGCTTCTCAGAGAATTTGCCCTCCAGCCCCTTCCCCAGGCTGGTTGATTTAAAGAATGCATTCTCTTTAATCCTCCCAAAAAATGCACGTGGGGAAAACACACCTGTAAGATCACACAATACCATACTGGGAAGAATTGAGGTGGAAAAAAGTGTTGCTCAGCAGAGAAAGACACACAGCTCGTTTTCCTGTTTCCACAACCACCCTCATTCTGGCCTTTGGACAGTCACTTATTTTCCAGGTAAGGAGCGAGCAGCTCCCAGCTCCTTGCCATCTCACAAAGGTGCACAGGTAGTGTCACCTTTATGGTGTTTCCAGTCCAGCTCTGGGCATTCCCTTCAAATCCATCAGAATGTTTTGCCCTTCACCTCTGACCTACTTCATAGCATCATATAATTGTCTGGGTTGGAAGGGACCCGAAGAATCATACAGTTCCAGCCCCTCTGCCACAGGCAGGGACACCAACCTCCAGGCCTGGATCTACACAAGGCTGCCCAGAGGCCCAGCCAACCTGGCCTTCAACACCTCCAGGGATGGGGCACCCAGCCCCTCTCTGGGCATTTGAACACTTCCAGCAGTGACCTGAGCTGTGCAACAATATATGAAATAGTTCATTTCTATAGGTTTGGTTTAAATTTAAATACCCAACTTTAATCTGTAAAGTATCTGAAAGTGAATCCTTGTCCTGAGAGGGGAACCCCATTGCTTTCTTAGGGCTCTCTCAGTGCACAAGTGGACCAGACCCTTTGACAGAAACAAGAGGGAACTTCAGACCTGGTCGAGATGATCTGGGACCCCAATACAAGAAAGATGTCCCTCTCTGCTCTGCCCTCCTGAGGCCCCAGCTGAGTCCAGAGCTGGGGCCCCAATACAAGAAAGATGTGGGACTGTTGGAGAGGGGTCAGAGGAGCCACGGAGATGCTCAGAGGGCTGGAGCAGCTCCCCTGTGGAGAGAGGCTGAGGGAGCTGGGCTGATTCAGCCTGGAGAAGAGAAGGCTGTGGGGGGACCTCATTGCAGCCTGCCAGTCCCTGAAGGGAGCAGAGGAACAGGAGGGGAATCAGCTTGTTCAAAGGGCACAGACTGGCAGGACAAGGGGGATGGAGTGAAGCTGAAGGAGGGAAGGGTTAGATGAGATCTTAGGGGGAAGTTCTTTGCAGAGACAGTGGGAAGGGGCTGGAACAGGCTGCCCAGAGAGGGGTTGGTTGCCCAATGTCTGGAGGTGTTGAAAGCCAGGTTGGCTGGGTCCCTGGACAACCTTGTGTAGCTCCAGGCCTGAGGTTGGTGTCCCTGCCTGTGGCAGGGGGGTTGGAGCTCTGTGATCCTTTGGGTCCTTTCCAACCCAGACCAGTCTGTGATTCTATGACTCTATGAATGCTGTCTTCTGTTGATGGTTGCAATTCAAGGACCTTTCCATCTGAAGAAAGGCAAAGCAGGAAGAGGTCTAACTAAAACCCCATCACCAACGTTCTGCAAGGCCTGGCTCTGTACCTAGGTGCAAACAAAAATGAACAAGGATTTACACATGTCAAGAAAGGTGGAGGAGGTGGTGAACTTGAATCTGTGGCTCCCTCCCACACCCAGACTGAGCAGTCATGTCACACAAGGAGAGGGGAGGCAGATGGAGAGAAGTAGAGACTCAAAGAAGAGATAAAAATATATATCACCAAAAAATGCAGTAAAAACCCCTTGATTCATCTCTTCTCCTTCAGTCCCAAGCAGCTGGAGAAGGAGGACAGGTCAGTGTTGTGTCTGTGAAAGTTTGTTGTGCGGCCAGACATGTCTGTGTGTCTGTGTGTATCTGTGGGGTATAGTCTTGCTGCTGTCTGGACTTGGAAATGGGACAGCAGGAGGCACATCCTGGAACAGAGTTCAGATATCCAGGTGGATATCAGCTGGAAGGAGAAATCCCCAGGTCCCAGATTCTGCTGGATTAGAGTCATTGAATCATAGAATGGTTTTGGTTGGAAAAGACCTTCAAGATCATCGAGTCCAACCATCTATCCAGCCCTACTAGGCCCAACACTAGATCATGTCACCAAGAACAACGTCTATTCTTCTCTTAAACCTCTCCAGGGATGGTGACTCAACCCACTCCCTGGGCAGCCTATGCCAGTATCTGACAACCCTTTTGATAAAGAAACTTTTCCTCACATCCAACCTAAACTTCTCCTGGGGCAACTTCAGACCATTTCCCCTTGTCCTGTCATGGGCTACCAGGAAGAAGAGACCAACCCCCACCTCACTACAGCCACCTTTTAGATAGTTGTAGAGAATGATAAGGTGTCCCCTCAGTCTCTTTTTCTCCAGACTAAACAATCCCTACTCCCTCAGATGTTCCTCATAAGATTTGTCTTCTAAACCCTTCAACAGCTTCCTAACTTCTCTGCTCACGCATCATGATGTCCTTCTTGTAGTGAGGAGCCCAAAACCAAACCAAACACTCAAGGTGCAACCTCACCAGTGCTGAGTACAGGGGGATGGTCACCTCCCTGGACCTGCTCACCATGCTGTTCCTGATGCAGGCCAGGGTGCTGTTGGCCTTCTTGTCCACCCAGACACACTGCTGGCTCATACTCAGCTGGCTGTTGATCAACACCTCCAGGTCTCTCTCCTCCAGACAGCTCTCCAGCCACTCTTCTCCAGGCCTGTAGCTTTGCATGGGGTGGTTGGGACCCAGCTGCTGGACACAGCACTTGGCCTTGTTGAACATCATCCAGTTGGCCTTGACCCATTGATCCAGCCTGTCCAGGTCCCTCTGTAGAGCTTGCCTTCCCTCTGGGAGATCAACACTCCAGCCAATCGTGGTATCATCTGCAGATTTACTGAGTACACACTTGACTTCCTCATCCATATCATCGATATTAACATTAAACAGAACTGGTTCCAGCACTGAGCCCTGGGGAACATCACTGGTGACCAGCTTCCAGCTGGATTTTACTCCATTGTGTTCCAAATGTCTGTGGAGATTCTAGCGGGATTTGCTGAACACCCTGGACTTGAAAAACAAGAAGAAAAAGAAGAAAACATCTTAAAAGCTCCTACCATAAGTGCTCCTACTTGTGTCCAATAGCTTGGCTTCCTAACTGGTTCCAGTTACCAAGGGTTCACCCACAGTTGGTTTGATCCCTTTACCCTGGAGACTTAGACAATCTTGTCCTGCTCTGCTCTTCCTTTTGCTCCCATCTGCATGGATCACCTCAAGGATGAGCTGAGCAAAAAGCAACTAGGTCAAGACTAACTCTGGGTCATCTTGTCTACGTGGTATCACTCATGGCAAGGGAGATGGAGCTTGCTAGGACCTATCTGCCCTTTAGGAAGGTACACGCTCCTCTGGTCACACATTTAAGGCTTCCTCCCCAACCCTCAATCCATCCTACATCCTGATGTATGTAGTTTGTCCTGATATAGTGGTTTATCCTAAATCCAGCTTCCACTGAGGGCGAAGAGTTTGGGCAGCTGGAAAAGTTGGAATTGCTCTTCAGCAAGAATGCAGATTCTAGTCTCATGTCTGGTCCAGAGAATACTCCTTTGCTCCTAAAATCTGTAACAATATCACTAAGCAAGGAGGGAAACTTAATAAAAAATGGCCTGGCATTTGAGGGACTCTCCTGGGAAATAAAAGAAGGTTAAAATTCATCTTCTAAACCAGTCAGAAGTTGGCATTTACCTTATTGCCAGGAAATATTCTGGTTGTGGGACTGTTTGAAGGAGCTAGTACCAGTCCTCATGGGGCAGAAACCTGGCTGCATTTTGAGTCCAGTCCATTAATTCAAACCTGGCAGGAGGAGGCAAACCAAAAAAAAGAAGTTAAAAATTGGTCCCTCTTCTTCCCTGACAGAAGCAAACAAAACAAAGTGGAAGCTGCTTTCTGTTTGCTTTTCTCCTCTTCTCCCTGGACAGCAGACCAAGTGCAAAAAGCAGAGTTCCAGCATCTCTTCATGCTTCTCTTTCATTCTGTTCAAGGGTGAGGGGAGGGAAAAATGAGCTTTAAACAGATCAAAGGAAGTGGATCTGTCTGTTTGGACTGCTGTATTTCTGCCAGGAGATGTGTGTATAATCATAAGAGTCTAAAGATAGATTTTTATCTTAGGGTTTTCTCCAAAATATTTGAGTTTTTAATTGATTTTCACACCACCTCTGCATTAGGGCACAGTCAGCTTTTCTATTACAGCTCAGCCACCCCCCACCAGACCCTCAACAGCCTTGAAGACCAAAGGAATTGCCTCTACTGCTCCTTGGTGTGTGACCTTCTAGAGTTCATGATTTGAAGCTGTTTCCATTTTTTCTTTATGAGTAGAAACAGGTTTTTTTACTGCTTGGTAACAGCAGTCTCATATAATCACTCCAAAAGCTCAGACTTTTAAGGGGGAAAAAAGGGGGAAAAAAAGGGAAAAAATCCCATATGTGATTGTTAAAGGGTTTTTTTCTGATTGTTGACATATTTTACAGGGAGCTCTTGCACTGCCTCTAGCTTGAAAACATCAAAAGACAGGCAGATACGTGTTCAGCCATGAATTATGTGAGCCTGATATACTAGCAGCCAGGCTGCAGCTTCTCCTCAGCCTCTTAGCTCTGTTTTGGGAGGTTCCTCCAACCCAACACGTCCACTCCAAGTGGGATATACACAGGGAAAGGTAAGTAGATTGACCCAGTCTATTGGTGGCTGGATATTTGTCACATAAGAAACTAATCACTTTAGAAGCTAATCACATAAGAAACTAATCACATAAGAAACTAATCACAGAGATTGATGCTCGTTCGAACTGGGTATCTCATTAGCTCTTTGCTGTGCTCCTGAGCCCTTTCCCATCACCTCTGTCTTTGTACAGCGCTGCTGGTTCCCACAGCAAGTCCCCAGTATCCCCTCATCCTCTCTGCTGCTGTTCCCTTTGCCTTCTGTGCTCCTCACTGTGGTCCATATCTCTCTATAAAACGATCCCAGAGAACTTACAGAGCATTAAAACTCCTGCTAATCTGACTCTAATGATGTACTTACCTGCAGGTCCCTTATTAATGGCAGATTTGTTTTCAGGAAGCAGGTTCCAAAGCAGCTTGGCAGTCGCTGATCCAGAAACTAATGAGCCTACTTATTTATCACCCATCCCGCTTTCATTTTTACCTGCCTCTCTTTGGTTCAACACACTTTCTGCAGGGAAAGTGGAACCTAATGCCACAAGGAGATGAGGAGGAACCAGGCTCTGGGGTCCTTTCCCCAATTCTCTGAAACCAACCCTCTGTTTGGCTTTGAACAACTAATTTCTCCTTTCTACCTCATGCTTTCTTTTTCTTTTCCTCCTCAGCTCTCTTTCAGTAAACAGGACAGATGGTTTACATGGACTTTCAGAAAACCTTTGACAACTCCCTCATGAGATGTTATTAAGGAAGCTAAGTAGGTACAGGGGCAAAAGGTAAAGTATTGTCATAGAAACTAGCTAAAAGACAGAAACCAAGGAGTATGAATACAGGTTCAATATTTTTTCTTAATCTAGCCAAAAGATGCCAGCAGAACTGGCCTGATATTTTCTAAAGGGGGGAGGAAAGATCAATTAGAAAATCCAGATTCCAAAAGCTTGAAACTTTGCATTGGGAAATACTATCTTGTTCTTGTGCATACACATATGGTAATGTCTGTTTTCTTGTGTCTGTGTGTTCTCGTTTGTATTTGCATCATGATAATCAGAATGGTTATTTCCTTCCAGTCATCCATAGGAAGCTGAAGAAGAACAGTAGAAATAGTTACCAGGAAACATGGGGGAAATGATAATTAATTTCCAGAACAAATAAGGTATATGCAGTCATTAGAATGAGGTAATCATAGATTCTGAGAGAATAAATAAGAAAACATCACAAAATATTAGGAATTTCCCCTGGGCAGGTCACCTGGAATGTTGGCCTCAAGTTGGAGCACAGGGAGTTCCACACCAATCTGGGGAGGAACTTCTTCCCAGTGAGGGTGAGGGAGTCCTGGGACAGGCTGCCCAGGGGGGTGTGGAGTCTCCTTCTCTGGAGAGATTCCAGCCCCATGTGGACACCGACCTGTGTGACCTGTCCTAGGGACCCTGCTTTGGCTTGGGGTTGGAGGTCCCTTCCAACTCCTATGATTCTGTGATTCTATGAATCATCTGCACCACCCCCCTATACCAAACCTGGTGGTCTTCCTGGAAGGCTGCTCTTCAAGCTTTTTGTCCTCAAAAACTGGCAGAGGAAAACCTCACATCCCCAGAAACATGCATCCAGGACTGCAGAGACACCTCTGTAACTCCAAACTCCAGCTTCATCTACACTATGTCATATCCCAGCCGCCTTTACGCACAGCAATGTTCATATTTTCCTGCAGATGATCAAAGCTGCTTATTTAGGAGTCTATTATCAAGAACAAATTTCAACATGATTCCAGGAGAAACCTTTTCTTTTGATGAGAATTTCCCTATCCCAGCTATTTTTACCTACTCACTAAATAAATTGGAATCTAATGCTGACTAAACTGATGCTGCATATCGCTGGGTTTGATTGAAATAGCCTGTGGAACTGCAAGAGTATGAAAATCTAAGGGAATTCAGTCAGCCCTGCTGCCTGTGGATGGTTATAAGGGGAAAAAAAAAGGTAAATAAATAAAGAATCATTACAGAATTCACACTGTGACCAAAAAAAAAAAAAAAAAAGGGTAGAAAATAGCATTGGATATGCTGATATGCTAAAGCACCATCCAGAGATGTATTGACTTAGAATCATAGAATCCCATGGAAGGGACCCCAAGGATCACACAGTTCCAACCCCTCTGCCACAGGCAGGGACACCAACCTCCAGGCCTGGAGCTACACAAGGTTGTCCAGGGACCCAGACAACCTGGCTTTCAACACCTCCAGACATGGGGCAACCAACCCCTCTCTGGGCAGCCTGTTCCAGCCCCTTCCCACTGTCTCTGCAAAGAACTTCCCCCTAAGATCTCATCTAACCCTTCCCTCCTTCAGCTTCACTCCAGCCCCCTTGTCCTGCCACTCTCTGCCCTTTGAACAAGCTGATTCCCCTCCTGGTTCTCTGCTCCCTTCAGGGACTGGCAGGCTGCAATGAGGTCCCCCCACAGCCTTCTCTTCTCCAGGCTGAACCAGTTCAGCTTCCTCAGCCTCTCTTCAACTGCTTTTCCAGTTTTGGAAAA
Source organism: Laterallus jamaicensis coturniculus (assembly GCA_022605575.1). NCBI lineage: Eukaryota > Metazoa > Chordata > Aves > Gruiformes > Rallidae > Laterallus > Laterallus jamaicensis. Next base: position 134,972 of record JAKCOX010000186.1, read on the forward strand.
CATCCCAGTTAACACCATCATCAAAAGCACCTTGCTCCTCCCCTGTGAAGAGAGGCTGAGGGAGCTGGGTCCATCCCTGGAAGTGTTCAAGGCCAGGTTGGATGGAGCCCTGGGCAACCTTGTGTAGCTCCAGGCCTGGAGGTTGGTGGCCCTGCCTGTGTCAGGGGGTTTGGAACTCTCTGATCCTTGGGGTCCCTTCCAACCCAAACCATGCCATAAATCAGAAAATCACCCAGAATCACCCGGAACATTAGGGCTTGAGAGACCTCAGAAGATAATCTATTCCATCCCCCAAAATGACGACTTCTCAAAAATCATGACGTTATGAAAAAGAAAAAAATGGGCTTTTAAGGGTCTTTTTTAGTCTTCACAGAGTTAAAAAAGCTTGTTAAACATTGCAAGAAAGCCAAGGAATACTTCATGGTAGGCACAGATTTCTTCCCTATATTGATTATGGTAAAGGGTGGTGGGTTTTTTTCCCCCCTCCTCTAGAAAATAGACTCTTTTTCCTACAGAAAAGAAAAAGATAGGTAGAAAATGCTCCCAATGTGTGTGTTGGAGTCAATAAGAGTGTACTCCTAGATTTGACAAAGAATTTTACTTCTACGGTGCTTCTTTTCTCTGCCTCTCATCAAGTGGTCATTAAAGTTGGCTGAAAAGCCACGAATTCTGTTCAAACAGAAGAAAAAGTAGTTTGAAAACACTGTGAGGTGTGAAAAACATGAAGCCTGGTCTGCCTGGAGCTTTTCAGTCCAAGCAGCTTTCTTCTTCAGCTTATCTCTGGATTCAGGGAAAGGTTGAGGGCCCCATGGTAGTTGTCTTCCTCCTGTGGGTGCACTTGGGTCATTGGGTTGTAGAATGAACTGAGTTGGAAGGGACCCATAAGGATCATTGAGTCTAAGTGGGGAGGGGAAGGAGGGGAAGGAAGGAGGGGAAGGAGGGGAAGGAGGGGAAGGAGGGGAAGGAAGGAAGGAAGGAAGGAAGGAAGGAAGGAAGGAAGGAAGGAAGGAAGGAAGGAAGGAAGGAAGGAAGGAAGGAAGGAAGGAAGGAAGGAAGGAAGGAAGGAAGGGAGGAAGGGAGGAAGGGAGGAAGGGAGGAAGGGAGGAAGGGAGGAAGGGAGGAAGGGAGGAAGGGAGGAAGGGAGGAAGGGAGGAAGGGAGGAAGGGAGGAAGGGAGGAAGGGAGGAAGGGAGGAAGGGAGGAAGGGAGGAAGGGAGGAAGGGAGGAAGGGAGGAAGGGAGGGAGGGAGGGAGGGAGGGAGGGAGGGAGGGAGGGAGGGAGGGAGGGAGGGAGGGAGGGGGAGAGGGAGGGGGGGAGGGAGGGGGGGCGAGGGGGGGAGGGAGGGGGGGGAGGGGGGGAGGGAGGGGGGGGAGGAAGGGATTCTCCTTCATTCCAGTGATCACATCAAACAGGAGTTCAAGCTATTGGGTACACAGGGATGAACAGAGACACACAGTGGGATTTTCTGCATTATCAACGAATCCTTGACATAATTATGACAATTAACAACAGATCATAACGATTTCCATTGGAAATCCATGAATCCTATTCAGCAAGAAAGCTAAAGCTTTGACTTTCAGGTTGGGTTTTGTTTGTTCATGGCTTATTTTACAGCCAAATCCATCCCAGGGTAATGGAGTGATGGGACAGGGCTGTAAAGATAAATCCATTCCACCTTTATACAGGTCAAGATCTTCTCATGAGGTCACTTCCATCTAAGAGAATTGCACCAGCCATCTGGCTAATGACTACACTGAGACAGGTTTTCTATACTGATGCAAAGATAATTCTCTGTTTGAAAGCTCTGAATGTGTTATATCTATATATAGATATATATTCATGGGAAGGAATAACCACTTGGATCAGTACAGGCTGGGGGTGACCTCAGTGTCTGTGGGGACAGGACAAGGGATGATGGCCTCAAGTTGGAGCACAGGGAGTTCCACCCCAATCTGGGGAAGAACTTCTTCCCAGTGAGGGTGAGGGAGCCCTGGGACAGGCTGCCCAGGGGGTGTGGAGTCTCCTTCTCTGGAGAGATTCCAGCCCCATCTAGACACCAACCTGTGTGACCTGTCCTAGGGACCCTGCTTTGGCAGGGGTTTGGACCCCATGATCTCTGGAGGTCCCTTCCAACCTCTATGATTCTGTGATTCACCCAGTGTTAATATTAACTCTCCCTTTTCTTTTTCCAGCCTCCACAAAGCCCAATATACTTTGCTCTTGGTACAATTATTTGACTGAATACTCAGCTTGATGTAACTCCCATTCCTATTCCGTGTAATGATGATCAGCATCACACATGTCCTTTTCCTCCTGACCTGATAAGCCTGGCTGCTGGGATATATGCAGGCATATAACTAAAAGGAGAAGTTTTTTGCCTGATGGATATTGTACTTTTACATAGCATAGAATCATAGAATCATTGAATGGTCTGGGTTGGAAGGGACCATTGAGGTCCTGGAGTGAGTCCAGAGAAGGGTAACCAGGCTGGGGAAGGGACTGGAGGGCAAATCCTCTGAGGAGCAGCTGAGGGAGCTGGGTGTGTTGAGCCTGGAGAAGAGGAGGCTGAGGGGAGACCTTCTCCCCATCCACCTCCACTGCCCTGCCAGGAGGGTGCAGAGAGGTGGGTGATGGTCTCTTCAGCCAGGGGACAGGAGATGGGACAAGGGGCAATGGGCTCAAGCTGCCCCAGGGCAGGGTCAGCTCAGCTGGGAGGGCAAAGTTCTTCCCTGGAGGAGCTGTCAGGGCCTGGCACAGGCTGCCCAGGGAGGGGGCTGAGTCCCCACCCCTGGGTGTGTTTAACAGATGGGGAGGTGAGGTGCTCAGGGATCTGGTTTAGCTTAGGATGGGAATAGTTGGACTTGATGATCTTAAAACTCTTTTGCAACCTTCTGATTCTGTGATCAGAGAGTCCCAACCCCCCTGCCAGAGGAAGGGTCACCAGCCTCCAGGCCTGGAGCTACACAAGCTTGCCCAGGGACCCGGCCAACCTGGACTTAAACACCTCCATGGATGGGGCATCCACCCCTTCTCTGGGAAGCCTGTTCCAGCCCCTCACCATTAACCAACTGCCCTTCCCCATTTTATCTTGCAGCTACAAGTTGTTTTCAGATTCACAAGGTGGAAAAAAAAATGTTCATTTCCGTGATCTCTTCCTTGGAGAACATTTGTTTCCCCATTGTTGTGATGGATGTTCCCCTTTAATCTAAAATTAGGTGCTTGAATTGAGTAATACCTGCTTTGCTCTTTATTTATGAAACACATCCCATTCATGTTTAGATCCTCTTTAGACTCCCCCAATCAAAAAGTGTTGCAAAAACTAGTCAAGGTTGCTAAGTAACAATGACATTTACAAAGCCTGAGCTACACTTAAAGGTAAAGAAATAATGAGAATATTTAAGACTATCATAATTTTTTATTATCCACAAACCAACCTCTTCTACTCAACCAATGAAATCAAATAACTTTTTCTTCCAGGGATTCAAAAATGTTTTTTTTTCCCCCAGCTATTTTGATATTTCTTGTGAAAGGATTTAATAGATGTGAAATCATTGCTCTGATTAAGGTGTAGCTGTTGGACTTCAATGGTTGTGGTTGTTGTCTGTGGGGGTTGTTGAGTTGTTTATTAGTTGGTTTCGCTGAGTGAGCCTTTGAATGAGTAGGAAACATGCTTCAGGAGGTGCAACACCCAGGTCTTGGTGATGGGTCTGGTCTTGTTTAACATCTTCATTGACACCTTGATGAGGGACCAGCGTCCACCCTCAGCAAGTGCTGATGATACAAAGCTGGGAGGGGTGGCTGACACACAGGACACTGCGCTGCCATCCAGAGACCTGGCCAGGCTGGAGAGCTGGGCAGGGAGAAACCGGATGAAATTCAACAAAAGCAAGTGTAAAGTCTTGCACCTGGGGAAGAATAACTGCATGTATCAGTACAGGCTGGGGAATGACCTGACTGGAGAAGAGCTCTGAGGAGAAGGACCTGGGGATCTTGGTGGATGACAGGTTGGCCATGAGCCAGCAGTGTGCCCTGGGGGCTGAGACAATGGGATCCTGGGGTGCATCAAGAGGAGTGTGGCCAGCAGGTCAAAGGAGGGGATCCTCTCCCTCTACACTGCCCTGGCCAGGCCCCAACTGGAGTGTTGTGGCCAGTTCTGGGCTCCCTGGGATCAAACAGCCAGGGATCTCCTGGAGAGAGTCCAGAGGAGGCTACAGAGATGATGAAAGGCCTGGAGCATCTCCCCTGTGAGGAAAGGCGGAGTGACCTGGGGCTGTTCAGCCTGGAGAGAAGCAGCCTGAGAAGGGATCTGAAGAGTGGGACAGAGGGGTCATGGCCAGCCTCTTCTCAGTGCTTGTGGGGACAGGACAAGGGGCGATGGCCTCAAGTTAGAGCACAGGAAGTTCCACACCAATCTGGGGAAGAGCTTCTTCCTGGTGAGGGAGCCCTGGGACAGGCTGCCCAGGGGAGTGTGGAGTCTCCTTCTCTGGAGATATTCCAGTCCCATCTGGACACTGACGTGTGTGCCCTGTCCTAGGGAGCTGCTTTGGCAGGGAGTTTGGACCTGATGATCTCTGGAGGTCCCTTCCAACCCTTAAAGCTCTGTTATTCTGAGATTTCCAAAATAATGGTGCTGACTTTGTTTATAAGTTCCTTTTCTGGTTGTATAAGGTGATTTGGTTTTGGAAAACCAGGTTGAAGACATTGGGTTTTACTCATTAATGGGAAATGTTGTTATGTAGTGATGCTTGAAAATCATTTCATATAAATACATAGGTGATAAATGATGTGGGAACAAAGGGAGAAGTTCTTCTCTGAAGTATCTACTGTTGAAAAATTCAATGGTTGAGCTCCAAACCTTGAGTTTTTCTTTGCTCTTTTGATTTTATAACTGGAGAGAGAGGCATTTAGCATTTGGACATAACAAAGCTCATTTTAACTTCTGCTTGGGAACTTGTATGGAGACAATTAGAGGCAAAGAGTTGTCACCTTTGCTGTGTTTCCATTACTTCTCATTTCCAGGGGATGGGGGAAGCATGGAGGGTGAAAGGAGGTAGTGGGGATAAGTCAGGAGTAAATATTGGTGAGGAAGGACTGAGGGTTGCTCTAGTGTGGTGAAGAAGGACCTAACTGTGATCCTGTGGCAGCTCACCAGTGCTTGAAAGACAGTTACAAAATGGATGGAGACAAATTCTTCTTCATAGAATCATAGAATACCAGACTGGTCTGGGCTGGAAGGGACCCCAAGGATCACAGAGTTCTAACCCCCCTTCCACTGGCAGGGCCACCAACCTCAAGGCCTGGAGCTACACAAGGTTGCCCAGGGCCCCCGCCAACCTGGCCTTGAACACCTCCAGGGATGGGGCATCCACTACTTCTCTGGGCAACCTGATACTTATATCTGTCACTTCTTTGTAGTGTCAGATATAAAATGAAGGGCAGAGACCACAATGACTTGAGGTCAGTCATTGGAATATGCTTCTTGATGAGAAGGATGACACAGACCTGAAGAGGTGCCATCTCTGTCCTTGGAGGTTTCCAGGACTTGGATAGGCAAAGCTACAACTCATGATAAGGACAACCTTGTGTAGCTCCAGGCCTGGAGGTTGGTGGTCCTGCCTGTGGCAGGGGGTTGGAGCTCTCTGATCCTTGGGATCCCTTCCAACCCAGACCAGTCTATGATTCTATGATTCTATGACCTCATTGCTGCCAAGAGCCTGTGTGAAGCAGCACCTGGGATAACAGACCTCCAGAGGTCCTTTCCAGCTGATATTTCTGTAATCTTTGGATCTGGGTGTTGCTGGGATGTGCTGGGATCCATCAACCTTCAGCTTGGGGAAATGTAGGTAAGAAGAAGGTGTGATCATGGGAGGGAAAGGTAACTCAGGGCTGCCTGAAACATATTTCAAATTCATAAGCAAATTAGAATATGACCACTGTTTGGGAAGTTGTGATGATCCAGCCTGGGGTCAGGATTCTAGAATATGCCGTCTCCTGGAGGGATTTCAGTCCTAGGGCATCACTGCAGATGCAGCCCCATTGGGGATGCTCGTATGTGGTGATGAATAAAACACACAGTGATGCTGGAGCTGTGAATTGCCTCTGCTGCCATGGGTCATGCCATCTCTCTGTGGAAACCTCCCTGGAGCAGATACAGCAGCAAACCATTGCTGGTTGGTTTGCAGCTCCTTGATGTAATTCTACTCCAGGTTACCTTGGGATCTTTGCCCCAAGCTCCCCTCTGGAGCTGATCTCGTGTTGAGCTGAGGAGGCTGTGGATGTGTCTGATGACTCCTGACTGAGTTTTGAGGTGGGGATTGGAAAGCAAAATGAAGTTCCATGTCTCCTGGTGCATGACCTGCCTCTCTGTTGGCAGTCGGGTGAGAAAGGAGAGGATTTTTTCCCCTCACTGTATTGACGTAGGTGGTGGGTTTTTGCAAGAGGTTGAAGCATCTTCAGGGTTTTTGTTCCCCAGCTTTCTGGTGGGGTCATGCACACCCCAGTTCCTGGACAGCAGCCTTCTGGGCCTCAGTGAGTGCTATCTGGACACAGCCACTGGAATCCCACAGCATCCTGTGTGGCTAGCACCCATGGCACAGAATCACAGCATCACAGATCATATGGGGTGGAAGGGACCTCCAGAGATCATCGGGTCCAACCCCCTGCCAAAGCAGCTCCCTAGGATAGGGCACACAGGTCGGTATCCAAATGGGGTTGGAATATCTCCAGAGGAGACTCCACACTCCCCTGGGCAGCCTGTCCCAGCGCTCCCTCACCCTCACTGGGAAGAAGTTCTTCCCCAGATTGGTGCAGAACTCCCTGTGCTCCAACTTCCCAAGTTCAAGACTTTATCAAGCACAAAGCATTTCCCATTTGCCTGGGGGTCTTAATAGTATTTTGGTGTCACATTTCCATCTGTCTTCAAACAAAGGAAGGTAGGAAATTATCATTTAATATTTCCTCCCAGAGGAAAGCTATTTCTGCCTGTCACCCTTCTTATTTCCACATGCTTCATCATTCAGATATCACTGGAGCTCATTATGCATAACCTTGATTGATCATTTGTACTAATTTTAGAAACCATAATGAATGCAGCGTGCCTGATGCTAATTGATGTTTGCTCTCAATAATGAATGGTTTGATATCAAATCTACATGCTGGCTCTTCCTGGGTCAAGCAAGAGGTAAAAACCCAAGACATCTCGTTTGGTGATGCCAGGTGGCATTTAGGGTCTGGGAAACACACATGGTTGTGGTTAACAACACCCATGAGTCACCTCTGAAGATCTTGCTTAGAAGGTTTTCATTAATATAATATGTTCCTCATAGGGATAGAGAGCAAATCCTTTGTTTGAGTGAGGTTGTGAGATGTTTACTGCCATCCCCAAGGTTCACTTGAAGGCTCACCTGTGCTGTGGAAGCGGTGATGAGTCCAGAAATCTGAACAGCAGTTTCCCAACCCTCTGAGGATGCCAAGATTGGTGTCCTGGGCTGGGTGGATGTGGTTTATGACCTTTAAAGTGTTCCACAACTTGGTTCCCACTTACCCTAGAAACAGTCCACCCTCCAACAGCAGAAGGTGATACTGGGAGAGGTGTGTGAGGGTGCCCAGCTCAGTTTTCAGGGATGGAGCTGTGGAGGGGTACTGTCAGTGCAGGGTTCCAAACCCAGGGTTTTGCTCTGCTCACATCCAGAGGCTGTACCACAGCAGAGAAGACTTTCCACAGAATCAAAGAATCATTGAATCACCTGGGTTGGAAAAGACCTTTTAGATCATCAAGTCCAACCATAACCTAACCCTGCCTAGCCCACCTCTAGATCATGTCCTTAAGGATTTCACCTACACACCTTTTAAATTCCTCCAGGGATAGTGACTCCACCACCTCCATGGGCAGCCTGTTCCAATACCCGCCAACCCTTTCAGTGAAGGAATTCTTCTTTATATCCAACCTAAATCTCCCCTGAGGCTATTTCAAGCCATCCTCACCATCGGTCCAATTATCCAGCTGTACATCTTCTGAGGAATACAGGATGTCTACAGCTTCAGGCCCTTGTATGACCTCAACTTCTAATTAAATGCAAAAGAAAAAGCAAGTGACCACTAGCCAAGCAGTCCTTGATAAAACAAGTTGAAGTCAACCTTCCAGTGTGCTGGGGTTGTGCTTACTTTCTGGCATGAAAAACTAACCTCCAAAACTGCAGTAAATCAGCAGTTCTCTCTAAAAAAAATTAAATTAGAAAAAGAAAGGATGTACAGGATGCAGGGACAAACTGAGATGGTGGGAACCTCCATAACCTCTGGATTTGCTAGTTGGACAAGTCCCATTAACTCTAATTGGAAAGTGTATGGAGTAAACTACCCAACACCATTATTTATCTAGCAGATCTGAGGCAGATTATATGAGCAACAGGTTAATAAATGAGCATAGTGGTTGTTCAGGTGAAGAATTGCTGACCTCCCCACACCTGAGATGCAGCAGCTACACAGAGTAACAGCATAAGAACACATGAGCACCTTGGACTCCTCTAAATAACAAGCTGCTCTGACCTTAGGTGTGAGCAAACAGCAGCCAGGGTGAAGGATTTATGCCAGCTGTACAAAAGAAATCTTGTTTTGCACAATATCTCAGCCATTTCAGACAGAGTAGTTCTTTTTGATGTTAAAACTCTGACTTGGGCACAGCAGGTTGTATCCAAAATTAAAACTGATGGGGAAAAAAAAAAAGAGATGTGGAGAGGATTTTCTTCATGCTTCTTTGTGGTTTAAATTTCAGGGATTTTTTTGTGTTGCAAGTGGGGAAAAAAAATAGCAAGTAGCTCCAGATTTGTCCAAAACTAGGGAGAATATGACTTGAAATATTTTCAAGTCAACCAGGTTTCATAACTAGGAGCCAGAGGGAATAGCTGCTGTAGAATTAAGATGAAATTATTCCCAAGAAAATTAATTTGGGGGCTACCAAATTCTGTTCTTCACCTATCATTCTTAAAAACAACACCCCCAGCCCAAAATATGAAAACTCATCAAGCTGAGGAAATGCAAGTCTATGAACCAGCTTGAAGTTCTGACGTTCCTCTGGTTAAATATAGGTGGTGGGTGACAGGTTGGCCATGAGCTAGCAGTGTGCCCTGGGGGCTGAGAGAGACAATGGGATCCTGGGGGGGATCAAAAAGAGGGTGGCCAGCAGGTACTAGGAAGGGATCCTCCCCCTCTCCTCTGCCCTGGTCAGGCCCCACCTGGAGTGTTGTGGCCAGTTCTGGGCTCCCTGGGATCAAACAGCCAGGGATCTCCTGGAGAGAGTCCAGAGGAGGCTACAGAGAAGATGAAGGGCCTGGAGCATCTCCCCTGTGAGGAAAGGCTGAGTGAGCTGGGGCTGTTCAGCCTGGAGAAAAGAAGCCTGAGAGGAAATCTGATCAATGGTTTGACCTGCTGGCCACACTCCTCCTGATGCTCCCCAGGATCCCATTGGCTCTCTCAGCCCCCAGGGCACACTGCTGGCTCACGGCCACCCTGTCACCTACCAGGCCGACCAGGTCCTTCTCCACAGAGCTCTTCCCCAGCAGGTCACCCCCAGCCTGTACTGATTCCAGCAGTTATTCCTTCCCAGGTGCAAGACTCTCCACTTGCTTTTGTTGAACCTCATTTGGGTTCTCCCTGCCCAGATCTCCAGCCTGTCAAATCATAGAATCACAGAATGCTTTGGGTTGGAAGGGACCTCAAAGGTCATCTAGTTCCATCCCCCTTCCACGGGCAGGAAAGATGCAGAAGCTCTTCTCTTCTTTTTTTTTAATCTCAGCTACATCCCTTGCTGTCAACTTCCTGAGAATTTACCCTCCAATTATTGGGTTAGAAGAATTGATTAGGAACTGAAGTTGCACTTGCTTTGGGGAATTAAGTTACTTAAAAGCTTTGATAGAATTGATTATAAGCTGTCAACAAGCACAGCTGCCTGGTGAGGGAACGTCATGGTCTGCCTGCAGAAGTGGTTCACCCCCACTGCGGGGAGGAGGGGTTGCTTTGGCTGCTGTTATAATTCATAGCTGGGTGGTGAAAGCCCTCTGTTCAGGGGGACAGGGACACTCCCCACTACCGCAGGGTGCCCCAAGCCCCATCCAACCCAGTCTTGAGCCCTGCCAGGGATCCTGGGGCAGCCCCAGCTTCTCTGGGCACCCTGTGCCAGGGCATCCCCTCTCCCTGGGAAGGATTTTCACCTCCCAGCCCTTCTCCAGCTGCCCTCCTGCAGCGGAAGGCCTTTCCCCTGGGCCTTGCCCTGGGCACCAGTCCCTCTCCAGATTTCCTGGAGCCCCTGGAGGGACTGGAAGGGGTTCTGGAGCTTTTGGAGCTCTCCCCAGAAGCAGCCTTCTACAGCCTAGCTTTCCCAGCCTGGCTCCAGAGCAGAGGTGCTCCAGCCCTTAGATCATCTCCAAGGCTTCCTCAGGACTCCTTCCAACAGCTTCATGTCCCTGTCCTGGGAGCCCCAAAGCTGCCCCAGAATCACTGCCCACACCTGCTGGTCCTGCTACTGGGGATGCAGCCCAGGACACAAGTGGTTTTCTGAGCTGCCACCACACATTGCCAGGTCATGTTGAGCTTTTCATCAGTCAACACCTTCAAGTCCTCCTGAGGACTGCTCTCCATCCACTCTCCAGCCACCTTGTAGCTGTGCTTGGGATTGCCCCAACCCAAGTGTACTTGCACTTGGACTTGTTGAACATCATAAGCTTCTCACTGGCCCACTTCTCCAGCCTGTCCAGGTCCCTCTGGTTAACAAGTCTATGTCCCCAGCTCTGACCTCACCCTTTATAGCCAGCCACATTCCAGTGTTTGCAGTCATTCACCACCACCTTTCCCAGCATCATGCACCCACGCTAACAAGGTGTAATCACAGCACCTTAAGGATGCAACAGCTTCTAGAGGTGGTAATTATCAATTTTCAAACACTTCTCTTGAAGCAGAGATCAGAAAATGAACCCAGTGACACAAAAGAACAAGCAAGGTTTGTAAATAAGGTCTCAGTTCCTGCTCCAGCTTGATTCATTCAACTGTTGCTTCGCTTTTCAATCCATATTCATTCACTGAGGCCTTTACAGTCCAACGCTATTCTGGACTTCACCACCTAATTCCCCCCAGAGACAGGAGACCGTTATGGCAGTGCTACAGGCTGGGAGACACTGGCTGGAGAGATGTCAGGCAGAAAAGGACCTGGGGGTGTTGGGTGACTGCTGAATGAACAGGAGCCAGCAGTGTGCCCAGGTGGCCAGGAAGGCCAATGGCATCCTGGCTTGTGTCAGAAATGGTGTGGCCAGTAGGTGTGGGAAGGGGATTGTGCCCCTGGACTGGGCATTGGTGAGGCTGCACCTCAAGTGCTGGGTCCAGTTCTGGGCTCCTCACCATCAGAAGGACATTGAGGTCCTGGAATGAGTCCAGAGAAAGGCAACCAGGCTGGGGAAGGGGCTGGAGGGCAAATCCTTTGAGGAGCAGCTGAGGGAGCTGGGGGTGTTCAGCCTGGAGAGGAGGAGGCTGAGGGGAGACCTTATCACTGCTTACAACTACCTGCCAGGAGGGTGCAGAGAGGTGGGCGATGGTCTCTTCAGCCAGGGGACAGGAGATGGGACAAGGGGCAATGGGCTCAAGCTTCCCCAGGGCAGGGTCAGCTCAGGTCGGACGGAAAAGTTCTTCCCTGGAGGAGTTGTCAGGACCTGGCACAGGCTGCCCAGGGAGGGGGCTGAGTCCCCACCCCAGGTGTGTTTAACAGACGGGGAGATGAGGTGCTCAGGGATCTGGTTTAGTAGAGAATAGGATGAGTTGGACTTGATGATCTCAAAGATCTTTTCCAACCTTGTAATTCTGTGATTCTGTTACACCTTTCACTAAGCAAGGCTTGAGGGACACCTCACTTGGAATAGCTCACACAACTGAGGTCTCCTGTGACCATCAGAGATTAATTCAAGCCTGTGTAGAGGCAGAGAAGGATTCCCAGACTTAAAGTAGACTTTTTGCCTCCTTTTATGTCACTTGTTGAGCCTAGCAATGGCAAGAGCTGATAGGATTTGGCATCCTTTCCAATCACCAAGGATGAGAAGAGGTCTCTCAGGTGTGGTGGTGCAGGAGCCTGTGGATAGATATCAGAAAGAGATTCATGTATTATGGAAACTTTAAGGATGGAAAACACCTGCAATATTATGAAGTCCAACCATCTGTCCAACACCACCATATCAGCTAAACCATGGCCTGGATTGCCACGTCTACATGTGTTTTGAAACCCTCCAAGGATGGTGACTCCACCACCTCTCTGGGCAGCCTGGTCCTATGCCTGACCACTCTTTCAGTGAACTATTGTTTCCTAATTTCCAATCTAAACCTTCCCTTATGCCACTTGAGACCATTTCCTCTTGTCCTATTCCTAGTTACTTGGGAGAAAAGATAACCCCCACCTCACTATACCCTCCTTTCAGGTAGTTGCAGAGAGCAATCAGGTCTCTCCTCAGCCTCCTCTAGGCTAAACAACCCCAGTTCCTTCATCCACTCCTCTTATGCTCCAAACCCTTCTCTGGACACACACAGAGAATCATCAAATGATCTGGGGTTGGAAGGGACCCCAAGGATCATAGAATTCCTTAATGTCCTTTTTGGAGTGAGGGACCCAAAACTGAGCACAGCACTCAAGGTACAGCCTCACTAGTGTGGCACAATCAGTTCTCCAGTCATAGAATCATAGAATCTTTAAGGTTGGACAACTAAGCTCATCGAGTCAAACACTGGAACAGGTTCTCCAGCGGAGTGTTCACAGACCAAGCTTGACTGAGTTCAGGAAGCATCTGGAGAATGCATTCAATCCCATGCTCTGATTTGGCTGGCCCCATGTGGAGCCAGGAGTTGGTCTTAATGGGTCCCTTCCACCTCAGGAGATTCTAGGATTCCATGATTCTATGATTCCAACCATCAGGTAGTAGCAGAATAAGAGAGAGCTCTCTTGCCATTAAAGCTGAGAAGGCTGAGGAACATGCTTCTGGCAGGAGGCACAGAGCCAAGAAAATAACCTCAGCATGGAGCTTGCAGCACCAATAAAATGACTTAATTATCCAACCATGAAGACCTACCCAGTCCCAGCTCACATGTCCCTGTATCTTCTGCTGTAACAGGTTGAAAAGTGTATTTTATATGAATTTTGGAAAGCAGAAGTCATGCTCTGATGAGAGTACTCACATCATCTATTTTAGCTCCCTGATTTATGAGCATGAAACAGGCACCTTGCTGCCCTCTCAACATGGTCCTGCAAAATGATAGGAACCACTTAGCTCCATTAATCAAACGAGGAGCGCGGCGGTTCTCTGAGCTGCCCTCCATGTAACCACTTAATTAACTGAAATGACAGGTACCTGCCAGAACCTGAAATCTACCTCTAAATCCAAGTTTTGGATTAAAGTCAGACTTTGCTCTCATGTAAAGGTGGAGGAGCTGATAAACACCAGGGGAGAGCAGACGCTCACAACTTCTGCGAAGCCACTACCAGGTTATTTGCACTGGGCTGTCAATTTATTATCTACACAGAAAATTTAGGCTTCAGTATCCTGAGATCACCTCTAATAAGTAGGTATCATGTTGAAGAAAGGTACCACCACTGATCAGATCAACTTTTGTGACCACAAAAGGAAGCCCCACTGTGTTTTTGTGGTCCACAGTAGCAGAAGATGAGCAAAATCTTTGAAGGAATTCAATGTGCTAAGCTCTTGGCCAGGATGTGTCATATAAAAAGCTGAACTGGGGGTGGCAGGAGGAATAAAAACCAAGAGTTAGATCAGGGGAAGTCAAACCAAACACTGTTCCTTTGGTTAGAAAGGACAAACATTGCCCAAGGCTTATCTGAAGTGTCACCGTATTTCCAAAGCAAACAAAAGCTGGTTTATAGAGGAATCTGCATTTCTTTAGCCAGGTAGGTGGATTTAATGTACTAAGGCATCCAAACCTGCCCAACTGAACAGCAGCCTGCCTACAAATCCTTTGGATATCATTTATCTCTGCATTTAATTTCAACTGCTACCATCAGCCTCTCTTAAAAAGGCCTGAGGGACACAGGCCCACAAAGCTGAATCTAAAGCTGGTCCTAATCCCTCCAAACCAGATGGCATTGCATTTACACACCATATAATCCTTCTAGTTTACCTGGGAGGGAGGGTTCTGTACCAAAGGAGAGATACAAAACTTCATCTCCACCTGTTTTCCCAATGACAGCTGAAGATAAATTGAGTTCCTAATAGCCCATAATATCATGTTAGCAGCTAAAGGATTTTCATGTCTACTGCAAAGAGGCAAGACTGCTTCCCCCTTTCTCCCCCCCTTCCTCCCCATCCCCATCATGAGACCTGATAAAGCAGCTGGGTCACATCCACCATCCTAGCTACAGCTTGGAACAAGTCACCTTGAAGCTGATAACTGCATCCACAAGACTCCAGTGAGTTGGAACTAACAACTGGGAGGATCCATGGATGGAGGAACATGGGGTACAGCTGCATTGGGAGGGTTGGTCTCTGCTTAACCTTCGGCTGGGTAACACGGGGATGAATCAGGCAGGACCCTGGGAACTGCATTGCTCTGCTCAGCTCTGAACTGGCTGTTTTCTGCAGGAGCAACCCCAGTCACTGTGTGGCAGAAACATTTCTCACCTGAGGAGGAAGGGAATCTGAAAAAGAACTATGGCCATGTTTTGTAAGGAGCCCAATGTATGTCTGAAAACACCAACCCCAAGAAGGTCTATCTAGTCAACAAGGAGAACTTTCTTGGCACACTTCTAGAATAGAATCACAGACTGCCTTGGGTTGGAAGGGACCTTTAGAGGTCATCTAGTCCAACCCCCTGCAGTGAGTTGGAACTAACAACTGGGAGGATCCATGGATGGAGGAACATGGGGTACAGCTGCATTGGGAGGGTTGGTCTCTGCTTAACCTTCGGCTGGGTAACATGGGGATGAATCAGGCAGGACCCTGGGAACTGCATTGCTCTGCTCAGCTCTGAACTGGCTGTTTTCTGCAGGAGCAACCCCAGTCACTGTGTGGCAGAAACATTTCTCACCTGAGGAGGAAGGGAATCTGAAAAAGAACTATGGCCATGTTTTGTAAGGAGCCCAATGTATGTCTGAAAACACCAACCCCAAGAAGGTCTATCTAGTCAACAAGGAGAACTTTCTTGGCACACTTCTAGAATAGAATCACAGACTGCCTTGGGTTGGAAGGGACCTTTAGAGGTCATCTAGTCCAACCCCCTGCAGTGAGTAGGGAAACCTTCAACTAGATCAGGTCACACAATCAGGTCACCTCATCAAACCTGACTTTGAATGCCACCAGGGATGGGGCCTCCACCACCTCTCTGGCAACCTGTTCCAATGATCTACCACCTTCAGAATGAAGAACTTCCTAATGTCCCATCCAAACCTGCCCTGCTCTAGGTACCCTAGAACCCTTGTCCTGTCACTCCATGCCCTTACAAACAGTCCTTCCCAGCTTTTCTGCAGGGCCTCTTGAGGTACTTCACACCCAGCTCCTCATCCACCCCATTGTGAGTGAATCGTGGATAAAATGAAAATGCCTACAAGATAACTCCAGGGCTGGTGGTTATTGTCAGAGACTCCAGGGTTTCCCTTCTCTTATCAGACCCAGCCAACACCAGCCATCTGGTGAATCATCTCCTCAAAACATGCCCATTTAGACGAACCACCTACAGATGACTCACAGGGTGTGCTCCATATCTGCTAAACAGAAAATACCCACTAAAAAAAGGGTTTCTTCACTATTCTCAGAGATGTGAGGGCCACCTTTCCTCTCCTTCTGCTCAACACTTCCACCTGTAGCAGCTTCCCATCCATATTCCCATCCTCTATCTGGACCTACAATTCCAAGGAGACATTCTGCTGTTAATGAGGCAGAAGGTGGATGAAATAAAAGCTCTTTGAAAGTCTCCTTTAGCAAGGAACCTCATTTAAGCCACATAAAGTCTAGCCAGCTCCCTGGCAGCACAATGAACTTCTTCAATACAATAATTGCTCTTGGCAAAACTCCTGTAATAACATCACTTGGGTGAAAATGTGTTTATAGAGCCATCTTCATAGATTACTCCCTTCCTGTCACAGGATAATCAGCTGGGAGAGATCAAGATGCTCACAGCTTGAAGCTTCTGCTCCCTTGGCAGCACAGCCTACGCAGAGACCAGGCAGAGGACAAGGAATAAATGACTTGAGACTGCCCAGCATCCAGCCACAGGGATACAAGAACCAAATTAATTGGGGCATCAGTCATTTTTTTACAGCCAAACTTCTGTTTGGCTGTTGAGTGTCACCATGACAAGGCATCTCCTATCATGCCCTGCTCTTCCTTTCCACCTCTCCTCACCAGGGTCCATCCTGGCTCCTATCTACACCCTGTGCAGGTTTCTTCCAGCCACAAACTTAATGTTTCTCTTGTTTTGCTTCTGCTAGTGTGTTTTCTTAACAGCATTAAGTTGCACCAGGGCAGGGTCAGATTAGATGTTAGGAAGAAGATCTTCCCTGAAAGAGTTGTCAGGATGTGGCACAGGCTGCCCAGGGAGGGGGCTGAGTCCCCATCCCTGGATGTGTTTAACAGATGAGTAGATGAGGTGCTCAGGGATCTGGTTTAGGTTAGGATGGGTTTGATTGGACTTGATGATCTTAAAGGTCTTTTCCAACCTTGTGATTCTGTGATCACCTAGTTCAACCTCCTGCCACAGGCAGGGACACCCTCCCCTAACCCCGGATGTCCAAAGCCCCATCCAACCTGGCCTTGAACACTTCACCAGGCAGGTAGATGAGGCATTTAAAGATACCATAGCTTTAGCATAGGACAGGAATGGTTGGACTCCATGATCTTCAAGGTCTTTTCCAACCTTGTGATTCTTTTACATTCTGCTGCTTTCTTCCTTATTTCTTTAATTCTTTTTACCAGACAACAGAATAACAACTCGCTTTATCCCACCTCCCACATCTGAACACTTCCTTCTACCCCACAGCCCTTTTGTAGGCTTCCTAAATTTTTTTCTACCTCCCACATTTTTTTTTCTCCTCCCTTCTTTATTTCCGAAGTGAAATACATCTTCTGAAACCATTAAGGTGTAAATGAAATGAAAATATTTTGGGAACTCACACTACTAATAAAGCTGTCTGAATAATGACTGCTACAGCTCTGCCAAGGCAAGAAAAGATATTTCAGTACAGATATGATATAGTTTGGGTTTAATCTGAAATGAGAGTACTGCTGCTTTTTCCAAAATAACAATAGAAAATCCTTTCAAAGCTTCCCTTTACTCTTTTTTTGTGTGTGTGTGGTTGAACAAAACATTCCTCCAAAAGAAAACAAGAGGTCTAAGGCTTTTCATAAAGGGATTATCCTTTTGGGGCTTTATTCCTAACCTTATTTCATATAAATGGACAAGAATCAGAAGCATTTTTGTAAACAAAAAGACCAAAGGCAAACTGAAATGTTTCAGCTTTAAAATGTTGCAATTAAAGAACTCAGTTATTTGGTTCCTTCATAGTCTCTGGTTATTATGTGTCACCTGGTTAAACCCAAATGGTTTCAGTTCCCCAAGACGACAAGTGCTGTGGACTTTGCTGTTATCCCTGACAGGTTCAGTATTCAGGTACATCTCAATCAAAGAATCACAAGGTTGGCAGAGACCTTTAAGATCATCAAGTCCAACCATTCCAATCTTAATGCTAAACCAACTCCCTGAGCACCTCATCTCCCCATCTGTTAAACACACCTGGGGTGGGGACTCAGCCCCCTCCCTGGGCAGCCTGTGCCAGGTCCTGACAACTCTTGCAGGGAAGGACTTTGCCCTCCCATCTGAGCTGACCCTGCCCTGGGGAAGCTTGAGCCCATTGCCTCTTGTCCCATCTCCTGTCCCCTGGATGAAGAGACCATCGCCCACTTCTCTGCACCCTCCTGGCAGGGCAGGGGAGGTGGATGGGGAGAAGGTCTCCCCTCAGCCTCCTCTTCTCCAGGCTCAACACCCCCAGCTCCCTCAGCTGCTCCTCAGAGGATTTGCCCTCCAGCCCCTTCCCCAGCCTGCTTGCCCTTCTCTGGACTCGCTCCAGGACCTCAATGTCCTTCTTATTGTGAGGAAGACCCATCTCCAATGGGTCTTGTTCATCTCACTGAAATGACAGCACATAATACCTGAAATTAACAGATTGTAAGGCTTTTTGAACAGTGTCTTCAACACCTTTTCTTTACACATTCTCAGGCAGACATGGTTCCCCATTAGCATTTACCATGCAACATAAGACTTAGACAAAGGTGCAATTTAGCTCCATAACCTGCCCATGAAAAGAAAGAAAAAAATATAGGGCAGGCTGCCCAGGGGGTGTGGAGTTTCCTTCTCTGGAGATATTCCAGTCCCATCTGGACACCAACCTGTGTGCCCTGTCCTAGGGACCCTGCTTTGGTAGGGGGGTTGGACCTGATGATCTCTGGAGGTCCCTTCCAGCTCCTACAATTCTGTGATTCTGTGAATTCTGTGAAGATGTAAGAAACCTTACAGCTTTGTTCATCTCCATTATGTTGTTAGCAGAGAGCAGAGCATAGAAGCTAACACCAAATAGACTAAGTAGTTTTACCAGCATGATTTTTTTCCTCTGAAAATGTAGCCTTGTAACAGCATTAGAGTATCTTAAGTTACTAAGCCATTTACACCTTCCACATTGTTCAAGGGAAGTTGGGTTTTGGCTGCTCAAATATCCTTGACGAAGAACTATTTCATATTAATTCCTGACTATATGGCTATGGTTGAGTTGTTTCAAATGAGTAAGTTGAGCTGCTGGAGAAGCAGCTCTCCCAGAAGTTTTATGGTTTACAAAGATGGTAACAAGGCTGTATTAAATATGTTTGTAAATCAATGTTGCTGAAAGCTTGGTGGTAATAACCCAAGTTATTTTTCTAGTGGACACAGTGATGAGAATTACCATGAGTTGATGTTATAGACAACACAAGAAGATTATTACCAAGGCTTTGTTCAATCACAGAATTACAGAATCGTAGGGGTTGGAAGGGACCTCCAGAGATCATTGGGTCCAACCCCACTGCCAAAGCAGAGTCCCTAGGACAGGTCACACAGGTTGGCATCTAGATGAGACTGGAATATCTCAAGGGAAGGAGACTCTACACCCCCCTGGGCAGACTGTCCCAGGACTCCCTCACTGTGAAAAAGTTCTTCCACTAACTGGTTCTTCCTGTGCTCCAACTTGAGGCCATCGCCTCTTATCCTGTCCCCACAGACACTGAGAAGAGGCTGCCCATGTCCCCCTGTGTCCCACCCTTCAGATATTGATAACCACTGATCAGATTCCCTCTCAAGTTTCTTCTCTCCAGGCTGAACAGCCCCAGGTCACTCAGCCTTTCCTCACAGGGGAGATGCTCCAGGCCCTTCATCATCTCTGTAGCCTCCTCTGAACTCTCTCCAGGAGATCCCTGGCTGTTTGATCCCAGGGAGCCCAGAACTGGTCACAATACTCCAGGTAGGACCTGACCAGGGCAGAGTAGAGGAGGGGGATCCCCTCCTGTGACCTACTGGCCATACTCCTTTTAATGCACCCCAGAATCATAGACCACA
This sequence comes from Laterallus jamaicensis coturniculus, assembly GCA_022605575.1. NCBI lineage: Eukaryota > Metazoa > Chordata > Aves > Gruiformes > Rallidae > Laterallus > Laterallus jamaicensis. Next base: position 154,582 of record JAKCOX010000186.1, read on the forward strand.
TTAGGTTGAAAGGGTCCTTTAAAGGCCATCTAGCTGCGATTGATACCTTGCTTGGCATCACTGTGGTATTAATCCCTCAAATTTTGTTAAATGATAGAATTTTTGAGTCTTTGGGAAACTTTCTTCACAGGGGAACCTTGTGTATTTCCACACCCTGCTGAACCCAAACTCCTTACACCAAAGAGGCTCCTGCAACTTAGAGATGGGAACAGCCCATGCAGGCTCATGGGAAAATGTCCAAACTCCATGATAGCCATTGTGAAGCATGGTAGGACTTTGAGGAACAAGCACTGAAGACTGGATGGAAACAGGTCTCTACACACACAGTTTTACACCTCCTATAAGCTCAAGCACAAAATAACCAGATCTTGTATTGGTAGGGTAAGCAAAATATCTACTTCAGAGCAGCCCTGCTGGGAAGGACCTGGGGGTCATGGGGGATGAGGAATTTCCCATGAGCCAGCAGTGGCTCTGGCAGCTGGGAAGGGCGATGGGATCCTGGGCTCCATCAGCAGAGGGGTGGCAGCAGGGACAGGGAGGGGATTGTCCCTCTCTGCTCTGCCCTCTTGAGGCCCCATCTGGAGTCCTGTGGCCAGAGCTGGGGCCCCAATACAGGGAAGATGTGGGACTGTTTGAGAGGGGTTAGAGGAGCCACGGAGATGATCAGAGGGTTGGAGCAGCTCCCCTCTGGAGAGAGGCTGAGGGAGCTGGGCTGGTTCAGCCTGGAGAAGAGAAGGCTGTGGGGGGACCTCATTGCAGCCTGCCAGTCCCTGAAGCGAGCAGAGGAACAGGAGGGGAATCAGCTTGTTCAAAGGGCAGAGACTGGCAGGACAAGGGGGCTGGAGTGAAGGTGGAGGACGGAAGGGTTAGATGAGATCGTAGGGGGAAATTCTTTCCAGAGAGAGTGGTGAGGGGCTGGAACGGGCTGCCCAGAGAGGGGGTGGGTGCCTCATCCCTGGGGGTCTTCAAGGCCATGTTGGTTGGGGCCCTGGGCAACCTTGTGTAGCTCCAGGCCTGGAGGCTGGTGTCCCTGCCTGTGGCAGGGGGGTAGGAGCTCTGTGATCCTTGGGGTCCCTTTCAACCCAGACAAGTCTATGATTCTATAGTTCTATGACTTATTGAAAATTAGGTTAAGCCTGGAAATTACTGGCTGATAATATGTCAGCATCACATCCTGTTTCACCATAGAACTCATCCTTAGTACCAAAATTAGCACAACATACACTAGTTTGATCCTGAACTAGACACTTCAAAGTATTTCAAAAGAAATGTTTCTTATCCCTTGCCTGGTATAGCTGTTGAGAGATTAGATGTGCATGTTAAGAAGATCATTAGTAACTCATAACAATTTAATTTAAAGTGAGAAAGAAGGACAATTAAAGGTTTTAATATTTGGTTTAATGGACACATAAGAAAGCAGTAATTACACTGAATAAGACTCTTATCCCACTATCTAAATATTTATTCTGCATTAATCAAAGGAGGGGGAGGATACCCACAGACCAAGAAGCTGAAGGCCAAGTACATGCTAAGCACTGAGGTTAATAAACAGTGTCCACGTAGGCACCAGTATCCTGGTGGAAAAAATATTGGCACACTTTGTCAGGCAGGGGTGAGGGGAAGATGAAGAGCCTCTTAGGAAGAGTATTGATCCGTCGAGACCGAGCACGGCGTGCTGTCTTCTCTGTGTCTGGATATCACAGAATCACAAGGTTGGAAAAGACCTTTAAGATCATCAAGTCCAACCATTTCAATCCTAAGCTAAACCAGATCCCTGAGCACCTCATCTCCCCTCTGTTAAACACACCCAGGAGTGGGGACTCAGCCCCCTCCCTGGGCAGCCTGTGCCAGGCCCTGACAGCTCCTCCAGGGAAGAACTTTTCCCTCCCATCTGAGCTGACCCTGCCCTGGGGCAGCTTGAGCCCATTGCCCTTTGTCCCATCTCCTGTCCCCTGGCTGAAGAGACCATCGCCCACCTCTCTGCACCCTCCTGTCAGGTCAGTGGAGGTGGATGGGGAGAAGGTCTCCCCTCAGCCTCCTCTTCTCCAGGCTCAACACCCCCAGCTCCCTCAGCTGCTCCTCAAAGGATTTGCCCTCCAGCCCCTTCTCCAGCCTAGTTGCCCTTCTCTGGACTCACTCCAGGACCTCCATGTCCAGAACTGGACCCCGCACTCGAGGTGCAGCCTCACCAATGCCCAGTCCAGGGGCACAATCCCCTCCCCACACGTACTGGCCACATTGACACAAGCCAGGATGCCATTGGCCTTCTTGGCCACCTGGGCACACTGCTGGCTCATGGTCAGCCTGCAGTCACCCAACACCCCCAGGTCCTTCTCTGCCTGACAGCTCTCCAGCCAGTCTCCCCCAGCCTGTAGCACTGCAGGGGGTTGTTGTGTCCCATGTGCAGCACTCTACACTTGGCCTTGTTAAACCTCATCCCATTGGCCTCAGCCCATGTGTCCAGCCTGTCCAGATCCCTCTGAAGAGCCTCCCTATCCTCAGGCAGATCAACACTTCTTCCCAGTTTAGTGTCCTCTGCAAACTCACTGAGGGAACATTGAATCCCTTGAATTCATTCCTTTAAAAAAAAGAATTAAAAAAAAAAAGCAGCATCTTAAAATAGTCCTTGTTTCCTTTGCAGTTTATTGATTACCATCTGGCAATTTTGAGCCCAAATCTTGACAAAACTTCCATGATACTGGGCTGATTATTAAGAAAAATTGCTTCCTCTCCAGCTGCTACACCTCCTCACATAGGACATCGGTGAAGCTCGTGTTTCTTGTCAGTGAGAAATAATCAGAGACTTAGAGAGCAGGGATAAAGGGAAGCTTTTAGTGAGTAAATATGGGTTTGGTGGAATGAAAATAATAAAGGTAATACAAGTACTACATCTTGCAGGATGCTGCTAAAGCTCCCAGTGGGTTTGATACTCTGGATGCGCTTCCTTCTTTGTGTGTGTGCTGCACGGTGCCGGCTCCATTGGGCCCTCACCCCTTCTGATGATCACTCTATCAGTGCACTATTGAAGGATGGGTTTGCTGTTGTGGTGGTTTGGCACTGGCTGGAGGCCAAATGCCCACCAAAGCTGCTCACTCACTCCCCTTTTCATCCAAAAAGGGGAGAAAATAGATTTTGGGAGGCTTAGGATTCAAGATAAGGACAAGAGAGGGATCACTCTGCAATTAGTGCAATGGACAAAACAGACTCAACACAGAATAAAAGAAAGAAAAGTAATTTATTACACTACAGCTACACCCCCAGTGAACCAGAGTTGGGTAATGAGAAGTGTGGCCAGGTTTTAAAGCACCTTCCCCCCACCCCTCTCTTTCTTAGCAGACTTAAACTTCATCATGGTTTTACTCCCTTCTTATCCCCCCAACATGGCGTGGGGAGGGGCAGGGAATGGGCAGTGGGGTTCCAGGCAATTCCTCATAAGCTGCTTTCCTCCTCCAGTCCTTAACATTTCTACTTCCCCCCACCCCTCCCTTCTTCTCAGATTTTACTTTAATCATAAATTCACTCGCTTCATCCCCCTCAGTGTGGGGCAGGGAATGGGGAATGGGGGTTTGCAGTCCAGTCCTCCCAAGTTGTCTTCCATCAAGGCTGGGGTGGGTTGGGAGCATTCCACACACATCCCCTCCCCCTGCAGCACTGTGGGGTCCCACCCTTGAGAGACAGTCCTCCACAAACTTCTCCACCCTGAGTCCTCTCTATCAGGGAGTCATCTCCTCACCACGGGCCCCAACCTGGCTCCCTTCCATGGCGTGTGGACCTTTGGTCTTCTCTGGCCTGGTCCCCCACAGAGTCACAAGTCCCCTGGCAAACCTGCTGATGCATAGATCAATCTCTTCACAGGCTGTAGATGTCTCTGCTCCCCATCCTTATCCATTGGCTGCGAGGGGACACTCACCCCACCATGGTTTTCTCCACAAGCTGCAGGGGAATCTCTCTCTCCAGCACTCAGAGTGCCTCATTCTTCCCCCAAAAACTCCTTTCAGGCCTGGCCTTGGTGTCTGCGCAGCTTGTTACATCTTCTCACTCCTTCTCTGGTGGCAAAATGCACCTGCCTGCAGATTTTCTCCTAAATGTGATTCCCAGAGGTGCTGTGACCATCACTGATGGGCTCGGCCCTGGTCAGCAGTGGGTCCATCCTTGACCCTGGCTGGTGTTTGCTCTGTGTGGCCTACAGGAAGCTTCTCACTGCTTCTTGCAGAACCCCCCTGACCTCCCAAACCTTGCTATGCAAAACCACACCACTGCCCAAAACCCCTTAATTTCCCTATGTTTACAGTCTGAGTCCTGCAGAGAGCTTCTGGCTGCTGCTTGCAGAAGCCATCTCAGCAGCACAGCTATCCAAAACTGGAGCTGCCAGAGTCAAATTCAATCTGGGAGAAGGAGGCAGAGTCACCTGAAAAAGAGGAGGGCAATGCTCCTGGAGAAAGCAGTGCCTGGGTGATACAGGAGGAGAAGTGAGTTGCACCAGCAACACAAAGGCGGGAAGGAATGGGATGGAGATGCAGCAAAGGAGAGAGGAAGATCAGCAATACCAAAGAGAAGTTAAAGAGCAGGTAATCACTCTGATCACATAGTCACAGAATGTTTGGGGTTGGAAAGTACCTCGAAAGATCATGTAGTCCAACCCCCTCTGCCAGAGCAGAATCACCTAGGTTAAGTCACACAGGGCAGTGTCCAGGAGTCTCTTCAGTGAAAGGGCTGTCAAATCCTGGAATAAGCTATCCAGGGAATCATAGAATCACAGACTGGGCTGGGTTGAAAGGAACCCCGAAGATGATACAGTTCCAACTCCCCTGCCACAGGCAGGGACACCAACGTCCAGACCTGGAGCTACACAAGGTTGCCCAGGGCCCCAACCAACATGGCCTTGAACACCTCCAGGGATGGGGCACCCACCCCCTCTCTGGGCAGCCTGTTCCAGCCCCTCCCCACCCTCTCTGCAAAGAACTTCCCCCTAAGATCTCATCTAACCCTTCCCTCCTTCAGCTTCACTCCAGCTCCCTTGTCCTGCCAGTCTCTGCCCTCTGAACAAGCTGATTCCCCTCCTGTTTCTCTACTCCCTTCAGGGACTGGCAGGCTGCAATGAGGTCCCCCCACAGCCTTCTCTTCTCCAGGCTGAACCAGCCCAGCTCCCTCAGCCTCTCTTCACAGGGGAGCTGCTCCAGCCCTCTGAGCATCTCCATGGCTCCTCTGACCCCTCTCCAACAGCCCCACATCTTTCTTGTGTTGGGGCCCCAGCTCTGGACACAGGACTCCAGGTGGGGCCTCAGGAGGGCAGAGCAGAGAGGGGTAGGGAGGGAAATGGTGGAATCATCATCCCTTGGGGGGATTTAAAAGACATATATTAGCAATGGGCTTGGCAGTGCTGGGTTAGGGGTTGGGGTTGATGATATTAAAGATCTTTTCCTGGAAAAGCTGGAAAAGATCTCCAGGCTGAGGAGGGGATGTTTTCAGGAGCTTAAGAAGTTGTTAAGAACTCATTATGACATTGGAGGAAAGCAGGAGCCCTTGCTCTCATTAGCAGCAAGGCCATTTTGCCCAGTGAGCAAGCTGAAGGACATCAAAGTGCACTTAAGGATGCTTAAAAACCTCTTCACTGTTTCAACCTGGTGGAGTGCAGAGCTCCAGTGAATAAAACCTTGTGGGCCAGATCTGCAGCTGGTGCTGATCGCTTGATGCTGCTGAGCTCAGTTACACCCTCCAGCACCCAAACTTCAAATGACATCTTAAACCATCCTAAATCAAAAGGTATAAGGGGGTGTAGGTGTATTTGGGGCACACGAAACAGCATGGAGAGCTGTGCTCACCTGAGATGGCCATGGGCAATGCTGAGCGGAGCAGTTTGATATTAAGTAATCTAAATTAAAGTGCCCTGAAGAAAATAATAGTTATGGGGAATGGTGACATAAGATAAGAAGTGACAATAAAATCTTAGTGGGCTGTGGGAGATGACACAGACATTGTGTAGGATGGTATCACAAGTTGTGATGGATGGCCCAGACACTGCCCTGGACAGGGGATGGAGAGAGACTCTGGTGTGTAACACTGCAGCGTCTTTGGCTTAAAATCTGTGGGGCACAGGGTGTGGGGGCAAAATCCTTGTTCACTTGCCCGCTGAGGACAGTCCTGCTGCTAAGCAGGGCTTGGGCTACATTTAGTTTCATACGCAGCAGTGGCAGAAAATGAAATATAGCAAAGAAAGCAGTGAAACCACTGCAAACATGGCAGTAGGTGCTCTGTTCAGCACATCACTGGTGTAGTTTTATACCCAGGGTGAGCCTGCCCCAAATTGCTCAGGGAAAGCTAGAACAGAATCATAGAATCGTAGGGACCTCCAGAGATCATTGGGTCCAACCCCCTGCCAAATCAGGGTCCCTAGGACAGGGCACACAGGGAGGTGTCCAGATGGGGCTGGAATCTCTCCAGAGAAGGAGACTCCACACCCCCCTGGACAGCCTGTCCCAGGGCTCCATCACCCTCACTGGGAAGAAGTTCTTCCCCTGATTGGTGTGGAACTCCCTGTGCTCCAACTTGAGTCCATCACCCCTTGTCCTGTCCCCACAGGCACTGAGAAGAGGCTGCCCATGTCCCCCTGTGTCCCACCCTTCAGCTATTGATAACCATTGATCAGATCCCCTCTCAGGCTTCTTCTCTCCAGGCTGAACAGCCCCAGGTCACTCAGCCTTTCCTCACAGGGGAGATGCTCCAGGTCTTTTATCATCTCCTCAGCCTCCCCTGGACTCTCTCCAGGAGATTCCTGGCTGTTTGATCCCAGGGAGCCCAGAACTGTCCACAACACTCCAGGTGGGGCCTGACCAGGGCAGTGTAGAGGGGGAGGATCCCCTCCTGTGACCTGCTGGCCACACTCCTCTTGATGCCCCCAGGATCCCATTGGCTGGGCTCTTTCCAGGAGACTCCTGTCTTTTTTGTACCAGAGAGGATAATGTTGTGGGGGTAGGTGAGAGGCGAAGCATTCGCGTGGCATTGAAGACATCTACAGTTACAAGTGAGGAAATTGGTGTTGCTGACAGCCTGAGTGTGTTGTGTCTTTGCTATTCATGGAAGAGGAGGTAAGGGCACTTCTCTGGACTTGAGGATTCAATTAGCTAGTGGAGAGGAAGGTGCTAGGAACAAATTGTGAAAAGGCTGCTTGTAACAGAGAAAAAAAAAAAGCCAGTAAAAGCCTTAAAAGTTGGTGGTGTTCTTTGAGCAGTAATAAATAATGTCCCTCAGACTGTAAGGAAGGGATTGAGAAAACCAGGGGAGTCTTCAGTACGGATTTTTATGGCATGGTTGGGTGTACTGTGGTGGCTGGGTATAGCAATGTGTGACACCCTTAACTAGAGCAGGTCGCTCAGAGCCCCATCAAGCCTGACCTTGAATGTCTCCAGGGATGGGGCCTACATCGCCTCTCTGGGCAACCTGTGCCGGTGTCTAACCAACCTCAGAGTGAAGAACGTCTTCCCAATATCCAACCTAAATCTCCAATTTTCGAATTTAAAACCGTCACCCCTTATCCTACTGCTACATCCCCTCAGGAACAGTTCTTCCTCAGCTTTTCTATAGGCACCTTTCAGGCACTGTAAGGCTGCTATAAGGTCCCCCAGAGCCTTCTCTCCTCCGGGCTGAAGAACCTCAACTCCCTCAGCCTGTCTTCATAGGAGAGGTACTCCAACCCTTGGATCATTTTTGTGGCCCTACTCTGGTCCTGCTCCAACAGGTCCATGTCCTTGTTGTGTTGAAAACTCCAAAGCTGGAGACAGTATTCCTGATGAGATCTCACCAGAGCAGAGAAGAACAGAACAATCCCCCCTCTTGATCAGCTAGCCACACTTCTGGTGATGCAGCTCAGGATGCAGTTGGCCTTCAGGGCTGAAGGTGCACATTGGTGGCTCATGTCCAGCTTCTCATGCTTGAGTACCCCAAGTCCTTTTCCTTAGGGCTGCATCACTTCACACAATTTCACTTCTTCATTTCATATAACTGCACAATTTTGGAGCTGCATAAATTAGCAGCCAATCAAGCCCATTCTGGCTCTGCCAACACAACACTGTGAAGGCTTCGAAGCCAACCACCCCAAAATCAAAGTATGAAGAAGGTGTCTCTAGGGATAGAATTATTATTTTCCCCTTGGGCTTTTCTCTGAAATTTCTCCCAGTCAAATTCTTCTGGAGCACAGGAAGTCCCACACCAACATGCGGAAGAACTTTTCCCCAGTGAGGGTGAGGGAGCCCTGGGACAGGCTGCCCAGGGAGGTGGTGGAGTCTCCTTCTCTTGAGAGATTCAAGTCTCGTCTGGACGCCTATCTGTGCAGTATGAGCTGGGGAGCTGCTTTGGCAGGAGGGGTGGACCCAATGATCTCTTGAGGTCCCTTCCAACCCCTAAGATTCTGTGATTCTGTGATTCTCCAGCATTCATTACCTGTAAGGTGTCACAGTGGAGCAGGAGGACAGAGAAGGAGCCAGTTCCTCCTGCCATGGAGACAGATTTTGGTAGAGGCAGCTTTGGCAGGTCATGGCTATCCCTAACTGTGCCTAAAGTGGGGTATCACAGCGCTGACTGGGGCAGGAAGCCTGTCAGAGAGCTAGAAACCATTGTGTGAGTAAACATCATATTGAAACCTTACAGAAAATGTAGACAAACTGTTATTGTCTGGAAGATTTTGCCTGAATTTCATCAAATCACAGAAAGTCCTTTCCCACGGGGCTACAGCTCTTCCCCAACTGCCCCAGTGTGGGTCCCTTCCATGGGGTGCAGTCCCTCAGGCCCAGACTGCTCCAGCCTGGTTCCTCATGGAGACACAAGTCCCTCCCAGCAAACCTGCTCTGGTGTGGCCCTCTCTCTTTCTCCATGGGCTGCAGGTCCTCCCAGTCTGGGCTCCAGTGTGGGCTTCCCACCAGTGTCCTTCAGGTGTCTCCACCTGCTCCAGTGTGGGGCCCCTCCATGGGCTGCAGGTGGGGTCTCTGCTCCCTGTCATCTTCCATGGGCTTCAGGGGGACAACCTGCTCCACCATGATCTTCTCCACAGGCTTCAGAGGCATCTTTTCTCTGGTGCCTCCTCCCCACTTCTGCACTGACCTTGGTGTCTGCAGGGTCATTTCCACATCTACTCACTCTTCTCTCTGGATGCAAATTCTGCCGCTAGTTTTGTGGTTTTTTTGGGTTTTAAAGATTTTTTTCTCCTTAACTCTATTACCCCAGAGGTTCTACCACCATCGCAGATGGGCTCAGCCTTGGTCAGTGGCGGGTCCAGCCTTGAGTCCAGCTGGTGTTTACTCTGTCGGACCTGGGAAAGCTTCTAGCAGCTTCTCACAGAAGCCACCCCTTCAGCCCCCCCCTGCACTACCAAAACTTTGGCACATAAACCCAAACCACTCTGATACAAAAGTTAAGACCACACTTTCCATTGAAGTGTCTATCATCCTGATGTGCTGTCAGAAATGTCTTTTACCTCAAACTTACACTTCTTGGCTCTATATTATGGTCCATCCTGGTCTAAGAGGCTCCTTCTCAGTCTACTGTGTTATTTACCACTCTCCTGTCTGCTAATCAGTGCTTATTTCTGAGTTGTACTGGGATATGGAGTGGGTCTGGCTCTCATCGGTGCTTCAGGTGGAGAGGAAAGAGAAAGCTTGGAGGGATCTAAATGTGTGGGAGAAACCGAAGGGAATGACTAATTCAAATATTCTTTCTTTTCTGACAGGCTGAAATGAATCTTTGTTTTGGGAGCAATTGAGAGATAGCTCTGTTTGAGGAAATTAATAGCAGTTGCTCTAAAAGACCCTTTGTCAAAGAAATGCCTCCCCCAAAAATTTATGGTCTTGAGCCAGACCATGAAAGTATTGAATGAAGAGTCTCAATATATGGTCTTCTGTTTACAGCTTTAGTGAAAGAGGCTATTCAGACAGAGTATGATTTGTACTGACTCCTACCCACAATTGATCTCAAAAGGACCAATTTAATGCAGGATCTGTTTATTTTAGGAGAGAGCTAACAGACCTTTGAAAGGGTCAGCAGTGAAGCCAAACAAATTTTTCAATATCTATAATATTGAAGAAAAGGGTGTCTCTCACAGTTGTGCTCTCCAAAAAAGGGTGGAAGGCAAATCAGAGATGATGATACCCTAATATTAATCTGTTACAGAACATGTGAGAGTGTTTTAAGGCTCTGGAAATTCAAGTTTATGCAAATTATAGTAAGTGACTTCATGTGCTTTGCTGTAATAGAACCATTGCAGTCCTTGGCTACCTATGAGATTTATTTTTGTTGAGCAATGGCAAATATAAGGTAAAAATGGCTCAAGAGACCAATAAATAAATATTTCTCCTTTGCTGGGAGTGAAGGAAAAATGAATGTCCAAGCAGAGAAAAGCAATTTCTCAGTGGAGGAGCTGAATTTCCTGAAAAATGCCCTCAAACTTGCACACTGAATTTGGAAAAATATCACTGCTGGTTGTGAAAATCATCAAAACTCCACTTACTCCTGCAGCCTGGTAGGAGAAGAGGAGCAGAAGTAGCCCTGTACCCACCCAAGAGCTGATTGGGATTGTCCCCCTACTTATATGACCCTTCAGAAAACCTGAATTGCTCTGCATGTTTGAGTGCAAGGAGAAAGTCTCCTGCCATCATGCCCATGTGCCACCACATTCCTGTGGTGTGGACATCACCTGACCTGGAAAAACCCCAATGTGGATTTTTTTAGATGCATTTCCTGGATGGTTCTGCTAAAGTTAAGGCATCCACAGCAACCTCTGCAGCTCCTGTCCAGGACATAAAAGGAAAGATATGTGTAGCCAGATGTTGAGGTGCAGCAAAGGCTCCCTCCCTACCTCCCCAGTCCTACCAGCGCAGGTTGAACCTCCCAGTTCCCATATAAAAGCGGTAAGTCAGCACCAGAAAGGGCTCTACATCCCACCACCTCTGATAATGACCATGCACCATGTCCATCCCCTTTCCTTACCCCCTTGTACCTGCTGTCTGCTCAGGGTGGTAGTAAATGGAAAAATTCCAGCTGGAGGCCGGTCAGGAGTGGCCCCTCCCAGGGTTCAGTCTTGGGTCCAGTTTTGTTCAACATCTTTATCAATGACTTGGATGAAGGGATTGGAAGTTCCCTCAGTAAGTTTGCAGATGACACTGAGCTGGGAGGAAGTGTTGATCTGCCTGAGGATAGGGAGGCTCTTCAGAGTGATCTGGCCAGGCTGGACACATGGGCTGAGACCAATGGGATGAGGTTTAACAAGGCCAAGTGTAGAGTGCTGCACATGGGACACAACAACCCCCTGCAACACTACAGGCTGGGGAGACTGGCTGGAGAGCTGACAGGCAGAGAAGGACCTGGGGTGTTGGGTGACTGCTGAATGAACAGGAGCCAGCAGTGTGGCTGGATGGCCAAGAAGGCCAATGGCATCCTGGCTTGTGTCAATGTGGCCAGTAGGTCTGGGAAGGGGATTGTGCCCCTGGACTGGGCATTGGTGAGGCTGCACCTCGAGTGCTGGGTCCAGTTCTGGGCTCCTCACCATCAGAAGGACATTGAGGTCCTGGAGTGAGTCCAGAGAAGGGCAAGCAGGCTGGGGAAGGGGCTGGAGGGCAAATCCTCTGAGGAGCAGCTGAGGGAGCTGGGGGTGTTCAGCCTGGAGAAGAGAAGGCTGAGAGGAGACCTTATCACTGCTTACAACTACCTGCCAGGAGGGTGCAGAGAGTTGGGCGATGGTCTCTTCAGCCAGGGGACAGGAGATGGGACAAGGGGCGATGGGCTCATGCTGCCCCAGGGCAGGGTCAGCTCAGGTGGGAGGGAAAAGTTCTTCCCTGGAAGAGTTGTCAGGGCCTGGCACAGGCTGCCCAGGGAGGGGGCTGAGTCCCCACCCCAGGTGTGTTTAACAGATGGGTAGATGAGGTGTTCAGGGATCTGGTTTAGCGCAAGACAGGAATGGTTGGACTTGATGATCTTAAAGGTCTTTTCCAACCTTGTGATTCTGTGAAGACGTGGCTAATACAGAGCTGAAAAGCATCTCTTGGGAAAGCAGTCAAACCACATTGGGTTTGTGTGACAGGAGCAGTTTTAAGTAATTTTTGATTCAGATCAATGAGAATAAGGAAACCTGGGTTTCATTCCAGAGGTGATTTGTGTGTAGGAAAAGAAAATGATGATAATGGAAATATTAGAGAGGGAGAAAAGGAAGGCTTTCATGTAAAAAATCCCACTCAAAAGTTAGGTTCTCACAAAAAAAAAGTAAGGCAATTCCAATTCCTCAGACAGCCAGCTCCCTGCTGAGGTCAGCCCAAGTCAGCTTAATGGAGATGTAGCTATGCTGAGAGGTAGTAAGGTGCATATCTTGCCCTACTCAGTGTTTTATATAGTGTTTCAAGTATTTTCTCTTAAAAACTAGTCATTCAATAGCTGTACAAGTCTCTAACAAAGTAATTTCATGTTGTTGCAATACAAGTTTGCCCTTTCTTTGTTGATTCTTTAAAGGAGAAGTTAACCTGTGCATAGACTTACTGGTAGTTGGTTATGATTAAATGATGACTTAACTCTTCTAATATTGCTATTTTCAGGTTGCTTTTCGTATACAGAATCCCAGAATCCCAGAACATTTGCAGTTGGAAGAGACCTCGAAAGATCATCCAGTCCTGGCCCCCTGCCAGAACAGGAGCACCCAGACTAAATCACACAGGAACACATCCAGGTGGGTTGGAATGTCTCCAGAGAAGGAGACTCCACAGCCTCTCTGGGCAGCCTGTCCCAGGGCTCCATCATCCTCATTGGGAAAATATTCCCCCTTATATTCACATGGAACTTTCTCTGCTCCAGCTGCACCCGCTGCCCCTTGCCCTGTCACTGCCATCCCTGAGCAGAGCCTGGCTCCATCCTCCTGACTCTCACCCTTTATATCTTTATGAACATTAATAAGGTCACCCCTCAGTCTCCTCCAGGCTAAAGAGGCCCAGCTCCCTCAGCCTCTCCTCATCAGGAAGGGATTCCACTCCCTCCATCAACTTGGTGGCCCTGTGCTGGGTTCTTTCAATGAGTTCTATGTCCTCCTTGAACTGAGGGGCCCAGAACTGGACCAAATATTCCAGTTGGGGCCTCAGCAGGACAAAAGAGAGGAGGAGAAGGACCTCACTTGGCCTAATAAAGACACCCATTCTAATACACCCCAGGATGCCATTGGCCTTCTTAGCCACAAGGGCACATTGCTGGTCATGGTCATCCTGCTGTCCCCCAGCACCTCTAGCTCCCTCCCCCTTATGCTGCTCTCCACAGCCCAGTCCCCAACCTATACTGGTATCTGGGGTTGTTGTTCTTCAGATGCCAGACCCTACACTTCCCCTTGTTCAGTCTCATTAAACTTCTTCCCTTCCAACTCTCCAGCCTATCTGAGCCTTGCTGAATTGCAGCAGGGCCCTCTGGGGTGTCAACCACACCTCCCAGGGTTGTGTCCTCAGCAGACTTGATGACTGCATACTTTATTCCCTCATCCAGGTCATCAATTAATATATTGAATAGTGCTGGTGCACATTTGATATCACAAAAAGCTCTGAAAAACATCTGGATGGTGGGTAGGAAAACTCACCCTCTCATGCAGTCTGAAGTGGTGGGTATGCTCAAGGGTGGTGTTGCTGTGGAGGCATGGAGGAGATGAAGGTTTGGGAATTAGAGTTGTTCAAAGGACACTTCCGACCATGCCCACATATGATGCTACCTATAACCCTGTGCCTGTCTGAAGGCAGACATCAATGCCCTGATTTTCACAGAAGTCCCAAGGGTGGATACATCCCAAAATACCTTCACCTCCTTTGTCATTACAATCAAATCTGTGTGTGTATATATATATATATATATAATTGGTCCTCTGAAAATCTGTCCCAAAAGATGAAGCACCAAGGCATGACCATGGGATGAATCCTCTGAGTAGAATTCCTCAGCTCACTTCACACTGTTTACTCCAGTGATACAGCTCTCCACCTGCACATCAAAGCAGCTCTGCTGAGAAGGACCTGGGAGTCATGGGGGATGAGGAACTTCCCATGAGCCAGCAGTGGCTCTGGCAGCTGGGAAGGGCTATGGGATCCTGGGCTCCATCAGCAGAGGGGTGGCAGCAGGGACAGGGAGGGGATTGTCCCTCTCTGCTCTGTCCTCCTGAGGCCCCAGCTGGAGTCCTGTGTCCAGAGCTGGGGCCCCAGTACAAGAAAGATGTGGGGCTGTTGGAGAGGGGTCAGAGGAGCCACGGAGATGCTCAGAGGGCTGGAGCAGCTCCCCTGTGAAGAGAGGCTGAGGGAGCTGGGCTGGTTCAGCCTGGAGAAGAGAAGGCTGCGGGGGGACCTCATTGCAGCCTGCCAGTCCCTGAAGGGAGCAGAGAACCAGGAGGGGATTCAGCTTGTTCAAAGGGCAGAGACTGGCAGGACAAGGGGGCTGGAGTGAAGCTGAAGGAGGGAAGGGTTAGATGAGATCTTAGGGGGAAGTTCTTTGCAGAGAGATTGTTGAGGGCCTGGAACAGGCTGCCCAGAGAGGGGGTGGATGCCCCATCCCTGGAGGTATTGAAGGCCAGGTTGTCTGGATCCCTGGGCACCCTTGTGTAGTTCCAGGCCTGGAGGTTGGTGTCCCTGCCTGTGTCAGGGGGTTGGAGCTCTGTGATCCTTGGGGTCCCTTCTAACCTAGACCATTCCATGATTCTGTGATTCTAAAAATGCATTCTCCTTCCATGTCCTTGGCAAAAGGCCAGTGACTCCAACCTCTGAAACTCCTAAAGACCAGTCTCATAAATCTTATGGGCTTAACTGATTTGATTTCAGTGGCTGGCAAACTTAGTCTGAATCCATGCTGGGCCAGTATAAAAACTTAATATAAAAATGATTCAGGCTTTTCTATTTCCTAAATGGCTTGCTAGGGAAAAGACATGAGGTTCTTTTGAAATGATATTCTAAATATCACCTGTGGAGCAGACATTCAGTTTCTATAGGTTAAAAAAAATTTCCCACTGCTGTAACAGTGCTGGTCCTCAAAATGTTTTGTTTTCCACCAAAAATGTTGTGCCATGTGCATCATTAGTCCTTGTCACCACATTGTGGTGAAGTGAAGCCCACGGGAGCAGATGGTACCTTGGTTTTGTCATTGCCAGATGATACAACAGAGGCAAAGATCAAAACTTGTTTAGCAGCTAAGAAGTTTCTGAACCATCCAGCTGGGTTTTGTAGAGTCATGGAACAGTTTGGGTTGAAAGGACCTTTGAAGGCCACCAAGTCCACTCCCCCTGCG
This sequence comes from Laterallus jamaicensis coturniculus, assembly GCA_022605575.1. Lineage (NCBI taxonomy): Eukaryota > Metazoa > Chordata > Aves > Gruiformes > Rallidae > Laterallus > Laterallus jamaicensis. The sequence goes on from JAKCOX010000186.1 coordinate 169,852, forward strand.
ATGGGGGAGGGACACATCTGCAACTAGATCAAGTTGCTCAGATCTCTGTCCAACCTGATTTTGAATGTCTCCAGGGATGGAGCCTCCACCACCTCTCTGGGCAACCTGTGCCAGTGTCCCACCACCCTCAACATAAAGAATTCCTTCCTTATGACCAATCTAAGTCTCTTCTCTTTCATTTCAAAACCATGACCCCTTGTCCTATCATGAGAGGCCAACAAATGATCTGTTTCCAAATCTCATGTTTGATGATTCACAGAAACACAAGGTTGGAAAGGACCTTTTAAGATCATCAAGTCCAACTAATCCCATCCTCAGTTAAACCATATCCCTGAGCACTTCATCTACCTGTCTGTTAAATACACCCGGGGTGGTTACCTTTTGTAAACCCATGTTGACTGGGCCTGATCCCCTGCCCACCACCCATGTGCTGCATGATAGCTCCCAAGATGACCCTCTCCATGATCTTCCCCAGGACTGTGGTCAGACTGACTGGCCTGCAGCTCCCTGGATCCTCCTTTTGGCCCTTCTTATGTATGGGTGTAACATCTGCCAGCCTCCAGTACAGTGTAATCTCCCCAGCCTGCCAGGATTCCTGGTACCTGTTTTACAAAAGGAAACTGGGGTGGACCAGGGGCAACTTGTTGCTGCGCTGTGGGAAGCTGTGTAACCTGACAGTGGTGACCCCCCATCCCATGCATTGCCCAAGTGCAAAGGGGTCCAAGGCCAAGACATCAGTTTTTAAGGTGTTATGGACACACAAAAACACAAAGCAAAATAGAGACATCACTGTTACAGCTGTGCTATGAGGGTAGGGCAAGCTCCTGTCTGTGACCTGAATTAAAATGAGCCAAAACGCAGAGCAAGCCATCAAGATCACCCATATTCACTCAAATCAATTTGTCTAATTAACAGCATGGAGAAATAGGTTTCCTTCCTATTCTTTCCAAGATATTAAGAGTTAAAATTCAGCCAGAAGAAGAATTGCACCAAGGTCACCTCAGACAGAAGCAGCAAAAACCAAGTGTTTTTCTACTTGGTTCAGAGCAGAGGAAACAGACATTTTGATGGTTAATCTCTCCTGTAAGATTCATTTGAATTACCAAATGACCCAATGCCACAACAGCTAATTACCTCCCAGTCTTCAGTATATACATCTTCATATCCTTGTGAGGTAGGGAAAAGTAATTACCTTCATTTTACTCGTGAGAAAATGAGGTTGTAGGTTATTGAGTGATTTGCCTGAGGTCACAGGGAAAAAACAGAGACAAGACATGAAATCCCAAGTTATTTTTGGGTGTCAACCTGCTCCATCCCCTCAGCTGTCTTTCCTCAGGAAGCAGTTGCACCCCCTGCCTCCAGCCTGGCCCTCACTTCATCACCCAGGGATATGTAAATGGGAAGATTCTCCTAAATTATGAGCATGTGGATGGGTCAAGCCGAAAAGAAGGCATCTGTAGGTTTGGGTTTATTTCCCCTGATTTAAATAAGGAGGTGTTTGCTGCCACCTTGGGAGGCAGTTGGCATAGCTTGCTTCATGAAGACATCACTTCCTCACTTCTTTTTGCTTTTAGGATATTTGTCCCCACCACATATAAAACACTCTGGCTGAAACTGTATGGTTGTGCTTTGCAGAAGAAAGGAAAAATATAGCAAAAGCTGTGCATCGTTAAAGGTCTATCCCAAAATTATTGCTGTAAGTAGAGAGGAAAGAAGTGGAGGATGGAGGAAGCCGAGAAAATGAATTAACATCTTTATTCCAAAGAAAATCGCTCATGTTTTATGTGAGAAATCAAGAGTCAGGCCCTGAAAGCATTGAGATGATAAATGATGGTAGCGGATATGAAACCCAGGCCAGTTGTAGATCTCCAGGCTGTTGGTATCTGCTCCCTTCTGCCTCTTCTCCCTCTGGGAGGAGTGGCTGACACACAGGAACACTGCACTGCCATCCAGAGAGACCTGGACAGGCTGGAGAGCTGGGCAGGGAGAAACCAGGTGAGGTTTGATAAGAGCAAGCGCAGAGCCTTGCATCTGGGAAGGGATAACTGCTGGAATCAGTACAGGCTGGGGGTGACCTGCTGGAGAAGGACCTGGGGTCCTGGTACAGGACAGGTTGGCCATGAGCCAGCAGTGTGCACTGGGGACTAAGAGAGACAATGGGATCCTGGGGGGCATCAGGAGGAGTGTGGTCATCAGGACACAGGAGGGGATCCTCCCCCTCTGCTCTGCCCTAATCAGGCCCCACCTGAAGTATTGTGGTCAGTTTGGGGCTCCCTGGTATAAAAAGGTCAGGGATCTCCTGGAGAGAGTCCAGAGAAGGGCTATGAAGATGATTAAGGGCCTGGAGCGTCTCCCCTGTGAGGAAAGGCTGAGTGACCTGGGGCTGTTCAGCCTGGAGAGAAGAAGACAAAGGGGGGACCTTATTAATGTCTATAAATATCTTAAGTATGGGATTCAGGGGGAAATGGCCAGCCCATTTCAGTGTCTGTGGGGCAGGACAAGGGGCGATGGCCTGAAGTTGGAGCTCAGGGAGTTCCACACCAACATGTGGAAGAACTTTTATCCAGTGAGGGTGAGGGAGCCCTGGGACAGGCTGCCCAGGGGGTGTGGAGTCTCCTTCCCTGGAGATATTTGACCCATCTGGACGCCGACCAGTGTGCCCTGTCCTAGGGACCCTGCTTTGGCAGGGGGTTGGACCTGATGATCTCTTGAGGTGCCTTCCAACCCCTATGATGCTATGATTCTATGATTCCCTTGGAAGGGGTGTGGGAGGGGTGGGTGTCTGCGACCACCCCACAGCAAGGAGTGTTTGAGTTTGGGTGGTTCCTGCTGGAGCTCCACACCTCTCCATCCCCAGCTGATGTGGTGGCCTCCACCTCTCACAGCTCTACCAGTAAGGGGCTGATCCATACATGGCCCCAGCATCCCCTGTGAGCACTCAGTCACTGCAAAGGAACAGATCCTGCTAAAATTTGAGCTGCTTTTTTCCTTTTATTTTAAATTTGGGGGGGGGGGGGTGTGTGTGGGTGTGTGTATGGGATTAAAAAATCTACCACCTGATTGAGTCCTGTGTTTTTTTCACAGTAAGGGTGACAGAGCCCAGGGAGAGGCTGCCCAGGGGGGTGTGGAGCCTCCTCTGGAGATATTCCAGACCCATCTGAAATGTGCAACATGTCCTAGGGACCCTGATTTGGCAGGGGGCTTGGACTCAATGATGTCTTGAGGTCCCTTCCAAGCCCTAAAATTCTGTGAATTCTATAATAGCCTATCCCCTATGATGCTGTGATTCTGATTTAGTTGCCCTTCACACAGCTTCTCATTCATAGATCTGCAGCACAGTTCCACCATAACTGCCAGCTCGGTGCTCACGCCATTCCTGTCCTATTTTCCAACCTGCCATCAAAACCAACTCACAGAGCTATTATCAACACAAATACTAAGTGGCTAAATAAACCCCCTGGAGAGATGTGCATATGGCTTAGCAAGATATTGATCTCAAGTTCCAAAATACGTGATAGCAGACTGTACCTTCAGTTGCTCTTGAAACTTTGCCAATTAAAGAGGGAAAGGAGGAACAGAGAGGGGGATAATGTGGAGCAGATTTTATTGGTGCTTAGCTGGATTTTCATTTCAAGTGACAGAAGCATTCCTCTGACAAAATTGCAATTAAAACAAAACCCAAAAAAAAACCCCAACCAAAAGCAAAAACCTGCCTTGTTGTTTCCGCCACCAACAGATGTCCTTCAAGTGTTCATCTAAACAAATATTGCAAGGGTTATTGCAAAATGTTATGAACTCATATAAGGCAGTTGAAATGTTATGCTCAGTACATTCATCTGTGCTCACAATTAAGAAACAGGGAGAAAAATGGTCAATAAACCTCCTGTGTGTAGAAACAATTAAAAAAAAGCAACCCTGAGACTTGATTGGGATGAACCTAAAATTAAAAAAAATATAGAATCTCATCTTATATATGCAGCAATTTCTTTCTATGTATAATAAACTGAGGTTTATGCAGGATAAAAGAAAACATTTTGCACAGTGTTTGACTTTGGTTTGTACTGGAGGACTCCAGAGCAATCCCCAAGGCACCAGGCTTCTCCCTAACATAGCTCACCGGCTGCCAGGTGGCATGAGGAAAGGTGGTTCTTATGCCAGGACGTGGAGAATAGAACTGGACAATGTTTTCTCAGCAAAATTAATCTGGTTTAAGGACTCTTGTGCATCAAAATCCAAAATTAGTCACTGAAAAATGCGAATTTTAGCAAATTCTTGGTAAAAGGAGTTTTGGAACAGTGAAAGACTCTTTTTATGATATCCTTAAAATGAAATAGTGGTTTTCAGTTTAGGCTGATTATGTGGTTTTAAAAAGGTTTTTCAAGCTCACTTAAGAGAAACAGCCCAAATAACATAGATGGATGTTGTCTTTAGTTTATATTGCCAGGTCACAAAATTCAACTTCCTTCCATACTTACCCAAGGAAAACATTCAAAACTTGAACTTTTGAAGGAATGAAAAGTTTTTTCTTTATGTCTGTTGCACTTGCACCAATTTTCTTCTTCAAAATCATTCCAGACAGGAGGGGAATCAACTTTTTCAAAGGGTAGACAATGCCAGGATAAGGGGGATGGAGTGAAGCTGAAGGAGGGAAGGGTTAGATGAGATCTTAGGGGGAAGTTCTTTGCAGAGAGAGTGGGGAGGGGCTGGAACAGGCTGCCCAGAGAGGGGGTGGATGCCCCATCCCTGGGGCTGTTCAAGGCCATGTTGGTTGGGGCCCTGGGCAACCTTGTGTAGCTCCAGGCCTGGAGGTTGGTGGCCCTGCCTGTGGCAGAGGGGTTGGAACTCTGTGATCCTTGGGGTCTTTCCCAAACCAGAACAGTCTATGATTCTATGATTCTATGATATCAAAACCCACCTGAGATAACAGCCTTGCACAGATGTAGCATCTCCCATTAGAGACTGTGCTCAAGATTCAGGAACTAAAAGCTAATTTTTGGTGGAGTAGGGGACCTGTCTTGGCCATAACTGCTGTATGCGTGGGTTTCCATCTTACAGAAATCCCTCTGGCTCTCATCTCAGAGCTGGATTTCTAACATTTCATCTCACACCAGTTTTGGCAGGCAAACCAGTGCTTCCACCACACCTCACACATGGGAACTGGGACACAGAGGCCACCTCAGTCCTAAGAAGTGGAGGTATCTAGTTAAAAACACTGACTGTCTCCCTGAAACAACTCCCAGACACAAAATTACCCGAGGATTCTCCTTTCTTCCTCCATGTGATGCCCAACATCATTCTCATGCTGGCACCAATCATCCTACAAGACACAGAAGCAATCAGCTTCGTTAGCTTCAGCCTACTTCATGAGCTTGATTGAAGTGGCTGCATTTTATTAATCACACTATAATCTTGCATAGTTTTCTGGACAATAAAGTCCTAATCCTTGGTTGAACATCACCTGGGTTTTACCCTGATGTGGGACCATGGGGCGCTTCCAACCTTCATGTCCCACTGGAAGGGTGGTAGTAAAGATGCCACGAAAACCAAGCTCTTCTCTGGAGGGTGGTAGCATCACAGGCTGTACCCCCTGTGGAAAAAAAACCCCAAATTTTAAGTAGTTTTTCTAAGCCTAAGGGACCTTTGGTGACATTTAGCCTCCTTGGATAAATCTCTTGCATGGAAAGCGGTGTGAAGAGATTAGGGAGGGAAATGTCACCATCTGAGCTTGTCTTGGGCCTCAGTGCAAGGAGGCGGCCACAGCCCTGCTGAATATTTAGTAACTATTTAGGGCACGCTGGGTTGAATATATCATCACCACATTAAATTCAGCACCATCACTGGGCAGCCACAGCAAGGCAGAAGGCTCCAAAAAAACCTTTCATGGATTTAGAGCTTTAAAACATGATGTCTGGGAAAAAAAACCCTGTAGATTAACTTGAATCTGAATGCAGACACGCTCACTTAAACCTCTCAGGGAAACTTAATCAAGGGAGTTGAAACCTTTAGTGTAATTCCCACTCCCCACCCTCCTCCTTCCCAGGAAATCTACATCCGTTTTATTTGCTGTTTGTTGAATGAAAGAAATTAGAGGTAAATTAGAGGTATTACCTTGCAGAAAAGCAGAAAATATCCAGGAGCTGCAGGATAAACTTCAGTTTCTAAATATAAACTAATTTAATAGGAATGGGGGGAGGGGGGGGAGCAGATATAAATATATAGTAAAGACTGAGTGTTTCAGTTCACAGAGTCTTTAGAGTTGAGTGTGTTCCCTGTGGGATATGTTCATCCCATGAAAGCAACATGGCTGTTTTTGGTAAATAGAACTAAATCTGGAATGATTTACACATGTATTCTGACAACAATCACAGATTGAGAATAAAAGGAGGGGGAAAATAGCTTGCAAAGAGGAACATGGACCCCAAGCAACTTACGTGTGTCCTCGGGGTGATGGGGTGCCTACTTTGGATCACGGAATCACACAGAATCCCAAGGTTGGAAAAGACCTTGAAGATCATCAAGTCAAACAATTTCTGTCCTGTGCTAAACCAGATCCCTGAGCACCTCATTTCCCCATCTGTTAAACACACCCAGGGGTGGGGACTCAGCCCCCTCCCTGGGCAGCCTGTGCCAGGCCCTGACAGCTCCTCCAGGGAAGAACTTTTCCCTCCCACCTGAGCTGACCCTGCCCTGGGGCAGCTTGAGCCCATTGCCTCTTGTCCCATCTCCTGTCCCCTGGCTGAAGAGACCATCGCCCAACTCTCTGCACCCTCCTGGCAGGGCAGGGGAGGTGGATGGGGAGAAGGTCTCCCCTCAGCCTCCTCTTCTCCAGGCTCAACACCCCCAGCTCCCTCAGCTGCTCCTCAGAGGATTTGCCCTCCAGCCCCTTCCCCAGCCTGGCTGCCCTTCTCTGGACTCGCTCCAGGACCTCAATGTCCTTCTGATGGGGAGGAGCCCAGAACTGGACCCAGCACTCGAGGTGCAGCCTCACCAATGCCCAGTCCAGGGGCACAATTCCTTCCCCAGACCTACTGGCCACACCATGTCAGACACAAGCCAGGATGCTATTGGCCTTCCTGGCTACCTGGGCACACTGCTGGCTCATGTTCAGTCAGCAGACACCCAACAACCCCAGGTCCTTCTCCTCCAGGCAGCTCTCCAGCCAGTCTCCGCTAAGCCTGTAGCACTTTACATTCTGAACAAATCCCCTTATGATACTAAAATAATTATCAATATTATGAATAACCTTAACAATAACAAAACATTGCTCATGCTGTTCGTTAACTGTTATTAATTATTAACAGTCACACCGTGCTGTTTCCGCTCAGCACACGTGTTGTCTACAGCCCGCAGCGAAACCAAAACACTCATGATTTATGGAGGTGAATTTAGCAGCTTGTTCAGACTTGATTTGACTGCGATATAAATCAAGTCCCAAGCTTTCTGTTCAGGAATGGATTACTTGTTAAGGGAATAAATATGTATTAGAAGATCAGATGCAGGCAAGTTGTTTGTCGTGTTGTTCACAAGGTACCATTCATATTGCTGTGCATGAGTTCAGCTGGCTGCGTTCTTCCTCTCTGCATGCTGCTCACAGCCAAGCAGGAGAGACCACAGCTTGCTTGCAGCTCCCACCACCCCTGCGTACACCATATGCACCTGAATTTCTCAGGAGGCTTCAAGGAAGCTGGATCAAACGTGGTAGGAGGAGATAGGGATGGCAGGGGGGACATGGGGATAGAGAAAACCCAGATCTGGCTATCTGCAAGTAAACCTCTTCTTCATACAAAGAGGTAACTGGAAAGTAGACACATGGATCACGTGGATCTACCTCCAAGCTGATGTCTGCAAAAGCCAAAATTCCTAGAATCATAGAATCATAAAATGGTCTGGCTTGGAAGGGACCCCAAGGATCACAGAGCTCCAACCCCCCTGCCACAGGCAGGGACACCAACCTCCAGGTCTGGAGCTACACAAGGTTGCCCAGGGCCCCATCCAACATGGCCTTCAACACCTCCAGGGATGGGGCACCCAACCCCTCTCTGGGCAGCCTGTTCCAGCCCCTCACCACTCTCTCTGCAAAGAACTTCCCCCTAAGATCTCCTCTAACCCTTCCCTCCTTCAGCTTCACTCCAGCCCCCTTGTCCTGCCAGTCTCTGCCCTTTGAACAAGCTGATTCCCCTCCTGGTTCTCTGCTCCCTTCAGGGACTGGCAGGCTGCAATGAGGTCCTCCCACAGCCTTCTCTTCTCCAGGCTGAACCAGCCCAGCTCCCTCAGCCTCTCTCCATAGGGGACCTGCTCCAGCCCTCTGAGCATCTCCGTGGCTCCTCTGACCCCTCTCCAACAGCCCCACATCGTTCTTGTATTGGGGCCCAGCTCTGGACACAGGACTCCAGCTGGGGCCTCAGGAGGGCAGAGCAGAGAGGGACAATCCCCTCCCTGTCCCTGCTGCCACCCCTCTGCTGATGGAGCCCAGGATCCCATCGCCCTTCCCAGCTGCCAGAGCCACTGCTGGCTCATGGGAAGTTCCTCATCCCCCATGACCCCCAGGTCTTTCTCAGCAGGGCTGCTCTCCAGGAGCTCTTCTCCTAGTCTGTATATGTGTCTGGGATAGGCAGAGAAACTTTGCCTTCACAACCTGCTTTTACCTCCTTCGAGTTTTTTTGGCTCTACTTCTTTTCTTGCTTCCTTCAAGCCCTGGGAAATCCTCCCATTTCCCTGAAAAACGTGCCTGAGATCTTCTTTCACATCCCAGTGTGTTGGCTGCTGCACCTGGAAAGCAATAATAGATATTTGATGCCTGACATGCCAAGAGCAGAGACAGCATTTCAGCAGATGACACTAACAGGAACCCTGATGTGAATCAGCAAGAACACATGTTTTCAGTGATAACAGCTTAAATGAGTCTTTAATCTTTCACACACACACAAAACCCACCAAGAAAAAAAATCTTGACCTTATTCTTGCCAAGGAACAACATTGGAAGAGCCAGCCTAAAATAACAACCTGGAGAAATCCAATGCATATTTTCAAGTGCAATAATGAATTGAGTTTTCTCATTTAATCTTCTCCAGATAACGTGGAAAAATTGTACATGGCAACTATGAAATGAAATATTGACTATTTGCTTTCTCTAAAATGGTAATTTCTTCTGTTTGTCAGAAAAGATCTAGGGACTGTGTCCCCATCCCAGGATGTCAGTCAAATTATAGGAAAAGTCTATACCTGACCATTTTTATAAAATAAACTGCTATTAACTGGTTCAGGGAGCAGGGAGGGACTGATTCTTGGTAAAGACAAGGTCTCACTGAAGCTCACCATGAATATGCCACTTGTGAGGGGTTTTACTATAGCCCAGCATAAAAAAAAAGGTAAAAATTAATAGCACCAATTTCCCAAAGACACTAAATAATCAATGTCAAGAGCAGTGTGAGTAAACCAATCTTCCCCCAAACAGGTATTGTCAATATGTTCCTGATTTCATGGCTACTCATGTGTAGATAGGAGTCAATTTTCTGGTGAGCATCTCCCATCATCTAAGGTCACCTCTGATTATCTAAGTTCACCTCCCATCACCTAAAACACCCAGAGAGGTGAGGCAGAGATGATATGGGATTTAGAGGAGACATCCTTGGGGTGGGAACTGGAAGCTAAGGAGAATATCACAGTGTACCTAAACTAGGACAAATTGCCTGTTTTTAGAGAGTTGACTCAGATTTGAACCACTATTTATTTTTGGCCAAATGCCTGATGGATGATGCAGCAGCACAACACAGACATCTGACCTTGATGGATGTGCAGAGGCCAAGGAGCACAAAGTGTGTTGAGTGCATCAAAACCTGGCTCCATCCTTCTCAATATAGAGGAATTCCCACGGATTCCTCTAAAGACAACTGAACATCTCTACAGCTCTTCAAGAGATTTGGGTTTACCAAGCTCTTAGTTTTGCATGATACATTCTGCATAGAGACCTTCAAAGCCCAGAGAAGACACGTGAATTAATTTGCACCTTGGTTGGAAATAATTCCAAGCAATTAATTAATTTAAAATGCTTCAAATATTCACATCAAATGAGGAGGGGGAAAATGAAGGATGGAAGCATCTGATACAGCTCAACCACTCCACCGGGGTCAGGTACCTCCAGCAGAAAGGTCTTCCCTTCTCCAGAAGAAACAAAACCCTGACCAAAAACTCTATGAAAGGCCTGGGGCTTTGCCTGTTTATTTTTGGCAGGGCAGAGGTTGCTGGAGGTTTGTCAGAGCAGCTTCTGATGGACACCTTCATGCTTTCCTTCCCCTTGTTACTGCTCACTGGTGTCTAATTTTTTTTTTTTTTTGGAGGCTTTTGGCACAGGGAGAAAAAGGGGTCAGGAAGTTAACAAATTAGACATGTTCCACCTGGACAAGCCATCAAAAAAGCTAATTTCACTTGGCCACATCATAACCTACCCTTTATAACTTGATACATACCTGAATGATGGAAAGCACCATTCAGATTCAGAAAATATTATACCAAGAGTAAAACAGATCTAATAGACCTATTTCTCATTAAAGAGGTCAAACTAGTGAACATCTGATGCTGTATAACTGTCTGATTCAATTTAGCAGGTCAAGCTTCACTAATCCCATGGCCTGATTGGTCTGAATTCATTTCCACTAGGGAGGAAAAAAAAAAAGAGGGGAAAAAAAGCAATTTTCCAACAAATTGATGGGATTATGTACTCTAGGCCTATATTTTTACAAGGCAGCACCAGGACATTGATTAAACCAAATCTGCCTGTTCTGCAAGGCCAAGCAAAAGCTTCATGTGAGGAATTAACACTCAGAATCAATAAACAAGGAGATGTAAATCCCAACAGGAAGCAAAATAGGTATTTAACTCAGTGGGGGGCTGAGGCAACGTTGTAGTTTTGCATGGCTGAGTTGTGGTGGAGAAGGGGGGTGAGCACAGCCTGGTGGAGATGGAGTTGTCCCACCAGCAAGTGGTGGAGGAACTCCAGAGGCACCATCAGCAGGAGCTGGAATGGCTGGGTCAGGAGAAGGGTAGGCAATGGCAGAACAAGGGGGAATGGATTAAATTAGGGGGAAGTTTTTTACAGAAAGAGTGGTGAGGGGCTGGAACAGGCTGCCCAGAGAGGGGGTGAGTGCCCCATCCCTGGGGGTGTTCAAGTCCAGGTTAGTTGGGGCCCTGGGCAACCTTGTGTAGCTCCAGGCATGGAGGTTGGTGGCCCTGCCTGTGGCAGGGTGGTTGGAACTGTATGATCCTTGGGGTCCCTTCCAACCCAGACCAGTCTATGATTCTAAGGAGTGGCTTTGGTGGGCATCAGGCCTCCAGCCAGGCCTAAACCACCACAGACAGCAATAGCTTTGGGAAGAACCAAGTGTTGGTGTTTTGAAATGTGTTGTAACATGTTAGAGCAGCGTCCCACATCCAGCACGGGGAATTTTAGGTGCTCTTGGATTTATTTCTTATCTAAAACATAGGAACATTTGGTGGTTTGAGGAAGTTGCTTTGACTTGAAGTTTAACAAGGCCAAGTGTACAGTACTGCACATGGGACATAACAACCCCGTGCAGCACTATAGGCTGGAGGAGACTGGCTGGAGAGCTCTCAGGCAGAGAAGGACCCGGGTAGGAGACCTCAGAAGCAGGTGATGCTTTGGACTCCTCCACCTTTACAGCACAAATGCTCATTTTCAGCAAGGATAAAGCCACTTCAGACAGAAAGCCCATCAACATAGAACCACAGAATGTGTCGGGTTGGAAAGGACCTTCAAAGCCCATCCAGTCCCACCCCCTGCAGTGAGCAGGGACATCTTCACTAGAGCAGGTAACTCAGAGCACCATCAAGCCTGATCTTGAAAAGCTCCATGGATGGGGCCTCCACCACCTCTCTAGGCAACCTGTGCCAGTGATCTACCACCCTCAGAGTGAAGGACTTCTCCTAATACCCAACCAAAATCTCCCCTTTTCTAGTTTAAAACCATCACCCCTCATCCTATCACTCCATGCCCTTGGGAACAGTTCTTTCCCAGCTTCCCTGTAGGCACCTTTCAGGGATTGAAAGGCCACTATAAGGTCCCTCTGGATCCTTCTCCAGGCTGAACGAGCACAAATCTCTCAGCCTGTCTCCATAGAGACTGCTCCAGTCTTTGGATCATTTTTGTGGCCTCCTTTGTCCCTACTCCAACAGGTCCATGTCCTTCTTGTGCTGAGGTCTCCAAAGCTGGACACAGTATTGCAGGTAAATGGCTCAGTCCTGTCCAGAGTTTGCAGTTAACTTCTTATTATTCCAAGAAAACAGATTTTTGAAAGAAAAAAGCAGTTGCCGCTGCAGTGTATTGCAGCAGGAATAAAACCTCATCAACCAGTCATCTTCTCCTGGGGATCTGAGCACAGCACAAACCCCTCTCAGTCAATTAAAAGCACTTACAAAACTTTCCTGGGAGGCTGCACAGGGGGAAAGAGCTGCCAAGAGGCAAAGAAGGAGCAAGACATTTTTAAACAGAGGGTATGTCGATAAGTATCTTGCCAGATTAGAAAGACTAGAAAAGAGTCAATTGTGCATATCTGGAGACTTTAAAGGCAATTGGATTACCTCCAAGTAAGCTTTGCTCAGCTTCTTACTGGGGAAACTGAGGTAGGTTTAAAATAAAGGCTTGCAAATGGACTGTAGTTCTTCCCTCCATCAGCAACAGTGGGAAAAAAAAAAGAGAGAGAGATTTACAAATCATCTATCACATCTGCTGCATGCAATTTGGTATCAAAATTTGCCTTCTACTGCCCCAAAAAGACAGCTTACAGCTTTTGGAGGCTGCTCCCCATGGGATGTACAGGTAGAAGAGTTTATGGCAGGTTCACACCCTGCAGGTACCTCCACACTCCAGCTTTTCTTCATTGGTCTATGACTGATGCCATTGGAGACCAGGCTGGGAAGACCATGAACATCCCACTCCCTCAGTAGGGGTTTTGTAGCAGATAGTCTGGAATGAAACTGTGGAAAAGCTCCGCTCAGAAAACCACCAGGACAAACCTAACACTCCCACAACCACACCAAGAGTGACCAAGATGTATTGGTCTCTTATTTCCAAGGAGTTTGGTTTCCTCACCACCCTCAACAGCTACGTGAAGTTGTGAAGAAGGAGAAACTCCTCTAAAACTGAGCAAAAGGTATCAATTCAAAGTACCAAGTGAGTAATTTTCCGTGCTAGTCCCTTCCTCAAAGTGATTATACACCCAAGCAACTGATTGCTGAGCATCTAGGCTGAAGGGAAACAAAATTGTATGTAAAACATATTCAGAAATGACCAACCGACCATCAGCATGACATATTGCAGGGACAAGATGTTATGGACCTTCTTCCAAGCCTGGAGCTTGGAAGTACATAGTACTTAGTGTTTAAGTACTTACTACCTTTAAAGTACATAGTGTTTCTATAGGTACACACACACATCTATATTTACACATACATCTGTATTTGGGTGCATGGCACAGCATAGGGATGGACTTGAGGACCTCAAGAGAAGACAGAAAACAGCAAAGAGGAGAAGTGTCCAACTCATGGTGAGACTGCCAACATACCAGTGGCCATCATGCCCATGTCCTCACTGGGGCAGCAACCTCCTCCTGTGTTTTCACCATAAAAAGATGCTGACCTTCCATGTTAAGCTGGTTTTTCTCTAAGTATTTTCTGGTATGTATTGCAGAATAACATTTCTGAAAGGTCACCATGGAAATGAAGCAGTTTGGTTTTATCTAAGACCTTTTGTAGGGGTTGGAAGGGACCTCAAGAGCTCCTGGAGTCCAACCATCTGCCAAAGCAGGGTCCCTAGGACAGGTCACACAGGTCAGTGTCCAGATGGGGCTGGAATCTCTCCAGAGAAGGAGACTCCACACTCCCCTGGGCAGCCTGTCCCAGCGCTCCCTCACCCTCACTGGGAAGAAGTTCTTCCCCAGATTGGTGTGGAACTCCCTGTGCTCCAACTTGAGGCCATGGCCCCTAGTCCTGTCCCCACAGCCACTGAGAAGAGGCTGCCCATGTCCCCCTGTGTCCCACCCTTCAGATCTTGAGAACCATTCATCAGATCCCACTTAGTCTTCTTTTCTCCAGGCTGAACAGCCCCAGGTCACTCAGATTTTCCTCACAGGGGAGATGCTCCAGGCCTTTTATCATCTCTGTAGCCTCCTCTAGACTCTCCTCAAGAGATCCCTGGCTGTTTGATCCCCAGGGAGCCCAGAACTGGCCACAATACTCCACAACACTGCCTGACCAGGGCAGAGCAGAGGGGGAGGATCCCCTCCTTCAACCTGCTGACCAAACTCCTCTTGATGCCCCCCAGGATCCCACTGGCTCTCTTAGCCCCCAGGGCACACTGCTGGCTCATGGTCAACCTGTCATCAACCAGGACCCCCAGGTCCTTCTCCTCAGAGCTCCTCTCCAACAGGTCACCCCCAGCCTGTTCTGATCCAAGTGGTTATTCCTTCCCAGATGCAAGACTCTCCACTTGCTTTTGTTGAACCTCACCTGGTTTCTCCCTGCGCAGCTCTCTTTCCACTCACTTCCTCATTTGGAGTTTAAAATCTGAATTAGAAATTACAGAAGTCATCCCCTATGAACACTAGGTCACTGTCAAGGGCCTGGGGGACATCACACACCCAAGACAGCACCTTCTGCCCTCTGCCATAGGGGCATACACACATAGGGTATGGTATAGTGACTATATGTGAAGGAGGATGCTTGGCCCACACATGTCCCTTATCCTCCCACACCATCTCTCAAGGACAAGACTGTCCTTTTCCTTATTTCTGGTGAAATACCAGTGCTACAGACCCTTCTCAGCCTTCCCACATCCCACAAGGGCTCCTGGGCAAGATGCTGCTATGCATAAAGGGCCAAAAAGAAGAATTTGGAGGGGGTTGACAAAGCCAAAAGAATACATTTAAGCAGTGAAGTTGCCACCAGCACCCTCCCATCTCCCCAGTTCCATCTGTGCTGTCCCTTAGGCACTTGCAGAACATGTCAACAACACAGCTTAAGGTGGAGCAGAGGCAAACAGGCTCACAAAGAAGCAGCCAAGATGCTCCCTATGAAGAGAAGGAAGCTGCACCCTCATCCATGGCCTGGACAAGAGACACCTCCCCTGAGATGTGCAATTAGGGATAAGACACCTCATCAGACCTGTGCAGTTGCTCCCATCCATCTACAAGAAGCTTTAATCCCAGCTGCAGAAGGCTTCCCAAGTGGCAATGAGGACAAAGTGTCTCCTACCAGAGGAGATAAAGCCACCCCAGAGCAGAAGTTCCGCAAGTCCTGTGAGGAATGGCTGAGGGAGCTGGGCCTTTTTAGTCTTGAGAAAAGGAAGTTGAGAGGAGAGCTCATTGCTCTCTACAACTACTTGCAAGGTGGTTGCAGAGATGTCAAGATTGGTCTCTTGGGTAACTAGTGATAGGTCAAGAGGAAATGGCTTAAAATTGCCCCAAGGGAGATTCAGGTCAGAGATCATAAGAGTTTCTGTACTGAAAGGGCTGTCAGGGGTTGGAACAGGCTGCCCAGGGAAGTGGTGGGGTCACCATCCCTGGGAGTGCTTAAAAGTCTTGTAGGTGAGGTGCTTAAAGACATGATCTAGAGGTGGGTTATTGAGGGTTAGATTAATGTTGGACTCAATGATCATAAGGGTGTCTTCCAACCCAGGTGATTCTATGATTCTGTGATTGCTGGTCCCAGTCTGTGCCAGCCCCACACCAATTCTCACCAGCTATTCTCATGCTCAGCAGCAAACACATACCCATAAAGTCATGTCTAACCCAGCAACAACAAAACCCAAAGCAATAAAGACTAAGAGGAACCCAGGAATTTTCTGCTGCTGTGCATCAAATTGGAGCCAAGATCCTTTCTGCAAACTCCATCACATGATATTGGACAGCAGAGTCATGTTGCCAAGTTACTGGCTTTTTACTGGCACCCTGAAGCCATCACATTATGTTGCTGAGCTCTGTTAATAACATCAAGACCTGCAACAGCTTAGAGACATCTGAGGGATACAGGGACTGCAGGGATGCAATAGTTACATCAAAGGATGAAAAACAAAGAATTGGATGGGGCCCTGGGCAACCTTGTGTAGCTTCAGGACTGGAGGTTGGTGTCCCTGCCTGTGGTAGGGGGTTGGAGCTCTGTGATTCTTGGGGTCCCTTCCAACCCTGACTATGATTCTATGATTCAACACCAAATTCCTGTGACAGCAGCAATGCCCAGAGCAGGGCTGCCCTATACTGCTGCAATAGGGTGAGACCACACAGTCTATGGCACCCTAACACCCCTGGCGCCCCAGCAGTGACCTTTTATTACGTATACAGTGTTTATATTAGCACTGTTACTGCAGTCACTGCATTGCACCCACACTCCCTGGCCTAGTTGCTGAGCACAGCCCAAGCAAAAGCTATTATCTTGTTAACGATCAATAAACAAATCAACAGTTATAGCTAGAAGAGGAAAAGCTAGAGGAGGAAAAGCCATACTTCTGGAAGGATTTTGTACAAAGCAGAATTCCTTTGTTGCAAACATCAGGACCTCTGAGCAAGATGCCTTCAGGGTCCTTCCACCTGCATATTTCATAGAATCATAGAATCACAGACTGGGCTGGGTTGGAAGGGACCCCAGGGATCACAGAGCTCCTACCCCCTGCCACAGGCAGGGCCACCAACCTCCAGGCCTGAAGCTACACATGGTTGCCCAGGGACCCAGGCAACCTGGCCTTGAACACCCCCAGGGATGGGGCACTCACCCCCTATCTGGGCAGCCTCTTCCAGCCCCTCACCACTCTCTGCTCATTGAGCCCAGGATCCCATCGCCCTTCCGAGCTTCAAGAGCACACTTCTGGCTCATGGGAAGTTCCTCATCCCCCATGAGCCCCAGGTCCTTCTCAGCAGGGCTGCTCCCCAGGAGCTCTTCTCCCAGGCTGTATCTATGTCTGGGATTCCTCCAGCCCAAGTACAACACTTGACACTTCACAGTGTTGAACCTCGTTAGGTTCACCCAGACCCACCTTCTAAGCCTGTCAAGATCCCTCTGGATGGCTTCCTCTCCTTCTGTAGTGTCAACAGAAGTGGTGTCCTTCAAGCTAGCACTAAGATGCTGTGATTGCTGCTGGGAGGACACTTCATCTTTCCCATCCTGGTGCCACCTCTGCAAAGAGTAGATGGTTCCAAGGGAATTTCTCCCCAGAAGACACATTCACCGCCCCATAAACATGTGATGACAGCACAAAGCTGTGTGTGCAATCTGCCAGCACTGGCAAAGCCACTCTGGGACTGGGGACAGCAAAAATAAATATGGGTGCTCATAGAGACACCAAGCAAAGAAGGGATGGTTTCCAGAGCTTGGCAGGGAAACAGCTTCCTTACTTCATGGTGATGGCCACTAAAAAAGTCCAATTTTGGTATTCAAATTGCACCCTGCAGCTGCAGGAAGGAAAGAAAGAAAAGGCTATTCTATTTATCCTTGCTCATCTATTATTTATATAGTACTCCCAATCTGCTAGGCAATTAATAACCTCCTGGAAAACCCAAAACCTGTGTCCTCACCCTAAACATCTTAACTGGGAGCTCTGCAGAGACCACTTCAGTACAGATAAGAAGATCCTGGCATAGCTTTTTTTCTTCTAATTTGCATTGAAAATGAAATAAAATTCAAACTTCCCTTGAATTACAGTCCCAGAGAGAGAAAAGTACTTTATGAAAGCCTATAATTTCTTTCTGCATGTTCTAAACAGAGCTATGCCTGGGAAGCCAAGACTGGGATTGCAGCAGCTTCTGCTCCACAATCATTGATATCAGATCCAAGTGCCCCAGCAAGCAGCTCACAGCAGAAAGCTGGGCCTAGCTTGAAGCACTTTGTGCTAATTGAAAAGAAGAAATTCAACCAGGTCGAAGAAGAGAAGAAATTAAACCACGTGTTCCCTGGGCAACTTTATGTGGCTCCAGGCCTGGAGGTTGGTGGCCCTGCCTGTGGCAGGGGGTTTGGAACAGTGTGATCCTTGGTGTCCCTTCTAACCCAGACCAGTCGATGATTCTATGATTCTGTGAGGACATAGAGAAAAAGACATCTAATATAACACTTCCCAGGACAAAATCAGCCCAGTAGAAAATCATTTTCTACCAACAAACTGGTTTGTGGTCAATGGAGGTGGTCACTGGGAGGAATCTCCTCGTGGGGTGGTCTCCAAGAGAGGCTGGGTGCAGGCAAATTAAAAGTTGGCCTTCATGAGAGATTGTCTCAGGTTTTTTTCTACACAGGGTGTTGCAACAGTGACTCTGCAGCACCACAAAATACACCTGACATTTGGACAGCTCCACACTTCAGGGTCAGCTGCCTATCTTTGTTCTCCCTTGGTTTACAGTCTCAGATGTTTCCCTTAAAGAGCCTCCTGAAGGGCTTCAAGGGGTCAAGTCAAAACTGAAGGCAATTGCCCAGATCAATGCTGTATGACATCACACATCTGACAGAGGCTTGGCTCTTCCTGGTCTTGGTGGCAATGCTAAGGCTGACATAGAGTCACACCAGGCACTTTAACCCATATGAACGTACCCAGCAAGCTACCTCTGTAGCACCTCCTCTGCCCTGACACCCTCCCAGCAGAAATGCCCCTCACTAAATGATGCTGGACCAATGATTTTGCTAAATACAAAAACCCCAACCAACTAACCCACAAAACCAAAAAGCTGAATAGGGGATTCCATACAAACAAGGGGAAGAACTTCTTCCCAGTGAGGGTGAGGGAGCCCTGGGACAGGCTGCCCAGGGGGTGTGGAGTCTCCTTCTCTGGAGATATTCCAGCCCCATCTGGACACTGACCTGTGTGACCTGTCCTAGGGACCCTGCTTTGGCAGGGGGTTGGACCCGATGAGTTCTGGAGGTCACTTCCAATCCCTACAATTCTGTGATTCTGACAGAGCTTTTTTAAAACACCCTATGGAATAGGTAATTTCCCATTCCAAAAATGCGTTAACAATTAGAAAATTAAATAAACCCATGTGCAACCCAAGCTCCAGCAGGTTCTGTTCTGAAAGTATTAGTTGAAAACATATCGACCTGCTTGGGACAAACCCTGCGGTGGGGAAGGTGGGGAAGGTGCAGTTTGCTGCAGCCACAATCAGGCAGCAGGGAGCTATTGCCAATGAAAACACTGGAGATGGGCTGATTTGTGCTGATTTCAGGAATGAATGCTGATCAAGGCAATAATTTGATTTATCCAAGTTTGCTGTTAAAACAAGAAAGCTTGATGCTGAGCATTCAACATCTTTATCAATGACCTGGATGAAGGGATTGGATGTTCCCTCAGCAAGTTTGCAGATGACACTGAGCTGGGAGGAAGTGTTGATCTGCCTGAGGGTAGGGAGGCTCTTCAAAGGGATCTGGACAGGCTGGACACATGGGCTGAGACCAATGGGATGAGGTTTAACAAGGCCAAGTGTAGAGTGCTGCACATGGGACACAACAACCCCCAGCAGCGCTACAGGCTGGGGGAGACTGGCTGGAGAGCTGTCAGGCAGAGAAGGACCTGGGGGTGTTGGGTGACTGCAGGCTGACCATGAGCCAGCAGTGTGCCCAGGTGGCCAAGAAGGCCAATGGCATCCTGGCTTCTGTCAGAAATAGTGTGGCCAGTAGGTCTGGGGAGGCGATTGTGCCCCTCGACTGGGCATTGGCGAGGCTGCACCTCGAGTGCTGGGCCCAGTTCTGGGCTCCTCCCCATCAGAAGGACATTGAGGTCCTGGAGTGAGTCCAGAGAAGGGCAAGCAGGCTGGGGAAGGGGCTGGAGGGCAAATCCTCTGAGGAGCAGCTGAGGGAGCTGGGGGTGTTGAGCCTGGAGAAGAGGAGGCTGAGGTCAGACCTTCTCCCCATCCACCTCCCCTGCCCTGCCAGGAGGGTGCAGAGAGGTGGGCAATGGTCTCTTCAGCCAGGGGACAGGAGATGGGACAAGGGGCAATGGGCTCAAGCTGCGCCAGGGCAGGGTCAGCTCAGATGGGAAGGAAAATTTCTTCCCTGGCAGAGTTGTCAGAGCCTGGCACAGGCTGCCCAGGGAGGAGGCTGAGTCCCCACCCCTGGGTGTGTTTAACAGATGGGGAGATGAGGTGCTCAGGGATCTGGTTTAGCACAGGACAGGAATGGTTGGACTCGATGATCTTAAAGGTCTTTTCCAACCTTGGGATTCTGTAATCCACCACAACTCCAAAAGAGCAACAATCCAATAGCAAAAAACCACAAAAGCATTGTTTTTTAACCCTCAGAACTCCAACATGGACCAGGAGCTCTCTACTCTTGATGCAAGAGGATGCACCCCAGGTTCCTAAAGGTTTTGAAGGAGCTTCAAAGTTAAATACCACTTTCAACAAGAAGCCAAACATGATTAATCCCACTTCACTGGGGGCTCTGGAAGAAAATAACTTTGCTATTTACTATATATTTTTGTATAGAAGCAAATTCAGGTGTTGCATCTTAAGCTCAGTCATCAAGAGCAACAATTAAAATTCCTGCAGCCTGAGTCAAGCTCCACTTGCAGCCCAGAGTTCTCAGCCCACAGGGGTATTGATTGTGAGAATCAATTTTGCATATAAATTTAAAAAAAGGCACAATCATTAAAGCAGAGAAGATTTAGTTAGAAGGCCAGAATCACTGTGTCGTGCAAAGTGATTGCAACGGTCTGAGGTTCAACAACGGGCTGAGATTTAAGGTGGGAGAGTGATTCCCAACACCTACTGACTCCTAGTAGGGCTCAGTAGACCATAGCAGGGACAGGGAAGGGATTGTCCCTCTCTGCTCTCCAGCCCTCCTGAGGCCCCACCTGGATCCTGTGGCCAGAGCTGGGGCCCCAATACCAGAAAGATGTGGGACTGTTGGAGAGGGTTCAGAGGAGCCACAAAGATGATTAGAGGGCTGGAGCAGCTCCCCTATGAAGAGAGGCTGAGGGAGCTGGGCTGGTTCAGCCTGGAGAAGAGAAGGGTGCAGGAGGACCTCATTGCAGCCTGCCAGTCCCTGAAGGGAGCAGAGGAACAGGAGGGGAATCAGCTTGTTCAAAGGGCAGAGACTGGCAGGACAAGGGGGCTGGATTGAAGCTGAAGGAGGGAAGGGTGAGAGGAGAGATTGGGGGGAAGTTCTTTGCAGAGAGAGTGGTGAGGGGTTGGAACAGGCTGCCCAGAGAGGGGGTGGATGCCCCATCCCTAGAGGTGTTGAAGGCCAGGTTGTCTGGATCCCTGGGCACCCTTGTGTAGCTCCAGGCCTGGAGGTTGGTGTCCCTGCCTGTGTCAGGGGGAGTTGGAGCTCTGTGATCCTTGGGGTCCCTTCCAATCCTGACAAGTCTGTGAGTCTACGTTTCCAAGAAATGGCGCCATAAAACAAGCCAGGACCTCTGGCATCTTAAAGGAGTAGTGTCTTCAAGGACTCTGAAAATATGGAGCACTTGTAAGCAGAGATCTCCAGGTACAGGTTTTGGTGCTCAGGGATCTGGTTTAGCACAGGACAGGAACAGTTGGGCTTGATAATCTTAAAGGTCTTTTCCAACATTGGGATTCTGTGATATCCAAGAGCTGCACCCTCACCTTGACCATGCTGAAAGATCTAGAGGTTTAATAGATTTTTAGGAGGACAAGCTGGTGGGATAGGAAAGTGGAGGCTGGACAAATATAACTGGAGGGTGCAGGATCCCGTCTCTACTTTACCCCTCCTTGGAAAAGTGGGATTTATGACTCTTGGCCAAAAAGAAAGTGATCTAGCATTTTCTAGTTGTACTAGTACACCAGATATAAGTTCATCAAAATCAAACCCACCATAGAAATATTTGCAGCAAAGATTATTTCAGAGGTCCACTTATGACTCAATGTGCTGTACCCCGTGGGATCTAGTGGAAGCTGGAGAGGAAAGCCACAAAGCTCCTTGCCCACCACAGCCTCTGCTGAAGAGCCTCTTGCCAAGCACAGGAGGTGTCTGTGGCAAAGCAGCACTGCTGTCACCACAGTTGGATGAATTAGGGTATTAAAATACAATGGTCACAGCTTTTAAATCAAAGCTCTCCAGCAGACAGAGTAATGAAGAGAGCTGCCTTATTAAAAATTAAATAGAAGCAGCAAATTATCTCCAAGTCTTTTTTACAAACAGGCATTAAACACTCCAACAACTAGCATATTAATAAAATTCACCAGCAATTTGCAGGGTAAATAAAAATATTATTAACAGCAAAAGTAAATAGGATTTTTTCCCCATTTATGTAGCAACAAAGTTACATAATGCTGAGACCAATGGGATGAGGTTTAACAAGGCCAAGTGTAGAGTGCTGCAAATGGGACACAACAACCCCCTGCAGCGCTACAGGCTGGGGGAGACTGGCTGGAGAGCTGTCAGGTAAAGAAGGACCTGGGGGTGTTGGGTGACTGCTGACTGAACATGAGCCAGCAGTGTGCCCAGGTGGCCAGGAAGGCCAATGTCATCCTGGCTTGTGTCAGCAATAATGTGGCCAGTAGGTCTGGGGAGGGGACTGTGCCCCTGCACTCGGCATTGGTGAGGCTGCACCTCGAGTGCGGGGTCCAGTTCTGGGCTCCTCCCCATCAGAAGGACATCGAGGTCCTGGAGCGAGTCCAGAGAAGGGCAAGCAGGCTGGGGAAGGGGCTGGAGGGCAAATCCTCTGAGGAGCAGCTGAGGGAGCTGGGGGTGTTGAGCCTGGAGAAGAGGAGGCTGAGGGCAGACCTTCTCCCCATCCACCTCCCTTGCCCTGCCAGGAGGGTGCAGAGAGGTGGGCGATGGTCTCTTCAGCCAGGGGACAGGAGATGGGACAAGGGGCAATGGTCTCAAGCTGCCCCAGGGCAGGGTCAGCTCAGGTCGGAGGGAAAAGTTCTTCCCTGCAAGAGCTGTCAGGGCCTGGCACAGGCTGCCCAGGGAGGGGGCTGAGTCCCCACCCCAGGTGTGTTAACAGATGGGTTATGAGGTGCTCAGGGATCTGGTTCAGCACAGGACAGGAATGGTTGGACTTGATGATCTTAAAGATCTTTTCCAACTTTGTGATTCTGTGATTAAGGACACCCAGAGACCTGTGGAAGTGTTGGGGAAACCTGGGTGGTTCTCTAACCTGAGTAAATAAGTATAGTGGGTATTACCTCCAGATCTCCAGATTCACAGAGACTGACTTCATATAATCCAACTTAGGCTGCTTACTGGAGCTATCTTCTCCAACCACAGCAAAAATAAACTTTAAATTTACTTTCTGATGGTGCCTCAGTCACAATTCCTTTCCCATTTTTTAGACTGACACCTGCAGCATGGTCAGCGACAATTTCCAAGGTGGAATTAAAGCAGCCACTCTCAAAAGCTCATCAGCAGAAGCCAAGGAAGATTTCTCCTGCCAAATAATTTCTCCCAACAGAAGGGAATTATTAGCTAAATCTTGACTAAACACTGCAGCTGCAAGAAGGTCTGTCAGAGGGGGCTTAAAAGAAGAGAATTAACTGGGTGAGGGAAAAGCAATCATGTGTTTTTCCCTGAGGAAATGGTCTTGGGGGGACTTGTGGGTGAAAAGCTGGATGTGAGCCAGCAATGTGCATCTGCAGCCCAGAAGGCCAACCCCATCCTGGGCTGCATCACCAGAAGTGTGAGCAGCAGATCGAGGGAGGGGATTCTGCCCCCTCTGCTCTGCTCTGCTCTGGGGAGACGTCACCTGGAATATTGTGTCCAGCTTTGGAGTTTGCAACACAAGGAGGACATGGACCTGTTGAAGCAGGTCCAGAGGAGACCACAAAAGTGATCCAAGGGCTGCTGCAATTCTCCTATGAAGACAGGCTGAGGGAATTGGGGATTCTTCAGCCTGGAGAAAAGAAGGTTCCAGGGGAACCTTACAGAGGCCTTCCAGTCCCTGAAAGGTGCCTATAAGAAAGCAGGGAAGAACTGTTCCCAGGGGCATGGAGTGACAGGACAAGGGGTGATGGTTTTAACTAGAAAAGAGGAGATTTAGTTCAGATATTAGGGAAAGGTTCTTAATCTGACAGTGGTAGATCACATGAACAGGTTGCCTAGAGAGGTGGTGGAGGCCCCATCCCCGGAGACTTTCAAGATCAGGCTTGATGGGGCTCTGAGCAACCTGATCTGGTGAAGATGTCCCTGCTCACTGCAGGTGGTTGAGCTAGATGGCCACTAAAGGTCCCTTCCAATATAATGCAGTCTATGCTTCTGTGATCTTTAGGGTCAGCAGGAAATTCTGGAAGCAGTGAAAGCCAGGTGATGTGTTTCATAGCATAATATATATACACATTGAAATAAATGGGTATATACCTCAAGTGCACATGCATTCTCCAGAAAGAAAAGTGATGCCACCACTCTCACTGTGTGACACATGCCCACCAGCCTGCCCATGGCATCACTATCGGGCATCGTGAGCCCTATGGAAAAGCTCATGCTCCAGCAGCAGCATCCAGCCACACCTGGCTCTGCTCAGCTGAAAAGTCACATCAAGAAAAAAAACAGTCATGTCTTTTCACAGAATCACAGAATCACAGGAGTTGGAAGGGACCTCCAGAGATTGAGTCCAACCTCCTGCCAAAGCAGGGTCTCTAGGACAGGGCACACAGGTCGGTGTCCAGATGGGGCTGGAATATCTCCAGAGAAGGAGACTCCACACCCCCTGGGCAGCCTGTCCCAGGGCTCTGTCACCCTCACTGCGAAGAAGGTCTTCCCCAGATTGGAGTGGAACTTCCAGTGCTCCAGGTTCTCTCCTACTTCAGCACCACCTTATCCCTCCGGAGCTGTTCAGAAGTCATAAGTGAACATAATAACTATAATAAGTTAATGAAATAACTATGAACTCTAAAAAAAAACCCTCTCTTTTGTTCACAGCTCACTTGGTGATGTCAGCACTCATCAAAACTGAGTGATTGACAGGCAGCTAATTTTGCTGTCAGCTCACATGTGCCACACATGCAGCTTGGCAGGAGCCAACCCTCGTTATGCTGGTACCCACCATCTCCACCCACAGTACCACAAACTGATGCAGATCATTGCTGGTCACTTCCCACTGTCATGAATCTGGATTTTAGGGGGAAAAAACAAATAAAATAAGTTGGGATATGAAGGATTTTAATTTCTTGAGGTGCTGGCAGCAATATGCAAATAAAAACCCACCCATGTTGGAAAAGTAAAAGGGAAACAGCAGAAGTCCAGCAGGTCTTCGAGCTCAGAGGCAATTCAGCATGCCACAGATTGGATCTCACAGGCTTCCCTGTCCTGTCAATGGGAATAACAGATAAATAAATGGCTACAGCCATCAGTGCGTTGGCAGCCCTTCCTCCTTCACCCTGGCAGCAGAGCCCTGGTTCCCAGCTGGCAGAAATCACCCAAAGGGGACAGAGTGTTCCCCTTTTTTTGGCATGATTAGGTGGGAGTTTGTTTTGTTAGGTGGGTTTTTTAAACAATCTTCTTTTCAATTTTTAACCTCCAGTCCTTCTGCTCCTGTTGTTTTCCAAGAAGGATGTAAATCCCACATGCAAAATGCAAGTGATACTACCACCACAGGGCAGTTAAATACATGCCTACACCTAGATTTACACCAAGTTGTATCTGGTTTGTGATTTTATATATTTTTAAATAAAATAATATTTTCCCAACTATTTCCTCTTTTTTCAGTACCAAAATGCCACCACTGGTAAAAACATCTCTGTTCCTATCAGGTTTCCAGTTGACTTGGGCAGTGCAGGTTACATAGCAACACTGACAAAGGGAAGGCAGTAAAATCACAGATTGACACTCATAATAGCTCAGAATTAACATGGGAGCTGGAAGACTCAGAGCCAACTAGCTGAATAGCAATTGTTTAAAATACTTGTCCTTTGTAATAGATAATTGATCTGTTAATGTTTGCGGTTTCTCAGGACCAGTGGAGTAAAGAGCTCATCTGATTATTTCCAAAGGCTAAATCCTCCCATCAGATCTACTGGGAAAGCCCCAGGATCTGGAGGTTAAATGGGATTTTATAGAGTAACAGTATTGTAGGGGTTGGAAGAGACCTCAAGAGATCATTAGATCCAACCCCCCTGCCAAAGTAGGGTCCCTAGGACAGGTCGCACAGGGAGACATCCAGATGGGGCTGGAATATGTCCAGAGAAAGAGACTCCACACCCCCCTGGGCAGCCTGTCCCAGGGCTCCATCACTCTAACCAGGAGGAAGTTCTTCCCCAGATTGGGGTGGTGCTCCCAGTGCTCCAACTTGAGGCCATCACCCCTTGTCCTGTCCCCACAGACATTGAGAAGAGGCTGGCCATGTCCCCCTGTGTCCCACCCTTCAGATATTGATAACCATTGATCACATCCCCTCTCAGGCTTCTTCTCTCCAGGCTGAACAGCCCCAGCTCTCTCAGCCTTTCCTCCCAGGGGAGATGCTCCAGGCCCTTCATCATCTCTGTATCCTCCTGTGGACTCTCTCCAGGAGATCCCTGGCTGTTTGATCCCAAGGATCCCAGAACTGGCCACAATTCTCCAGGTGGGGCCTGACCAGAGCAGAGCAGAAGGGGAGGATCCCCTCCTGTGACATACTGGCCATGCTCCTTCTGATGCACCCCAGAATCACAGAACTTGTTAGGTTGGAAGGGACCTTTAAAGGCCATCTTGCCCAACCCCACTACAGTGAGCAGGGACATCTTCACTAAATCAGGTTGCTCTCTCAGGTGTAAGAAAACCATCATCCCACATCTAGTTGCATTTGACCATATGATGTAAGAACTATCTTCTTGGCAGGTCTTGTTTGTCTCCTGCCTACCAGGAGGACAAGGCAACAATACTCTAGGGTACCAGTAACTTTTGCTCTCTCACACCTTGTACAGATAATACAGCTGAGTGAACATATTTTCCAACTGGAGGCCAAAACTTGGTGTCTCAGCCTTATTTGCTACCAATGCAATCTGCACTTTTGCTATCAATATCACAGGACCAACAATGCCAGGAGCCTCAAATGCTCCTAAGACCTCCCAAAACGTTCCTGAACACACCAGAGCGTTCCCCCCAATAAATCCCCTATACAAGAGAAGGACCCAGGGGTGTTGGGTGACTGCTGACTGAACATGAGCCAGCAGTGTGCCCAGGTGGCCAAGAAGGCCAATGGCATCCTGGCTTGTGTCAGAAATAGTGTGGCCAGTAGGTCTGGGGAGGGGACTGTGCCCCTGCACTAGGCATTGGTGAGGCTGCACCTCGAGTGCTGAGTCCAGTTCTGGGCTCCTCCCCATCAGAAGGACATTGAGATCCTGGAGCAAGCAGGCTGGGGAAGGGGCTGGAGGGCAAATCCTCTGAGGAGCAGCTGAGGGAGCTGGGGGTGTTGAGCCTGGAGAAGAGGAGGCTGAGGGAGACCTTCTCCCCATCCACCTCCCCTGCCCTGCCAGGAGGGTGCAGAGAGGTGGGCGATGGTCTCTTCAGCCAGGGGACAGGAGATGGGACAAGGGGCAATGGGCTCAAGCTGCGCCAGGGCAGGGTCAGCTCAGATGGGAGGGAAAAGTTCTTCCCTGGAGGAGTTGTCAGGGCCTGGCACAGGCTGCCCAGGGAGGGGGCTGAGTCCCCACCCTAGGTGTGTTTAACAGATGGGCAGATGAGATACTTAAAGAGTGATCCACCCAAGCTCTTGATTTCATAGACTGCATTAGGTTGGAAGGGACTTTTAAAGACCATTTAGTCCCACCCTCTGCAGTGAGCAGGGACACCTTCAACTAGGTCAGGTTGCTCAGAGCCCCATCAAGCCTGACCCTGAATGTCTTCAGGGATGGCGCCTCCACCACCTCTTTGTACAAACTGTGCCAGTGTCTCACCACCCTCAGAGTGAAGAACTTCTTCCTAAGGTCTCATCTACCCCACCCTGCTCTAGTTTAACACCATCACCCCTTGTCCTACCACTCCCTGCTCTTACAAACAGCCCTTCCCAGCTTTCCCATAGATCCCTTCATTTAGTGGAAGGGGCTCTGAGGTCTCCCCGGAGCCTTTTCTTCTCCAGGCTGAACAAGCCCAACTCTCTCAGCCTGTCAGGACTCCAGAGCAAGACACAGCACTGCAGGGGAGTCTCACCAGAGCAGAGGGGGAGAATCCCCTTCTCTTGAGCTGCTGGCCACAGTTCTTGTGATGCAGCCCAGGATGCCATTGGCCTTCTGGGCTGCAAGTGCACATTGCTGAATCATGTCCAGCTTTGTGTCTATCAGTACCCAAAGTTGTTTTCCATAGGTAGTGAGGACTGTCCTGACCCAAGTGCAGGACCTTGCACTTGGCCTTGTTGAACTTGATGAGATTTGTATGGACCCACCTCTCCAGCTGGTCCAGGTCCTGCTGGATGACATCCCATCTCTCTGTCATGCTGACCACACTGCTCAGTTTGGTGTCATCTGCAAACTTGCTGAGGGTGCCCTCAATCCCACTATGTCATTGATGAAGATATTAAACACCACCAGTCCCAATGTGGATACTTGAGGGACATCACTTTTCACCCAGCTTCCCAGAGAGCTTCAGGGCTCTGTCTGATGATGGGCTGAGGGAGCAGAGTGTACTCCCAGCTTGGACCCTGGGGTGCTGAGGGGCTTGGATTCACCAGGATAGAGAAAGAAGTAGCCATCCTTCTAGGGCACAACATATCCCATTGAGGTGTCTGTACAGAGAGAGGAATAAATAGGTATTCCAAGCTTTTCCCAAATTATGGTCTTTTGAGCCTAAATTGTATTTGAGTCTCCTGTCTCCTCAGAGAGTAGAATGAACCAGGGAAAAAATATCCAAATAAAACCCTCTCCAGGCTGGGCAATTACTCCATCTCTCCATCCAAGATACATGAAGGATCAAAACTCTCACTGTAATAAGTTCTCCTGGGAGACCTTCACCTCCCTGGAGCTGTTCAAGGCCAGGTTTGAGTAGGGTTGGGTGGTCAGAGGCAGCTGCAGTTACAGCTGGTAGTAATGTAAATCTAATCCCAAAAGAGCCAGAGCAAAAGCAGCCTCTGAAGCTACCAGTGAAGATACCAAAGTGATGATTTCAAAGGATGAAGGAGGTCCTTGGGGGTTGATAAAGCTAAAAACATTCCTTTGTTTTCCCAGTCAGACTGAAGACCTTACACTAAGCATGGCAAGACAGCAAGAGCATGTCAAGGACACTTGAACAAGGGGGTAGAAATAGCTAAAGAACATATGTGGCTTTAAATACACACTCAAAAAATAATCAGTGTCCTTGACCTAAAAACCACACTCCTTCAAAAGGAAGATCTGAGATTGCTGGGGCAGTTGTGGAGTTGCCCCTGGAGGTATGGCACATGGTGTCTCCTGTCCCCATAAGTCTTTGCCATGCCCTCATAGGTTTGTCTGGCCAGTAACAGCTCTACCAGCAAAGATTTGATTTCCTCTCTCTGCTCCAAAGAGATTTTTACCCAGAAAATCATCCCATTGATTGCTGCTGAAGAACTACACCAAAACCAGAGGAGCTTCCTCATCTGCCACGTGAAGCCTTGAGCTTGCAGAAGATGTACTTCCCTGCCAGGAGGATCCAACCTCATTACTTCTCTTCTTTGAGAGCACTATTTTAAGACCATCTTCAGACTCCACTACAGCTCTTGGGCCAGGCTAAGAAAAAATTAATTAAAACTCTACCTAATGGACTTAGTACCTCCTTTGAATCCATTCCATGGTTAGTACTAGGATACTTGAGCTAGGCTTTGCCTTAAAACCTGCCTTAGGTTGCCCTCCATTAGCCATAAAGGAAGTCTCTCTGAGAGCAGTGGCCAAGATTTGGAGATTGGGCCATGCAAACTTGGTCTTGGAGACTTGGAAATAAGAAACAAGCCAAAGAGCTCTTCAGCACAATGGGAATCAAAACACAGTGAGGCTCCCTCAACTGTACTGGGCAACAGCCAGAGGTGACCAGGGATTTATTGGGGAGGGGGGGTGGGGTGGAAGCAAGTCAAGCTTCCTGACCAGCCTTTTTGATCCAACATCATTTCCTAATGATATGATTACATAGAAACTGACACAAATTCAACCACCTTCAACCTCTAAGCCATACTGACACTGCATGAAAAATGCAGCTACCTCCTCTTTGGTGAACAATTATCTCATTCAATGGTTTGATTCACTGATATCTTAATGACAGCCTCCCCCATCATTGTTTTTTGGTTTTTTTAATGTTTAAAATATGAAATAAATGAGCCCTGTCAGGCTGAAAATTCTGGGTAGGCTACAGTAGCTGTTTTCAATAAATAATGAGGAGAAGTTTCAATTTACCCATCATCTGGCATATCGCGTGACGAGGTTGTCATCTCCTTTCACGCTTAAAAAAATCCATTCCAAGCCGTCCTGAGAAGATCATTAAATATTGTGGCAGAGGCACTGAAGTTGTTTTTTTTTAGAAGTAAATCATAGAACCACAAACTGGTCTGGGTAGGAAGGGACCACAAGGATCACAGAGCTCCAACACCCCTGCCACAGGCAGGGACACCAACCTCCAGGCCTGGAGTTACACAAGGTTGCCCAGGGATCCAGACAACCTGGCCTTCAACACCTCCAGGGATGGGGCACCCACCACCTCTCTGGGCAGCCTGTTCCAGGCCCTCAACAATCTCTCTGCAAAGAACTTCCCCATAAGATCTCATCTAACCCTTCCCTCCTTCAGCCTCACTCCAGCCCCCTTGTCCTGCCAGTCTCTGCCCTTTGAACAAGCTGATTCCCCTCCTGGTTCTCTGCTCCCTTCAGAGACTGGCAGGCTGCAATGAGGTCCCCCCACAGCCTTCTCTTCTCCAGGCTGAACCAGCCCAGCTCCCTCAGCCTCTCTCCGTAAGGGAGCTGCTCCAGCCCTCTCATCATCTTCATGACTCCTCTGACCCCTCTCCAACAGCCCCACATCTTACTGGTATTGAGGCCCCAGCTCTGGACACAGGACTCCAGCTGGGGCCTCAGGAGGGCAGAGCAGAGAGGGACAATCCCCTCCCTGTCCCTGCTGCCACCCCTCTGCTGATGGAGCCCAGGATCCTATCACCCTTCTGAGCTGCAAAGAGCACACTGCTGGCTCAGCACTATCAGTAAATAGTGAGGGAGAAGCACAACTATGGGACAACAAGGTGAAGAGCCCCATGTCCCAAAGAGCTGAAGACTTCCTACACCTTGCAGCAAAGGGTCTACCACCCTCCTTATCCATCCCTGCTTTGGAACAAAAATGCAATTACTATTTATTCCTACTGCCTTGTTGCAGCAGGGACCGTACAAGCTACAGGGGGCGGTGTCCTGAAGAAAGGAAGCCAGTCTGATATTAGGGGGAAGTTCTTTCCAGGGAGAGTGGTGAAGGGCTGGAACAGGCTGCCCAGAGAGAGGGTGGGTGCCCCATCCCTGGAGGTGTTGAAGGCCAAGTTGGCTGGGGCCCTGGGCAACCTTGTGTAGCTCCAGGCCTGGAGGTTGGTGACCCTGCCTGTGGCAGAGGGATTGGAGCTCTGTGATACCTTCCAACCCAGACCAGTCTGTGATTCTATGATGATGTCACAAATTGTCCTGGACCACTGAGGCAGACAGCTCAGCCTAAGAGTCAATCCCTCATGTGCAACAGAGTTTCTGCTTTCTAAAGGCCTGCTTGGAATATGCAAAGAGGGCCAAACATCATCTGGTTTGGGTTTAATAAATAAAATCCTTTTAGTTTTCCTAGAGTTTTTCCTTCTAATAAAATTGGTCTACATCACAGGTTTATCTCCCTCCCCCTGCCAGACAGGAGGATGCCTGCAGGGTGTGTAAAGCCATAAAGGATGAAGATAAGCCAGCAGCGCCCCCCCTCAAAAAAGAGGGAAAAGTCAAACTTACCCCTGTAGCAAAACTCTTGATGTGCAGGACATCAACTATGAAGAAAGCATTAAGGAATGCTGGGGGACATCAGTACACCTGGGAAAGGAAGCCATCCTCACCAGCTTCATCCCATGGCAACTGGGCTCTTCCCACCAGTCCCAGCATCCCTTAAGACATCCCACACCAGTCTCTGGGAAAGCAACAAGTCGTCCCAAGCCCTTTCTCTCACTGTTTTATCCCACTAATTCTCCCCACCTCAAGCCATTCTCTTCTACTCACATAGCAGCAGGTTGCACACTCGGCATTGCACACAGCTCTCGGGCATGTTCTCTTGCAAATCTCTTTAGCTCTGCTTCATCCAGGCAGCTTTAAAAAACCCCCCAAAAATTTCTCAGCAGATTATATCAAAGGCTTCATCAGATTCCTATTGTCCTGGATACACCACATAATCCAACTGGTTTCAAAAGAAAACCGCTACCTGCTGATAGCCAGAGTGGCTGCCAGTTACCAGATGTCTGGCTTTTTGTTGTCTATAACTGGTCTAATTCTGAGGTTTTTTGCACAAAAAAAAAGGAAAATGGCTTTGATCCTGCAGAACAAGATGCACCACAGATCAATTCATTGCAAAAGGGTCTTTTTTTAAGGACGTCTGCGCGGCTGGGAAATTTGTTTTAGTGAGATGATTGGCTCTATTTAATTTAAACCTGTATTTATCCTGAAAATTCAAATAATGGGCCCTGCTTTGCATTTCAAAAAAGAATCTCAGTGTTTATGAAATCACTTTTGAGTTGCAATTACAGTTATTTGTCTCTGGGACACACAACATGTAATTGGGTCAACATTGTTAATGAGCTAGTAGCATTATTGTTAATGAGCTACTAGTGTTAGTTTCAGTGTTTCATCCCCAGCAGGCAGCAAATACACTACGTGAAGATAGATAATTATGGTAATGTTACAAATATCCACAGACCAAAGAAGTCATTAAAAATATTAAACAAAGAGGTTAAGTGAGACAATTGCGTGGAGGAAACTCTCCGCTCGCAGCGGAGAGGGACCAGTGCTGCTTGGACAATCAAGTGTTCTACTCCATCAGCCTTGAGTATGAGGAACAAGCCCTTCACTTCATTGATCGTGGGTTAGAGATGGCCAATTTCATGCAGCACAGCAGGAGTTTCATGAAAATAAAACCTTGGTTGCAAACACCCCCACAGAAACACCTAAAGAGGGGCTGAGCACCATCTTGTACACAAAGACCACCCAACAGCAATGACAATGTTTTAAGAATCATAGAATGGCATGGGTTGGAAGGGACCCCAAGGATCATAGAGCTCCAACCCCCTGCCACAGGCAGGGACACCAACTTCAGGCCTGGAACTACACAAGGCTGCCCAGGGACCCAGACAACCTGGCCTTCAACACCCCCACCGATGGGGCATCCACTACTTCTCTGGGCAGCCTGTTTCAGCACCTCACCACTCTTTCTGTAATAAACTTCCCCCTAATATCCAATCTAAACCTTCTCTCCTGTAGCTTTAAACCATTCCCCCTTGTCCTGCCATTATCTGCCCTTTTAAAAAGTGGATTCCCCTCTTGTTTATAATCTCCCTTCAGGGACTGGCAGGCTGCAATGAGGTCCCCCCACAGCCTTCTCTTCTCCAGGCTGAACCAGCCCAGCTCCCTCAGCCTCTCTTCACAGGGGAGCTGCTCCAGCCCACTAATCATCTTTGTGGCTCCTCTGAACCCTCTCTAACATCTTTCTTGTACTGGGGCCCCAGCTCTGGACACAGGACTCCAGCTGGGGCTTCATGAGGGCAGAGCAGAGAGGGACAATCCCTTCCCTGTCCCTGCTGCCACCCCTCTGCTGATGGAGCACAGGATCCCATTGCCCTTCTGAGTTGCAAGAGCCACTGCTGGCTCATGGGAAGTTCCTCATCCCCCATGACCCCCAGGTCCTTCTCACAGGGCTGCTCTCCAGGAGTTCTTCTCCCAGCCTGTATCTGTGTCTAGCATTCCTCCAGCCCAAGTGCAACAGCTGACACTTGGCAGTGTTGAACCTCATTAGGTTCACCCCGGCCCAGTTTTCCAGCCTGTCAAGATCCCTCTGGAAGGCTTCCTTTCCTTCTGTTGTGTCAACCCCTATGTCAAAAGAGCTGGTGATGAACTGTTCCCATTGACTTCTCCAAACTACTCAGTTTCCCAGGTTTTATATCAAGAGTCATTTCTGTCTTTAAAATTATATATATATATGGACACAAGAACTCCTGATGAAGCTCCAATACTTGAAGTGAGAAAGAAAAAATAAATGAAGGAGGAAAGTTTTTTGGCTCTCCCATCTCAGGTCAGAGGGTAACCAATGGTGGGAAACACTTTCTATAGGGGGAAGCAGTCTCTAGAGAGTCCTAAACCATGGGTTTATAGAATCATAGACTGGTCTGGGTTGGAAGGGACCCCAAGGATCAGAGAGTTACCACCTCCCTGCTACAGGGACCTCCAACCTCCAGGCCTGGAGCTACACAAGGTTCTACCTCATCACTCTCTCTGAAAGCAAACTGTTATTCTGACAGTCAGGCAGGTCTGTAAAGAGAAACCCCTTAAAGCTAGAGCATAGGAAGGGAAACTGGAGTTAATTTGTTATCTCAGATAAAATACATACTTGGAGGACCTTAAAATAAAAGTCCTAGACTGTAGTTCTCCAGTTTCATTCAGTGCTACAAGTGACAGCAAAAGATTGATGAAAAAATGATCAGTCACACACACACAGAAAAAATAATTGAATTATGAAAAATGAGAAGTTATTGAGGAATTAATGAAAAAGAATGGAATTGCTTGGTTTTGAAATAATTAAAAATATTAAAGGACAATAATTGGGATGTGCAGATGGTTATAGCTGAGAGCGTCTGTGGAGAAATGCTACTTATTTGGCAATGGCTAAATAACAAAGAATTTAAACCAAACCACTCTTCCCTTACACATACATTTCAGAGAATGCTTTGAACCAGTAACAGAATTAAACAGTTTGGGAGCCACTAAGAGGGATAGATGGGAGCCAACCCCTCCAAAAGAATTAAAAATTAAGTAAGTTAGACCATTTTATCTCTGAAGGAGATGATAATGGTTGCACCCTAAGTTCTCCAAACATTTTAACTGCTGCATAATTTAAACCTTGCAGGACAACCTAGAGCTCCAGCTGTGTTTAGACACACAACATAGCCTCCAAGCATGACTTTTTTTCTCCCCAAAAAAGCTAAATACAAAGGAGGAAAAAGGTTTCACATAACCAGGAAGAATCAAACTCAATGTCTCCCTTGTTAGTCATTAGTGAAAGCATCTGAACCTGAAGTCTTGCCCTGCTCAAAACTCATCTGTAATGGGAAACAATGAAGCACACACACTAGTTTTACACAATTACTTATAAATTCAGTGGCTTTGTTCCCAACATCTACCATTCACCAATCTTGTCTGAGTCATCATCCTGGTGGGTCATTGCTTTGCTCACAAAACCTCAACCTCGTTAAACATGAGACATTTTTCCTGGATTAGAAAGTGAGGGTGGTCACGCAATGGAACAGGCTCCTCAGGGAAGTGGTCACAGCATCGAGCTTGACTTAGGTCAGGAAGCCTCTGGATGATACCCTCAGTCCCATGCTCTGACTTGGCTGGCCCTGTGTGGAGCCAGAAGTTGGACTTGATCCGTATGAGTCCCAAATCAGGAGGTTCTAGGATTCTATGATTAAGACACCAAAAGGAAGAATCCACCAGTGAGTTGCTTACTGTTTTGCAGACTACACAATGGGGCCATCCTCCATCCCCTAATTCCATGCTCTAAGTATATCCTTACTCTACCCTGGGCAGGAGAGCCCAGATGTAAACACAAAATTTCACTTAACTTTTCAAGAAATTCCCTGGAGCTCACAAGGCATCTTCAGCTTCCCACAGACACATCATTAGTAGCTTTAAAAAAACCAAAATCCAAAAACATTTCCTTTTTAGGTTCCTCCTTGCCCCCAACAACAAAATAAACCTGGAGCACCTCCCCTACAATAAAGAGAGGCTGAGGGAGCTGGGCTGGTTCAGCCTGGAGAAGAGAAGGCTGTGGGGGGACCTCATTGCAGCCTGCCGGTCCCTGAAGGGAGTAGAAACAGGAGGGGAATCAGCTTGTTCAAAGGGCAGAGACTGGCAGGACAAGGGGGCTGGAGTGAAGCTGAAGGAGGGAAGGGTTAGATGAGATCTTAGGTGGAAGTTCTTTGCAGAGAGAGTGGTGAGGGGCTGGAACAGGCTGCCCAGAGAGGGGTTGGGTGCCCCATCCCTGGGGGTGTTGAAGGCCAGGTTGTCTGGGTCCCTGGGCAACCTTGTGTAGCTCCAGGCCTGGAGGTTGGTGGCTCTGCCTGTGGCAGGGGGGGTGGAAGTCTCTGGTCCTTTTGGTCCCTTCCAACCCAGACAAGTCTGTGATTCTATGAAAGAGGATGCAAAAGACCAGCTGGTACACTGAGTCAGTATGGGATTGAAATGCCACCCATGGCAGACAGTCCTCCACAAAAGTCTCCAGCATGACAGTGTGAGTCCTTTCCCACATGTCCCTTCCATGGGGTGCAGTCCCTCAGGCCCAGACTGCTCTAGTGTGGGTCTCTCTCCCCATGAGCTGCAAGTCCTGCCAGGAGCTTGCTCCAATGCGTGTCACAGCATCTTCTGTCTATCTCCCCTTGCACCAGCCTTGAGCCGGCTGGTGATTGCTCTGTGGGACCTGGGGGAAGCTTCTGGCTGCTCCTTGCCGAAGTCACCCCTGCAGCCCCTTCCTCTGCCAGAGCCTTGCCACGTAAAACCACAACACTCACTCAAAACCCCTCATGAGGGGTTCAGGCATGCCCACACATCTCTTTTTTCCCTGATGGATACCCAGGACAACATCCTCACCTGCATAAGTTTTAGTGGTAGGTAGAAAAACCTACATACCGCAAGAACAGAGCAGGAAACTGCACAGGAGTATCCAGAGGGAGATGCCTGTAGCACAGACAAGCTGCAATACCCTGCAATTTATTTATAACCTGACTTAAGGAAAAAAAATCACCAAAAAGCTCAAAGCGTAAGTGATATGACCCATTCCTCACATGGCTAAAAATAAATAAATTCTTCTACTGAATAATTTAGTGAGTCATCTTTGCCAAGTCCTAAGTACTTTTGGAAAGAAGTCAAAACTGTTTTCCCCATTAACCTCCTGAAAACATGTTTATGGTTCATAATCAGACCTTGATACATTCAGTTACTCAGCAGATTTTAAAAGTTGCCCCCACAACAAATATTTGTTAGATGGCAAAAGGAACCAGACTATCAGGCACTAAAAGATGTTTTTTGACCATAAGACATCCCTGGATGTGTCCTTTAGCATCCACACAAGTAGAGGCATCAGGAGAGTTAAAAATGATGGATTTAGGGCAAAATAGTCCTTCTTGTGTAATTTTCATGGTGACATTTTCAGCCTCCAACATTACTCTGCAAGGTTGTCCAGCTCTGCAATTAGTGATGCCCATGGCACACCTCTCATCTTTGCAGCCTCAGAGATGTTCTTAATGGACAAAGCTTCACAAAACCCTCTCCTATTAAATCTAATTTAAATGCATAAGTTAAGATTCCTAAATAGACATATTACAGAGATTTAAAAAGACAGTTAATATATGTTAAATACAATCAATTCCAGGGGATGAATATTAATATGTTTTAGGAAACTCACCATAACAGATTAAGATATATAACCTATTACTGATCTAATAATTAAAAGACAATTACTGCCTTCTTAAGTCTCAGTAAAATGTGCCAGAAAACAAGGCTTTCACTTTAAAATTAAATTGCTGCATAGCTTTATATTTAAGTGCCAACCTTTCTGGGGCAATTCAAAGAAGTCTCATTTTCAGGAACTGCAGAGTATTCCCTTTGAGGCACCCAAACTTCCTCAGGCAAACACCAAGGGTGCCCATGGGACCCCAAATCACTGAAAACTCTTCAGAACTTAGTCTGTAAGAATACCTTTTTAAGCATGCACCTCATCAGTGATAAGAGATTCATATACCCAACATAAGTTGTCAATCAATGTGTTATAATTGAATATCTGAATAATTGAAAGAGTTTGGCTTGATAAAAATCAAATTTACATGGTAGGTTCTCACTTGACCCAAAGGTCCATCAATGAAGACTGAAGAGTCATCTATTTTCTCAGCTGTTTATCTTTCCATGGAGCTTCCAATTTATTGATTTATTTCGCACATTTTGGTTTCCCAACAGCATGTAATCCTTTCTTCATCAGCTGGAACTCAGATGTGTTTTAGTATTTGTGGTGGTTCAGCCTCAAGCAGTGGCTGAGCACCACACATCACTCTCACTCCCAGAGGAGAAAGAGACAGAACCCCCATCGGCTGGGATAAAGACAGTATATTGACAAGATCACCATTAAAACAGAACAATAATGGCCCGTTACACTCACACCCAGTGATAACACAGAGTACTTTACCAACCCAAAGATTACAGAGCGCTGCACAACACAAGGACAAACCTACAGACCAAACACAAGGCACAACCAACAGTCAGACTTGCCTGAAGACACCAAGCCCATACCCCTCTCCAACCAGCTCCTTTTATGGAGAAGTTATGTCAGGTGGTGTGGAAAACAGGCCAGGCTAACTCAGCTCACCTGTGATGACTGCTTGAGGAGGCTGACTCTGGCCTGGTCAGAACCAGGATAGTATTAACTATAAACTTGAAAAAGTTAAGGTATTTAGAACAATAATTATCAGGTGGGAGGGCAAAAAGTTAATAATATAGACAAAGAGTCAGTTAGAACTATTTCCTTGGGGTGTTGTGATGGTTATATCCTAAAGAAGCAACCACAGGACTTCAGATGCTTTCATTTACATCTTCAAACAGAGCTCCAACACTGTCTTGTATTTCAAGACCTGACAAAGTTTTTGTTCTGCAAGGTTTTTGTTTTATTTTTTTAAATTCTATAAACAAACAGCTTGTTTTAGCTTGGAGAAAGTATGTTACAAGTAAAGAGTCTTAATAATTAAAGTTTTCTGTGCTGTCCAACACTCAGCTGGGATAGGCCAACGAGGAAGCCAAGGGAGCGCTAAATAGCGATTCTTTAGTCAAGGTTTGCCACATCAGCT
Organism: Laterallus jamaicensis coturniculus; assembly: GCA_022605575.1. Classification (NCBI taxonomy): domain Eukaryota; kingdom Metazoa; phylum Chordata; class Aves; order Gruiformes; family Rallidae; genus Laterallus; species Laterallus jamaicensis. The sequence goes on from JAKCOX010000186.1 coordinate 208,802, forward strand.
CTGCTCCTAGCAGGTTTGGAAAAAGATTTGGGGTACTTACTGATGGATGCAAAGCTGGACATGAGCCACCAAGGTGCACTAGCAGCCCACAAGGCCAATGGCATCCTGGGCTGCATCACCAGAAGTGTGGGCAGCAGATCAAGAGAGGGGATTCTGCCCCTCTACTCTGGTGATACCGCTTTGCAGTGCTGCATCCAGCTCTGGAGCCCTCAGCAAAAGAAGGACGTGTAAGGGCATGGAGCAATAGGATGAGAGGCAGTGGTTATAACCTAGAGAAGGACAGGTTTGGATGAGACATTAGGAAGAAGTTCTTCACTCTGAGGGTGGTGAGACACTGGCACAGGTTGCCCAGAGAGGTGATAGAATCCCCATCCCTGGAGACATTCAAGGTCAGGCTTGATGGGGCTCTGAGTTACCTGCTCTCGTGAAGGTGTCCCTGCTCACTGCAGGGGGTGGGACTGGATGGCCTTTCAAGGTCCCTTCCAACCTTACACATTCTGTGATTTTATGTTAATGGGCTTTCTGTCTGAAGTGGCTTTATCCTTGCTGAAAATGAGCATTTATGCTGTAAAGATGGAGAAAAGTCCAAAACATCACCTGCTTCTGACGTCTACCTCTACCCAGAGCCCTGGAGACATGCCAGCTTGCAAGGTCACCGAAGCTCACCACCTTTCTTCACTCTAGGCTTCAGTCCTGATCCCTCTCTGACAGTGAAAGCTGCCTCATAGTGGCAAGATATCACATTATTGCAAGGAATTCCTGCTCCTTGTATTGGGAAATACACAAGCATCAGCTTCTACCTGAAGACTAAATTGAAAAGCAGATCCAAACCCATCCAAAACACCTACAAAAACCATTAAGTATCATGGAATCACAAGGTTGGAAAAGACCTTGAAGATCATCAAGTCCAACCATTCCTGTCCTGTGCTAAACCATATCCCTGAGCACATCATCTACCCCCCAACACAGTCTATGATTCTGTGATGCCTGCAGTCAGACTGAAACATGTGCCACACCAAAAGAAAGGGAGAAAACACACAAGCTCAAGTGTATAATCTCACCTGAAAGAGAACATATTGAGTATCTCATTCTGATGTCCACTCTGGTCTCAAAGTTCACCTCAACAGCCAGCCTCACCCCTCATGTCTCCATGGCGCCCTAACAGCTGTACCCAACATCACCAGATCTCACAAGCATCCAAAGGGACCCACCTTCAGCAAACAAGTCATTGGTCAAGTAGAGAAAGACTTGGAAATTGTGCGACCTGGACACCATGCTGGTCCCTGGTGGGCTATCCATGTCCACAGTGGAGATCACTGTCCACTGCAGGGCTGCTCCCACCTTGCTTACCTCCATGGCCATACAACACAGTGGAGAAAGGACCTTTTTTCTGTTTACCCCTGTTGCAAGGAAATAGCCCTGAACTGACAGCCTCAAGACAGAAGAACCCAATGGGCAGCTCCCACCCTGGATCCATCATTGCAGCCTCTCTAAACTCAAAGCACTGATACCACACACCTCAGACAAAAATTTTGTAATCTAAACAACATCTGGCTCTAACAAGGATGAAACCAGACAAAAACTAATAGGGAATTAGAAAATCCATTCACCTCCCACATCAGGGCAGGGACCACTCTGCAGCTCTAGGACACCAGCTCTGCTCTGCTCCCCAGTCCTCATCCCTCTCAGCAATTGTCTCCTCACAAAAGGAAGAAAGAGTTTTGGATCCTGGAGAGAGGCTTTTTTTTTTTGTGAGAGAGTCATCCTGTTGAGAACATTCACCCCAAATTTGTCAAAAGCTTTCTGCTGTTAATTGAAGGAAGCAGAAATCTGTTTGCAGAAGCTCCACAAGCAGAAAAAGATGTCAGATCAATTATTCATCATGCATTACTCACTTGACTCTTGTTAAGAAATGACTTGTTTTCACAGAGCTCACTTCAGAATAATTCCTTATTTATTTCTTGTGTTTAGATGTCTTCAGCTGGCACAGGGAAATGGATACTAAACATGGAGAAAGAAGGTTTTAAACTAGATTCGACATTCATCCACAGTGACCACTACTTGAGCAGATTGGTGAAGTGTGACAGAAAGACACTCAACTTCAGGTTGTTGTTTTTTTTTTAATAAGAATAATAATTATCACTATTGCAGGTGTTATGGATAGAAGGGAGAAACACACTATTGCAGTTTAGAAGTACAACTACACATTCACAATCACAAGAGAGTCACAAAATGCACTCTTGACAACACAACGGTCAAGAAACACAGTGTGATGACCCACAACAGTCACTCGCTTGTACTGCCCACAGGCAATTCACAAGGTTCAATGACAACCACAGCAGATTCAGGGAACACACTATCACAGCTCACAAGCACACTAAATACTACATGGGTGTCGGTCAATCGCTGGATACCACAATCTTAAAGCATAATAAATATTCACTTATCCCTCTTCCCTAGCAAGGGTTCTCAGGATGTTCTCCGAGCCATCATCCTGGCCAAGGGGGAAGGATCTCCTCACAGAGTTGGACAAGTGGCTCCCCTCTCCCTCAGCCCAAATCCTGAGGGGTTTTAAGTCTTTGATCTAGGTCACAGTGGGCAATACCACCTCCCACATTGGTCATTAGCAGTGTTCCCCCTTATCTCATGCCCTATCTGTTGCGTGTCTTTGAATTGTCTGGGCCCACTAAAGCCAAATAGGGACCTTTATGGCTTATCATTATCTTACTGCTTAGGCAGCTAAATGATGGCTTGATTGGGACTCAGGACATGTTGTTTATTTAGGCTGGGCTTACAGGACAACTCAAGTCTGACCTATCTAAAACAGCTCTCCATGAGTTGTCTCTGCAGAGATGGGGCCTCAAGGCAATCCAAAGCTGAGTCACTTTTGCAACCCATCATGAGTAGCCTGGTGTGCTGGACATCATGGAAAACCTGTTTTGTGACCTTTACATGAAGCCACTCAGTTACAGGGCAGCACAGAAAGGTGCCTTTCCAGAAACAGCAAATCTGAGCCACCTTATCGTCATCACAATTAACCTGCTACTGGATTAACAAGTGAATCTGACTTCATTACATTAGCTTGCTATTAAATAGGAATTTTCAATTTAATAGGCATTCTAATTGGTCAAAAATCATAGGAATCATAAGAGGATGATATCAGGAGTACTGATGCACAGTTAGTAAAGCATGAGGAGGCTGTAAGCCCTGTATCAGCCCGCTGTGCTACCTAATGCCTCTCTTTTGGTCTGATTTACCTTAGAGAAGGGCATAAATACAGCTTTCAGAGTGGTTTCTGAACTTTGCATGTCTGGGAACATACACGGTGTGCCCTTGCCTGCCCCACTCCATGCTCACTCAGGGCTTACCTCCAACAGGAACCTCAAATAATTCAACATCAGTTGCTTCCCAAGCAGCATATTGCAAACAGGCACATTAAAATAGTTGCTCTGAAGATTAAGACAGCAGGGTTTGCTTCCAACGTGTAGCTGCCTTCAGAGATTAGTTACGGCACCAGAAACCAAATATTTTCATAGAATCACAAGGTTGGGAAAGACCTTTAAGATCATCAAGTCCAACTGTTCCTCTCCTAAGCTAAACCAGATCCCTGAGCACCTCATCTTCCCTTCTGATAAACACACCCAGGGGTGAGGACTCAGCCCCCTCCCTGGGCAGCCTGTGCCAGGCCCTGACAACTCCTCCAAGGAAGAACTTTTCCCTCCCATATGAGCTGACCCTGCCCTGGGGCAGCTTGAGCCCATTGCCCCTTGTCCCATCTCCTGTCCCCTGGCTGAAGAGACCATTGCCCACCTCTCTGCACCCTCCTGGCAGGGCAGGGGAGGTGGATGGGGAGAAGGTCTGCCCTCAGCCTCCTCTTCTCCAGGCTCAAAACCCCCAGCTCCCTCAGCTGCTTCTCAGAGGATTTGCCCTCCAGCCCCTTCCCCAGCCTGCTTGCCCTTCTCTGGACTCACTTCAGGACCTCAATGTCCTTCTGATGGGGAGGAGCCCAGAACTGGACCCAGCACTCGAGGTGCAGCCTCACCAATGCCCAGTCCAGGGGCACAATTCCCTCTCCAGACCTACTGGCCATACTATTGCTGACACAAACCAGGATGCCATTGGCCACCTGGCCACACTACTGGCTCATGTTCATTCAGCAGTCACCCAACACCCCCAGGTCTTTCTCCACCTGACAGCTCTCCAGCCAGTCTTCCCCAGCCTGTAGTGTTGCAGGGGGTTGTTATTTTTTTTCCAGACTATCAAACTCAGCAAATTTTGCCGGAGGTTTTGTGGTTTGGTTTGGGTTTTTTTTTTTTAATTTTAAATGGTTCCTAAGCCATTTTATTCCCAGAGCTGGGGCTTGAGCATTGTTACAGCATTCACTTGAGATGCAGAGACTGCTTTTAAGTGACTGCCCTCCATGGCAGTAACTCCTCTCCTTGCAGCTCCTCTCGTGAAGAGATTTGCAGCCTGCTGCTCCCATTTCTTTCAGGCATGTGGGAGAGAGAAATTAGCTGTAATTCACTGTCAGGAGAAAGCCAAGGTGCTGTAACATCACTGTTATATAAGGAAATCTGATACAAACACTCTGTAAGTCTGCAGCTAAGCCTGCTATAAATACGCCTGTTAAACTGAACCTCGCAGACTGATGTTTCACTTGCAGTGTGGCTGGGGACCAATGTTGCCCCCAAAGTCATCTCCTGAGGCAAGAACAAATACTCTTTTGCAAAAAAAAAAAAACCCAACCCAAAAACCCAGATCCTCAATGCATATTTACCTCAAGCATTTCTGTATGCTATATCTCACAGTCTGAGATGTCACCCTGCTGTAACCAAGTGCCACTGGGAGGAAAAGGGTCTTTCTCCTCCTGCTAGACGTCGATCACATTGATGGGGCTAGGTGTTCTTAAGCTGGTTCAAGCTTGGAGACACTCAAGGTCAGGCTTGATGGGGCTCTGAGCAACCCACTCTAGATAAAGGTGTCCCTACTCTCTGCAGGGAGTGGGACTAGATGGGCTTTAAAGGTCCCTTCCCACCTAACACAGACATCAAGGTCCTGGAGCGTGTCCAGAGAAGGGCAAGCAGGCTGGGGAAGGGGCTGGAGGGCAAATCCTCTGAGGAGCAGCTGAGGGAGCTGGGGTGTTGAGCCTGGAGAAGAGGAGTCTGAGGGCAGACCTTCTCCCCATCCACCTCCCCTGCCCTGCCAGGAGGGTGCAGAGAGGTGGACGATGGTCTCTTCAGCCAGGGGACAGGAGATGGGACAAGGGGCAATGGGCTCAAGCTGCTCCAGGGCAGGGTCAGCTCAGATGAGAGGGAAAAGTTCTTCCCTGGAGGAGTTGTCAGGGCCTGGCACAGGCTGCCCAGGGAGGGGGCTGAGTCCCCACCCCTGGGTGTGTTTAACAGATGGGGAGATGAGGTGCTCAGGGATCTGGTTTAGCACAGGACAGGAATGGTTGGACTCGATGATCTTAAAGGTCTTTTCCAACCTTGTGATTCTGTGATCCATTCTTGAACTTCAAACCCATTTCTCATCACTGCTGAAGGCACACAAATCACCTTCTCCTTCCTGCTCAGCCACATTAACCTCATCAAATAGAGCCTCTAAAAGTTCAGCTGCATCTAAGACATCCTCTGCTCCCTAGCATCTGTAGGACCACCTCCAAGGTGTTGTTCCCCAGCTCTGACCTTCCTGGTACTTTGAGTGGAGAACAGAAGGAAATAATTGCCTGCTGGCTTGGGTTTTCATCTGAGACCACAGGCAACTGCATCTCCTGTGCAGTCAGAGGTCAGCTCTGAAGTTCAAGTGCTGCCTTGTACCCAAGTACTGCCCAAAGTGTTCTGACCTGATGCTCTTAACCACCACATGGTAGATCTGCTATGCTTTGTTTGGTAATTAAGTGTTTATCAGGCCAGCAAGGAGCATTAAAGCTCCACAGGCAGGGCAGTCAGCTGGGATGTGGGAAAGTTGGGTTCGACACAGCAGCTATTAATATTTAATGATCTGTGTGAGATAGAAAGGCTTCAGCAGAAGAGACAAAGGGACATATCCATCCCTGCCTCCCTTCCCAGACTTGTGTTCAGAACCCACACCCATTGGTATGAGTCTATAGGCCAGTCAGCCTCACTTCTGTCCCTGGGAAAGTTATGGAACAGCTTGTTCTGGATGCCATCACCAAGCAACTGGAAGAGAAGAAGGTCATGAGGTGTAGTCAGCATGGATTCACCAAGGGGAGATAGTGCTTGACCAATCTCATAGCCTTCTATGATCTCATCACTGGCTGGGTGGATGGAGGGAGAGCAGTGGGTGTCATCTACCTTGACTTCAGCAAGGCTTTCCATACTGTGTCCCATGACATCCTGATAGAAAAGCTGAGAGAGTATGGGATAGATGAGTGGACAGTGAGGTGGGCTGAGAACTGGCTGTCGGACTGGGCTCAGAGGGTTGTGATCAGTGGAGCAGAATCTGCATGGAGGCCTGTGACTGGCGGTGTCCCCAGGGCTCAGTGTTGGGTCCAGTCCTGTTCAATATCTTCATTGACGACCTTGATGAGAGAATAGCATCCACCCTCAGCAAGTGCCGATGATACAAAACTGGGAGGGGTGGCTGACAGGCAGGACACTGCGCTGCCATCCAGAGACCTGGACAGGTTGGAGAGCTGGGCAGGGAGAAACCAGGTGAGATTCAACAAAAGCAAGTGTCAAGCCTGGTACCTGGGGAGGAACAACCACATGTATCAGTACAGGCTGGGGGATGACCTGCTGGAGAAGAGCTCTGTGGAGAAGGACCTGGGGGGCCTGGTTGAGGACAGGTTGGCCATGAGTCAGCAGTGTGCCCTGGTGGCTAAGAGAGCCAATGGGATCCTGGGGGACATCAGAAGGAGTGTGGTCAGCAGGTCTAAGGAAATGATCCTCCCCCTCTACTCTGCCCTGGTCAGGCCCCACCTGGAGTGTTGTGGCAAGTTCTGGGTGCCCTGGTATAAGAAAGACAGGGATCTCCTGGAGAGAGTCCAGAGAAGGGCTATGAAGATGACGAAGGGCCTGGAACATCTCCCCTACGAGGAAAGGCTGAGAGAGCTGGGGCTGTTCAGCCTGGAGAAAAGAAGAATGAGGGGGGACCTAATCAATGTTTATAAATATCTTAAGTATGGGGTGCAGGGGGAATTGGCCTGCCCCTTTTCAGTGGTCTGTGGGGACAGGACAAGGGGCAATGGCTGCAAATTGGAGCACAGGGAGTTCCACACCAACATGCGGAAGAACTTTTCCCCAGTGAGGGTGAGGGAGCCCTGGGACAGGCTGCCCAGGGAGGTGGAGGAGTCTCCTTCTCTGGAGAGATTCAAGACCCATCTGGACGCCTCTCTGTGCAGTATGAGCTGGGGAGCTGCTTTGGCAGGGGGTTGGACCGGATGATCTCCTGAGGTCCCTTCCAACCCCTACAACTCTGTGATTCTGTGAGTCCTGCAAAGCTGGAACCTGAATCATGTGAATTCCAAAGTTGGGGGCAGGGGTGTGGGGGTATAGCCAGGTCCCTCCACATAATCGCTGACAGGCACTGAGCCCAGCACCAGGAGGAGATTTAGTTAATCCTGACTGAGCTGCAATCCCACTAAGAGGATGCATGGAAACAAGGTATGCATGGAAAATGCTGGAGTTTACCAAAATACCATTTACATTGACACAGGGGGAGAGAAATAAACCCAAAACACTGCTTCTGCATCTCATAAATGCAAGAGATCTGCCCAGCTGTCCTTTGTGGTACCTGTGCTAAGAGAAAAATGCTTCGTTTAGATCCAGCCACATCATCCTCACCTGGAGCAGACTCTGGATGGTTGGTGAGCAGCAGAAACACAGCTGGTTTGGGCATTTATAGTCTGAATACTGGGCTCAGGTGTCTAAAAGTTGGTTTTATGGATTCTCAGTGGCTCTAGTCCTAATATTGTCTCAGCTATTCATCAGTCCTAAAGATCTCAGTGATTTTCATGTTTACCTCAGCCCCCAAGCAGATTTCACTGCCACTTTCATTGCCAGGAAGCATATTTGTTACTAATCTTTTCTGCCCAAGCAATGAATGTTTTTTCCCTGGCACTACATATGTAGCTCAAGAAGTGTTTGGGGATGTTTCTAAAAGAAAACCCTCCCATGAATATTAAACATCCTAATTAAGTGCAGTGAAGTTCCTCCAGGTTTGCAGAGAAATAACTCAAGGCCAACTTCTACCTGATCCAATTTAAAAGCAGTGTTGATCCCTCAGCTTACTGTGGAAATCAAGCTAAAATAACACTGCAACAGCCTCAAAGCTTCTTCTCCTAATCTCCTGACATTCCCATACAGTTTGTTTTCCCTTGTTCCTTTAACACCAGGAGATTAAAACCAAATTGTTTGAACCACACAAGACTCTACATTCACATTGGTAAAGCTTCACAGTCCAGCAGCAGATTGAGGAGGAGATTTAGACTGTTAAGCATGGGTTTGGCTGTCATAGAATCATACTATCACAGACTGGGCTAGGTTGGAAGGGACCCCAAGGATCACACAGTTCCAACCCCCCTGACACAGGCAGGGACACCAACCTTCAGGCCTGGAACTACACAAGGTTGCCCAGGGACCCAGACAACCTGGCCTTCAACACCCCCAGGGATGGGGCACCAACCCCTCTCTGGGCAGCCTGTTCCAGCCCCTCACCACTCTCTCTGCAAAGAACTTCCACCTAAGATCTCATCTAACCCTTCCCTCCTTCAGCTTCAATCCAGCCCCCTTGTCCTTCCAGTCTCTGCCCTTTGAACAAGCTGATTCCCCTCCTGTTTCTCTGCTCCTTTCAGGGACTGGCAGGCTGCAATGAGGTCCCCCCACAGCCTTCTCTTCTCCAGGCTGAACCAGCCCAGCTCCCTCAGCCGCTCTCCATAGGGGAGCTGCTCCAGCCCTCTAATCATCTCCATGGCTCCTCTGACCCCTCTCCAACAGTGCCACATCTTTCTTCTATTGGGGCCCTAGCTCTGGACAAAGGACTCCAGCTGGGGCCTCCCAGGGCAGAGCAGAGAGGGACAAACCCCTCCCTGTCCCTGCTGTCACCCCACTGCTGATGGTGCCCAGGATCCCATCGCCCTTCCCAGCTGCCAGAGCCACTGCTGGCTCATGGGAAGTTCCTCATCCCCCATCGCCCCCAGGTCCTTCTCAGCAGGGCTGCTCTCCAGGAGCTCTTCTCCCAGGCTGTATCTGTCTGGGAATCTTCCAGCCCAAATGCAATACCTGACACTTGGCAGTGTTGAACCTCAGGGAGGACACTTTGGCTGCAGACATGCTCTGAGCAGCTCCCAGAGCACAACGTTATTTTCTGTAGGCTCTGTCTAATACAGTGGACTTTTCATTGAATAAGCATTCATTCTCCCGAGAGGATCATCTGCTGAGGACCAGCTTGCAAACTCCTCTCTGAAACCAGGACAACAGCACCATCTAGCAGAACAGCCCAAAAAATGCTGGAGGCACTGGCTGCCCGTGAAGAGGAGGGAGGACCAGGGCTTGTGATGGCAAGGGAACGAGTTTTGGGTCCAGCAAGTGAAGGTCTCACACACCAATATCCCCATTTCCATCTTCAGACACCTGTCTCAACTTCCCAAGCACCTACTGTTTCTCTCTTAACTTATATCCAAGCATCTCACGGTGCTGCTATGCTGGACCATCATTTTCCAGCATCACTCAGGAGAGGGAAACAGCCTCCACCTTGTACAACTTGTACAACATCACATGACATAACTGCAGAACCACTTCCCTGTGGCATAACCTGGGCTTCAAAAGAAACCACCAAAGCTTTCTACAGGTGGAATGTTCTTTAGAAACTAAATGAGGTGTGGTGCATTGGATCAGTGAAGTTGTGAACACAGGGGGCTGTAGATCAGCTAGAAGGCAAGAAACCCACTCACCAGTATCTTCCTGCTATGAGGGCACTGCTGGGCTAGAATTTCAGAGGAAAACCTTTCAGAAACTGTTTTTCCTAAACTTTTTCTCCCCTCATTTTTCTGAGAAGGGAACTCCATCTCTTTCAAGCTCATACAAGACTCCAAACTGTCATTTACTACATAATACAGTCATAAGAGCCATTATTAATTCTAATAGCCTTTAGACATTTTATTCTCCGATAAATTGGCTTGACAGAATCACAAGGTTGGAAGAGACCTTTAAGATCATCAAGTCCAACTGTTCCTCTCCTAAGCTAAACCAGATCCCTGAGCACCTCATCTCCCCATCTGTTAAACACACCCAGGGGTGGGGACTCAGCCCCCTCCCTGGGCAGCCTGTACCAGGCCCTGACAACTCCTCCAGGGAAGAACTTTTCCCTCTCATCTGAGCTGACCCTGCCCTGGGGCAGCTTGAGCCCATTGCCCCTTGTCCCATCTCCTGTCCCCTGGCTGAAGAGACCATCGCCCACCTCTCTGCACCCTCCTGGCAGGGCAGGGGAGGTGGATGGGGAGAAGGTCTCCCTTCAGCCTCCTCTTCTCCAGGCTCAACATCCCCAGCTCCCTCAGCTGCTTCTCAGAGCATTTGCCCTCCAGCCCCTTCCCCAGCCTGCTTGCCCTTCTCTGGACTCGCTCCAGGACCTCAATGTCCTTCTGATGGGGAGGAGCCCAGAACTGGACCCAGCACTCGAGGTGCAGCCTCACCAATGCGGAGTGCAGGGGCACAATTCCCTCCCCAGACCTACTGGCCACACTATTTCTGACACAAGCCAGGATGCCATTGGCCTTCTTGGCCATCCAGCCACACTGCTGGCTCATGTTCATTCAGCAGTCACCCAACACCCCCAGGTCCTTCTCTGCCTGACAGCTCTCCAGCCAGTCTCCCCCAGCCTGTAGCGCTGCTAGGGGTTGTTCTGTCCCATGTGCAGCACTCTACACTTGGCCTTGATAAACGTCATCCCATCAGTCCAGTCTGTTCAGATCCCTCTGAAGGGGATCTGAAGTGCTTCCTCACACTATCCCGTTTTGTAGCAACACTGGAAACTGGAAGAACAGCCCTGCCAATCAGAACTTGTACCATGTAGTGGAGACATGAGGAAGGCTTCTGGCTCATACAACTATATGCACTTGTTGTATACAACAAGTAGCTCTTGCTTCTCTCCTTGCTTCCATCTTGCTTCTCTCCCTAGGGATAGGAGAGTGGGATATTAATGAGTTATCCAAATTAAAAAGGTGATTTAAGCAGCATTATTTCTTCTTTGGCCCAGCCTATGTGCTCATGGGCAGCTCTAAATTTCAACCTTCCCTTTCCCCAAATGGAAAATTGATTCAAACATCTAAAGCCCTGCACAAGCCCAATTGTGAGAAATTCTCTGTCAGTATTGTAATGAATGGAAATTTATACTTGCCAATCTGTTTTTTTTCTGCTTGGTTTTTACTCTCCATGCAGGAAAAAATAATGACACTCTCCCATCAGGTTCTCCTCAGTGCCTTGTAATTACATTTCTGATATTGCTCATACCTGTAAAATGAAAACTTGCTTGATTTTATGCTGAAACCAGGACTCACTTAGCCTGCCCTCCACATTTTATAGAGCTATGCAATTCCTTCTAACACAGGAAAGGTTTTTTCCCTGTGGTAATTACCCTCACAGCAGGATATGTGCCTCCTCAGCCTCGTCTGAAATTGCTGGCTTCAGGCATTGTCTTTCAGTCTTACTTCTGATTTCTGTGGCACATTCTCCTCAGTAGAAGTTATGCCTTCCTGGCAAGATTCAGGCTCTTTAGGAAGGACGAGAGGGGCAGGTGAGGAAAGGGTGTCACACTCTATGTCAAATCAAAAGGAGCATAGTCAGCAGGTCAAAGGAGGGGAGGCTGCAGGAGGACCTCATTGCAGCCTGCCAGTCCCTGAAGGGAGCAGAGAACCAGGAGGGGAATCAGCTTGTTCAAAGGGCAGAGACTGGCAGGGCAAGGGGGCTGGAGTGAAGCTGAAGAAGGGAAGGGTTAGATGAGATCTTAGGTGGAAGTTCTTTGCAGAGAGACTGGTGAGGGGCTGGAACAGGCTGCCCAGAGAGGTGGTGGATGCCCCATCCCTGGGGATGTTGAAGACCAGGTTGGCTGGGGCCCTGCGCTGCTTTGTGTAGCTCCAGGCCTGGAGGTTGGTGTCCCTGCCTGTGGCAGGGGGCTGGAGCTCTGTGATCCTTCAGGTCCCTTCCAACCCAGACCAATCTGTGATTCTATGATTCTTTGATCCTATTGAGTGTGCCCAAAATATTGAGCTTAATGGAAAACCTGTGTTACAGAAGTGCATGAGAAAGAGGAACGTGAGCTGTATAGAAAGTGACTAGCGACTCAGAGTGGTGGGAGAATTATGGATGGTCCTGGGCTGTGTCTGGATTGTAATGGGTGGAAAATGGTGAGGAGGATTTAAGTCATGCATTTGTGTATGACTGAGAGAGCATGGGATAGATGAGTGGACAGTGAGGTGGGTTGAGAACTGGCTGTCAGATAGAGCTGAGAGGGTGGGGATCAGTGCTGCAGAGTTTGGCTGGAGACCTGTGACTAGTGGTGTCCCCCAGGGCTCAGTATTGGGTCCAGTCCTGTTCAATATCTTCATTGACGACCTTGATGAGAGAATAGCATCCACCCTCAGCAAATGCTGATGATACAAAGCTGGGAGGAGTGGCTTGCACGCAGGACACTGCGCTGCCATCCAGAGAGATCTGGCCAGGCTGAAGAGCTGGGCAGGGAGAAACCAGAGGAGGTTTGATAAAAGCAAGTGGAGAGTCTGGCACCTGGAAAGGAATAACCACTGGAATCAGTACAGGCTGGGGGTGACCTGCTGGAGAGGAGCTCTGAGGAGAAGAACCTGGGGGTTCTGGTTGATGACAGGTTGGCCATGAGCCAGCAGTGTGCCCTGGTGGCTGAGAGAGACAATGGGATCCTGGGGGGCATCAGGAGGAGTGTGGCCAGCAGGTCACAGGAGGGGATCCTCCCCCTCTACTCTGCCCTGATCAGGCCCCACCTGGAGTGCTGTGGCCAGTTCTGGGCTCCCTGGGATCAAACAGCCAGGGATCTCCTGGAGAGAGTCCACAGGAGGATACAAATATGATGAAAGGCCTGGAGCATCTCCCCTGTGAGGAAAGGCTGAATGAGCTGGGGCTGTTCAGCCTTGAGAAAAGAAGCCTGAGAAGGGATCTGATTAATGTTTATCAATAGCTGAAGGGTGGGACACAGGGGGACATGGCCAGCCTCTTCTCAGTGTCTGTGGGGACAGGACAAGGGGTGATGGCCTCAAGATGGAGCAGAGGGAGTTCCACAACAATCTGGGGAAGAACTTCTTCCTGGTGAGGGTGAGGGAGCCCTGGGACAGTCTGCCCAGGAGGGTGTGGAGTCTCCTTCTCTGGACATATTCCAGCCCCATCTGGATGTCTCCCTGTGCGACCTGTCCTAGGGACCCTGCTTTGGCAGGGGGTTAGACCAGATGAGCTCTGGTGTTCTCTTCCAACCCCTACAGCTCTGTGAGTCTGTGTAGCAAGGGAGAGTTTCCACGAGTAATTTTATGGATAATAGATAACATATGAAACCTGTGGCTTAAAAAACAACAAACCCCTATGCTAGAAGGCATAAATTGTTCACTAGTTGCATTCTGATTAGGGAGAGCTTCCATCCATGCAGATGTATTGACCCAGTTAGTTGGTTTTCCTCATTTAGAGACACAACTGTTACTGGAGAGAGTTCAGCTTGATGGTTTTACACCCACTTCACCTTTTTCTTCTGTTCCCACTGTTATCTCAGCAGTTGGATGCCTCTGAACTGCTTCCAAAATAACACAAAATCCAAAGCTGATTGCCCAGCTCATTAGGTTTGGATCTGAAACATGTAGGCCACAAGAAAACTGAAATAACTGAGAAATTTATGTAATTTAGTTTTTTACCAGAGGAAATGGTCAAATTTAAATTTAGGAATATACTTGTAAACAACTCCCCCTCCCCCACCCCAAATTCCTGTCAACTTTAATCCCTGAGCAAGTATTTGGAGTGTAGCTGAAAGCCACTTGCCCCAGGGGAAGGGGCAGAGGGAACTTTTAATGGCAATGTTAACCTGACCTTATCTACAGAAGCTGCTTTAACATGAGTTACAAGCAGAGAGAAATGTCAATATCAGTCAGGGTAATGCACGAGTGGTTTCTGACATGAGAGGATAAGGATAGTTGATCTTTAACCAATTTTTGTGTAGGGAAGATTTCTGCTTGACACTTGACATCTCCTTGCAGCCATCTTCCATCATATCTTGTTGGCTTTTCTCCTTGGAAAAGGAGATAAATAAGATTGGATGCCAAATATCAAGGTTGTCTTCTAATTAGAATCATAGAATCACAGACTGGTCTGGGTTGGGAGGGACCCCAAGGATCACAGAGCTCCAACTCCCCTGCCACAGGCAGGGACACCAACCTCCAGGTCTGGAGCTACACAAGCTTGCCCAGGGACCCATCCAACCTGGCCTTCAACACCCCCAGGGATGAGGCACCCACCCCCTCTCTGGGCAGCCCCTTCCAGCCCCTCACCACTCTCTCTGCAAAGAACTTCCCCCTAAGATCTCATCTAACCCTTCCCTCCTTCAGCTTCACTCCATCTCCCTTGTCCTGCCACTCTCTGCCCTTTGAACAAGCTGATTCCCCTCCTGGTTCTCTGCTCCCTTCAGGGACCGGCAGGCTGCAATGAGGTCCCCCCACAGCCTTCTCTTCTCCAGGCTGAACCAGCCCAACTCCCTCAGCCTCTCTCCATAGGGGAGCTGCTCCAGCCCTCTGAGCATCTCCATGGCTCCTCTGATCCCTCTCCAACAGTCCCACATCTTTCTTGTATTGGGGCCCCAGCTCTGGACACAGGACTCCAGGAGGGCAGAGCAGAGAGGGACAATCCCCTCCAGAGTAGAGAGGGACAATCACCTCCTGGTCCCTGCTGGCCACCCAGCTCTTCCTCAGTTCAGATTTATTCCTCCAATAATTTCTATTCATTTACATTTCCATTCATTTACATCCACAGTGATTTAAAGCTTTGGGTAACTCTGCCTCTAACAGTCCCAAAATGATGCTTCAGTGGTCAATGCCATTTTCTTCCCTGCACAAAGGAAGCATTGACATAACCTGACCAGTTGAGCTGATAGATGTCCAACCAGTCATCACCTCTTTGTCTATTGAAACAAGGTCAATATTCAATTACCCAGAGTTCTGTGCACAGCTTCCACACTAGGAGAGCGTCATATTTCATGATTTCTGAGAAAGATTTGAACCTGAGTGCCTCAGAGGTCCAAAAAGTTTTCCAAGGTTTAAGTGACATGAGAAAACTCAGATGAGTTCTAAACAGAGACTAAGAGAGTTCACTCAGTCAACTTGCCCCAACAGCTGATCCATGGGGCTGTTTCAATTACCCCATCCTGGGGTTACAAAAGCCCCTCTAGTTTTCTGTTTAGAAAACCCTTTGACTTACCACCATTTCTGAAGAGCTTATAAGACTAGAGTAGAAAACCATGCCCCAAAATATCCCTACTCTCCATGCAGTTCCCAAGAACAAGTTGTAACCGCTGCGTTGACTGTTCCCCTACCACTCCACCCACCAGCTGTGTTTGGCTTCTCTTCAGGTATGACCAGTATTTCTAAAGAGAAAAAGTTTATATACATGGCTTCCACACTGCTCTGGGTTCAGCTTAGTTCTGGCCCCAGGACCTTGAAGCAGTCAGACACAATGTTCTCAGGCTGCTAGTTAGGAAGGCAGTGAAGAGAGGCTCACCAGCTACAATCCCACCTCACCCTTATGCCCCTAGGATTATTATCCACATACAGATCACTCACTGTTTTGGTTGGTCACCAACTCCTTCTTCATCTTCCGACCAAGTGAAGGTCATCGTCTTCACTTTCTCTCTTGGAAAGGGCTGGAGCTGAGCTTAAATAGGCTCCTGGGGCATCACTGTAGATCCAGCCCTGAGGTTGGTGGCCCTGCCTGTGGCAGGGGGGTTGGAGATCTATGATCCTTGTGGTCCCATCCAACCCATGCCATTCTATGAGTCTACGATTCTATGATTCTATGATTATGTGTCCTGCACCCCAGATCTGCTGTTCTCCTTTATTCCAAATGCTTCTTGCCGTTCTGTTCTGGCCAATAATTAATCAGGAGCTATTTATCTTTGATGTACTTCCACTTAGGGATGGAAAACTTTCATGGATACTCTGCAGCTTGGTGCTTATCATGAAAAAAAGAGACTTTCCCCATGCACTAGGCAGAAAGAGTATGTTTAAAGACAATGGAAAACTGCTTGTGCTAACTTCTGTGGGCCAAATCCTCAGCCCCTGTACAGGGTTACACCAGGTGACAAGTGCTGAGGACCCTATTGGTGCCCAGCAGCATCCTCAGGTGAGTGCTTTGGCTTTTTTTGGACAGGTCATCTAAAGTAACATTAGATTGAGTATCACTGTTCTCAGTATTCATCATTCTTAGAGCAAATGGATGTTTTTTTCTTCCTGGGCCACTAAATTTTAGTAAGAGACTGTGATGCCTCAGTGAGCAGGATCATGGCCCAGTTGGCACATCTAACTTAAGAGGAAACTCATAGAGCTCAGAGAAAACACCAAGGTATAAAATAAGCAGACAAGGACATTTAAGCTTGAAGATCACAGAATCACAAGGTTGGAAAAGCCTTTGAAGATCATCGAGTCCAACTGTTCCTGTGCTAAACCAGATCCCTGAGCACCTCATCTCCCCTCTGTTAAACACACCCAGGGGTGGGGACTCAGCCCCCTCCCTGGGCAGCCTGTTCCAGGCCATGGCAACTCCTCCGGGGAAGAACTTTTCCCTCCCATCTGAGCTGACCCTGCCCTGGGGCAGCTTGAGCCCATTGCCCCTTGTCCCATCTCCTGGCCCTCTCTGCACCCTCCTGGCAGGGCAGTGTAGGCGCTGATAAGGTCAAGAAGCATGTAAGAACTCTTTCTATTTTCCTGATTGTGCATTTTGGGTTCTTCCTCCCTGTTTCAGACCCAAGAGGCCATGTGCTGACCCTCTCTTAGGTATGTCTCTAACTCCAGAATGCAAGTGGAGAGGTTCATAGGGATCCAGATGCTAGAACTCCAGGGACACAGGAGGTTATTGCTGCAGCAATGTGACTGGGCTCCTTTCCCACCAGTTTTGAGGCTCGAAAAGCAGTTAAATCTTCTCCTGCCCAGTGTCTAGGGGCTGCTGAGCAAGGAGGTGTGGGAGACAAGCTGGACACCTAAAACCACAATATCTCATAGGAAGGCAGACACCTGTTTGTATGGTAAACAAGTGTTTGGGTTACACTGAGACTGATGGAAATAACGTGACCCAAAGCATCCAAAAACTCACAAGCTGGGGAAAAGACAAATGGAGCTCCTTGAAAATCAGGAAGGGGTGTTGTTGTACTCCTGAAGGAAACACAACGGAAGGAGAGGAAGCCACTCAGAGGGATCTTGACAGGATGGAAAGCTGGGCCCGGGTGAACCTAATGAGGTTCAACACTGCCAAGTGTCAGGTGTTGCACTTGGGCTGGAGGAATCTCAGACACAGATACAGACTGGGAGAAGAACTCCTGGAGAGCAGCCCTGTGAGAAGGACCTGGGGGTTATGGGGGATGAGGAACTTCCCATGAGTCCTGTGGCCAGAGCTGGGGCCCCAATACAAGGAAGATGTGGGACTGTTGGAGAGGGGTCAGAGGAGCCACGGAGGTGCTCAGAGGGCCCTGGGGCAACCTTGTGTAGCTCCAGGCCTGGAGGTTGGTGTCCCTGCCAGTGGAAGGGGGGTTGGAGCTCTGTGATCCTTGGGGTCCCTTCCAACCCAGACCAGTCTGGGATTTTATGATTCTGTCCGCTAACAAGCAATGATTGCATATTTGTGTTACATTTATTAACATCTTCCTCACCTCTAAAAAAATTACCGTCTGTAGAGTATTAGCAGCTCAAAACACACTTCTGTTGTTAAATACGATTTCTTCTAATTTAGCTACTTCGTTTTACCTAGTGCAGCCTAATTCACTCTACCAAGTGATTGCCCAGGCTGTTCTGTTACATGTGCTGGTATTTATGTATGGAAAAAAGCACCCCAACCAACAACCCAAACAGCTTTTCCAGTTCTTTTCAAGTAATTCAAACCCCAGTCCCAAGTTAAATCAATTAGAGCTGCAGTGCTGGGATTTGTCACACACTCATGTAGCTCCAAATGGTTTCATTTTCCTTCCTCTTGCTGGGTAAATGGGAACTATCTTCAGAGTGGGTGTTGATAGGAACTTTACCTTGCCCGAAGTCTTGTGGCTATGAAATAAAAGTTAGGATGCTGCCAAATTTTAAAGCTGTTCCTCTCTCTGATCTCCATCACAGCAGCTCCCATCAGATTAGGGGCTTTTTCTTGCCCTTTATGCTTTCCAGATTTACCCCTCAGCTACTGAGGCTGAAATTTGGGGCTGCACTGGGGCAAACAGGACAGCAACAAAAGAAAAGTGATGCTTCACCCCTGTAAAAATCAGCGTTTCCCTCATTTTTGTATGAGCCGTGGTCCAGCATTGTTGCCCCATGATTCCCAGGGTGATTGCTGTCCTTCCAATTGGTCACCAAAAAAGTAGTTTGAGGATGTTACAGACACCAACCTCCAGGCCTGGAGCTACATAAGATTGCCCAGGGCCCCATCCAACCCGGCCTTGAAATCTGCTGGTGGGAACTAGGTCTTGGGCAACTGGCCACTGAGATCCTCCCATGCAGTAGATCTTGCATGCATTTGTTCACAGGGTACTTAAAAAGCCCTTCCAGCATATTTCTCCAATTGCAGAGAGGTCACAGGATCACAGAATCACAAGGTTGGAAAAGATCTTTAAGATCATCAAGTCCAACCATCCCCATCCTAAGCTAAACCAGATCCCTGAGCACCTCATCTCCCCATCTGTTAAACACACCCAGGGGGTGGGGACTCAGCCCCCTCCCTGGGCAGCCTGTGCCAGGCCCTGACAACTCTTGCAGGGAAGAACTTTGCCCTCCCATCTGAGCTGACCCTGCCCTGGGGCAGCTTGAGCCCATTGCCCCTTGTCCCATCTCCTGTCCCCTGGCTGAAGAGAACATCGCCCACCTCTCTGCACCCTCCTGGCAGGGCAGGGGAGGTGGATGGGGAGAAGGTCTGCCCTCAGCCTCCTCTTCTCCAGGCTGAACACCCCCAGCTCCCTCAGCTGCTCCTCAGAGGATTTGCCCTCCAGCCCCTTCCCTAGCCTGCTTGCCCTTCTCTAGACTCACTCCAGGACCTCAATGTCCTTCTGATGGTGAGGAGCCCAGAACTGTGATCCGAGAATATAGAATATAGAATTATAGAATTGACCCGGGGTATAGAATCACAGTACATGTATAGTATAGCACAATTAGGGAAAACAACTCTTGCATAGCTAGACAATGATGTAGAATAGCTTGAAAGCCTTGTACTTTCCAGGATAAAATTAAGATAAAGGGCAAGGACTGGAGGATGGAATAATAGGTACCCATCTCCGTCGTCTCCGCCTAAACAAAAGAAACAGAAGACTGATAACAGACTTGATGTACGAATAGGACCAAAACATTCCGAGGAAAGCAGACAGTCAACAAGGTCATACGCTAACTCAGACCGATAAGAACGTTGCAAACATCAAGACCAGCACATTCCAGGCGAAGGGTGAAAAATATGTCATGAGGTAGACTCGGAGCCTTCTGCCCAAAGACCACCGAACCCCTTGCCCACAATTTTTTTAAAAAGATCTGCGCAAGCGCGAAGGACTGATAAGCCAATTAGCATGTGAAGCGAGAGTAGGCGGGGTTAGGTAATTAATATGTATAGGCGTTAGTTGAATATTCATTGTTTGATTGTATAAGTATGGGATAGTTTCGCTGCTCCGGGGAGCACGTTTGTGGTGGAGCGATCCCCCGTGCCCCTGCGCGCAATAAACATACCTTCTTTATAACTTTCGAGTTATAGAGTCTATTTCCGTACGTCAAACTGGACCCAACACTCGAGGTGCAGCCTCACCAATGCCCAGTCCAGGGGCACAATCCCCTCCCCAGACCTACTGGCCACACTATTGCTGACAAAGCCAGGATGCCATTGCCCTCCCAGGTGGGCACACTGCTGGCTCACATTCAGTCAGCAGTCACACAACACTCCTACCAGCCCCACAAAGCTCCCTGCAGAAAAAAAAAGGTCTTTGAAATATTGGTTGTCACATATCATTTGAGGGGGAAAAAAACCATGAAAACATTACCTTTTATAATAAACAACTCTTCAGCTTACAATTTCTGCTCAATGGAAGGAGTTATTTAAGTGAAATGTAAAGGAAATCCATGCATAATATACATTTCCATTAAATATTTCTGCTTCACACTAGCAGTTTTAAGCAAAAGAGTGAGTAAACATTCCCTGGGTGTACATTTCCATTAGGTATGTTTGTAAGGTAGAGATTTTTATGATTATTACAGTGATTTTTCCCTCATAAAAGCTCCATAAGCATTTTTAATCCTTTGTGGCTTATGAAAGCTCGTGTTTACATTTGTGGTAATCCTGAATTGTGAGGGAGGGTTCTGTCATTTGGGGAGAAATGGGACCAAATAACCCCTTCCCTTAAAAATATAACTCCACACTTGGATCCAGGCTTGCCATGGTGGACACAAGCAGTTCTTTATTTTATCTCAGCCAGATTTATCTCAGCCCTTTGTAAAGCATCCCTGCTCCACCACCAGCATCTCTCAATGGGCTTTTAGGAAGATCTCCATGGGAAGCAGGGATTTAGCCCATTTTATATATATATATATATATATTTGGACATTTTCCCGCAGCAATGAGTTGTGTGGTTTTGCCTCTCAGATCCTTCCTCCACCCCTGTGTTTCTTCTTCCCCCACTGGACTAGGAGATTTGGGTGGGCTCAGGCAAACACCCAACCTAGGGTGTTAAATTTATTGGCAGCATTTACTCCAGATGCCTCTTTTTTAATGCCTTTAAATGAACGTGGATCAAACTACAACATCTTGGTCCCTTCCATGAAGGAGTAAGTTAACTACCTGCATATCCCAAAGTTAACAGGGACCTTCTGCTATTGCAATAAATAAAATATGACAACTGCTTTTACTGCTACATATGAAAATACATGTTGTGAAATGCACAGTGGGGTCCCAGGCAGGAGTTGCCTCTGTTTTCTTTGCCTTTTAGTGATGTGATGCAGAGTTGCCATGGGACCTCTTTTGGTTTTGGGAATCCTTTTTTTTTTTTTACCAATGCTGGGAACAGCCTAAAGCATTAAAAATAGGCACTTCATTATTTTACACTTCTGAATAATTTGTAAATGTTTTTTACTGGGGTGTACTGTGAGAACAAGACTCAGGTCATGGAACTCAAATAGGTTAAGTCAAGGTCGTAACAGTAACATGGCTTCTTCTTGTGTCTGTGTCTCCCAAAAGTGTCAGCAAGCCAAAAAGGGGTCCTCAGAAAATTTATTTGTGCTCAATTAGAAGAAAGAAGAAGATGGATGAGCTGGTTATAATCTTACGGAATCACAGAATGCTTTAGGTTGGAAGGGATCTCAAAGATCTCCTAGTTCCAACCCCCCTGCCATGGGCAAGGATACTTTCCACAAGACCAGGTTGCCCAAAGCTCTATCCAACCTTGGCTTGAACATTTCCAGGGATGAGGCTTCCACAACCTTTCTGGCCACCCTGTGCCAGGATCTCCCCTTCTGGATGCCCAGGGAGGGCTGGGATGTTGAGCAGAGGATGCTGGTGGTTAAATAAGCCTGCAGCTATTAATGGGTATTATCTTGCCATGTAAGTTGGGATGTTTTTCAGTTTGAATGGATATCCTAGTTACAGGCTATGAAAAATCTGCAGCATTTTGGGCTCCTTTCACAATATTTGTGTATCTATAACCTGGAGAGAGACCAAGCCTTGCTGTGCCTCTCAGAAGGATTTTTGTTTCTGATGCCCTGTAGCATGCCGAGCACACAGCTCACAGAGAAGTTTTTAAGCTCTAACTACCCAAGCAAGCTGAGCTGAGCAATATTCTCTGCTTTTTTTGCTTATCAGAGTCTCCAGCACAAATCCTCCAGGGTGCCTGAGCTGCACTTTTCCCACAGCCTGACCTCCACTTCCCAATGTGGGCTTGGAGAGAACCCAGCAGCCCGAAGGAAAACAGAGCAAAACCCTGAGTGCCTTCACCTTCTGCCATGCCAAAACTTCTCAGGATCATTAATTTCTCATCAATGGGTTGGGAAATACAAGCCTTTTGCTTGAAGACAAGATATGAGTTGGTGGCAAACTTGATCTCGTGTGAGCCTCTCTTAGAAAAGCAACAATTAGCTGAGCTTAGCAACAGCTTTGAGGTCTCAGTGTTGCCCTGCAGCAGTTGAAGAAGTTGGGGTTTTCCCAGAAAGCACATGCCCATTGTGGAGAGCAATCAGGCTGAGCTCATTGAAGAGCAGCTGGATTGTCATGGTGTTGGCTGAGGTGCAATTTCCAATCTCATGAATCTGATCACCCATCAGTTATTATCCATCAGCGCAGCACATGGGTTGCACACCACATTACAGCCTCCTCAGCTGCCAAGCTGTGGGATTCATTGCCAGCACGGTGAAAAACCCTTTGAGTGCCATCTCCACCCCCTAGTTTAATAACAACTCATCTCTCCGATGGACTTCTCTGTAAAGCTAAGACATAGGTGATGCTTGGAACATGCTTTCCTCAAGCTGCCACTTGATGTTGAAGAAGGAGTGAGAAGGAATTGTGACAAAGCAAAAAAAAACCCCTTGTTCTCAAGGTTTTTCCACAAGGCACAACCAATGGAAAACTTCTTGCTACTTTCCTAATCATAGAATCATCAAATGGGCTGGATTGGAAGGGACCCGAAGGATCACAGAGCTCCAACTCCCCTGCCACAGGCAGGACCAGCAACCTCCAGGCCTGGAGCTACACAAGGTTGCCCAGGGACCCATAAAACCTGGCCTTGAAAAATGTAATTACAGTAAGAAAACACTCAAAACTTGTCTACTCCAGGCTCTACATGCTGTAGTACTGATACGTCAAATGCTTGGTGCCACTGGGAAAGGATTTCCCAATCTCCCCTGTGAGGAAAGGCTGAGTGACCTGGGGCTGTTCAGCCTTGAGAAAAGAAGCCTGAGAGGGGATCTGATCAATGGTTATCAATAGCTGAAGGGTGGGACACAGGGGGACATGGGCAGCCTCTTCTCAGTGTCTGTGGGGACAGGACAAGGGGTGATGGCCTCAAGTTGGAGCACAGGGAGTTCCACGTCAATCTGGGGAAGAACTTCTTCCCAGTGAGGGTGAGGGAGCCCTGGGACAGTCTGCCCAGGGGGGTGTGGAGTCTCCTTCTCTGGAGATATTCCAGCCCCATCTGGACACTGACCTGTGTGACCTGTCCTAGGGTCCCTGCTTTGGCAGGGGGTTGGACCTGATGATCTCTGGAGGTCCCTTCCAACCCCTATGATCTGTGATTCTGTGACCTGCAAAACCTCATGTAAATAGCAACAGGTGATGGTTCTTGCTGTTGCTGCTGAGGAGCATCATCTTCCTTTTAGATAACATGAGGCAGATGTAGAAAGATGATGTCACTTACTGCAACTCCTGTCTGGATAATATTATTTACATACTTATGCGATGCTTCCTGCTGTATGATGTGATGAGTGCCTAAAAATAGTTGCCCTGGATTGATTTTGCATCCTGAAAATCAGAATCATAGAATCACAGACTGGTCTGGGTTGGAAGGGACCACAAGGATCACAGAGCTCTAACACCCCTGCCAATGGCAGGTGCCACCAGCCTCCAGGCCTGGAGCTACATAAGATTGCCCAGGGCCCCATCCAACCCGGCCTTGAAATCTGCTGGTGGGAACTAGGTCTTGGGCAACTGGCCACTGAGATCTGCCCATGCAGTAGATCTTGCATGCATTTGTTCACAGGGTACTTAATATGGCCTTCCAGCATATTTCTCCAATTGCAGAGAGGTCACAGGATCACAGAATCACAAGGTTGGAAAAGACTTTTAAGATCATCGAGTCCAACCGTTCCTGTCCTGTGCTAAACCAGATCCCTGAGCACCTCATCTCCCCATCTGCTAAACACACCCAGGGCTGGGGACTCAGCCCCCTCCCTGGGCAGCCTGTGCCAGGCCCTGACAACTCCTCCAGGGAAGAACTTTTCCCTCCCATCTGAGCTGACCCTGCCCTGAGGCAGCTTGAGCCCATTGCCCCTTGTCCCATCTCCTGTCCCCTGGCTGAAGAGACCATCGCCCACCTCTCTGCACCCTCCTGGCAGGGCAGGGGAGGTGGATGGGGAGAAGGTCTCCCCTCAGCCTCCTGTTCTCCAGGCTGAACACCCCCAGCTCCCTCAGCTGCTTCTCAGAGCATTTGCCCTCCAGCCCCTTCCCCAGCCTGCTTGCCCTTCTCTGGACTCGCTCCAAGATCTCAATGTCCTTCTGATGGGGAGGAGCCCAGAACTGGACCCAGCACTTGATGTGCAGCCTCACCAATGCCCAGCCCAGGGGCACAATCCCCTCCCCAGACCTACTGGCCACACTATTTCTGACACAAGCCAGGATGCCATTGGCCTTCCTGGCCACCTGGGCACACTGCTGGCTCATGTTCATTCAGCAGTCACCCAACACCCCCAGGTCCTTCTCTGCCTGACAGCTCTCCAGCCAGTCTCCCCCAGCCTGTAATGCTGCAGGGGGTTGTTCTGTCCCATGTGCAGCACTCTATACTTGGCCCTGTTAAACCCCATTGGTCCCATTGGTCTCAGCCCATCTGTCCAGCCTGTTCAGATCCCTCAAGATCAGGTCAGCTATGGTGAAATGAGTAACACAAAGTGCTTGCAAATAGTTATATGTGCCCAGTGTGGTTGGTACCATGGTGTGGCATCCCTGGCCCATGAGCCAGAAAGACAGTGGTGTGAGAGTGATCCTCCTAATTATCTTCAGATTATGTAATTAAATGGTGCTAAATGGGTTCTATGATTCCATGGTCTTCATCAACTCCATAGTGGGACCAAGCGCACCCTCAGCATGTTTGCAGATGACGCCAAGCTGAATGTTGTGGTCAAGATGTCAGAGGGAAGGGATGTCATCCAGAGGTCCAGCTAGAGAGGTGGGTCTGTGCAAACCTCATCAAGTTCAACAAGGCCAAGTGCAGGGTCCTGCCCTTGGGTTGGGACAATCCTCACTGCCAGCACAGGCTGGGGGATGATGTGTTGGAGAGCTGCCCAGAAGAAAAGGACTTTGGGTACTGACAGATGAGAAGCTGGACATGAGCCATCAATGTGCATCTGCAGACCAGAAGGCCAACCCCATCCTGGGCTGCATCCCCAGAATTGTGGCCAGCAGATTAAGAGAGGAGATTCTGCCCCTCTGCTCTGTTCTGGGGACACCTCACCTGGAATATTGTGTCCAGCTTTGTTCAGCACAGGGAGGACATGGATCTGTTGGGGCAGGTCCAGAAGAGGCCATACGTGCTGGATCACCTGTCCTATGAAAACAAGCTGGGAGATGGTTTTAAACTAGAGCAGGGCAAGTTTAGATGGGACATTAGGAAGAAGTTCTTCACTCTGAGGGTGGTGAGACATTGATACAGGCTGCCCAGAGAGGTGGTGGAGGCCCCATCCCTGGAGACATTCAAGGTCAGGCTTGATGGGGCTCTGAGTGACCTGCTCTAGTGAAGGTGTCCCTGCTCACTGCAGGGGGTGGGACTGGATGGGCTTTGAAGGTCCCTTCCAGCCTTTGAGTCTATGAATCTTGTGTGCTTCTGGAGGCAGCCCATGGTCTCAGACCCCTGTGGGCAGAAAGCTGCAGGTCCCTGGCAGGCACTGTCACGCTCCTGCAGCCCCCAGCTCTGCTGCCAGGTACCTCCACATCACCCAATGTGCCATGTAATCAGACTCATTGGAAAGTGCTATCAAATGGTAATTATCATGATTTGCATAAATAGAGGTGAGCTCAGCAGCAGCAGCTGCTCCCGCCAAGCCTGGGCACAGCATGAAATGTCTGTGCTGAGCAGCAATTTTGGGGTAGGAAGGGGAGGGGGAGGTGGAGTGGGGGGTGGAAGAGGGAGCCTCAGTGTTGTGTGACACCACCCAGGGCTGTGCTGTGCACCTTGTCCCTGTGAGGTTCCCCTTTTGGGCTGAATTGCTGGGTGATGTAATAGGATGTCCTCAGCCTCTGCATCCCCCCCTCTGACCTACTCAGTGGTTCTTGGGGATGTGGTTTAGTGGTGGACTTGGCAGTGCCAGCTTAATGGTTGGACTTGATGATCTCAAAGGTCTTTTCCAACCAAAACCATCATGTGATTTATGATTCTTCCTCCCTCTGCCCTCCCATAGGGTTACTCACCTGCACCCAGACATGCTACGCAATGCAACCATCTCATGAAACTGGGACAGTGTCAGGATGGAATTTAAGAAACCAAGGGCGGTTTCATTGCCTCCTCAACCCTCAACAGGCCTTTAAATACACCTCTTTATTCAGTTTTAGCTCGATGTGAACATGCTCCTGGTTTAAACCCCTGGCTAGGGTGTTGTTTGGGGATGGTGCTGCTCAAAAGAGCAGAGACAAGGAAGATGTTACTGCCTTCTTGCTGTAACTGGGACCTTTTTCCTTTGCTGCCCAGAAATCTCTTATTGGCTGTTGGTGACAGCAGAACCAAAGGTTATAGATGCATTCAATTCCTTGTTTCATTTGATTGGGAAAAGGAGAAAGGGGAGGGGTTTTTTTTGTTGGCTTGGAGTTTTGTTTCTGGCTTGTTTTTTGGAGTTTTTTGGGTTTTTTTTAAAGAGGCAGTTTAAGTTTTCAAATGAAAAACAAAAAGGGAAGGAGCAATTCACCCAGTTTTGACAGCACACTCCATCATTCGCTCCTCTTCCAGGAACAAAAATGAATTTGCAAAAAAAAACCCCAAACCCCACAGCCCTAAAGTCAATGGGAGGTACAAACCTCCTCCCAAGGGAAATATTCCTCTATTTTTTTTGGAAACAAATGTGAAGAATGAGTGCAAATGCACACTGACATCCCCTGTGTGCTTCCTCTGAGCCGTGGCTTTTCCTCACTGTCTTCCCAAATGAATGCAGGGGCACGGACATGTGTGCACCCTCTCCTCCCCATCCTCCACCCCACCAGCTGTTGGTACCTAACAAGTCACTTGTCCTTTGGAAATAATTACTGTCTATAGTGGGTTTGGAGAGGGCTGAGGCTGTGCTTCCCATAATAATGAAGGAGAGAAAGGCAGTCACAGTATCACAGGATCATAGGGGTTGGGAGGGACCTCCAGAACTCATCAGATCCAACCCCCTGCCAAAGCAGGGTCCCTAGGACAGGGAACACAGGTCGGTGTCCAGATGGGGCTGGAATATCTCCAGAGAAGGAGACTCCACACCCCCTGGGCAGCCTGTCCCAGGGCTCCATCACCCTCACTGGGAAAAAGTTCTTCAACATATCGTTGTGGAACTCCCTGTGCTCCATCTTGAGGCCATCACCCCTTGTCCTGTCCCCACAGACACTGAGAAGAAGCTGGCCATGTCCTCCTGTGTCCCACCCTTCAGATCTTGAGAACCATTGATCAGATCTCCTCTCAGGCTTCTTCTCTCCAGGCTGAACAGCCCCAGGTCACTCAGCCTTTCCTCACAGGGGAGATGCTCCAGGCCTTTAATCATA
This sequence comes from Laterallus jamaicensis coturniculus, assembly GCA_022605575.1. NCBI lineage: Eukaryota > Metazoa > Chordata > Aves > Gruiformes > Rallidae > Laterallus > Laterallus jamaicensis. Next base: position 236,458 of record JAKCOX010000186.1, read on the forward strand.
TTTGTATCCTCTTCTGGACTCTCTCCAGGAGATCCCTGGCTGTTTGATCCCAGGGTGCCCAGAACTGGCCACAACACTCCAGGTGGGGCCTGACCAGGGCAGAGTAGAGGGGAAGGATCCCCTCCTTTGACCTGCCACACCAGCACAGCAGATGAAGACAGGGCAGTCAGGAAGCTCCAAGCAGGCATCAGGTGGGCTGCCTGACAATAGAAAAGGTGACATCAGAAGAGCTAGACAAAGAATTAAAGCACAGGAGTGTAATTAATGCCAGTCAAAATGGTTTTATGGAAAATAGATCTTGTCAAAGAAATGTGATTTCATTCTTTGATGAGATAACACATTTGGTTGATAAAAGTGACTGTGTTGAGGTAATAGACTCCTCTAAAGCGGTTAGTGCAGCACAGGCTGACACTCTGATTAACATTTATCGTGGTAAGCTATCAATAACAAGCACATTAAATGGATGGAGGGCTGGCTAACTGACAGGGCTCTGAGAGGGGCTGTCAGGAGGAAATCAGAAGCAAATGAGGATATTTCCAGTGGGATTCCTCTGCCAAAACCTGTGCTGCAGGCACCCTGTACAACATAAGAGATGGCATGGCAGTTTTTAACCTCATCCTTATCGCTGCCCTGCCAAAACCAGTTTCTCTGCTTTTATATTATTCATGTAATGAAATTACCAGGTGGCTGAAAGGAAGGAGAATATCCTGATTTTGCCAGCTCCTTCACAGAATCCCAGAATCACAAGGTTGGAAAAGACCTTGAAGATCATCATGTCCAACCATTCCCATCCTAAGCTAAACCAGATCCCTGAGCACCTCATCTCCCCATCTGTTAAACACACCCAGGGCTGGGGACTCAGCCCCCTCCCTGGGCAGCCTGTTCCAGGCCCTGACAACTCCTCCAGGGAAGAACTTTGCCCTCCCAGCTGAGCTGACCCTGCCCTGGGGCAGCATGAGCCCATTGCCCCTTGTCCCATCTCCTGTCCCCTGGCTGAAGAGACCATCGCCCCCCTCTCTGCACCCTCCTGGCAGGGCAGGGGAGGTGGATGGGGAGAAGGTCTCCCCTCAGCCTCCTCTTCTCCAGGCTCAACACCCCCAGCTCCCTCAGCTGCTTCTCAGAGCATTTGCCCTCCAGCCCCTTCCCCAGCCTGGTTGCCCTTCTCTGGACTCACCCCAGGACCTCAATGTCCTTCTGATGGGGAGGAGCCCAGAACTGGACCCAGCACTCGAGGTGCAGCCTCGCCAATGCCCAGCCCAGGGGCACAATCCCCTCCCCAGACCTACTGGCCACACTATTTCTGACACAAGCCAGGATGCTATTGGCTTCAACACATGGAAGATCACCAGCAAGGGGATTTTATTCAGGTTTTACACTTAATGTGCAAATATGAGAGCAGTACTGGGAAGGGATATTTAATTGGTAACTTTTTTTAAGCACCTACTTCTTGGCATCCTTCACGGGCTCTCTTTCTCTCTGTAACTCTCCTAAAGACTGAACTGATGAAAGAAACTGGAGCAAGAGCATATCAAGGACAAAGCCAGAATCCAGATTTTAATGAAGCAAACATAACCTTTCACTGAGGCAAACTCACCCTGAGTTTGCCACAAACCTGATTAAAGCCTATACATCTATTCAGTGCAGTGTTTAATTATAGTCAAGCACGTGAGCTCCCTTGGAGTTAGGGATTTTCAGGATTTCTAATAATTTTTCCCTTTCTTTCCTAGGTTTTTGTTGGCTTGCAGCTGACTTATAATGAAATACACTTCAGGCTGAAGCTTGCTGGTGCAAAATGATAACATGGTGGGTGAGAGTGAATTATTTGGGGTAGGGGTGCCTGAACGAAATCCCCCCAGCTTATTTTTGTTTTCCTTCATTATGTTTTTTCTAATGTAGGAGGCACACGGGGTAATTTTCTTGTGGAGACTGGTGATGAGCAGCACACAATTTGATATGAATTTTAGGCGAAGCCATTTATTGGGTGAAATCACACAGATTATACACATTTGTTACTGCAAACGTGTCAAGCTAAAAGACTGCTAATTGGTTACACACACTGTTCACACCACACTGATTGGTTAGTGATTATAACGAGTTCTGATGAACATATCTTATAGCTAAATACTGTTAGTTTACCTTTCTTGCCTAAAAGCAGCCACACATCTGCTTTTTTGACCCTCTTATTATGACTGGTTCTTCACACGTTCCGCTACTCCCAAGTACCTTCCCTCTAACCGCTTCTTGGTTTAGGGTGGCCTGTACCCCTGTCATCAAGGCCTCTGTGTTTTGAGAATGTGATTATTAAGTTCCTCTCAGCATGAGTAACTTCTCTTGTCTTATGGGAACACGAGGGCCTATGTCTTGGGTGAAGAGAGCTAGGCCGTCAGCAGGCCTGCTGTCTTCCCCGACATTTTCTTAGCTGTAAAACTTTTCCAATCACCTCTCCACTACCCAACCGCAAAGCACAGCCAATATCAGAGACCTTTAGAGGTTCACACTTGAGAAGCCATGCTGAGGGCATTTTTGATATGAGAAATGGGCTAAGGGTACAAATGCTGCTTGTCTTTTCAGGCCTGAATGCAAACATGTGAAGTAAATCAGGGAAACCCTCCTGCTCCCAGCCAAGGAACCTCTTAAAGCATTTTTCTGGCTCACATTCAGGCTGCAGGAGGGTAGAGGGACAGGCGGGAGAAGGCAAAACATTGGGGAGGATGCAGGAGGAACTGTAATAAAATGATTTTTACAATTGCTTCCATGATGTATCCCATTTCTCCAGAACCAGAGTTGCAGGACTGGGACCTTAATTCTACCCTGTTCAGGTTTGTTGGAATAACATCAAGACAGCAGCTGTTTTTTAATTAAAAAGGGCTTGTGCATTTTTTGCTTTAGCCTTATTTATTTGCTAAAGGACTTCAGTGTGATTAACGTGCACAGGAGGAGAGGGGTGAAGCTCTCTCTTTGCTCTCAGGTTCAATAAATCTTATGCAAAGAGGTATTGAACTGCAGGCCCCGGTCACAGCAGTGGGAATGGGTGTAATTGTGCACGTTAAGCATTGTCTCCTTGCTCAGTCAGCAAAATTGTCCCCAGTATTGCTGGCCCAGGCCCTCCCTCTCTTAAGACACTGATTTTCTTACATAGCTATGAAGTTATCAGCATTTCCCCTCTGTAAACCTGCAAAAGGAGAGACCTGCTCAGGAACACTGCGCTGCCATCCAGCGAGACCTGGACAGGCTGGAGAGCTGGGCAGGGAGAAACCAGAGGAGGTTTGATAAAAGCAAGTGCAGAGCCTTGCACCTGGGAAGGAATAACCACTTGAATCAGTACAGGCTGGGGGTGACCTGTTGGAGAGGAGCTCTGAAGAGAAGAACCTGGGGCTCCTTGTGGGTGATAGGGTGGCGATGAGCCAGCAGTGTGCCATGGGGTCTGAGAGACACAATGGGATCCTGGAAGGCATCAAAAGGAGTGTGGCCAGCATGTCTGGGGAGGGGATTGTGCCCCTGGACTGGACATTGGTGAGACTGCACATCAAGTGCAGGGTCCAGTTCTGGGCTCCTCCCCATCAGAAGGACATTGAGGTCCTGGAGTGAGTCCAGAGAAGGGCAAGCAGGCTGGGGAAGGGGCTGGAGGCCAAATGCTCTGAGAAGCAGCTGAGGGAGCTGGGGGTGTTGAGCCCGGGGAAGAGGAGTCTGAGGGGAGACCTTCTCCCCATCTACCTCCCCTGCCCTGCCAGGAGGGTGCAGAGAGGTGGGTGATGGTCTCTTCAGCCAGGGGCCAGGAGATGGGACAAGGGGCAATGGGCTCAAGCTGCCTCAGGGCAGGGTCAGCTCAGCTGGGAGGGAAAAGTTCTTCCCTGGAGGAGTTGTCAGGGCCTGGAACAGGCTGCCCAGGGAGGGGGCTGAGTCCCCAGCCCTGGGTGTGTTTAACAGATGGGGAGATGAGGTGCTCAGGGATCTGGTTTAGCTTAGGATGGGAATGGTTGGACTTGATGATCTTCAAGGTCTTTTCCAACCTTGGGATTCTGTGATTCTGTGATACCCGTCTCTGCAGCTAATACCTTCCCATTAAAATGGGTGCTATTTTTATGTCTAATTACAGTCTCCACTTCACAAGTAGACAAAACTGTGTCCCTCCCAGCTTCTAGAGGCACATTTTGGCAAGCCTGTAGGTTCCTCTTAAAGAGCAGACAGGATTTATTTACTCTTTTTTGTTTATTCTTGCCTCACAGGGAAAGTCATTTATCACTTTCCTCTGCTTTGGGAAATCAGGACCTTTGAAGCTGGGGGTTGTATCTACACCGTTCTCCCGTCCTTCACAGTGCCACGTGCCAGGATCCACATCAGGAGCAGCAGTGGCTGGAGCAGTTCCAAAATCAAGCCACCTATTGCAAAATAAATTATCTACAAGCTTTAATCACAGGGCAAACTGAAATCACTAACAGTTTAGATCTCATAGCTCTTCAGACCTGAGTTTGGGTGGCTACAAAACTTCATTGTCATAACCATGAATCTTATTAAAGTCTGAGAAAAATCTGAGTTATTAACGTGGCTCAAATCTTCCTCGTTTTATCTCAGATATGAACCATAGGACAATGTTCCTGGGTTTGGCACATTCCCTCTGAAGCTGGGTATTATTTCTAGTGGCTGTAATTAGGACGTGATGACTTCCAGATCCAAAAAACTAACCCCTCCAGCACAGTCCCCAAAGCAACGATAGCTGGTAGGAGCAGGGAATTTTGCCATTAGAGATGGTCACTTACCATGATCAGAAATTCTCACAGTGTTTTATTTGCTGGCCTTGAACACTCCCCATCCCTGGAGGTGTTCTAGGTCAGGTTGGATGGGGCCCTGGGCAACCTTGTGTAGCTCCAGGCCTGGAGGTTGGTGGCACTGCCTGTAGCAGGGGGTTGGAAGTGTGATCCTTGGGGTCCCTTCCCACCCATGCCATTCTATGATTCAGGACTTCATGACCATCCTGTGTCTTAAAAACCCAGTATTGCCCTTTCCTTGGCTTCACATCACCTTCATCAACCCCGAAGTGATGCAGCCCAAAGTGCACCTACTCCTCGATCTACACAGACCTAAATAAGCTCTACAACCAAGTTCTGTTAATTAGACCTAGAGCTATTTTTCACTCAGTGTATAGTCACACAGTTTTCACATATATAGAAGTCACATATATTGTATCCACCCTCAGCAAGTGCCAATGATACAAAGCTGGGAGGAGTGGCTGACACTCAGGACACTGCGCTGCCATCCAGAGAGACCTGGACAGGCTGGAGAGCTGGGCAGGGAGAAACCAGAGGAGGTTTGATAAAAGCAAGTGCAGAGCCTTACACCTGGGAAGGAATAACTGCTTGGATCAGAACAGGCTGGGGGTGACCTGCTGGAGAAGAGCTCTGAGGAGAAGGACCTGGGGGGCCTGGTGGGTGACAGGTTGGCCATGAGCCAGCAGTGTGCCCTGGGGCTGAGAGAGCCAATGGGATCCTGGGGGGCATCAGGAGGAGTGTGGCCAGCAGGTCAAAGGAGGGGATCCTCCCCCTCTGCTCTGCCCTGGTCAGGCCCCACCTGGAGTATTGTGGCCAGTTCTGGGTACCCTGGGATCAAACAGCCAGGGATCTCCTGGAGAGAGTCCAGAGGAGGATACAAATATGATGAAAAGCCTGGAGCATCTCCCCTGTGAGGAAAGGCTGAGTGACCTGGGGCTGTTCAGCCTGGAGAGAAGAAGCCTGAGAAGGGATCTGATCAATGGTTATCAATAGCTGACGGGTGGGACACAGGGGGACATGGGCAGCCTCTTCTCAGTGTCTGTGGGGACAGGACAAGGGGCGATGGCCTCAAGTTGGAGCACAGAGAGTTCCACACCAATCTGGGGAAGAACTTCTTCTTCTCGGTGAGGGTGAGGGAGCCCTGGGACAGGCTGCCCAGGGGGTGTGGAGTCTCCTTCTCAGGAGATATACCAGCCCCATCTGGACACCGACCTGTGTGCCCTGTCCTAGGGACCCTGCTTTGGCAGGGGGTTGGACTTAATGATCTCTGGAGGTCCCTTCCAACCCCTGTGATTCTGTGATTCTTTGATTCTGTCAGGCTCCAACTATTGAATAACCAGAGTCAGCAAGACACTTCCCATGAGTGTATTAATGTTTGTTTTTTCAACAGGGGTACATTTACACTTTCAATTCTGACGATTTTTGTCCTAAACACAGTTTTTTTGGGGAAAAAAAACCTCAAAAAACAACGTAACCACTGGGCAAATGGATTAGTTGTACCGTATCTGCTACAGGGCTACACATCTTGTGTCCCTAAACAGCATTATCGATGGGCCTGCGGCACACAAAGGCACTGAAGCAACAGTAATGATGGGAAAACCTTACACACAAAAAAGAAAGATGCCTTTTGATGTGTGCTATCCAGTCACCACATCACCTCAGCATGAAGAAGAAGTCCATGAAGCACAGCAGGGTGCTAGAAGAAATTATCATCCTGAAATCTCCCTGTGGAGATCGAGTGTTTCCACCTGATTTTTAAAAATCATGTTTGTTTGTCTTCAAGAGACCGAGTTCTGTACTGATTTTGCTCCACTGAGAGTATACTTTGGAGAAAAATGCCTAAAAGGTAGAGCCTTCACGAAGCACCCACATGCACCATCCATCAGTGAGTCCAGGAGATCCCTGTACAGCTTATTAAAACTTCACAGACCACCCAAGGCTTTCAAGTACCACTCCAAGACAGGTATTTTATATAATAACCACATGTATCAGTACAGGCTGGGGAGTTGGAGAGGAGCTCTGTGGAGAAGGACCTGGTTGGCCTGGTGGATGACAAGTTGGCCATGAGCCAGCAGTGTGCCCTGGGGGCTGAGAGAGACAATGGGATCCTGGGAGCATCAGGAGGAGCGTGGCCAGCTAAACAAAGGAGGGGATCCTCCCCCTCTGCTCTGCTCTGGTCAGGCCCCACCTGGAGTGTTGTGGCCAGTTCTGGGCTCCCTGGGGATCAAACAGCCAGGGATCTCCTGGAGAGAGTCCAGAGGAAGCTGCAAAGATGATGAAAGGCCTGGAGCATCTCCCCTGTGAGGAAAGGCTGAGTGAGCTGGGGCTGTTCAGCCTGGAGAGAAGAAGCCTGAGAAGGGATCTGATCAATGGTTATCAATATCTGAAGGGTGGGACACAGGGGGACATGGACAGCCTCTTCTCAGTGTCTGTGGGGACAGAGCAAGGGGCGATGGCCTCAAGTTGGAGCACAGGAAGTTCCACACCAATCTGGGGAAGAACTTCTTCCCAGTGAGGGTGAGGGAGCCCTGCACAGGCTGCCCAGGGGGTGTGGAGTCTCCTTCTCTGGAGAGATTCCAGCCCCATCTGGACACTGACCTGTGTTCCCTGTCCTAGGGTCCCTGCTTTGGCAGGGGGTTAGACCTGATGATCTCTGGAGGTCCCTTCCAACCCCTACGGTTCTGAGATTCTGATTCTGTGATTTTAAAAGTTTTTAGGCACCTGAAATGTGTCACAATAGATTTCTTACTGAGCCTGGTGAAAACTCAGCCTTGTGACTATTCTTGTCAATGCTAAAAACAACAATCTGAGCACAGGGAAGCTGGGGAACAAGGGCAGAATTAGGCTCCAGCTTAAACGCTTCACTAGAAAAAACTGAGCACACAACAAGTAGCCAACACATGAAGGGAACAACCAGGCTGCTTTAAGTGAAAGGATTCAAGCACCAAGGAATGAATCAGGAACCCTGTATCAGCTCTTGAGATCGGACGTTTTTAACTACAGGCAGGAAAGGTGTCAACCCTCAAAAAATATTCTCCAAGATCTACAATCTGACCATCCCTAGTAGAGCTCATCTACCCTCTCCACAATAAAAGCAAAGGCAATTGGCTGTGGCAGGTGTCCCCAGACAGCTTAATACAACCATAATAAATGGTTTGAAGGAGATCTCTCATGGAGTGAGTTACTTTATTAAAAAGAGCATCTCCATCACTGTTGGTAGTTCAAGGGCAGTCCGATGTATGCCACGTCAGGGACATGCTATGAGCGCTGTAGCTTGAACAATTTATAGCCCCTGCTACAAATTAAAATCCAATAAAGCTTTTATAAAGGCTGCTTTAGGAGTATCAAGTTCCTTCTATGGTGCTCATCTTTGAGGTGATAGATTTGTATAATGACTTTACAGTCGATAAAAGAAATGTGCAGTCCTCTAAACTCCTGTCCATATTGGCCATAAATCTACTGTTTGAAGGTGTAGGCACTATGGGAGGAGTATGGGGTATATCAAATGTACCTGCAGGTGCAATTCAGTTGATGTAGCCAAATTTCTGCCTCTTGGTTCACTTCACTTTGCTTTTTCAAACAGCAAAAATTAAGTTACAGCTTCTGCTGTGGCAGCGGCGTGACTTTGGGGGCAACAAATGCTCCCTGTAAATCCAACACAGTGACTTTGGGGATGCATCCTGCTACTCACCCATAAAGGACCAGCATATTTTTGGATCATGGATTAACAGTATTTGTTTTCCAGCACTCTCCTGCTCAACTCCAATCCTTCCAAAGGCAATTAAACACCCCATGAAAACTGCATTTCTAACATCTGCAGGTAAATTAAAGCCCCAGTTTTGCTTACGTTCTCCAAAACACTGTCTCACCAAATATTGGTGGGATTTGTTTGTTCAGATGGATTGTCATGGGGTCAGAGAGGTAAGGCCTGGACCTGCACCTATTTAACCCCATCCCAAGTCCCTCCATGACACTAGAAGTGGACCGCCTCCCAGAAGAGAAGGAAGACACACAAGGTTCCACATGCAGCTCAATTTCCTACTCCAGTCTTAGGGGTTTTTACTGCTTCAGTGGAACAAAGAGAAGCTGCAGAGTGAGGTAAAAATATTAAAGCAAGAAGGATTACATCCTTAAATGTAAACTGAGATGGAAGATTAAGCCTGAAGAAAGCATTACTTACATGAGGGCCTGTTGGGACCCGTTCCTCACAGCTCACTTCATGCCACCTAAGCAATTTTAACCCTTTGCCTTCCTCTATTGCATCACTCTTATGGAGGACTTTATTAAAGAGCATCATTAAAAGATGAGCTGCATTTCTGAGAGGGATGATTCAAGCTTCTCATGTTTTCTTCAGAATTTAAATAATTTGTGCACTCCCGAATGAAGGCACTACTTTGTTATAGCCTAAAGAAGGGATGACAAGAGCATGATGGTGCTGATGATCTAAAGCTGGGAGGGGTGGCTGACACGCAGGAACACTACGATGCCATCCAGTGAGGACTGGACAGGCTGGAGAGCTGGGCAGGGAGAAACCAGAGGAGGTTTGATTAAAGCAAGTGCAGAGCCTTACACTTGGGAAGGAATAACCACTGGACCCAGTACAGGCTGGGGGATGACCTGCTGGAGAGGAGCTCTGAGGAGAAGAACCTGGTTGGCCTGGTGGGTGACAAGTTGGCCATGAGCAAGCAGTGTGCCCTGGGGGATGAGAGAGACAATGGGATCCTGGGAGCATCAGGAGGAGTGTGGCCAGCAGGTCACAGGAGGTGATCTTCCCCCTCTGCTCTGCCCTGGTCAGGCCCCACCTGGAGTGTTGTGGCCAGTTCTGGGCTCCCTGGGATCAAACAGCCAGGGCTCTCCTGGAGAGAGTCCACAGGAGGCTACAGAGATGATGAAGGGCCTGGAGCATCTCCCCTGTGAGGAAAGGCTGAGTGACCTGGGGCTTTTCAGCCTGGAAGAAAGAAGCCTGAGAAGGGATCTGATCAATGGTTCTCAAGATCTGAAGGGTGGGACACAGGGGGACATGGGCAACCTCTTCTCAGTGTCTGTGGGGACAGGACAAGGGGCAATGGCCTCAAGTTGGAGCACAGGGAGTTCCACACCTGTGGCGTCCAGCAGGAAGCAATATGCAATTCAATATGACTTTTAGGTGAAGCCAGGAAGCCAGGGAGCCAGGAAGCCATTTTATTAGGTGAAATCACCCAGATTCTATACCTTTCTTACTGCAAACATGGCAAGCTAAAAAACTGTTAATTGGTTACACACACTGTTCACACTATATTGATTGATTAGTAATTATAATGAGTTCTAATAAACCTATCTTATAGCTAAACATCCTTAGTTTACCTTTAATACCTAAAAGTAAAGTATCTGCACACCTGCTGTTTTGACCCTCTTGTTATGGTTGGTTCCTAACATGTTCCGTTACTCCCAAGTACCTTCCCATAACTGCTTCCTGGTTTAGGGCAGCCTGTACCCCTATCAACAAGGCTGCTGTCTTTTGAGAATGTGATTATTAGGATCCCCTCAGCATGAGTAACTTTTCCTCTCTCATGGGAACAGAAGAATATTGTCAGGGCCTAAATCTTGGGAGAAGAGAGCTAGGCTGCTAGCAGGCCTGCTGTCTTCCCCGACACACACGAATCTGGGGAAGAACTTCTTCCCATTGAGGGTGAGGGAGCCCTGCACAGGCTGCCCAGGGGATGTGGAGTCTCCTTCTCTGGAGATATTCCAGCGTCATCTGCACACCGACCTGTGTGACCTGTCCTAGGGACCCTGCTTTGGCAGAGGGGTTGGACCTGATGAGCTCTGGGGGTCCCTTCCAACCCCTGCGATTCTATGATTCTGTGGGGACAGGTCGGGGTGGATGCAGGACCTGAAACATCAGGAACCACAGCTGAAGCCCTGCTGCATGACAGGCTTGTCCCTGTGCCATCCCCAGACATCCCCAGCTGTCCCCATCCCTTGGGGACTCAAAGCATGTGGTTATGGTACTCAGGACATCATGGTGGTCAACTTTTTGTTGAGTTGCAGTTCACTCTCTAAGTTTTCTAATATTCTGAAGTATCTCCAAGCTCCAGGAGGTGAAGCTAGAGCAAAAGAGCAAGACCACAGCAGATTCATAACAAAATCATAAGAATTGGGAAATCTACAAGACTTTTTTTCTTTTGTGACTAGAAGGGAAACCAGAAAATGTGACCAAAAACCTCCTGAATCAAAACCACCACAGAAACATTTAATCAGAAACATCAAGGTCTTCTGGCATATGACTCATGATTTTTGATGCTGATTTTGAATGCTGAATGTGTACATTGTGGCCTTTCTTTGATTATTGAAGTTATTGAAACTTGAACTGGAAATGCTGTACTACTTCAGAGAAGCCCATTAGGTTTTCCTGGGCTGTCCTGGACAGCATGTCAAACCCACAACTGCTGGAGAAGGAACAAGAGCAGTCATTTTGGAGAGGCTCAGCAGCTTCTTGAGCACTGATGTCTATTTGTCTGTTTACAACTGATAAACATTTGGTTCAAGAAACCCTAGTTTCAGGGTTAGACCAAGCAGGGGAGAGCTGGATGGCTCCAGCTCATCAGCCCTACCAGGCGCATATCAGATCTCCATTTTAAGATGAGTAGTGGAATTCCAGGGGACGTCCCTTCACTCTTGTCTCTCAGCGCAAACCTCAAGACCTCACATCACACCAGATAACTGCTTAGCCCAAAACAGGGTCATAAGGAAGAGCCACAGGCCCACAGTAAGAAACCCAAGAGATAGGGCCAACTTGGGTCTTTTACATAGGGGATGAAACACCAGCAAGGTCTCAGAAGATCCCACTGAACTCGCTTCAGACACATTTTCACCCCTTTTTTATTTCCTTTCCATGAGCACCTTTCAGCAAGTGGATTTGCTGTTGAGCATATTTACAGCGGGCAATTTTAGGAGGTAATTATTAGAGAGAAGTCGTTGAGAATGACATTTTCAGACTAGGACCCACAGCTATCTGCCAGGGAGCGCTGACTCTAAACCCCAGGTGAACCCATTCAGAAACAAGATGTGATACTGCATGACATGGGTGTCTGCTAAGGTTAATTAACGTGTCCTAAGTGCCCATAACGTAAAATAGCTGTACTGTGAGTGCTATTCATTGAAGTTATGTGGTGCTTAATATTTCAGGTAAATAAAATAATAATGAGAAGGAGCTGGTTAGAAAAATTGCGAGGCCACAAAATAACGATGCCAAATTAATTGACTGTAAATTATTTGTTCCATGCAGCTATCAGATCACACTACCAGAGGTGTTTAATAACATTGTGCAACCTTGAAATTCCTTCCTGAACGCACGCTTCTTTTGTAAAAACACGGACATCTCTGCAGATTGAAAGAGAACACTTAATTTCCCCTACCAGAAATTAACCCATCGGGCACATTTCACTGCCAAGCTCTGGAGCAATTCATAGTACAAAACTCAGAACTGGGAAAAGCGTTTCAAAAGGTGGTTTGAGGGCAAAGCCACCCATGTAGTGTGGCCAATAGGTCTGGGGAGGGGATTGTGCCCCTGGACTGGGCATTGGTGCACCATAAGAAGGACATTGAGGTCCTGGAGCGAGTCCAGAGAAGGGCAAGCAGGCTGGGGAAGGGGCTGGAGGGCAAATGCTCTGAGGAGCAGCTGAGGGAGCTGGGGGTGTTCAGCCTGGAGAACAGGAGGCTGAGGGGAGACCTTCTCCCCATCCACCTCCCCTGCCCTGCCAGGAGGGTGCAGAGAGGTGGGCGATGGTCTCTTCAGCCAGGGGACAGGAGATGGGACAAGGGGCAATGGGCTCAAGCTGCCCCAGGGCAGGGTCAGCTCAGATGGGAGGGAAAAGTTCTTCCCTGGAGGAGTTGTCAGGGCCTGGCACAGGCTGCCCAGGGAGAGGGCTGAGTCCCCACCCCTGGGTGTGTTTAACAGATGGGGAGGTGAGGTGCTCAGGGATCTGGTTTAGGACAGGACAGGAATGGTTGGACTCGATGGTCTTCAAAGGTCTTTTCCAACCTTGTGATTCTGTGGTTCTGTGATTCTGTGATGTAGGTACCTGTGCTGGAGCCGTAGGCTGAATTGCTGTTTGTATTAATTAGTTAAACACGCCTCCTTGTCCCTCACCAGCTTTGCAAACAGAGGTTGTTATCACACTGAGGCTCTGGCTGGTCGAGACAACATAGGTTTTCCCCAGCAGCAGGAGGGTATTGGCATATCTTGTTCCCTGTACAACATCTCAAGGATTATTTGGCTGACAGTGTGTGGAAAACGAGATTTATCCTAAAGGGAAAATCCCGTCCCACACGGGGGAGCCCGAGCCGTGAGCTCCCACTGAGCCTGCAGCAGCAAGCAAAACACGGCACGACAGGATGCTTCACCTCCTCCTTTGCGCATCGCAGGCAGGAGGATCACGGTCAGCCTTGCCTTTGGATGGGACACGTCGGGTTTTCAGGGGGAAAACAGCTAAGCAGATTCATCGGGTGTATTTCTGGTGACCTGGAGCAGCCTGAGCCCTGCCGCCCCAGCATTAAAGTGGTGCCAGCCCATAAAAGGTTCATAAAAGATAACTCCTGTCACGTACCCAAAAACCCTTCCCCCCAAATGTGGCTATAGCAGGATCCCAGCTGCATGCCCATGGATGTGCAGACACAGGATGGAAGCTATATGTACCTACACATACTATATGTATTTTACCTGTGTCTGCAGTCTCACCAGCAAGTCAACCCACCTCATCCCTTTTCCTGGTCACAGTAAGAAGCAAGAAGTGGTGAGTGTGTCTGTCTTGCTGAAACAGGTTTAGGTAAAAACCCTAAACTGAGTGTTACGAACTATAGCTGAAGATAGTGTGATATATGTTCCTGTGATTCGTGTTAACATGGAATGATGTTGGGGGTGCATAATGACAGACCCTTGTATGGTCATGGGCCTGGGAGGGACAGTTTGAGATTTTTGCATGTACTGAATGAAGTATGTTGAAGCAGCAACAAACTATATAAAGGATGTGCAAAGCTTTGCCTGAAGGACCACAATGTAGCACATTGTGTGCACTGTGATACCTCAGGAGAAACAACTTGTCCCTGAGAAGGAGGTGATGAAGAGGAAGGGAAGAAGAAGAGGAAGGGCCTGAGTCTGCAGAACCAGCTGCCTGATCGTTAACAAGACAAAAGCTAAAGCACACCTACAGGATGTCTTGTGGGGGTTGCCTGGCACTCCAGCATGTCAGTTTAAGCCAGTGGGGCTGTGTTATCCCTGGAAGGTATATAAGCCAGGGACTGGAACTGTTTCGGGTGTATCTTGGTGGAGAGGAGACTCCCGGCGCACCCGGTGCTGACTGTGCACCCCAGCACCCTTTGCTTGCTTCTATTCATTTAATAAATTGTTCAATTTGGTTAAAATCTTGTTTAGGACCAAGTCATTTATACCAATAGTGTCAAGCAGCTGGAGCCACAGAGTTGGTGCACCGTGGACATTTTCACTAAGATCCTGAAATGTCCTTTTTTGTTTTAAGTAAGGTGACAGGAGGAAGAGAGAGTCATTAACTCTGAATTAGTGCAAAGTATCTTCTACCCCCCATCTATCTGCCCACTCACCTTGGGTTTGTGACTTTTTTTAAACACTCCAACATCCCTTGGAGGTTTTCTGTTACAAAGTAGGAGCAGGTATCTCATCCTTGGGCAGGGAGAGCCTTAAGCAGCAGTTGCAGAGCTCTTTTGGCCAGTCTAGAGGAGAAAAAGTTTCTCCTTGAAAAAGGGGCTTTGCATTTCTTTGCTCACCAGAAATAACCTTCACTCTGCCTGTGACTCGATGAAGTCTGATATTGTGCAAGTTCCTATCTGAGAGAGAAACAAAGGTAGACAGGGGATGAAATCAGTAAGCAGCAGTTGGGAAATAAGATGAGAGACAGCGTTGTGGGTTTCTTTTTTATACTGTGAGTCACCAGTATTTTCAATTTTGCTTTTATTTTCTACCTGCAGATGGTATTCTGTAATGCTGATGAGTGTCCCACCAGCCACACCACTCTAAACAAAAGCTTAAATAAAGTTAAAAGGGGAAATGGAGTCATCTGTGTAACAATACATTGTCTAATGTGTTCCCTGGCTCACACCTTATTTTCCCAAAGATCTGAGCCACTCTGTCCTTTGACAGACAGTAGAGGTTGATGGGAGACCAGACTCCAAATACCTATCACAGTTTCCCAGACCAGAAGTTGATTCATCAAATGATGGGCTGAGCTGACTCTCCCCAAAGCAGAGATGCTACATCCACCTGTTAATCTTGAGGCTGAGACTAAGGTCTAAAAACTCCCCTCCTCCCTGGGATTCAGGTGAATAAAGCTCTGAATTATGTGGCTTCAACCCGTTTGCACCCATTGGCCAAAGGTCACGGCCAAAGAAATCTGTGCTAGAATGTGAAATGAAAGCAAAAGTTTCACCTGACATTTTCTCTTCCCCTTCTCACCCTACTCACTCTGGGGCTTTAAATTGCCCATAGCAGATGTCCATGAGTTGAAGAACACACTCCTCACCCAGTGTTTTGGTGAAATTAATGTCCATACAATAGTTTCTTGGAGGTCTCCTGCTCTTTTCCAAAACCATCAGTGAGAAAATGAAATAATAATGCAGGGTCCCTTGTGTGCAGCTCAGAACCCACTTCATCACCTCTCCCAGGAAAACCAGCCTCCAGATGCATCCCAGCTCAAAAAATCCTTTATCCTCTTCTTGTTCCTTGCTGTATGCTCAGCAATATGGTCTCACACTCGAAACTGTTTGGCCCTTGAAATGTAGCAGGACTTTTTTTTTGTCCCTGAGGCAGTACTATGCAGAAGACTTTCACTTGCTTTCCTTTGATGCAAGTTTTGGCAGCATCTTGAAGATGAACTTCTTGAAAGTACATCTCCTAGAAAAAAAAAATTATATGGGAAGACTACTTAATTATTACATATCTCTCTGGCATACTTGATGGGAAGCACTTTAGTGTGTAGGTGTAGCTTTAGCAGAGAAAACAGGATCAAATTTATAGGGAGCGATAAAGTTACTCTGTGCAATTACAGCCTGCATTTGAGACCCTTCCCTGGAGAGATTGTGTCGCAGAGCTGGGTAGGGCCTTGCCTGTGACACCAGTGCTCGATCTTCCTCCAGAAATACAGTCTTATTCACATGTACTGTCAAGCTTTAACTGAGTTATTGTCAATACATTCAAGTCCACATGTCAGCGATAACACCTAGACCGTCACACAGCTGTTGATAGCCCCTCCATGCGTTGGGTTGAGTTGGGCTGGTCACACATAGGCTACGTCCAGCTGGAGATCTGGGGTTACTACGGCCTTTTCTTCAGCTGCATGACATTGACGTACGGAAATAGACTCTATAACTCAAAAGTTATAAAGTAGGTATGTTTATTGCGCGCAGGGGCACGGGGGATCACTCCACCACAAACGTGCTCCCCGGAGCAGCGAAACTATCCCATACTTATACAATCAAACAATGAATATTCAACTAATGTCTATACATATTAATTACCTAACCCCGCCTACTCTCGCTTCACATGCTAATTGGCTTATCAGTCCTTCGAGCTTGCACAGATCTTTTTAAAAAAATTGTGGGCAAGGGGTTCGGTGGTCTTTGGGCAGAAGGCTCCGAGTCTACCTCATGACATATTTTTCACCCTTTGCCTGGAATGTGCTGGTCTTGATGTTTGCAACGTTCTTATCGGTCTGAGTTAGCGTATGACCTTGTTGACTGTCTGCTTTCCTCGGAATGTTTTGGTCCTATTCGTACATCAAGTCCGTTATCAGTCTTCTGTTTCTTTTGTTTAGGCGGAGACAACGGAGATGGGTACCTATTATTCCATCCTCCAGTCCTTGCCCTTTATCTTAATTTTATCCTGGAAAGTACAAGGCTTTCAAGCTATTCTACATCATTGTCTAGCTATGCAAGAGTTGTTTTCCCTAATTGTGCTATACTATACATGTACTGTGATTCTATACCCCGGGTCAATTCTATAATTCTATATTCTCGGATCAATATGATTCACCTGAAAATATTCCATAACACTGGAGATATTGAGTTGCTATCTTTGCTTTGAGGGCATCTGAGCTCTTCAGAAATGCTGCATTGGCCAAGCCTCAATTCCCAAAGCACAGGCAGCCAAAACGATTCCCCACCTGGGTTCTGCATGCTCATCCGCCTAGCAAAACCCTTCCTAAGGGGGCACAAAGCATTGCTGTGACCTTCCCTGGGAGGTGTGACTGTGTTTGTCACACCCAAGAGACAAGCCCACTGCTCCGCTCCCAAAGTGAAATCACCACCCCACAAGAAAACCATTCAAGGGCAGGCAAACCCTCCAGTGACAAAAGGTCAGCGTTTGCCCCCGTGGTTCTTGCAGAAAGCAGGAGCAGATCTGAGCAGCAGATGGGGAAGCACAAGGCAACAGATGCCTGTGAGGAGCATCACAAGCAGCACGCGGCGGCTGCCCGACTATTGTTGAGCCGTCACAGGCGGTGAAGGAGGGAGGATGGCAGGGGGGACACAAAGCCAGCGTCTGTGCCAGGGAATGAAGCAGTGCCAGGGAACACAAGGCACTGCGACAGGATGGTCTGTGGGGCTAACACCCCCTGAGAGCCCAGTGTGCGATCATCCCAGGCGCACCAAAGAGTCTGACCTTAGCGCTGGGAGACCAACACCTTTCCACCGTGGGCACTGGACCAGCCCTGTGCCACCACTCTTGCCAGGAGATGCTGCAGAGGAGTTTTTACCAGTGCAACCCTCAAAAAGGCTCTGCAAAGCGAATGGCTCATGTCTAAACCCTGTGAGAGCTTGAAAACAGACACCCAGACCTGGAAAACTGCAGAAAATGGTAAAATCCACGAATTGACACTCAGGCTCTCAGGATGCCCAAGATCAAGTGCAGCATGTATCTAGCTTCTGTTGGCTTTAATATTTTGTGTTAGTATGTGTTTGTGATAACTGTATGGCAGGCAAAATGTTTCCACCCCATCAGGAACAGAAATACTCTGGGAAATGGCTGCTTTGCACACATTGTGCACACACATTCTAAACCTCAGTGTCAGAACTGTTTCAAAACACCATTTGAAATGGTTTCACGAAAGCTTCTCATCCTGACAGTCTCTTTAAAACTTTTTGCCCCTAAGTCCCTATTTTCCAATGCAGAGAAGCAGCTTAACAGTAGCATGAGCAGAACTCCTCGCCCTTTGGGCTTCTCCTGGCACCCTGAGCACCTTCTGGGAAAGATGGCAAGACCAGGACATCACTTCAAGGTGGGTGGCCGAGAGGCTGATTTTCCAGGTGCTAAGCACTTTTAAAATAAAAGCACTGAGATTTAATAATAATAATGAGAAAGGCAGCTAACAGGGAGATGCTCTGGGGCTGCAGGAACTCACAGGTTATTTTGGCTGGAAGACCACCACAGCACAATGGCGCAGTTGGGGGATGGCCAAACCCAGGCTTAATCCTAACTGGAATGGAGCTGCAGCCAGTGAGGGAAGGAAGATTTTAAAAAATACTTTCATGTTTAGTTTTTATCTGAGGGAGACACTTGAATTCTGAATTGGATGCACTTTATTTCAAATAAAGTTTCAAAAAGGCTCAGCTGCGCAAGGAAGAAACACGCTCAGAGTGCAAATAAAGAGCAGTACAAAGAAGTGATGCACTTGGGGGCTGAAGGAAATGATTCAATCAACCAAAATATACTTTAAAAAACTATTGTTTTACTAAGCCATTGGGTCAAAAGATCCATAATTGTGGCTAATGCAAAGTACATACATAAAAAGGCAGTGGGAGATGCTCCCTCCCGTTAGCATCTCAGCAAATCTGCCCGCTGAGAAACCCAACTACGATACAGTACGTATGAGGATGTAAAAAACACCCCCTTTGGTGGGTCAAGAAGGAAGAGAAACAAAGAAACAAACAACCTGGGTCATGTTTTTTCAGAGCAACAGGGAAACAAAACCAGAGGGAGAAGCAAAATTGCGAGACACAAGAAGGAAGAGAGAAACTCCTTCGCTACAATGGGCTACTTGGACAACGCTCTGAGTTCTCAGAAGTCACATTTTTCTGTGTACAAAATAAAATACTTGGAAAATTACTCAAAAAGCAGGCCATAAAAGAGAATCTGTTGCATGAAAAATATTTGGGGGATCTGGTTGCACTTATTTTACAGCAAGAGAGTAGTCTCCGTCGAGTCCAGCAGGCCAAATGAAGGTCAGCATGGGGTCAAGAGGTTGATTTGGGATTTTCCCCTCCAGGGAACATCAGAGGGGATGTTGGGGGAGCCTCCACTAAGCCACACCCTGCAGACCTGGGCAGGGCAGGATGTTCATCTTTGGGAACTGTTGCAGGGACCTCAAACTGAGCCATCTGCCCAGACCTCCCAGCTCACCCTTTGCTGTAATTATCTGATTTAGCAGTAGAAATCTCCCAGCACGGTGGGATAACGACTTCCTCACCGGTCACAGAGCAGACATTGCGTTGGCTTGCAAGACCAGCACATTTCAAAGTCATACATCACACCCCAAAAATGGCTCTGCCATGCCAGGCGAATAAATAGTTGAGCCATTAAAGACACAGCTGTCAAAAGCACAGCCAGGCCTGCGTGTTGTCAAGCACCGGGTCAACGATGCTGCACTAATGCTAGGGAAAAAACGCCCTCATTAGAAAGAAAAATGCATCTCACCCTCACCCTGAACACAGGAAAATGGGGCGGGGGGGAAAAAAAAAGCCCAACACAACAGCCCTGCAGATGTAAACACAGAAAGCTAAAAGAGGAAATGGAGACAAGTGATGGGATACAGCCTGCAGCACAGGGAAGGGAGCTGAGCTGTTATCCCCGCTCAGCCACCAAGGCGCCTTAGGAAATCGGTTAACCCCTGTGATCCTGTTATCTGAATATGGGGATAATCATTCTTACCCACCTACATCCCTTGCAGGGGTGTGATGGGATTAGTTAGCAGCAGATCTAGAAAATGTGCATTTTCTAACGAGCTGCACGCAATCCCATCCCTGCCGCTGGCTCCTGGGTGGGATGAAACAAGCTCTGCTCTTCCCACTGGCATTTTATTCTTCCTTTGTGAATACCCAGAGGAGCCTGCCTTCACACGGCCATCAGAAAGCATAGCCATAGGGATCATAGAATCATCGAATGGCATGGGTTGGAAGGGACCCCAAGGATCACAGAGCTCCAAACTCCTGCCACAGGCAGAGACACCAACCTCCAGGCCTGGAGCTATACAAGGTTGCCCAGGGACCCAGACAACCTGGCCTTGAACACCTCCAGGGATGGGCCACCCACCCCCTCTCTGGGCAGCCTGTTCCAGCCCCTCACCACTCTCTCTGCAAAAAACTTCCCCCTAAGATCTCATCTAACCCTTCCCTCCTTTAGTTTTAATCCATTCCCCCTTGTCCTGCCATTGTCTACTCTTTTAAAAAGTTGAATCCCCTCCTGTTCCTCTGCTCCCTTCAGGGACTGGCAGGCTGCAATGAGGTCCCCCCACAGCCTTCTCTTCTCCAGGCTGACCCAGCCCAGCTCCCTCAGCCTCTCTTCACAGGGGAGCTGTTCCAGCCTTCTGAGCATCTTTGTGGCTCCTCTGACCCCTCTCCAACAGTCCCACATCTTTCTTGTATTGGGGCCCCAGCTCTGGACACAGGACTCCAGCTGGGGTCTCAGGAGGGCAGAGCAGAGAGGGACAATCCCCTCCCTGTCCCTGCTGCCACCCCTCTGCTGTTGGATGCCTCAACCCATCCCTGGTTCATGCAGGGACAGCCCTTATTCAGGCCCATTGGAGCTGAGAAACCACCTCCTGCGCTGATGCTCACATTACTCAGGTCCCAACCACAAAAAAAAACAGGGAACAATTCATTCTCTTCCTTCCTCACACCGTGCTTTGCAAAACTACCACCATACCTCTTCTCCAACTCCTCTGGAGTTACACAGGACACACAACCCCAGAGATGCCCCTAGGAGGACCCCATTTTTCCATTCCCCCTCATCTGGACTAGTGCTCAGCTCCTCACCCAGGACACCAGCTGGGGCTTCACCAGCACCAAGACAAGCAGGATTGTCCCTGAGTTGTTACAGATACTTGCTATTTTCCTTTTTCAGCAGCCCAGGTCTGCTCAGCACAAAGATTTGGCTGGGGACCATGACACACCCAAGCCTTCACCTCCCATCTCAGTCTGGACCACCAGTCCACGTGCATTGCCTTTACCTTACTGAAGAGCACCATGCAATTTTTGAGATCATTTATTTGATTTACCAAGATGTTTTCAAATCCTATCCCTGTCCTGCTAAGACCTTGAAGATTTTCTCAGTCTGGGGTGGCCTGAAAATGTGACAAGCACAGTGTTGCACCAGCAGTATCCCCCCTCAAAAGCAAGAGATGAATGCCCACCCCAAAACAGCCCAGATAAACCCCCAAATACACTCAAGGCTGCTTCCATTTTAACAGGGAGTCACTGATGATTACTGTCTGATGTCGATATCCTACTCATCCCTTCCTTAACTTAAAAGCCTTTCTTCTGGACCACGCTGCCTTATTTGCCTCACCAAACTGCCATTTGACACATCATTAAATGCCTTATTACAGTGGCAGGGGACAAAAGCCAGATGCACACGTGACCATGGCAGCCTCCAATGTCACATTAACGCTTGCCAGCAGAGTAAAGACCTTAGAAATAAATCAGTTATCACAAACGTACTATCACTAACCAGAGTTTTTCTTACTTGGAGCTCAGGAACTTCACTGAGCCAAAAGGTCAGTGGAGACCCAGGGGCGGGATGTGAGGGGGAATAAAAACTTTTTCATCAGTCAGCAAGGATTCAGCTACCTCTACTCAAGGTATCTCAGTGTAGATGTCTCCATCAGAGGTAATCACCCCTCAATTCTTTTAGTCAGTGAAGAGAAACAGACACTTTCAGGGAGTGATTAGAATCGTAGAATCCCATCCTGGTCTGGGTTGGAAGGAACCCCAAGGATCACAGAGCTCCAACCCCCCTGTCACAGGCAGGGACACCAACCTCCAGGCCTGGAGCTACACAAGGTTGCCCAGGGACCCAGCCAACCTGGCCTTGAACACCTCCAGGGATGGGGCACCCACCCCCTCTCTGGGCAGCCTGTTCCAGCCCCTCGCCACTCTCTCTGCAAAGAACTTCCCCCTAAGATCTCCTCTAACTCTTCCCTCCTTCAGCTTCACTCCATCCCCCTTGTCCTGCCAGTCTCTGCCCTTTGAACAAGCCGATTCCCCTCCTGTTTCTCTGCTCCCTTAAGGGACTGGCAGGCTGCAATGAGGTCCCCCCACAGCCTTCTCTTCTCCAGGCTGAACCAGCCCAGCTCCCTCAGCCTCTCTACATAAATCAAGCCCACTTCTCTTTACCTCCAACTAGAAAAATTAGTATTTTCTGCCCCAGATGTGAGGTTTAATATCCGTTACTGGCAGTTAGCACATGCCCGAATTACTGTGCAGGCTGCTAACAGAAGAAGATTTAGTGGGATTAATACGGTGAACAAATGAAAACATTTGTTGAAGGTGGTGAGGGGACAGCAAGGAAAGTGCCAGAGAGCAGCTCTCCTCTACATCTCCATGGTTTATCTTTTCCATTTTAGCACTCTTATTAGGGTTGGAAACAAACTCTTAATGAAAACTGGAAAGGAAGAAAGCATTTCACACCCAAAATCTCCATGTAATTGTGAGGTGGAGGAAAGAATTAATATTACAGGAGGATTGTGCTGGGGTTCTTTGTCTGGTTGGAAATTGGGCTGGTGGGGTAAGACCTGGGTAGCTCTCATGCCACCCAATTATATCTTCTCCAGTGACTCTCTGAAAAGGAGTGATGCAGAGTCCCTCAGCCAGGCACATCCCACCATGACACCTCAGTTTTAGAAACAGCATCTATTCTGGTGAAATTTCTCTCTTCTCCTTCTCTTTAAGCATCAGATCAGTATAAAGCAAGAGTTTCAGCAAGCTCCGGTTGCCCTGCAAGCACACCTTACAACATGGCTGCTGATAGATGACAGTGCAACCACCCACCTTGTGACTGCAAACACCAAGCCCCAAATATTTTATGCTGCATTTCAAAGGCCAAAAAATATTTTCTTTGTAAATCTCCAAATTTCAGAAGGGAAAAAAAAAAGGAAAAAAAAGGAAAAAAAAGAAAAAAAAGAGAAAGGGAAAGGGAAAGAGAAAGGGAAAGGGAAAGGGAAAGGGAAAGGGAAAGGGAAAGGGAAAGGGAAAGGGAAAGGAAAAGGAAAAGGAAAAGGAAAAGGAAAAGGAAAAGGAAAAGGAAAAGGAAAAGGAAAAGGAAAAGGAAAAGGAAAAGGAAAAGGAAAAGGAAAAGGAAAAGGAAAAGGAAAAGGAAAGGAAAAGGAACCAGTCATGAAATCAGTTACATTTGTCATCTCCCAGGACTCTTTCTGCAGACTGGGATCATGGTTGTTTAAACTGCACAAAGCAGAGGATGCTGCTGCTGGAGAGCTGGTTTAAGCATCTCCCGAGCTTCATTCAAAAAGACAAGTCCACATGTGCTTGCCTCTCTGCAGCACCCTGTGCACTGGGGACGGTGGCAACCGCAGTATCCCCAGGCCATGGGGACACAGGTAGATGCTCCCTCAGCACCTCCAGACAAGAGGGACCACAGTCACTTATTTTTCAAGAGGGCCGTCTGGTGGAATCTGGAGTGCTTGTCCCCAGCCCTCCTCCTCTCATGCTGCAGCCAAGTCTCAGTATTACCATCCCACCCACACAAGCCAAACCTACCTAAGCCAAGCTAACTGATTCAGGGGGGCAAACTTCCCCCTTTCCCCACACCTCCTTTGAAGAGGGGAGCAGAAAAATAAAGAGAGACAGAGATTTAGGGGGGCTGGCACTGACCCAGCAACTGATCTGAGGCAGAAACTGAAGCCTTACACCAATTACTTGAGTAGGTGCCAGGATGTCCACGGAAGGTGTTACTCTGTGAGTAAAGGCCATGCAGGGCTGTGCAATGTCTGCACAGGACCCGTGGGCTTCTTCTCATCCCAGGGATGCTGGTGCAGCACCGTGGCAGCCTCTGAGCTGTAGGGACAGCAGCAGAGAATAAAAAGGCATTTCTAACACTGTATGGTGTGTGGCAGAGGAACAGGCACAGGGAGCCAGCTCGCCCTGGAAGGGAGGGAAGGCTGCCACCAGCAGCACTGTTAAAAATAAAAACCACTCCTGCTGACACTGCAGTTGCAGCTCAAAACAATCAAATCTTACACAAAGGCTTCATCTACTGAGGAATGGCAAACTAGCATGCCTCTGGTTTCCTCAAGTTACAAGCAGCTCAGTAGCTAGGGGTGCAGGAAGGAGTTTGTCCAGGAAGACTTTTCCCATTTAATTTTCAGACCAGAGATGCCTCGTGGCTCAATCAAGTGCTGGGAGGGGAGAAAGGAGCAGAGCAGCCCCTTCCCCACTGACATCACTCATTTCTCCTTAAAGCATCAGCAGCCATCCCTCTGTCCTGGAGATCCCTGAGCATCCTCCCTTTAGTCTTTTTAAATAAATTGGGATGATGGTCTGTTGGGGCTACCACATACAGAATCACCCCATCACCAGCCTCAAAACCATGTCCAGCAGCTGGGAGCCATCAGCAAATGCAGCTCCAGCGACAATGCAACAGATGTGATTAATGAAAGCCTGCTTTCAAAAAAGATGTCAGGCTTGTTAATGCAGCTCCAGCACAAGGCAAAGCATCCTCACAGCTTGCTGATCCTACTGCAACAGCAGCAGGAGCACTCAGGCCACCCCTGCCCACCATACTGGGAGCTACACCCAAATTGGGAACCCCAGCTTGCTCCGTAGTTGGTGAGAAAGCAACAGGCACTTGTAGGGAATGAGGTTTTGAATGTTTTCATCCCAGTGTAGACACCTGGAATCAGTAAGAGAAGTCGCCTGCTGCAAGCCAGAGCAGCTCTGAGACTAACATCCATCAACAGCCAAGGGCTGAGGAAGAGAAACCTGGTACTGTGAGGTCTTGGAAGGGCTAAAAAACTAGGAAACTGACAGGTCAGTGGGATTAAAGTCAGCAATTATCATCCAGGGCGATAAACCATCAACCTTCTCAGCTGATCTGAATGTTGTCTGGGATGACTCTGTCCCATAGGTCCTCAGCTATCAGGTAAAACTGGGGAAAGGAGTAGAAGTACTGTGAAAACCAAGGGGAAGGGTAATGGTGACACATACCTTTGCAGTCTCACACTTGGGTTTTATTTATATGCACTCATCTAGCTTAGCAAACGCCTGTGAAAACCCATTAACTGATTTTAAAACACTTCCTGGAAGCAAACTGCACTGCATGGCTCAGCAGAGAGCTTGTCCTCCTTCTCTGGGGAACACCCCACTCATGGGAGGTTGTGTACTCTCTTCTGATAGCAATCATGGCCCACGTCAGTGAGCCAAGACTGGATTTGAGTGTTGTCCTAACACTAAGGGGTCAGATCCAAGACCCCAGCAGGCTGGTGGTCAATCCCAGATTTCTGCCTTTCTGTTTTGGAACAGTCCAGACCAGGCTTGGGGTCGGTCCACCAAGGAAATGGGAGTTTTCAGTTTCTCATACTGGTTTAAGAGAAGCCGGAGAAGTTAATGCTTTGATGTAAGCTTTGGCATTGGGGATGAGAAAAAGAAAGAAGGAAAACAGGTCTTGAAATGTCAGGGTTTCTTGATCTGAAATTCATACTGAGCTTCACAGATTGAACTGTTCCTACACACAGCTGTCTGCAAGAGGGTTAAAAACAGTTTCAGAGAAGGTGGAGGAACCTTGGTGCAGACATAACATTCACAACTTTCTACACTGTACCTCTTCTTTTTACAGCAACATTTTGTAAAGGGTTGAAGAGATGGACTCTGTTTTCAAGCAGATGACAGGGTGTCTACCCAAAACCTAAAGTCTGCTAATTGGTAGTAGGTTGTTTTTGGGAGGATGAAGCCTTGCTCCTGTCCTAAGGATGTAATTATAAAAGGAAGACTGATGTTTCATACTTGGATCCACAGGAGCTGCCCCAGAGGGACATTTATAGCTGGCAATGTGACCACAGTAATCACATGGGGACATTAATGACACCCAACTGAGTTCTGCAAATACACTACAGAGAGGTGTCCAAATACAAGGGCAAGGAATTAATCTTCCAGAAGAATTATTTAAGACTTATAATCTTTGTTGAGAAAGGAATTACTGTCTGAGTGCTATGTAAAGCTGTGGTAATTATGCTAACGAATCAGAGGTACTCTTACCTGCTCTCAAAGATGTTCATCAACAGTGTATGCTTGCAGTCTTTAAAAAAGGCAAGAAGGAGGATCCCAGTAACTATAGGCCAGTCAGCCTCACCTCTGTCCCTGGAAAGGTGATGGAACAGCTTGTTTTGGATGCCATCTCCAAACAACTGGAAGAGAAGAAGGTCATGAGGAATAGTCAGCATGGATTCACCAAGGGGAGATCGTGCTCGACCAATCTCATAGCCTTCTATGATGTTATTACCAACTGGGTGGATGGAGGGAGAGCAGTGGATGTCATCTACCTCGACTTTAGCAAAGCTTTCGATACTGTCTCCCACAACATCCTGATAGAGAAGCTGAGGAAACAAGGGATAGACGAGTGGACAGTGAGGTGGGTTGAGAACTGGCTGTCAGACCGGGCTCAGAGGGTCGTGATCAGTGGAGTAGAATCTGAATGGAGGCCTGTGACTAGCGGTGTTCCCCAGGGCTCAGTGTTGGGTCCAGTCCTGTTTAATATCTTCATTGACGACCTTGATGAGGGAATAGCATCCACCCTCAGCAAGTACGCCGATGATACAAAACTGGGAGGAGTGGCTGACACGCAGGAACACTGCGCTGCCATTCAGCGAGATCTGGACAGACTGGAGAGCTGGGCAGGGAGAAATCTAATGAAATTCAACAAAAGCAAGTGCAAAGTCTTGCACCTGGGGAGGAATAACCGACTGTATCAGTACAGGCTGGGGGATGACCTGTTGGAGAAGAGCTCTATGGAGAAGGACCTAGGGGTCCTGGTTGATGACAGGTTGGCTATGAGCCAGCAGTGTGCCCTGGTGGCCAAGAGAGCCAATGGGATCCTGGGATGCATCAGGAAGAGTATGTCCAGCAGGTCGAAGGAGGTGATCCTCCCCCTCTACTCTGCGTTGGTCAGGCCCCACCTGGAATACTGTGTCCAATTCTGGGCTCCCTGGTATAGAAAAGACAGGGACCTTCTGGAGAGAGTCCAGAGAAGGGCGACAAAGATGATTAGGGGTCTGGAACATCTCCCCTATGAGGAAAGGTTGAGTGAGCTGGGTCTGTTCAGCCTGGAAAAAAGAAGACTTAGGGGGGACCTAATTAGTGTTTACAAGTATCTTAGACATGGGTGGCAGGGGGAATTGGCCAGCCCCTTTTCAGTGGTCAGTGGGGACAGGACAAGGGGCAATGGCTGTAAGCTGGAGCACAGGAAGTTCCGCACTAACATGCGGAAGAACTTCTTCACAGTGAGGGTGACAGAGCAGTGGAATAGGCTGCCCAGGGAGGTGGTGGAGTCTCCTTCTCTGGAGATATTCAAGTCTCGTCTGGACGCCTATCTATGTAATATGAGATAGGGAGCCTGCTTTGGCAGGGGGGTTGGACCCGAAGATCTCTTGAGGTCCCTTCCAACCCCTAAGATTCTGTGATTCTGTGATGTCCCCATGAGCAGTTATGGGCAGAAGTCATTACTCTTCACAGGCCACCACATACCAGCCCCACACCATCCCAGACCTTTTCCAGAAGGTAATAAGCCAACACAAAATCCCACTGTTTGGTCTTATCATCTCCAGGACTCACCTCAAGTGGATCCTGCAGCGAGATGACTTGAGATCCCTGCAACAGAAGAACATCACCGTCACCAACCTGTCCTGGTGCCCAGGGCTGGCAGCAGCAATTTCCCTTCTTGCCTGACAGGCAAGAAGCTTCACCCAGTAAAAATAAATTAAAAAATTAAATGCTGTGGATAAATAGATATAAAATCACAGAATACCAGACCAGCTTGTGTTGGAAAGGACCTCAAAGATCCTCTAGTTCCACCCCTCTGCCATGGGCAGGGACGATGCCTGTCTGATTATAAATGGTAAAGGTCAAAGTAATGTTTTTTTCTTCTTCCTTGCCTTTTTCTGGAACACTGGTGCATCCTTGGTCAGGGATTTTGAAAAAGTCAACAATATTCTTCTGCTCTGAGTCTATTCTTACTATCTGTTTAGGCTGATAAAGTAGCTAATTTAGCCATCATTTCCATGCAGTGGAACAGGGAGGTTTTCTGGTCGAACCTCATGCTGGCTGGGAACACCATGGTGAGTCACTGGTTTGGAGCCCACAAGGAAGGTTTGAAAACATTTATTTTCCACTTGCCAATGTATCTGTAGCTAAAGCACAACACAGGACCATACTGGGTTTGTTGAAATTCTGCCAGAAAGCCTGGCAGGTTTCTTACAGAATTTTATCTAGCAAGTAGGCAGACATCTAAAAAAAAAAAATTAAAAAATTAAAAATCTGACTTATTTTGGGGCCTGGAGAGCATCCTGCACAACCTGATGCCTCATCTCTTGAACCCATAAGCTCCCAACAGCCTGTCTCATGCAGCCCCCAAGCTGCAGCTCCAGCACTCAGACTCCCCACAGAACAAGGGGGGAAACAGCCATCATCTTCTGTCAAATGTCAGACATGAGGCTTGTCCCTTTGTGGGTGTCTCACCCAGGAGGTGCCACCTCGCACCCATCTGTGCAGCAGGGAGACAGCACTACAGCTCAGCACCCAGTAAGAGCTGCTTTGTGCCCCTCAGAGTCTCCAGAGGCAGATTTTGGTATCACCCAAGGTCCTCATTCCCACCAAGAGATACCACCTCTGTCAGGTCAAATATCCTCAACAGGACCTCACTCCCAAAGTCCAACACTTTCCAAGGAGCAAAACTTCTGCTCCTCAAAAGTGTCTTGAAGTTTATTAGTTTATTAGTTTATAAATGAGTTAGCCTACCCAAGAAAAAGCTTATAATGCAGCAGGAGCCTGTCTCCATTGCAGCTCTCAGAGAGCATGGCAGCCCAAGGAACACACAGGCAGCAGGAGTAAAACTTCTGTATGTCATGGCATGACCTTCCCCCTGCACCACTGAAGGAAAACAGGCTCAGCCCCAAGATTCCCTGCTCCAGAAGATGTCCCAGATGGACTTTCACAAACAATCCCAATACTTATCTCCTGGGATTTCACCCCAGACAATGATCCTGGCCCAGCACATGCTATAGTCAGACCCTGCCCAAGAAGGATTCTCAAAAACACCAATATGACCAGTTCAGATATCAGGTTAATAACCAGAGGAGCTGGAGCATCGGCACTGTTGGGAAGGGATGCAGCAGGGTACATGGCTGTCCCCAGATTGGGGACTTACCTCTCACCTCCCTTTTTCCTGGGGAAGTTCAGAAACAGGATCACTCTAGTAGAGACTTGCAGTGAGAATATATATGCTGACATTCCTGTGTTGCAACAGGAGCAGCTCTTTCCCTTGGGAACAACAGAAGGAAAGCTGCCACTGATCACTGTGCACACTCATACTGATGCTTCCAAGGATGCCAGGTAGGACATAAATATTTTTACAGTCAGTAAAAATGAATTACACAGAACCACAGAATGATGGGGGTTGGAAGAGACCTCTAGTCCAACCCCCTGCCAGAGAAGGGTCACCTCCAGCAGGCTGCACAGGACAGTGCCCAGGATCACAGGGTTTGAGTGTCTCCAGAGATGGAGACTCTCCAATCTCTCTGGGAAGCCTGGTCCAGGGCTCTGCCAACCTCCCAGAAAGAAGTTCCTCCTCAGGGTTAGGTGGAACTTCCTCTGGTCCAGTTTCTGCCCATCACCTCTTGTCCTTTCCCTGGGCACCACTGAACACAGACTGGCTCCATCCTCCTGAGCCCACCCCTCAAGTATTTCTCAGCACTGAGAAGATCTCCCCTCAGTCTTCTCTTCTCCAGGCTAAACAGCCCCAAGTCCCTCAGTCTGTCTTCATGAGAGAGATGTTCCAGTCCCCTCAGCACCTCTGTAGCCCTTTTTGTATCCTTTTCAGTAGCTCCCCATCCTTCTTGACCCAGGGAGCCTAGCACCTGCAGTGAAGATATCAACCTCTTGAACAGGTTATATGCAATGTGCATGCAATGAATCACTCGAGGAACAGCTGCTTGTATCTCATCAGGTCACTTTCAAAATGCCATCTCTTCCCAAACAAGGGATGTAGGAGGCAGGAGAGGTCCTGGCTCAGGCAGACACAGCAGCCTGGCACTGCCCATCACTGCACTGACTGGAACACCAGCCCAGCACAGACCAGCCAGGCTGGACCTGACATTACTTCCACTGCTGCTAACTCCAGTCTCAGCTTTTCCTGCCCGTGAGCATCCTGGGGGCTGCACCAGTGGGCTGATCAGAACCTCTTTGATCTCTCCCTGCACACCCAGGTTGTAATTTCCTGAGGACTGGAGCCCACAGCAGCTTTGTTGCAGCTTTGCTGACATGCCTGATGTCCAAGGGGAAAGCTGGCTGCTGGGTAGCGTGCGAGGACGTGTTCTGACATGACGCTTCGCTCCAGGGCAGGATTATCATCAAACCACCTAATTACTCTGTGGAGAGATGGCTGAGCCACAGCAGTGGGGAAGATGAGTTGTCCCTGCAGAGAGGGAGGATGCAGGTTTGCTCACACAGTGGCCAGCATTTCAAGGAAGGGTGGAAACCCTCAGGCATGGTCCCAGGGATGGGGCAACCACCCTCTTGGCTCTCCCTGGCCACCATTATGCTGCCTTTGAAGATGTCAACCAGCAAATCACAGAATCACAGAGTCACAGAATCATAGGGTTTGGAAGGGACCTCCAGAGCTCATCGTTCCAACCCCCCTGCCAAAGCAGGGTCCCTAGGACAAGTCACACAGGGAGGTGTCCAGATGGGGCTGGAATCTCTCCAGAGAAGGAGACTCCACACCCCCCTGGGCAGCCTGTCCCAGGGCTCCCTCACCCTCACTGTGTAAAAGTTCTTTCCCAGACTGGAGTGGAACTCCCTGTGCTCCAACTGATTCAAAGAAATATATTAATGTTGAATAAATTGATGTAGATGTAGCTTGAGACAATTAATATAACTTTAATTTGTGTATTTTAAGAATATATTTGGTTTGGAATCGGGCTGTACCTGTGTGAGGTGTTTCGTGAAAGCAACTACAAAACTGAGCCATAACAGTGCAACAGGAGGAGATAGGAGAGTCATAAATAATGAGACTAATGACCAATTAAGAGACAGAGTATATCTTGTTTTCAGCAAAGAGGAATGTGTTTCTGAGCTCAGATAACCACAGAGAAGAAACGTAAAGAGCATGAGCTGAGAGAGAGGAAGATGCCCAGCCTTCATCCCTGAAGATCACTGGAAGACCTCCTGAGTGTCACTGAGCATGATCCATCTGGGAGGAGTTAATATAAATTACTTCCTGGAAATAATTTGCATAACCCTGCCTTTGTCTTAGAAATTATAATGAATCTGTAGAGTTAATCTGTATAAATATGAGAAATTGCGCTTTAATGGGCGCACACATTGGGAGGAGTGATCTTCTGTGTGCCTGGTGCTGCAATAAAGGATCCCTGCTTCATAGGCACCAAGGCTGTTGAGTTTTGATTCCAGCTTTCTGAGGCATCACAATTTGAGGACATTGCCCCTTGTCCTGTCTCCCCAGACAACTGAAAAGGGGCTGGCCATTTCCCCCTGCATCCCATACTTAAGATATTTATAAACATTAATAAGGTCCCCACTTAGTCGTCTTCTCTCCAGGCTGAACAGCCCCAGGTCACTCAGCCTTTCCTCACAGGAAAGATGCTCCAGGCCCTTCATCATCTCCATAGCCTCCTCTGGACTCTCTCCAGGAGATCCCTGGCTGTTTGATCCCAGGGAGCCCAGAACTGGACACAATACTCCAGGTGGGACCTGACCAAGGCAGAGTAAAGAGGGCCTATTTACTCCTCCTTTTCACCCAGCACACGGTTTTGCTCACAAAAGTGTCCCACCACCACCACCACTACTTCACAAAGTGGTGCAAAATTGATATGGGAGGTGCTTCCGTTTAATTATGAAATAAGTAGGGCTGGTCTTTAATTGCCTCAGTATTTTCCAGAGCCAACCAAGTGCTGCCCACGATGGGCAGTGGAAAGACACCGGGTATTTTACAAGATACCAATTTGCATGTTGCATGGCAAATATAAGCACACCATGAACAGAAGCCACAAGATGATTACAGTGCAGCAGAACAAAGGAGGCAGAAAATAAAGTAAATTGAGGGCAAGGCCACTACCCACAATGGGTATTCTGTATTTTGGGTCTAAAAATAGTGCTCAAATAGTGCTTTAACTTACCCCCCCAACCAAAGCAAATAAAATCAGTTTGAGACCAGATTCAGCAGAGAGGTCAGGAATAGAAGATGTACAGCCCTTTTAAGGATATTTGGGCTTTATTTTCACCCCATCCTTTCTTCACCCAGCTACCTGCAGCTGTTATGGTGTATCTTTTTCTCCCAGTACAGGGAACAAGGATATGCAGAGGCAAGTGTCTGAGGGGAGAAAGCTAGGTTGGTTGCTCAGACTTTTTATATTGCTGATAAAGTGGTATAAGGCAGAGTTATTTCCTGCAAGATAAGGTACAGGAACAGAGCCAAGCCTCCAAGCTACTGCTTCCCACACTCCGGATTACAGCTCCAAACCCCACTTTTTAGAACACGGGGCATTCATACCTTCCCAGGAAACAACATCTTTTACAAAAAAAATAAAAATCAACGTGGTTAATGAAACAACATGACTGAAACCCCACTTTTCCATTTAAATAAAAAAGGAAAGTTCCCAAAAGAAACTGACCTCTGAAGCTTACTACAGCACCTCTTAATTCTTCGATCCATTTTTAGTGAAGCACTTCAGTTTTCTCTGTAAAGAAGCAGAAGATCTTTCTATTTCAATTAATTTTATTTATTTATGCTTGTCAACCACACTTTTATACCAGCTGTCTCTGTTTGGGACCATCTTGATTGGTTGCTGTCAAAGGATGCCAATTAAGTAAAAGCCTAATAAGTAAAGCAAGATTTATATTGATGTATCTGCAGCCTGGCTTTACCTGCGGGAAGGACTACAGTACCAAGGCTTGCATTTGTTTTTCCAACCATTCTGGCACCACAGTGTGCAGTCAAGAAGCCAAAGATGCAAAAGATGTACTAGAAAAGCCTTGAAATCGAAGATAAAAATGCCACGCTAGCATGGAAATCTTACAGGGAACCTATAGAGCATCTCACCAGCAGCTCCAGGCCTGGGGCACAGCATGGAGAAGAGCCTGCTTTCCACATCACCAGCTAGGGAGGAGGAGGAGAGAGTGGTGAGGGGCTGGAACAGGATGCCCAGAGGGGGGATGGGTGCCCCATCCCTGGAGGTGTTGAAGGCCAGGTTGGCTGGGTCCCTGGGCAACCTTGTGTAGCTCCAGGCCTGGAGGTTGGCGGCCCTGCCTGTGGCAGGGGGGGTTGGAACTCTGTGATCCCTGGGGTCCCTTCCAACCCAGCCCAGTCTGTGATTCTATGATTCTATGATTAGTGTGTGTCCTGCTAAAGGCCATTCCACTTCTGCAATGTTAGCTGCCACTTCAGGTGGAAGCTTTCTTGGATGGGAGGACAGAGTGCAGTGCCCAAGTGCACAACCCCCTATCTCAGAACTTATTTTCCTTATTATGATCTCCTGAAAATGAGATATCAGACCCACATACCACGGGGTGCATAGGAATGATTCCAATCATTTCAGAGGGCTATACACTAGGCATCTCAGGGATGTGCAGAGCCCACTGAATTTAAGGGGAATCTTTACACCTTTCCCAGAAAACCTGGCATCACCCCTAACAAGCTGTTAAAAAAAGCCAGAGAAATATATATCTGTTCTAAAACCATTTTTTTTTTCAGTGATGAGGGTTAATTATTTATATACCTTAGGTGTGTAACACAAGAGGAAATAGCCACTCTCTTCTCAGTGTCTGTGGGGACAAGACAAGGGGCGATGGCCTCAAGTTGGAGCACAGGGAGTTCCCCACCAATCTGGGGAAGAACTTCTTCCCAGTGAGGGTGAGGGAGCCCTGGGACTGGCTGCCCAGGAGGGTGTGGAGTCTCCTTCTCTGGAGATATTCCAGCCCCATCTGGACACTGACCTGCGTGACCTGTCCTAGGGACCCTGCTTTGGCAGGGGGTAGGACTCGATGATCTCTGGAGGTCCCTTCCCACCCCTACGATTCTGTGATGCTGTGATTTAGGGCTACATACTTGCTGGAGAAGAGAGTCAGTCCAGCCCATCTCCCTGGTGGTTCTTTCTCAAGGACATCTGCTCACGCCAGTTGCCACTTGATTTCTCAAAATAAATCCACGTGATCTCTGTGTTTTCCAATCTCAATGTACACTGAGCACATCCAGCTCCTCAAAACAGTGTTGGGAGGGATAGTGGGCAATGAACAGGCCACCTCATATCACAGAATTCAGAGTGGTTGCCTCCCCAAAGGATGTCTCCCCCAAGAACCAGCATCCCCCACACACGGTGCATGGACTGATCCTCTTTCTCCACTTAGAAGAATTGACTTCAAGTGAGGTTTCCTACTCCCCAGCAACACAAGGTGGGAGACAGCAACACCAGGCCTATGTCTTCATTTAAAACAAAATCATCTATCTCAAGTCAGCATCACAGATCACTGCTTTTGCGAGCCTGATGATGTTATTAGTTTGCATATTCATAAGGCAGCATAAGTTTATGCATCTTCAAAAATATTAGGGAAGAACAAATTTTCTATTCCTAGGAGAAAACATTTGGCCATGTGCCATCTTAAACAAGACTGTTCAGAAGTGCTCTCCCTTCCAGTACCATGCAAAGTGGGGGATTGGCTCTGAAATTCGTCTAATCTCTTAATTTTGAGAATGTGCTTGACCCCCCTCACAGCTCATGTTAAGTATATCTCGTCGAGTTCCAACCTCTCAACCCAAATATCAAATGACCAAGTGCTAGACCAGCTAGGAGACCCAGACACCTCCTCATGCAACAGCAGGGAGGGAGTAGCTCAGTTCCTGGGATTTTTGTGATGATGGAAACATCATCCTTACCTGCAACCCAGAAAAAATGAGCAATTATGCAAATACCAGCAAGGTCTCCTAAGTCTGTAATTACATTAGTGTGTAATTCTCAGGATTTAGCTCAAAATCCTGTGCGCAGACATGAATATCCTCACTCATCCCTGCACCACAACCAAGTTCACTGGGACAAGAAAGCCAGTGCCACTTCCCTTTGCCACAGCAGCAGGACAGGCCACGACAACTCCAGGGGCTGGAGATGAGGGCAGGAATCAAGAGGGACTTGCAGGAGGAGGAATAGAAATCATATATATAATACCACACATCAACTTGACTCCCTTGTTCATATAGTCCCTTAAATAGCCTATTTAAGTTCATTTTTATCCCGCTTCTAAGGGCAGATTGGAACTCCTATTTTAAAGGTATCAATTAAGTACCAGCACAATCAGCCCCTAGCAGCCTGCTTCAGTGGAGCGCTTGATTAGCTGCGCTCCTATTAACCTCCTCACCTCCCCATGCATTAGGAGGTAAATGCATTTGCCCTCCTGCATTTGCCAGGCTCTGGCTTCCTTCATTTTAGGTTTCTGTTCATCACTGACTGCTCGGAGGTGAAAAAGTACACATGTGATTTTCACTGGTCCAGGAAACAGTGGCTTAAATCCCCCTGAGCCACCACTAGGAAATCAAAAGCTAAGACTGAGCAGGATTTTTCAGAGGTGAGGGCTCTACCCTGCCTGGCAGTGACAGCACCCTGATTGACATGGAGCAAGAAGACAGGCTGCCCAGGGAAGTTTTGGAGTCTCCATCTCTGGAGATATTCAAGACCCATCTGGACACCAACCTGTGTGACCTAGGGTCCCTAGGACCTGCTTTGGCAGGGGGGTTGGACCCAATGAGCTCTGGAGGTCCCTTCCAACCCCTACACTTCTGTGAGTCTGTGATTCCCATCCCCTGCTCTTTCCACCTATGAAACCAGAGTTGAATTAGCATGGTTGGAACAGTTACATACAGAGCTGAAATAAAACCAGCAACCAATACAGAGTAAGAAAAATTATCAAGTGATATAGAAATGTAGGAATATAGAATAAGAAATAAATGCAGTTGAGTAGTATTTGCTCTTAAAAATAAGGATTTGGGGTCTTTTTCATTCAGAAGCCATTCAGCCTCCTGCTGAGTTCGATACAGAACATGGTGAGGGTGTGATGAGACCTGGACAATCAACGGTTGCTGCTGGTTGCTGGTTGAACAGGTAACAGATTGTGTCTGCTCACCAGCACAGCTCCAGGCCAGACAGATTTCGAGGGAAAAAAGCTCCTACCAAACCACTCCAAATCTAGGACTTTTACTGATGAATATACCCAAACAGATGGGTTTTTTCCCAGATGTGGCTTGGAAAATAAGGATGCTGAAGCTTGCTGTGACACCATGGCTTTTTATACAGCTTTAGGGTGCTGGATGCCAGCATCCCTGTGCTGACTGGTGATAGCCACCTGTCACCACCAAAATGGCTGATGGATTGTAACAGGTTGCGCTGACACACACAAGTGGGAGGGAAAGAAAAACAACGTGCCATGGCTGTGTCAAGTTGATTTAACTTTTCAAGCCACCCGTAACTGTAAAAACAAGCAGCCACATCCACAAACGAAGCAGGCAGATGGCAGATCTGGGATGGCAACTATCCTGCGGCGAGTGATGGCTTCCCTTTGAATTCAGCCATCCAAGAGCAGATCAAATGCCTTCAAAAAGCGTAACTCCCTGGCACCTGTGTGTATACACTCTTCCACTAGCAGAGTAAGCTCAAAACCCTGACCTCCTTAGCATGAAGGACCTGTCTGGATCCCTTTCTCAGCTTGTCTATCCAGCCACGACTGCGCCTAGCAAACAGGACATGTCACCCCTTTGTCACCCACCACAGATTCCATGGGCACAGCCTAGGTTTTTCTAACCAGCACTAGAGCTGGTACTAGGCAGATGGGAAATATCCCAAAATAAATCAATCAAACGTGTTCACCAAAAGAAAAGCTTTGGCAACAGCCCATCACGGTGACCCTCTAAATTAAACCTCGCATGAAAATCCCCCTCCTGTGGCAGAGGCTCAAGAGCCAGCAGGCATGGACCAGGCTGGCAGGGATGGGTGGCTGCATTAACTCCTCCTGCTTGCTCCAACTGCTTATAGAATCACAGAACCATTCAGGTTGGAAAAGATCATTAAGGTCATTGAGCCCAACCATTAACTCAGCACAGCCAAGCCCACCACTAAATCATGTCTCTCAGCACCACATCTACAAGTCTTTTAAATTCTCCCAGGGATAGTGACTCCATCACTTCCCTGGGCAGCCTGTTCCAATGCCTGACAGTCCTTTTGCTGAAGATATTACATAAATACCTTCCTTCATTGCAGAAGAAGCTGGATGTCTAGCTGGTAGTGAAATATTAGATGATTCAGTGTCAGTTCAACATAACAAGATGAGATGAAATAGGAAAACCCACCCTGAACTGGAGTCCAGATCCAACTGGTCAGCAGATAGTTGAAAGGAATGAGGCAAATGGAGAATATCCCTGAATCTGAGAGGA
The DNA here is from genome assembly GCA_022605575.1 of Laterallus jamaicensis coturniculus. NCBI lineage: Eukaryota > Metazoa > Chordata > Aves > Gruiformes > Rallidae > Laterallus > Laterallus jamaicensis. The sequence goes on from JAKCOX010000186.1 coordinate 273,934, forward strand.
AAAAGGCAGTCAGAGAGCTTAGCGGATTTTAGAGATCAAGGAGAAATCCCACCTGATCAGCTTATAAACTCCCAAAGTACCAAATATCATAAATGCAAGCCGTGGGTCTGGAAACTTTGTTTTTGAAGATAAAAGAAAACAGCTGCAATCCAACCATCATCACAGGAGCTGGGACATCACTGAAAACTTCAAGTTTCATGAGCTTTGCAAGAAAAATCCTGGGGTTTGGTGAGCTTGATGGTGCCTAGAGGGGAGGAGGACCAGACAGCGCTGCCGAGGCCGTGCAGGAGAGAGGGACCATATGGCACAGAGGGATGCTGGGGAAAGCAGGGGAGGAGAGGAGACGAGCAGATGGGAAGGGGAGCTGAAACGCATACCAAAGGAGGCAGTGTGTTTGGGTTTATTCTGCAGGAAGGAAGACAGCAGCACAGGGGGGGCGGTTTCAGAGACAGTGCTAGCATCCCCGCTCAGGTTGGTGGGCAGAGGGTGGTCCCCTGCCCCACAGGGTAGACTAAAAACACTCCAAATGCAATTGGGCAGAGAAAATACCAGATAACGTCTGGACTGTATCCACACAAGCTACTATTAAAACCAAGCCCAAATTTCCTTTTGTCATATAGCTCCTCAACCTCCCCTCTGCCCCAGCTTTATCCACATCAGGTCCACAAAGCATCGTGGCAGCTTCTGGACCATATGTTGATAGAAAAACACATGACATGGTGCTGCTTTCCTGAAACACACACCCTTATCACTGTCACAACTAACCTTTTTATTTGCTTGGGAAGCATTGCTTTCAAAGCTATCCTGGCTGGTTTGGTTTCTGCTCCCAGCAGGAGCATCGCAGCAGGGCAGCATCCGTCAGAGCTGGTCCCTTGGCATCGCAGTGCAGTGGGGTCTCCAGCAGCATAAGGGCAGAGCAGGTTTTCACCCAGCGCGGGGCATCTCTGACACGCGGCGTTTCATGCCCTGGCTGGCGAGAGGCCAGGCCTGCAATCCACAGCAAAAACTAAATTACATAAACTTAAATTCCTGGCATGACTGGGCTGCCTTGCAAACCCCGCTGCCCTGAAAGCTGAAACAATTAGTATACTGTTTATTCATAAGATCAAACCCAGTGAGGTGTAAAACAGCAGCTGTAGCGTCAAGCATGGAGCATTATTTCTCTGCCACAAAACAGACACAAGCCCAGGCTCCTGGGTGGGTTTCTAGCAATGCGTTTACACTCACCTGGAGCAAAGGAGCTCACTGACTTTTCGGGTTTTTTTGGACACAGAGGAATAAATCCTTGGCCTTAGGAAGGGAGCTGCTCAGTCCATCCCTTATGCAACAAGATCACTACAGGACCGGTGTAAGAGAAAGGATTATAAGAATTACATATGGAAAGGCTGTAACTGGCACAGCACTAGTACACAGCTGTCAAAACTGTTGATTCTGGGCTGATCAGGCTATTTATATTTGCAGTACACACAAGTCGGGTGGTACAGAGCTTCCCTTGCCTCCCCACGTCACTGCTGGCAGGACACCCCTCCGCTCGGTCATTGTGGATTTGCATGGCTGGGTTCTGGCAGAGAAGCGGGCTGCAGGGGTGGCTTCTGCAAGGAGCAGCCAGAAGCTTCCCCCAGGCCCCACAGAGCAAACACCAGCTGGCTCAAGGCCGGAGTCGCTGCTGCCCAAGGCCGAGCCCATCAGCGACGGTCACAGCACCTCTGGGAATCACCCTGAGGAGAAACAACCGCAAGCGGCCGCTTTGTGCCCCAGAGAAGGCAGTGAGAAGGGGGGAGAGACTGTGCAGGCACCAAGGGCAGGGAAGGGGGGAGGAGGTGCCCCAAGGGCTGCAGAGGAAGATGTCCCTGAGCCCCTGGAGAAACCCATGGTGGAGCAGGTGTCCCCCCACAGCCCATGGAAAAGGCCCAGACCCCACCTGCAGCCTGTGGAGAGGCCCCAGGCTGGAGCAGGGGGAGACATGCAGGAGATGCTGTGACCTGCATGGAGCAAGGTCCTGGCAGGACCTGCAGCTCATAGGGGGAGAGAGAGACACACAGAGATAAACGAGGGAGAGAGGACCACACCGGAGCAGGATTGCTGGGGAGGGACTTGTGACCCCGTGGGGGAGAGGGATGGAGCAGTCTGTGCCTGAGGGACCGCACCCCATGGAAGGACCCATGCTGGGGCAGCTGGGGAAGAGCTGAAGCCCCGTGGGAAAGGACTCACGTTGGAGAAGTTGGTGGAGGACTGTCTGCTGTGGGTGGGACCCCACAGTGCAGCAGGGGAAGAGGATGAGGAATCACCTCCCAGCTAAGAAGGAAAACAACTGGTGAGGAACTCTCCCAAAACCCCATCCCTGTCTCCCCCTGTGACACCTGGGGGAAAGAAGGGAGCAAAATCATGGATAAAATTGAGTGTGCTAAGAAGGGAGGAGTGGGGGGAAGGGTTTAAGATTTGGGTTTATTTCTCATTATCTGACTCTGGTTTCAGTGGGTACTTTCTAGGAGGAAAATAAATGCTCTTTTTTAATAGCGTGTTCAGCAAGACTTTCGATACTGTCTCCTATAACATCCTGATAACAAAGCTGAGAGAGTATGGGATAGATGAGTGGACAGTGAGGTGGGTCAAGAACTGGCTGTCGGACCAAGCCCAGAGAGTTGTGATCAGTGGAGCAGAATCTGAATGGAGGCCTGTGACTAGCAGTGTTCCCCAGGGCTCAGTGTTGGGTCCAGTCCTGTTTAATATCTTCATTGACGACCTTGATGAAGGAACAACATCCACCCTCAGCAAGTGCCAATGATACAAAGCTGGGAGGGGTGGCTGACAGGCAGGACACTGCGCTGCCATCCAGAGACCTGGACAGGCTGGAGAGCTGGGCAGGGAGAAACCTAATGAAGTTCAACAAAAGCAAGAGGAGAGTCTTGCACCTGGGAAGGAACAACCATTCATTTCAGTACAGGCTGGGGGATGTCCTGCTGGAGAAGAGTACTATGGAGAAGGACCTGGGGGTCCTGGTAGATGACAGGCTGGCCATGAGCCAGCAGTGTGCACTGGTGGCTAAGAGAGACAATGGGATCCTGGGGGGCATCAGGAGGAGTGTGGCCAGCAGGTCTAAGGAGGTGATCCTCCCTCTCTGCTCTGCCCTGGTCAAGCCCCACCTGGAGTATTGTGTCCAGTTCTGGGCTCCCTGGTGTAAAAAGGACAGGGATCTCCTGGAGAGAGTCCAGAGAAGGACTATGAAGATGATTGAGGGTCTGGAGCATCTCCCCTATGAGGAGAGGCTGAATAAGCTGGGACAGTTCAGTCTAGAGAAAAGAAGACTAAGGGGAGACCTAATTGGTGTTTACAATTATCTTAAGCATGGGATGCAGGGGGAGTTAGCCAGCCCCTTTTCAGTGTCTGTGGGGACAGGACAAGGGGAAATGGCTGCACATTAGGACACAGGATGTTCCACACCAACATGGGGAAAAGCTTTTTCCCAGTGAGGGTGAGGGAGCCCTGGGACAGGCTGCCCAGTGGGGTGGTGGAATCTCCTTCTCTGGAGATATTCAAGACCCGTCTGGATTCCTATCTCTGTAATACAAGCTAGAGAGCCTGCTTTGGCAGGGGGTTGGACCAGGTGATCTCTTGAGGTCCCTTCCAACCCCTACAATTCTGTGAATCTGTGATTCTGTGATTCTGTTCTGCCCATTATGCTGATTGCAGAATGATCTCTCCCTGTCCTTATCTCCACTCCTGAGCATCTCAGTATCTACTTTCTCTCCTATCCAGCTGAAAAGGGCAGTGACAGAGAGGCTTTGGTGGGCATTTGGCCTCCAGCCAGGGTAAACCCACCACATTTACTCTATTGATGACAATTATGTTTCAGTAATGCCTAAGAAGAAATGAAAGGTCAAATAATACAGCCAGTATCAGGAAGTTCTCTGCATTTAGATTAATTAAGCCAATTAGATCCACCAACCCCATCTACCATAACCTGTGATCCACCCAGTTCCTCCCTGATTAAGTCACAGTGACTGATCCTTGCCAGGCTGAGCTGGTTTTTTTCTCTAGAAACCAAACTTTTTGGGTGCTGTAGGCAAGAGATGATGGGCTGAAGTGCTGGCAGTGGCTGAGCATCCCACCAGCAAGGATGTTGCCGTATGAGCTGTGCCTGGGGATCTGGATCCAGTCCCCTCCGCTGCATCTTGCAGAAGGCAAGCTCTGATTTTCGTAAACTTTGTTCTGATCCTGCATCTTATATGGGATTGACCCAGGTCATGCATCAATATATCAGATGGGGGGGGGGGGGGGGTGTGTAGAAATGACACCTCCAAGCTTCTCTGCTTTTCCAGCACATCAGCATCTCCAGGAGAAGACATCACCCTGGGGGGAAATTGTCTTCTGCATGTGACCAGAGGGCCCTGCTGGGCCCCATCTCCAGTCACAACCAGCCTCAGATGCCTCCAGAAAAACAAACAAAAAATAATTCAGGAAAACAATCTCATAAACCAAAGCCAGCAAATACCCACTGATTGTGCACTGGGGGGAAAAAGTCCTCCCTGACCCTCACAGGCTGCTGGCTGGAGCCCAGAATATCACAATTGATCGCAGTAACTGTCAAGCCAGATGATCATAACGGTCTCTTCTGACCTCAGAAATCTATTAAATATATTAGATAACAGCTGTTTCCATGCCAGGTGATGTCAAGACATCATCACTGCCGCAGGTCATTTGGATGGTGAAGAAAATTGCCTCAGGTCTCTGCAGGAAGCCGTGCTCTGATGCTCAGCTGCCTGAAGAAAGGGGACAAAAAAACCCCATTTTCTCTTCCTCAGTTGGCACCAACATCATGCCAGAGCCCCAAGAAGCCTCCAAAATAAGTGTTTTCATCAGTAGTGTGCACTTAAATATATCATCATCTGTATGTTCTGTATCAGGGTATCTTCTTCATCATTTCAATGGTAGACTAAAATGAAGCTCAGGATAAATTAGATTACCTGGAAAATATTCTTACTGGTGGGATATATGTTTGGGCCATACAGAAAGTGGGGGGAGCATTGTTCACCAAGGCCTTAAAATAGGCTCAGCACCATACAAGCACACAGGGCTGAGCTAAAACTTTACCCCAACCATATTTTCACCAAAAGAGGGTTTGGCTCAGCACATCCTGCAAGAAACAGTATCAGAAAAGTGGCTTCAACAACATGGTAGATTTTGGCTGAAAAAATGAAAAGCTGATTTGTTTTGTTATGTTTTGTTTTGCTTTGTTTTAACACACTCACCCCATTTTTAAGCCAGAATTGTTCTGGAGGTCAGCTGAAACCATCTTGGAAAAAGATATCTGCATGCCCTGCTGACCCTCCCTGTGCCCAGGCACGTTAAGTGACATTATTGAGCTTCTTTCACTTAAAAATCAAGCAGACAAATGCCCAGCCTGTGCATCTCCAGGATATCAGTTGGTCCAGCTACAAGAAACCTGCTTCTCTTCCTGTCATGCCAAGGGCAAGAAAATGAGAGAGGCACCAGAGGCTCCTGTCCCCTGATGCTGTCCTCTGCTGCTGTCCCCTGCTGCTGTCCTCTGCTGCTGCCTGCACCCACTGCCAGCCTGTGCAACAGGGATGCCAGCAGCCATCACCCCATGCTGGAGCAGCCTCCCATCATTACCACAGCGGTAAAAGGAAAGCTCCTGCTTTCCTTTTTGGGCATCAGTGCACTTCAATTCATCATTTTAATTCACTTCTTTAGGAGTGCTTGCAGGGATGCATGTGCATTTGCACATCTATCTGGAAAAGAAATTATTTTAATGGGTTTTTTCATGGAAATACCTGCATCTGCAAGAATTCAAACATGCCTATTGCTTGCTGTGCCTTAATAAACCCTATAAAACCTTTAGCCATCCAATGCAGGAAAGGAAGCAATCCTGGGTGACAGAAATCACACCTACGATGAATAATCAGCCTTAATAACCCACACACTTCATAAGTGGATATTAACCTGTATATAAATAGATCTTCAGGCAAAAAAAGAAAAATAAGGATCTGTTGTTTCTTTAAAAAAAAACCCAAAACAACCCTCCATGGAGACACACACACACAAAAACCAGGCACAATTTTTCAACAGGTCCAAATGAGAGGACAAGATGAAATGGTGCCAGCTGACTTCCACATTATAAACATTTTACCTCTGTTTTTCCACTGGAAGCAGTTGCAGGCTCCAGCATTACACAATTTCTTTGCTTTCTGCTTCTTTTCTTGCTTGGCTCTTTTAACACAGTCTTGGTGCTACAGTCTTAGCAAAAGGGAATCTGAAAGCTAAATAATCAGCAGACATTTCAGCTCTTTCCTTGCTAGGAGAAACCATCTGCCTCCCAGGCACAATCCCAGTCTGTGCCCAGTAGGAAACCAGTTTAGTTGCTGGCCGTGTAACTGGATCCACAGGGAGGGGTGTTTGGCCAACTGGTTTTCATGTTTACACCAACAGCCAGCCAGAATTATGCTTCTCTTTCCAGCTGCACAGGTCTGGCTTTCAACCAGGGTGTTTTTAATCAGGTCACTCATTAGCATTTCCTCAGGTACCTGCTACTTGGGGCTTTAATCTCAAAAAAACAAAAGAAGCAGCAGAAGCCATGCTGAGTTTAAAGCCTTTCCCAAACCCTCCAAAGAGCTCACCCCTCCTCATACCCACACCAGGCCTCTGAGGAGGTAAAAACCTCCCTGACATTCTGTCTCATTTCTGAAAGGATTGAGCTTGAACAGCTTTCTCACCCTCCAGGCTTCACAGGGTCCTTTAAGTTCACACAGTCCCTGAACCTTTACTGCCAAAAGGATGGAGGAAAATTCTGCAAAACCTGTATCCCTCCTCTGCTTTGCTCATAGGGGCCCAGTAGCATCCTTCAACCCCTGACTTTTCAGATGCTCTCCTTTGTACTTCCTCCAATGCTGACTCCAAAAAACCTCCCAGTTCCTTTACAACCTTCTTCTGAGATGCCCTGAAAGGGGGTAATGCTCAAAGCATCATGTCACCTCTCTCTCCAGTGGCCTCCCATTGCCCCCCAGAGCACCCCCGTCTTCCTGCACATCCAGAAACCCTCTCATGAACACAAAACAGCTCCAAGGGCTTCACCCTGTTCCACTCTTCGGCTGAGCAAGATAAAGGTTCATTAGTGGGAAATATACACATACACATAGAATACCGGTGTATCTTCACTGGCTAGGTTGGGTTGGTGTTTGCTAACCATCCCAGGCTGGCTGGTGAGCCCCTGCTCACACCCCCAACCAGTGGCCCCAATGTAATCCTGGCACTAGGACCCCTGTACACACAGAAGAGACTCCCTTCACCCAGGAAATAATTAGAAATGGATTTTAATGACCACACTGCTCACACACAGGGTACAGCCAATGATGCTGAGCAACAACCTGCTCACACACAACCAGCCCTTTTCATCCTATTTACCCACTTTTTTTTCTTTTTCTCCGAAACACATTGAGCCCTGCCTTTGTTTCCTCCTCTAAATGTCCTTTGTGCAGTCCTAAAATGCTCTTCCCCCACATATCCCATACCCCAAGGCAGTGACACCGCCCCGAGGCCAAAAGATGCTCCCAAGACCAGCTCCATGGAGCCAAGACCAGGCCTTACCTGGGCTCTCCCACTCCTCTGTGTGTGCAGGGGAGGCTTTCACTCCATAAACCCCCCCACAACCTCCCCCAGCTGCTGAGTGTGACAGTCACACCGAGCAGGGATTGCATTTTCACCCCAGATCTCCACGCAAGGTTGGCAGGAACACAGTGGGGTGATACCAGCTTTGTAGTGCTTCCAAGCCTTTGATGAGGATGTGATCAGCGTTGGGCTGTTCAAAGCACACCTGGCAGCTTCCCCTTCAGTCCCTATGCTGCAGAAATGTTTGTAGCCTCCAGGCATCTCCTCCTCCTGCCAGTGAGATCTTGCCCTTGGCAGCTGGTGGGACTGGGGGGTTCCTAACCTGAGCATCCTTCCACTGCCACTTGCCCTACATGCACAATGCAGCACTATCAAGGAAAAGATCATGGGACTAGAGGAAAGAAGTGGGGGAAATGGTGGAATGTGAAGAAACCATTGAGAATTTGGAAGAAGGGAGAAGGGAACAGTTTGTGAAGAGCAGCCAGAGACAGTACATAGGGGCAGCAGGTAAGAAAATTAATAAATCCAGTGAAAAAGCCAAGTTCAGCTACACAGACTCAGGATGAGTCTGGTGCCCCCAATACAAGAAAGATGTAGAACTGTTGGAGAAGGGTCAGAGGAGCCACAAAGATGATTAGAGGGCTGGAGCACCTGCCATACAAGGAGAGGCTGAGGGAGCTGGGCTGGGTCAGCCTGGAGAAGAGAAGGCTGTGGGGGGACCTCATTGCAGCCTGCCAGTCCCTGAAGGGAGCAGAGAAACAGGAGGGGAATCAACTTTTTAAAAGGGCAGATAATGGCAGGACAAGGGGGATGGATTAAAGCTAAAGGAGGGAAGGGTTAGAGGAGATCTTAGGGGGACGTTTTTTACAGAAAGAGTGGTGAGGTGCCGGAACAGGCTGCCCAGAGAGGGGGTGGATGCTCCATCCCTGGAACTGTTCAAGGCCAGGTTGGATGGGGCCCTGGGCAACCCTGTGTAGCTCCAGGCCTGGAGGTTGGTGTCCCTGCCTGTGACAGGGGGGTTGGAGCTCTGTGATCTTTGGGGTCCCTCCCAACCCTTGCCATTCTATGATTCTATGGTGAATTTTGATGCTCCACTGAAATCAGAGAACAGATGTCTTTTCCTCAGGAGTCAGTTCCTGTGGCTAGGAGCCATTGAGCACTGGTTTCAGGGAGGCAGGTACAAGGTTACTGCTGAAAACAGCAAATGTGTGACAAGGACAGGTAACACACCCCAGTCAGGAGATAAACAACACCTGGGCAGATGTCATCAAGGCTGATCTTTGGGAAAGCAGCATCCTGATTTAGGAGATGGCACCAATGGGTTTAGATACAAGAGGGGTTTTCTGGGTTGGTTTGGTTTTTTTTTAATGTAAAAACCTCTGGGTGGAATTAGTTTGATGCTTGAAAAATTGGTGGGTCCTAATAGTGGAGGGAAATGAAATGCATCAGCGAGAGATCAAAGGGCACTTTGATTCCACTTCTATCTGGTGACAGGATGGACAAAAAGAAAGTGACTGCTTAGTAAACTGTGAAAGAGCCTGGCAGCCCAGCTCCAACATCTGGTATGCAACCTGGAAGCAACATGAGAAAAACACTGTCCACATGCCACCTCAATATCCAGAGAGATCTACAGATCACTGGAAATACAGCCACCCCAAAGCCTTCAGCCAGTCCACAAAGCTCTAGGCAAAACTGGTGCCAAGATTTGGCCAAAATACACCATGGGCAGAGCACAGAGGGGTGAAGGAAAGCAAGGACGAGGTCTGGTGAACATCCATTGCTATGCAACCTAGCCTCAGCCTAACAGAGAGTCTTCATTTAGTCTTCATGTGCTTCTCACTTGTTTCCCAGCCAACAGCGATGGGCAGAACTGGATTAAATCATGGACACTTTGCCAAGAGTTCACCAGTAAAAATTGGAGCTTTCTGGCCATTCTTCTGCATTTTGGGTCATCAAAACCTGAAGACTCTTCTGCTCCCCTTTGGTCTCATATTTAATCCTCTTCACAATGTTTTTGCAGATGTTGCCAAAATAAATTTTCATTTATTGATCAGCTTTAGAGGTCTTCAAAAGCTAGGACTGAATAGAGAGCTTGCCTACAGAAGACATAGCATTTACTCCACTTAAGAGCAAGCCTTCAAAGTCACAAAGAAATACTCTATATAACATACAGTTACACTCCAGTTTCACTCTTCCCACACAAAACAAGTGTTTCCTGCCATGGAGGGGACACCAGGATGGATCAGGAGGAGGGTGGGGACTGAAGGCACCAGGAAACTCTCTGCAGCTCCTCAGCTTGTGAGTTATTGCAGAGCAAGACCTACAAATGTACCAACTACCTCTCTTCCCTGCCCACTCCCAGCTGAGCTCCCCTTCCCATGGGAAGGAAACCTTGGGGAACAGGCCAAAAGGAGCCGCCGTGCGCTGCAACGTGTCCGGACAGCTCAGAGATCTGCACTGTTGGGCACAACATGGAAGAAAACCCACCATGTAGAGGGAGCCTCTGGTTTCTTTTCCTTCCAACCTCATCAGGAAGTCGTCCTGTCTTGCCCTGCTTGTCCTCCCTGCACTGTTGGACACCTCCCAAGCACCTGCAGGGAGTGTTTGAAAATACAACATGGAAACCCCAGAACCCAGCAGAAAAGGTCGGTGCAGGTGTCCTTAGGATCAGCGTGTTAAGGCACAGGGGCTGGGGGAGGAGGCATCCCTTTGATGCTCCGAGATCTGCAGCTCGAGGTGTGATGAACTGCCAAGTTCTTCTGCTCCTGCCTACATGAAACCCCTGCCCTTCACACCCAGAGAAAGATAAGAAAAAAAAAAAAACATGTTTATTTCACCATTCCTTTCCTTTCACAATTTATATAATGAAATCTGAGGTCACCTAGAGCAGCGCAGGCCAGGAATGGGAGATTCTATATCAAACGGGATTTCCAGGCATCACAGCCACGAGGTCACCCTGGGACAGCAGGTCACCCAAGGCTGGGTGCATCCCCAAACCACACAGCCTGACGCCTGTAAGAACAAGTGGGAGAGTTCCCACAGAGCCTGACTTTAATGCTGCAGAACAGCAAATTTAAGCTGTGATGGAACAGAAGAGGGAAGCATTTGAATTACGAGTGGGATTTATTAAGAAAAGCATTAAGTGGTGGCATTTCACAACATGTTCTGAACAGTATAAAGGTCCAACTGAGCCTTTCTCTAAATCCAATTTTTATCAAGAAAGAGGGAAAAAAAACCCCAAATCCAGCAAGAACATGAAAGCCTGTGTGAGCCTTATCAACATCCTGGGGAGGATTCACCCCTGCAGCAATCTCTCTATGCTCTTCTCCCTCAACCCTACTTTCACCTCCCTCGTAGCACAAAACCCCCTCCTTATCATAATTAACAGTTCTAATGTATGGATTGTTTCAAGCCAATTACATCAGTCCATTATAGGTGGGTTTATGAGGTTGTGTTTATAACTCCAGTAATTTATGCTTGGAAGCAGAGAGATGCAAAGGGAGCAGGTTACTGGAGGTTTTCAAAATAATCAAGAGCTTTGGTTGTTAGTGACACTTTTGAAACACAACCTGAAGTCTAAAAGCTGTGTCAGGAAAGCCTGTGCTCAGCATTTGTGTAGGTTAATGGAGCAAACGTGAGCAGGGGGGGTAAAAGCCTCTCTCACTGCAGCCAGGGCTTTGGCTGTAACCTCTGGCCACAGGTCAGATTGATGTTTTCAGCCCCCATCGCTCAAAAAATATCTCTGGGAACACTTTTCATCTTGACCAGAGGTGCCATCAGGCAATTATCTAATCCTCATTTTTCCAAGTCTTTTCCGCAGGTAAATATAGGGGCTGTTGTGCTCATATCTCAATTTACCAGTTGAAAAGGGGAAATTAATTCCACTTGTCTGGAGCCCAGTGTGGGTGTTGTGCCCCCAGCACAGTGACCTAGAGAGCCCTAACCTCAAAAGAAGACCTCTGAGGACAAGGGTCAGGTCCCACTGATGGAGCAGTCATAGCAAGGTGACTTGGACTTGGGTCTTGCTGCACCCAGGCGCCAGTTATCACTCCAGACCATGTCCCTTTCCAAATGCCTTCCACCCTGACACTCTGTGGTCCTTGCCATGCTTAGGAGTCCCATCCTCCTTTTCCTAGAGCTATGAGAAACCCATGAACCTCTCCTGGAAATCTCCCCTTCCTTTGCACAGATCAACCCTTCTACCACAGACCTCTACCTTTCTACCCCACCTAAAACTCTGCACTCCCTCTTGCCATCTCACAGTTGCTTGCCAGCTCCCACCTACATGGTGAATACGGACTCTGACTGCACCAGGAATGACACTGGCATCTCTAATCTAGACTTGGAATTTTCCCCAGAGCCTTTTTTCAGCATACCATCCTCATGACACCACTATACAACCCCAACATCTGTCTTTCAACCATTGGCATGTGGCTTTCCTTGACTAGATCAAGAAGAAAACCCTGTTCCACTGACACTGATCCTGAGGGCTGTTGGTTGATGACTGCTTTCTAGACAGCTGTTGTGAAGGACAGTGTCACCCTCCACTCTGTTGTGGTTTTGGCCCAGCTGACAGCTGAGCAGCACACAGATGCTCACTTGCTTCCCCCTTACAGCCAGAAAAATGGGGAAAGAAAAAAAAAAAAGTAAAGACAAAGGCAAACCTCAAAGGTTGGGATAAGGAGAATTTACTGGGACAGCAAAGGGAGGGAGTTATAGCAACAACAGGACCTTATAGCAAAATACAAAACCTGGTGGTACATGATGCAGTTCCTCCCAGAACTGCTCAACTCAGCCTGTAAAGCACAGAGCTGTCCCAAAGCTGGACCATACCCAAACCACACAGCCTGGAGCTGTGCACTCATCCCCCATCAGCCCCTCTTCATGCTGAGCATGACATTGTTGGTATGGAATACCCTTTTGGCCAGTTTGGGTCACCTGTCCTGGCTGTGTCCCCTCCCAGCTTCCTGGGTGCCTCCTGCCTTCTTGGTAGCAATTAACATAATACAATTTTAATTGATTTGTTATATTGGCTGATCTCATCCAAAATTAAATCCACTTGAGGTACACATTGGACTTTCTCATTCTTCAGCATCACCCACCAGGTGCAGCCAGGTTCTTGAGCAAAAACAACCCCACAAGTGGATTTGCCTTTGCCTGAAGCAGGGACAACCCAAACTGTCTTCCCTAACATACTCTTCATACGCACTGTGGGGACTCTATCTCCTTCTACAGCACACAGAAGTTTCAACTGGGCAGGGCCAGCTTGACTGGTAGACCCCCTGGAGTTAACTGATCCACTTTAGTGAAGTGGCCTTCACTAAATGTGTGACCCAACATTGGAGGGTCCCACCACCATTGCTCTCAATGTGGTCTTTTATTGTTTGATTTCCCAGAGGCTGCTGCATGACAGAGGGTGTGATACACCCACCCAATGCCATGCTCTTTTGGTCTATGAGGGTGTTCCACAAACGAGTCCCATTGTCTGACACAGTTCTTTCTGGGGTGCCATGTCACCACAGGACTTGCTTTGAAAGGCTGAGGATTGTATTCTGAGCAGTGGCATGGAGTACAGCATACATGCCTTTTCTCATTGTCTGTGGGGACAGGACAGGGGGTGATGGCCTCAAACTGGAGCACAGGAAGTTCCACACCAATCTGGGGAAGAACTTTTCCCCAGAGAGGGTGAGGGAGCCCTGGGACAGGCTGCTCAGGGGGTGTGGAGTCTCCTTCTCTGGAGAGATTCCAGCCCCATCTGGACACCAACCTGTGTGATCTGTCCTAGGGACCCTGCTTTGGCAGGGGGGTTTGGACCCAATGATCTCTGGAGGTCCCTTCCAACCCCTACGATTCTGTGATTCTGGGACTGTAGTTTCCAGCCAGCCAGTGGTTGCTTCTACCACTGTGAGCACAGACTGTTTGCCTTGGTGACGTTTTGGGACTGTGATGTGATCGATCTGCCAGGCCTCTTCATATCTATATTTCAGCCACCATCCTCCATATCACAGAGGCTTTAACTGCTTGGCTTGCTTAATTGCAGCACATGTCTCACATTCATGATGATCTACAAGATAAGTGTCCATAGTCACGTCCACCCTTGATCATGAACCTCTCTATATGTTGCACCTCTCCCTTGATGGCTTGACGTGTCATGGTCCCTCCGCTCTGTTTTCCCCCCAGGCACCCTTTTCCTGGTCCTCATTTCACTTCAGCACCCAATAGTCTTTTCTCATTTTGGACTCTTAATGACAGCACAATCATACCTGCAAACAAGTTTTTCATGTTTTGCCTGAAATTTCCACCTGTGACCTGAACCTGCATCACTACGGGGCTGCTGTGAGAAAAGGCCCAGCTCTGACTCTAGTTCCTGCACCGAAAAGGCTCCACATCAGAGGGGGACACACAGCAAAACACAGGGGCATGGACACATGGCATTCCTTACGGGCTCCCCATTTTTGTTTTTTTTTTTTAATCTCTTCTGGGCTCATTTCTCCAGGGTGGGTGATTTTAAGATTAACATGACCAGGCTGCCTTTCCACACAGGTGCCCTTTGTGTGTCCCTGAGACCCTAAGCAGCAGAGGCTGTAGAACCAACCCTGAGGCTCTGAGAAGCAGAGGGACCAACCCTGGGGCTCTGAGAAACAGAGGCTGAGGGGACCAGCCCTGAGACCCTGAGGAGCAGAGGCTGAGGGACCATTCTGAGGAGCAGAGGCTGAGGGATGGGCCCTGGGACCCTGAGGAGCAGAGGCTGAGGGATCATTCTGAGGAGCAGAGGCTGAGGGATGGGCCCTGGGACCCTGAGGAGCAGAGGCTGAGGGACCATTCTGAGGAGCAGAGGCTGAGGGATGGGCCCTGGGACCCTGAGGAGCAGAGGCTGAGGGATCATTCTGAGGAGCAGAGGCTGAGGGATGGGCCCTGGGACCCTGAGGAGCAGAGGCTGAGGGATCATTCTGAGGAGCAGAGGCTGAGGGATGGGCCCTGGGACCCTGAGGAGCAGAGGCTGAGGGACCAACCCTGGAGCTCTGAGGAGCAGAGGCTGAGGGATGGGCCCTGGGACCCTGAGGAGCAGCAGCTGAGGGACTGGCCCTGGGGCTCAGAGGAGCAGAGGTTGAGGGACCAGCCCTGAGACCCTGAGAAGCAGAGTCTGAGGGACCAGTTCTGAAGAGCAGAGGCTGAGGGACTGGCCCTGAGACCCTGACCAGCAGACTCTGAGCGACCAGCCCTGGTGCTCTGAGCAGAGACTGAAGGGACCGACTCTGAGGAGCAGAGGTAGAGAGACCGGCCCTGAGATCCTGAAGAAAAGAGGCTGAGGGACCGGCCCTGAGGAGCAGAGGCTGAGGAATCGACTTTGAGAAGCAGAGGCTGAGGGACCAGCCCTGGGGCTCTGAGCAGTGGCTGAGAGACTGGCCCTGAGGAGCAGAGGCTGAGGGGACCGACTCTGAGGAGCAGCGGCAGCGGGACCGGCCCCGAGGCCGGGAGGAGCAGAGGCGGAGGGACCAGCCCAGAACCCCAGAGCAGCAGAGGCTTCGGGACCAACCGCAGCCAGCGGCCCGCCCTGCTCCGCCCCACCCCCTCCGGACCCCCGGCCCCTCCCAGGAACCGGCTCGGCCGTCCAATGCGGCGGCGGCGAGCCCGAGGCGGGGCCGCACCGCCTCCTCCCCCTCCCTCGCCACCCGCCCCCCCCGCCGCTGCCGCCGCCGCCGCCCGCGGCCGCCGCCGAGGGGAGCGCCATGGGACAAAAGGCGTGCTGAGGTGCGCGGCACTTGCGCTCAGGCCGCGCCCGCCACGCTCGGTGCCCGCTGTGGCATGGTGGCCCGACGCCGCTAGACCCGGCCCGTCCTGGCCCGCAGCGCCTCCCCCGCCATGCCGAGCGGCAGCGCCGCCGCGGCCTCCCCCTCCGCCGAGCCCGCCGAGCCGCCGCGCCTCCCTCCCTCCCACCCGCCGCTGCTGTTGCTCCAGCAGCGCCTCGCCGGCCTCGGCCTCTGCGATCGCGGCCTGCCCGCCGGCGGCGGAGGGGCGGCTCGGCGGCAAGCCCGGCGGCAGCGGGCGGGCCTGGTGCCGCTGCCCGACCCCTCCGGGGTGCTGGGGCCTGGCGGGGCGGAGGAGGAGACGGCGGGGGACGAGGGAGACTTGGAGCTGGAGGAGGAGGAGGAGGAGCTGCTGGCGGGGGAGGACGAGGAGGAGGAGGACCCGGCCGCGCTGCTGCTGCTCTCCTCATCCTCCTCGCCCTCCCAGCCGCTCCCGCTGCTGCCGGCGCTGGGCTCCGTCCTGCTCTCGCCCTCCTTCGATGCGCAAGAGGCGGCGGCGGGGGCGCTCTGCGGAGCGGACGATCCTCAGGGCATGATGGCGGCGATGCAGCCCCACGCCTACGGCGGCCTGGGCGGCGGCGGCGGCGGCGGCGGGGGGGGGGGCGGCGGCGGCGACGGGCCTCAACGTCGAGCAGGCGGCGCTGCTCCGCCGAAAGAGCGTCAACACCACCGAGTGCGTGCCCGTGCCCAGCTCCGAGCATGTGGCCGAGATCGTGGGTCGCCAGGGTGAGTGGGGGACTCGGGGGGGGGAATGGGGGGTGGGGAGGACGGGGACGGGCACCCCCAGTCGTGGAGGGGAGGGGGCGGCGGGCGGATCTCGCCCGCGACCCCCCAGGGAAGGGCGCAAAGGCCCAGGCCAGGCCTCTCCCCACCCCCCTGGTGCCGGTCGAGGAGGACCCCCCCCCCCACCTCCGGCCTGGGTAGCGGCTTCGTGCTCCCTGGGGCCGTCGTCTCCTCTCCCTTCCCAACCCCCACCCCCCAGCCCCCCCCGGGGGACGTGGTGCCGGGAGCTTCAGGGGCCACAGAAGGCGAGGGCTGAGCCGGCTGGGGGCTGCGGGTTCTTGGTGTGAAGCTGTAGAGCAGCCAGGCCCTTCGCGCCTCCCGCCGGGGGAACTTTGGTCCCTGCTCGGCAGAGAAAGTTTTTGGGCGAAGGGCTTCGTGACCGGCTTTTTGCAGAGCCGGGGTGCGGGGCTGACACCGGCCCCACGGCTCCCCACGGCGCTCGCCGAGACAAAGCCGGGGGGGGGGGGGGGCGGGGGGGGGAGACACATACACGGCCCTGAGGAGCCGGCGGGATGGAGCCGGGAGCCACGTGCAGCCCCCTTTCAGTGCGAGAGCCCGCGGCTCTCTGCTGGGGCTGCGGCTTCCTGCCGGCGGCTTGCTGCTACCCTCGGCGGGGCTCTGCCCGGCCGTTGGGATAAGGTCATCCCGCTGATGTCACACCCGTCGCTGGGCCTTTCCCTGCGGTCTCAGGGGAGCGGTCCCTCGGAGGGGCTGGGGCGGTGCCGTTCCGGCAGCCCCAAACCTGGTGTTAAAAATCACTTTTTGAATAGGCGGAGGAGAAGCGCCGAGCAGTGCCGAGTGGTAGGTGTGGAGAAGCAGACAACGAAGCCGCTGCTCTCTTTTCCTTCGAGCGCTGTTCTCTACAGGTTTGGGGGAGTTGGGGGGGGGGGTGGTGTGTCTCCTTGGGCTGATCGGCTCGGGTAACGAGCGGCTGTGCCCTCTGGTCTCATCAATGTGCCTGTTGTTTTGTTTGGGGGTTTTGTTTTAAACAGTTTGTTTTGGAGTTGTATTTCTTTGACCATAGAATAAATCGTAAAGCTAAGTCTAAACTGATGCGCTGCTGAAGAGGTGCCCGCTGAGCGCCGATTCTTAGGGCAGGCTTTTTGTTTCCACTTCTTAAGTTGGTTTTTAGGCTGATTCTAGGTCAGGAGCCAGGTTTTGCTGTTGCTGGGTGTGTCACAGGGCACCCGGAGCCCCGTGCTGCGGAAATTGGCAGGTATCTTCCTCCCGTGCAGGCAAGTCTGTTCAGAAGCAGAAAATTATCTTTTCCAAGAAACGCTGCTCGAGTGTCTTAAGACTTTGGTCATGTGTCATTAGGGATGGGGGGGGGGAGGGGGGAAGCGAAGTGGGGGGAGGTGATGGAAAACAGAACTGAAAATGGTTGTTGCTATAGCCCCCTAAAAGAGAAATAGGAATTACTGGGCTTCGAGGACCAATGTGGCTGCTGTGGTTATTCTCTGTCGCATCTCAGGATTGTTCTCTGTGCTGTGTGTTTCTCAGTACTTTGAGTCACTTAAAATCGAGATAATGGAGTTTGCATAAAAATAGGATCATTGTCTTCAGGAGTTCACTTGCTGTTTCTGCTTTTATTTCTTATCTGATGTCACTCACACTGCTTGGCTTGTGATAAAGTGTTTAGCCTCGGTGGGGTGGGGAGGGGAGGGATCCTAGCCTAAAAGGAATAGGGGCTGCATTAAGAGGAAGGAGAGCAGAAGGAAACCTAAAAAAGTTGTTGCCAAACATACTTGCATGAAAGATCTGCATAAGGAGGTCCTTCAGAAGTCTCATTCAAGGGAGACTTGTGCTTAGAGGCCGTCTTGCTGGAGTTGCATGACTTCCCACTAAATATTTGTCAAGTTTCTTAGAAATAGGCATCCTTTCATCTCCTTTTATGGCCCAGAGCTCTGCCTGCTCACTTGTGTGAACCAGAAGCTTTTACTCTTCATCCACCTGCTTTGCCTGTGTCTCTGCTCCACGAAGTGTCACCAGCAAGGCTGGCTCCACGGACCAGCCTCCCTTCTCCCCCTTGGTTCTGCTCCCTCTAAAAAAGAAGATGCTTCATATTCTCTTCCCAGCGTGTATGATAACCAGCTGGTTGCACTTTTCCTGAACAAATTCAGCTTAACTCAGGCTCTTGTGTGCTGCAATACCTTAATATCTAATATTAATATCTCCAGAATGTTACTGGAGATGGATTTTCCTGACTATTCAGTTTATATTCTTTGCACTGAGGTAAAAAAAAACCAACCAAACAAAACAACTTGAAATGTCTGCAGCCCAAAAAACATCAGCTCTGAAATACCAGGAATGCTGAGATTGATCTGGGCTTTGCTGGAGGCCTTACTGCTGTGTCTGACAGCACGTTTGTTGTAGGTCCTCATCCCCTCACTGAAAGAGGAATGATAACTTGAATTCCACTGTATTCTTGATGCAAATTTTATTTTTTTTTGCACACAGGAAGAGAGTTTCCAGACCCTGTTTATTAAACTGGAGGGAGCCCCTGGTCCCTAAGAGAGCAGCAAGCAAGAAAAACCTCAGGGTCCTTGCATTTAGCTCTTCTGGGGTTTTTTTTCTCCCCTGATTATAGAGTTTCAGGATAAATACAGCACTTCAGGCAGTGGAGTGGTGCTCCCACAGCCCCACTCTGGGTCACTGTACTGCAGGTTCCCACGTGGGTATCTGCACCCAGTGAATCTCTGTGCAGAGATGTGGGGTGTTGGGGCCCTAGAAGGTTTGGTGTGGTTCTTGGTTTCCTTGTGAACCTCTGCTGTGTTTAACTGTTATTTTGGTGCTGAAAGGATTTTTATTGCTGGAAAAAAGTTAAGTAAGATTTTGTTTTAATCAATATTTTCTTTAAAAAAATAAACCAAAAACCCCAACAACCAACCAACCCCAACCCAGGCTGTGGTATTTCTGACTCCTTGGGGCTTCTTTGTTGTTTCTTTTTAAATCTCAGAAGTCTTCAACCTTTTCCTTACTCCCCTTGTACCCCAGAAATGAAGCTGACAAGACACCATTTGAGGGGGGGGAAGTGTGGTGTAATTCTTTGCAGTCTTTAAGTGGAAGAATCTCAAAGGTGAACAACAAAGGAAAATGTATTTGTATCCATTTATTCTTGTTAAGGCATGTGACTGTGAGCCAGGAAAACTAGATTCCATTCATGGCATTGCACAGGCTTCCTGTATGAATCTGAACTGGCTGTTGAATCCAACCTTTGAATCCAACCTCGTGCTGATCAGAAAGTGACTTCCTTTGCTGTCAGCAGTTAAAAATCCCACCTCCATAAAGTTCCCTTGCTTAGAGGGAAAAAAAAACCCAAACAACCAAACAAACCCAAAAACTTGGCAAAAGTGCTTTTTGAGAAGTGGTAGTGAGAAAGCTGCCTTGCCTGGGAGGTGACTTTGCCTGAGAAAAGCTGGCTTATGGCTGGCACTCAAAATTATGTAAGTTTATATCCAAACTTTAAAAAAAAACAACAACCCGAACCCACAACAAAATGCCAATAAACTTTGGGAGCTGTAGCAGGGAAGGTTTTTCTTTTTTTTTTTTCTATCAGGTGAAGGACTTGCAAGTCTGCTGTGAATCACCTGAAAAGTGTTGGTGTTTTCCCATCCTGGTGGGTCTTGAGAAGGATTTGACAAGCTTAACTGGAGTCCCCTGCTAGTTTTGGGGTTGTTTTTTTTTTTTTAATGTTTAAACATTTAAAAGCTTTTTGAATAATGCAGAAAGAGGGGTGATGTCTTCAGGTAACCTGAAAGATGCTGGAAGGAGGAGGCAGAAGCTTGTCCTGTGGGGAGATGCTGCATCCCTCAGTGTACTAGCTGTCTTCAGAAAATGATTACTGGAATATATTTGCTAATGCATTCCAGCACTGTGACTGTCCAAGCAATGTGATTTTCCAAGTGTTTATATCCTTGATACAGCTGACAGTAGGTGGGTTTTCTGTCTCCCTAAGACATCACCTGAGTGGGAGCTACTTAACTCCAAAGCCTGACGCCTCTCTTGCTCCAGTAAGAGTAGCTGGGGTGATGGTTGCAGAACTTGAAACGGGCAGGGCAGTCTCCAAGCCCCAGATGAGTAAGAGGGGGAGGAATGATATCATTCCACTTGTCTGATTAAATCAATAATGACAAATCTGCTTTGCATGAGACGGCCTTGCGACTAAAATACCATTTTTTAATTCATATTTAATGATCTTGGACTCCTTTTTTTGCTCTCTGCTTTTGAATGTGGGCTTTTGAGCAAAATGTTATTTGCTTAAAACAGTCCTCTACCTTGAAACAAAAAAAAACCCATGCTGATTTCGGTAAGTTTGTAGCTGATAACTGTGTAGTGTGGCTGGATGGGCAATTAAAAACAGGTGGGGAGTGGATAAAACAGTCCTGGGGTACACACCTGTGTTGGCTTTTCTTTCAGAAAGGACTGTGTCTGATTCGGGGATCTGATCAATGGTTATCAATATCTGAAGGGTGGGACACAGGGGGACATGGGCAGCCTCTTCTCAGTGTCTGTGGGGACAGGACAAGGGGTGATGGCCTCAAGTTGGGGCACAGGGAGTTCCACACCAATCTGGGGAAGAACCTCTTCCCAGTGAGGGTGAGGGAGCCCTGGGACAGGCTGCCCAGGGGGTGTGGAGTCTCCTTCTCTGGAGATATTCCAGCCCCATCTGGACACCGACCTGTGTGCCCTGTCCTAGGGACCCTGCTTTGGCAGGGGGTTGGATCTGATGATCTCTGGAGGTTCCTCCCAGCCCCTACAGCTCTGTGATTTTAGGATTCCCTGTGATTTTACGCCTCATTGTGTTGCCGTGATAATGTGTGTGAGTTACTGACGATACTTACATCGCCCTGATGGGTTGTTAATTGCTGACCTGCAGGAAGTAGACAGCACAGGCATAACGAACCAGTGGGAACCGACTGTTTGTTTTCACTCTCAGGATTAAGTTAAATTACCACGAGTGAAGTTAGTTCGGTCAGGTATCTCTGATTGTTGCAGACAGCAAGGAGCGTGGGTTCAGCTAACTTGCTTACAGTGAAAGCTGAGAGGGCTGTTACACTTCAGATACATATTTTTTCCCATTTTCTTCTTAATTAGCAGGCTATTAAACGCTATATTAAATGCCCCCTTCTAAAGACTGCAAGAGAAGTCGAGCTATTTGTTGAAATCAAAGGTAAAAGCTGTTTTTCTAAGAAGCTGAAAGTCTCATCCCTCTAAACCCTGGAACTCCAGGAACTGAAACACGTGAGCATGCCATGTCCTGGCACAGTCTGACCCTGATGCTGGAGTTTCAGTGGTTTATTCCTCTGGTACTCCACAACAAACATCACTTCAGGTCTGCTGCTTGTGCCTCGCAGAGACAGATCCAAATGGAGTTGCAAAGTGGGTCAGAAGGGTGCAGGTTCTGCAGCTGGGGTCATAAATGCTGCTCTTGTCTGGCTTGTTGGGTGGGAAGCACTCAAGAGGTTTTTCTGTGTTAGTGTGCCAGAAACGTTGCAGATTTTAATGTCAAAGTGAATACCTAAGTAAGGTTTGGGGTATTTTTATGAAATCCCAATGAAAATAATCAAAATCTTGTGACTTAAGATGCTAATTTCTGATCTTCTGGCCCTTTTGTTTCTCTTGTAAAATTGCTGTCTTATAAAAGAATGTGAGGGGGGGGTGTGTTCGGGTTCAAACATACAAAATCCTGATGAATGTGCTTCTGAGCAGCACTGGATTAACCTGCCTGTGGCTTGAGAAAATGGTGATGAATTATTCTCTTTTAAGCTGTTAAAGTCAGCAGGTTGTTGCCTGTTTCCCCGTGTTAGCTCCCCTTGCCCTCTCTTCTGGTACACCCTGGCCTGGGTTTCTGGAAGAGAAACTTTATTTTAAGTATATTGGACACGGTAGAGGTTTGAAATTTGGGGGTTGATACAGTCCCTCCACCACACAGGGCTGATTCCTCCCTGCAGGCAGGAAAACTTGAAGTGGGGGGAGATGGTGGTGGATAGGGTTGCAAACTTTCTGTAACAAAGTAAAACAGGCTGCTGAGTGCTAGAACGTCTTTATTTAATCAAAACAATGCCCAGAGAGCTCCGAATCGAGCATTTGCTTCCAATTTCAGTTGCTCCTGAAGAACATCTTGCTTTTCTCTCCCTTTCAGGTGTTCTTTAAGCTCATGAGGTCCTGACAGTGTCTGAGACCTGGGTTTCCTTCACTGGTGTGTCAGTAGTTCTGCGGTCCGCCCTGAGCTCCTTTGAGCAGAGACACAGTATCTCCTACTTTATACCCTCCAGTTCGTTTGATGACAACGTACTGCGGGGGTTTGTGTATGCAGATGCCAGCTCTTAACAGCATTTTTGGGTGGGGGGGGTTGGTGTAGGGGAAGATTTTGGGGGAGTTGCAGTGTTCTTTTCACCAGCCGCTTTGGCCCCACTGTGAGCGATGCTGAGGGCTCATCTCTCTTCATATCCTCCCTGTGCAGGTCAGCTTTCCCCAGCAGTGCTGCTCACAGGGATCTGTTCCATTCACTAGATCAATGTTTTTAATAAAAACAACTTTTTTAACCTGTAGCTCTTCTATTTCTTGTAACTACTCTCTTGTAACTACTTGTTTTGCTGCTTTTCTTTCTGAATCTCCTCAGCAGCTCCTACCTTGGTCCTGGTGCTGCTGTAGTGCAAGTAATTAATAATACAAGCTGCTGCCCTCTGGCTCTTTTTGCTACATGTAACTTGTTTACTGCATTGCCCTCAGTCTTGGGAATTGGAGTAATCCTCTCTGCCTGTGCAATTGCTGATGTGATAGATTATCCCAGCCTGGTACGTAGAAGGAAGCGGTGTGCAGGCTGACTGCTTCATTTTGTGCTGGATTGATACAGAAACTGGTTGATAAATTGATACAGAAATTGGTTGATAAATTGAACTGTATCTCAAATCTTTCCTGGTGCGCTGTTCCTGAACCAGGGCCTTTGTTTTCCAGAAAAGGAGAGCTAGTGAACATGCTTCTCTCGGGAACCTTTCTCAGCATCACCAGAGACTCCTAAAGCTTCCCTCTCTTCCCATCTGTTAGCTTGGCAGCAATGGGACTGACCAAAGTCCTGCTCACTGTGATCTGGCACAGCCATGTGATTGACCACGATTCCTTGGCTCTTGGTTAAAGTATCTGAGGTCTCCAGGTTGCCCTCATTCCTGGTACCCAGGCAAGCCTGAGCTTGTGCAGCTCCAGCATGGGGCACGCTCAAGCTTGATGTGCTGGTCTGGAAAGTATCTAGTCTTTAAAAAAAACCCACCCCTTCCTTCAGTTCCAGCTGGATAACAAGAAGTAGGAAAGTCATGTATCATCTTAACGTTTGTACATGTAAAAAAATAGAAGTGAGTGGTCAGTGGCTCCTCAGAAATGTGTAAGGCTGATGGAATTATAATGGGAGCAGTCTTGGTCACTATATATAGTGTGAGTGGTAGTGAAATGTTCCACAGGGGTTGGTAACTGCACCATAACTAAAAGCCTTTTCTGCAGCAGTGAGTTAATGAGGGGGGCAGGAGGCAGGGGGAAAGTGCCTTTGTTGTAAAATGCTCTAATTTTTATTTTTCTTGAATGACTTCTATGTCATCTTTCCTTCTCTTGGAATAACTTCATCAGGGTGGTTGTCAGTTGAGGTTTTTCTTCATCTACTCTGGTCACCAAGGTACCTACCTGCAGCGTCGCTGATGGTAGTGTGACTGTAGCTAGAAGTGAAAGATGGTGGTCGGTGATGCACAGCACTTCTGAGGTACAGTTGTTGTCTGAAACCATTAATACAGCCAGAACTTTGTTCCCAGCTGTTGGGTGGTATCTGTATTGCATTTGGGATTGTAAATTTGGGACAAAGGTGTGCTTGGTGGGTGTCTCATTACGATGAAGCATCCTTTGTGTGATAAATGGAAGCTGTCATCTTAAATATGACCTGAAAAATGGCAGGAGCACATACAGGAAGCCCATGGAAAAGCCCCTTTCCTGGGGCATCAATCTCTCAACCCTGCATGTGTGTTTCAGGTGGTCACCTCCAAGGAACCCCAGCTTGGGTCCCACCAGGGAGGAGATCACTGTGGTTTAGGTGAGCAGAAGAGCCTGTGGACATCCCTGTCCTTATGTAAGCAGTTAGCCTGCTCTCTTCTTTTTTATGTCATCTTCTCTCTGAACCTGTCAGTGACCTGCCCCCTGATCCCAGCTGCAAGCTGCACCCATCTCTCGGTGTGTTTGTATTTGTTTGCTCTCTGGTGTGTATCATATCTAGTTGTCACATGGGAGCCCTGATCTTAACCAGTTAATTAATCCATAAAGTGATCAGACTGCTGCCTGTACTACAGAAAGCTAATGGGGAGATGTTAAATCTGTTGGTGGTTGGTCTAGTCCTGTCTTCAGGATGGATGAGGTGTGTCTCAGCATACTACTGGCTGCAGAGAAGGTCAAATAACAATAAATTAAAGCTTGCTTTCAAAAAATGTTATTTTATAGGTACTATACAAGCTAAGGCTTTCTCTTAACATTTATTAAAATTTAAAAGCAATGTTTTTTGCAGCCTTCATCTGTAAAATCAAAATGCCAGGGGGGTGATAAGTAGCTGCCCAGCTTTGTAGATCTAGGGGTTTTTGCAGATCAGCATCTTCTGCAAGAGAAATTACTTCTTGGATCAACTGTGTTCAACAGCCAGTGGGGAAAAAAATCAAATAAAGATTGTCAGTAGTTGAAATTTTCCAGTTCACTAATTAAGACAAGGCATGAGATGAATTAATTGATCATAGGTGAAAGGTGACAGTAACCAGAGTCACTCTGTGAACTGACAAGACAACAAGTAATATTTCACTGGATTTGAATAACCCACTGAAGTGATGAAAACATTCCAGTCTTAATTTTCCTGTGTAACCAGACTTATGAAGGAGGTGGTGTAACCTTCAAACAGTTGGGGATTTCATTTTCTATCCTGATACAGCTCCATCTCTGCTTAATAAGTGGGGCATACATCAGTTTTCTATTGTATCATCAAGCTGGATAGATCTCTTTAGCTGTGAGAGGAAGCACTGTTTATGTTTAAGCAAGAGAACATGGCTTGTGCCACCAGCAGGAATGAACAACTCTTCTAAAAAAATAACAGAGCAATCAGCTCCCAGTGGTAAGTATATTAAGTATATTAATTTTCCTCTGTTAATCAGGTGGGCAGTGTTATGTTCTGCAGACCCAGCAGCCGTTGGCCTTATGGTATATCCAGTGTTTCACTCTCCACAGATCCTCTGTTTACTTCAGCTTCAGGAACTTGCCCTTTCCAACTACAAGCTTGTGGCAGCCTAGCCATGAAGTAGGTCCTGCACCAGCTTATCAGACCCTACCTTTAAAGCTGCATGGTTCCAGGTTCACAGACAACAACTCCCTGTGTGCCCCCTGCTCTCATTGGCATGCCTGAGGATGCCATGCCATCCCCTGAGGATCTGCAGGGACTTCCTCACTTCCTGAGCAAGGAATTAGCTGTGGCTCTACCAGCTCATGGTTCCAGCTTGATGTCACTGGTTGTTCTGTTTCCTGCCTCCTTACTTGGTGCCAGCCTGTTGCACAGTCAGTGGTCAGAGTGCTAAAGACTCTGCTTGGAGTGGATGCTGTAATACAGCATTGCCTTTCATCAGGTAACAGCCTGGCTCTGGAGCAGAGCTGGGTGATGCTGGGTGTATCTCACAGAATTGTAGGGGTTGGAAGGGACCTCGAGAGATCATGGGGTCCAACCCCCTACCAAAGCAGCTCCGCAGCTCATACTGCACAGACAGGCGTCCAGATGGGTCTTGAATATCTCCAAGGAAGGGGACTCCACCACCCCCCAGGCAGCCTGTCCCAGGGCTCACTCACCCTCACTGAGGAAAAGTTCCTCCCCATGTTGGTGTGGAACTTCCTGTGCTCCAATTTGCAGCCATTGCCCCTTGCCTTGTCCCCACAGACACTGAAAAGGGGCTGGCTGATTCCCCCTGCACCCCATACTTAAGATATTGATAAACATTGATTAGGTCCCCCCTCAGTCTCTCTTCTCCAGGCTGAACAGCCCCAGTTGTCTCAGCCTTTCCTCATAGGGGAGATGCTCCAGGCCCTTCAGCATCTTCGTAGCCCTTTTCTGGACTCTCTCCCGTGTGTGCAAGTTGAGCTGGGTGATGCTGGGTGGGTGTGCGTCCCGTGTGTGCGAGTTGAGTTGATGCTGGTGCTGCTTCACCCTGCTCGCTGCTCTTACAGCCTGGGCAGCGCTGGGGTCTACCCCTGGGACTTGTGTGTCTGAAGAGCTGCAGGAGGTTCTGTTTTACCCCCTCAGCTCAGTACCTGTCAGGGAGTGGGGAAGAACAAACTGGTCTTGTCATTTGATTGTGGTTCTGTGACTTCCAGACTTCCATTTAAGAGGTTTTTTTCTCCAAAAAAAGCTCTATGTAAATTGTCGATATGCGGTTAAACAGACTTGATGGTAAGAAGGCTCAGGTTCCCCTGTGTGCTTGACCCTCAGTTTCACAGTGCTTGGCAAGAGCTGCAGGAGGAACATGGGTTTGAAGTGTCCTTGCTCTGACGGGCTGCCTTTTGCTACCACTGGTGCTCAGAAGCTGAAGGGCTCCCTTCCCCTGCTGTAGCTGTTGGGAAGAGACTACCCAACGAAGGGATGTAAACCAGTCCTCCTCCCGTTTCCAGTGTTGAAGTGAGTTCAGTGGGAGAAAGAAATTGAGGGAAGATGCTGTTTCTCCCTCTGAGGAATGCTTTTTCGGGTGGTTCTTGTCTCACAGCAGTAGGCCAGCTGGGCACAGGGTTCCTGCAGCAGTTGCTTGGTTCTTCTGGCTCCGTTGGGGAATTCCCCTCACAGAGTAAGTGGCCTGAAACTTAGTTTGATGAACTTAATGATGACGAAAGTGAAAGTCAGAGTGAAGGCTGAGCTTGTCCTTACTGCATGGATGAGGACTGGGGGTGGTGTGGCTTCACTTCAAGGTGAGGGGGTATAATCTCTCTTCCTTTTTTTTATTTAAAAAACAAAAGGTGACAGGAAGTATTTAATCATTTTGGATTGATGGTGTATGAGGTAAGCAATTCCTTCAGAGTTACCCATAAGTTTCTTGGGAAGTATAATGTTTATAGCCTGTTTAAAATATTTGGCCAGATAATCTTGAGGGGAAAAAGGAGGCTTGAGAAGAACAATGCAGAACCACCAGTGCAGGGAGAACTCTGCTTTGCAGGGCTGTGTATGGGCCCAGCTCCTCTCTGGGTGCCTGGGCAGGCACCTACCAAATCTTGGCCTAAGTGAAAGCAAAACGAAAGGGTTTTGCTTTAACTGTCAGCATGCACTTATGGCTGAGTGGTTTTACCACTGAACCAAGCACGGTAACTCGTGTCAGGCAGACTTCCCTTGTCACACTAAAACTAAAATCACTTCAGCAGGTTTGATTAAAATTAATTCCCAGTCTAGAAGTCCCCTCTTTAGGCTTCTTTTATCTCTGTACTTCAAAGCCCTGGATACAATGATCTGATTATTTCTTGCAGGAGTGTGAGGCAATGTGGTGTGTTGGTTTGGGGTTGGTTTTTTTTTTCCCCATTCTTCCTTTGTCTTTCTGTGTCTGAGCTGAGGGGAGATTGGGAAACTTCTTGATTCACCCCGTGACCACAGGGTTTCGTTGCTGTCTGACCTGGTGTCGTCAAAGCCCGTGGTGCCTCAGGGTGCCAGGAGCTGTGGGAGAGGGGATGGCATCAGCCCTGCTTGGTATCATCACCTCAGGAGTGACTAATGGAGGAGGGTAGGAAATGGGAGCAGCTGAGTAAAAGCAAATAGAAAGATGATCCTGCTGGGATGGTGTAATGGGCTGCTGACCTTGTGTTGTGACATGAGGGACTGCTGTGGGGTTTTCCAGTGCTCCTTTGCTGACAAAACCCAGCGGGCATTGACTGTCTGGCTCATAAATCTCTGCTTTCCTATGTGCTGATTCCTTTCAGCTCTTCCTGACTCCTCAAATAAAAGTTTTGAGAGTTAACTTTGGCAGTCTGCAGGGTCAGCTTTCCTTTGAAGCCAGCTTTCTGGCGTTGGAAGGGCTGCAGGGAGTGGAGGCAGCATTTGGCCTCTGCTTTCTAGGCACACGACTCGTACATTAAAAGAAAAGCTCTGCCTGCCTTGGTCTGTGCCGTTCCTCAGCCTCAGGAGGGAGGGTGAGAAGGCTTTTCTTCATGCTGGAGAGGTTTGGAAATGTGGCTCTGGGAAGGAAGCTGAGGCTGCAGCCTTGTAACTTGAGTTTCTGAAGTCTCAGGAGAATCGTGTAAAATGTCAACTGTAATAATCAGGGAGGCACTTCAGAAAGCAGAATTAAGTAGTCTCTAGATTGTGATATATAGTAATGAGTTGTATACATTTTTATATAGATAAATAATAAATTTTTTAAAAAGTAGACAATGGCAGGACTAGGGGGTTGGAGCGAAGCTGAAGGAGGGAAGGGTTAGATAAGATCTTAGGGAGAAGCTCTTCCCAGAAAGAGTGGGGAGAGGCTGGAACAGGCTGCCCAGAGAGGGGGTGGGTGCCCCATCCCTGGAGGTGTTGAAGACCAGGTTGGATGGGGCCCTGGGCAACCTTGTGTAGCTCCAGGCCTAGAGGTTGGTGTCCCTGCCTGTGGCAGGGGGGGTGGAGCTCTGTGATCCTTGGGGTCCCTTCCAACCCAGACCAGTCTGATTCTATGATTCTATGAAATCTTATTCTAGATACTCTAGTGTTTTCAGTAGTGTCTGTAGTTCCTAGGAAATAAGAATATATGCTTGGATGGGATAAGTGTAAGTAATTTGTGTAAATGGAGAATTATTAGGAGGCTGGCTGTAGGTGTTCCAGCAAAGAGGGCTGGATTGGTGTGAGCTTCAGCAGCAGCATTTTGGGAATCCTGGATTGGGCCCACTGTGTTTTCTGAGTACCTGAAGCGTGGAGCAGGTGTTGCTTAGAGAGAGAAATGCAAAAGTGAAGAGATGGAGGGAGTAAAGGTGAGCTGGCCAAGTGAGGTGCTGCTGTCTGGTAGGAGCAGGGGGGATGGCACATGGCACTGCTTGGAGAGATGCACACTCTGCTGCTCCTGTTAGGCATCTCGTGCCTGTGCTTTCCCTTCTGCATTAGCTGGTAAAAATCACTGGGCTGTAGGAGGTTGAGGCTTACAGGTTTGTTCTCTCCTGCAGAGCCTTGCTTGTGCCTTGCTCTTTCCCTCACAGAAACCCTCCCATGCTCTTCGGTGGGGTTCTGGTGGAGGTGGGCCCTGGGAGAGCCCTCCTGACTAGCTGTTGAAGATAATGAGCTTCCTCTCCAGCTGTGCCCTGGAAACAAAGGGCTGCTGTGTTGAGCCTTTGTCCTTGTGCAGGGGCCCTGCAAGAAGAGGCTTTTCCTTCCCTCTATTCCAGCCAGCATCTGCACATTTTCCATTTATTTCTTGTTTTTAGATCAGTATCTAGCTCTGCACAGAGTGTGTCTGTGAGTGGCTTTCGAACTGCAAAATATTTACCACTCCTGGTCCTTAGGGCACAGGGGACTGACTGACAAAACACTTTATTTTGAGAGAGTCTCACATACCCAGACAGTTTATGAGATGCTTAAAGCAAATGAGGGAAATTGGAACAAAAACCTCGCTCTGCAGGTGAAATGATGCTCAACATGCTGGGTCTGCAGGCGGTGCTTAGAGCTGTCTCAAGATGAGGCTCGCTGTAAAATGACATTGAGCATGACATGCATTTGAGTTTGGTTTGGTAGGTGATGAATCCAGCTGAGGCTGAGTCCGCAGCCTGTCTGGGCTATCGTGGACCTGCTTGTCCCACTTAATTTCTGTACTACCTGCTTTTCTGGTCCTGCGATGGGTGGAAGGTGATTCTCTGTGCACCATGCCAAAACACCTGAAGCATCTTAGGACAGGGACCACTGTTCCTGCAGCCTAGCAAACTTGATAATTCAGCCCCCCAAAAAATCAAAGGCTTCATTAACTTTTTGCTTCCCTTTCAGGGTAGGAAATTCCACATAGGCACATAATACTGTGTAGTAAGCCTTGTTTGCATGCAACAGACTGCTTAGACTCCTACTTGACAGTTCAAGGAGTGGCTCCTTCCACAGGGAGGAGTAATGTTTAAATAACACTTATTGATAACAGGAAGCAAATGAAGAGTTCTCAGTAAATCAATATTTTACTTTTTTTTATCCATGTCCGACACAAGTTGTGACACAGGTCCTTCTCTCACTTCTGAGTGTTTAATTTGCTTTTAAGTCACACTTGTATCAGCAGGCTTAACATGCCTGTTTGCCTGAGCCTGTACTCCTTTTGCAGGATCTTAGAAGTAACAAAAGGATGCCCAGTTAACGGGGGAAAAAAAATTACAAAGTCACCAGTATTTATGAGGTTATCATGAACGTGGCTGTTGTGGGGGGAAGAGCTGTTTATGTGTATCCCCTGCCTAATAGCAACGGAGGAAATTATGGGTTAGAACAGCCCAAGAAACGCTGCTAAAAGAGTTTGTGGCAGTGTCAGAGGGTCAGAGGTCTGTTTGGAAATAAGAGGTAGAAGCCGTGACTGCTTTCTCTAGTGTGGCTTGCAGAGATAAAACCAGCTGCTTCTGGTTTCACCCTACGGTTTCTTGAAATTTTCAGGCAGCTTAAAATAGCTGGCTTTCTTGTGGCTTTCCAAACTCGGGTGCCTTGCCTAAACTTGCCTGCCTTTCCTTTGAACAGGTTGCAAAATAAAAGCACTGAGGGCCAAGACCAATACGTACATTAAGACCCCCGTCCGTGGAGAAGAGCCCGTCTTCGTGGTCACTGGGCGAAAAGAGGACGTGGCCATGGCCAAAAGGGAAATCCTCTCAGCTGCTGAGCACTTCTCCATGATCAGAGCGTCGCGCAACAAGAACGGCCCCGCCCTGGGAGGCTTGTCCTGTACCCCCAACCTGCCGGGTCAGACCACGGTCCAAGTCAGGGTGCCTTACCGTGTCGTTGGACTGGTGGTCGGGCCAAAAGGAGCCACCATCAAAAGAATCCAGCAGCAGACCCACACCTACATCGTCACTCCCAGCAGAGACAAGGAGCCCGTCTTCGAGGTGACGGGGATGCCTGAGAACGTGGACCGCGCGCGGGAGGAGATCGAGATGCACATCGCCATGCGCACCGGCAACTACATCGAGCTGAACGAGGAGAACGACTTCCACTACAACGGCACCGATGTCAGCTTTGAGGGGGGCACCCTTGGGTCCGCCTGGCTGGCTTCTAACTCCATCCCTCCCAGCCACACCAGGATGATTTCTAACTACAGAAACGACAGCTCCAGCTCCTTGGGAAGCGGCTCCACAGATTCCTATTTCGGAAGCAATAGATTGGCTGACTTCAGCCCAACCAGCCCGTTCAGCACAGGCAACTTCTGGTTTGGAGAAACGCTGCCTTCAGTGGGCGCAGAAGACCTTGTGGTCGACTCTCCCGTGTATGACTCCTTACCAACTCCTTCTCAAACCATTTGGACCCCTTTTGAACCTGTAAACCCACGCTCCGGCTTCGGTAACGACCCTGCTGGTAACGCCAAGCCTCCACGCCAAGGGAGCCAGCCACCTACTCCCCGTCTGTCACCCACATTTCCAGAATGTCTGGATCACCCGCTGGCTAGGAGGGTGAGGAGCGACCCACCTAGCAGCAGCCACCAAACCGGCCTTCCCATCTACATCCCTGCTTTCTCCAATGGTACCAACAGCTACTCCTCTTCCAACGGGGGCTCCACGTCCAGCTCTCCCCCCGAGTCCAGGCGGAAGCACGACTGCGTCATCTGCTTCGAGAGCGAGGTCATCGCGGCCCTAGTGCCCTGCGGCCACAACCTCTTCTGCATGGAGTGTGCCAACAAGGTCTGCGAGCAGGAAGCGCCAGCCTGCCCCGTTTGCCAGACAGCTGTTACTCAGGCAATCCAAATCCACTCTTAAGTATGTGTAGATACTGTATGCAGACTCTGTGAAACTCTTCAAAGGCATGGGCGTAATGGTACCCTCCTAGTAAGCTTCCTAATGAATTCTGACTGTTGGGCTTTATTGGGATTAGGCTGAAAGTTGTTAATAAAGTTCTACTTTCTCAAAAAGGCTGCTACAGTAACACTAAACCTAGGTGGTCTCTGGTTCAGTGTAAGGAGATGGCAACGCTTTAGCAGAGAAACATCCGGAGCAAGCTCACGGCACAGTGAGGAGAAGTTTTCATCAGGTATATGACTGGAGGGGAGAGGAAAAAAAACAACCCCAACCACAAAATCTGCAGGTTTTTCTGAAGGAGGATCTCTGTGAAGCGTTTTGACTTCTGTGTGCCTGGCAGCGGTGCCCCTCGTCGCCTGCATGCAGAAGACCCCGTGGTGGAGGGCTTGTGGCATTACTGATATATCAGACAACACTTCCAATGCTGCCTTCTTTACACTGCCAGTTCTGAAAAACAGGTTTGGGGAAATCATGACAATTATTTTTTTTTGCTTTGTGCAACGACTTATGCATAATTCTTCAGCATTGCAGAAACTTTTTTTAAATTTTTCTTTTAAATTTGTTTTAAATTTTTTAAATTTTTTAAAAAATGTTTTCTTTTAGTTTTTTTTTAGGTTGTTTAAAAAAAAATGAAGTTTGATTGGCATAAGTCGTACTGCTAGCAGGTTCAGATGATAAATTATGGTAAGGGGGAGTGGGGGAGGGAGAAACGCCCCAGCACACCTCCATTTTGCCTGATGTGCTGAGTTCAATATGTTCAAGAGGATCAGGAATTGAACTGTCTCTTTTTTTTGTGAATTCCTACCCACTGCTTTTCTTGATGTGTTGTGGAGAAGAAGCCTGGGGGGGCCTTCATCCCATTTCAGAAAGGGCTTTGGGATGCACATACTTTGACTAATAGTGAGGATGCTGACATTCCGTTCATTAGTCCGATCAAGCTGTTCTTAAATCACATAGTTCAAAATGTGAAGCATTTTTTTTGTTCAATCCATATTTGTCTTGCACATATATAAATATATATTTTTAGTTAGGAAAAGGAAAAAGGGGGGAGTTGCCTATGTGCCCTTGTATTACTCATGGCAGCAGCTGTGCCAGTGGACCTGCAATCAGTTTATTTCATTTCCAAACTATCTTCCCAATCATGAGGAGGAGGAGAAAAAATAAAGTCTTTTGAATGAACTTCTTACATTTCAACCTGTGGCTGTTTTTAGCTGGTTTTCTTTTTTTCATCCTCAGTATGTTCCCAAATCTGTGCTGGCATATATTAAACCAACAAAGCAAACACACAAAAAAAACAACCAAAAAAAACAAAAAAAAAACAAAAAAAAGACACAATATGGAGTTCTGGTGGATTTTTTCTATAATTTTTTGTTTTACTGAAGCATTATTTTTCCCAAGATGAAATAAAGCTTTTTTTTTCTCAGTATAACAAGGAAAAAAAGGAAAAAAAAAAAAGAAGAAATTATATGTGTATTGAACTAGTGAATATACAGAAAAAAATTTATTTTTTATTTCCACTTGAAGAAGAGTTACATTTCTTATAAAAGTTTACAGATAACAGTTTTTATTTTAGGATTTTTTCAGTATAAAGAAGCTGCCTTGACGGCATCGTTCTTCTGTAGGGCGTAACTTCAGCGCTACAACTGCTTGTAGAGTTAGCCACCTGTCAGTATTGGAACCTTAACCTCTGGCTGCAGCCTTTGTAGATAAAAGGAGCCAAGTGCTCAACCCAGCATGTGTTTTGTATTGCCTCGTACACCGCAGCTAATTAAGCCAAGGAACCGACAGACATTAGGTGCGTGTACCCTTTCTATAAACCACAGACCTAAGGATGACAAACTATCAGTATAGTTTAGTATTTGCTAATTTTACTACACTTTTTTTTTGTTATGTATATGTAGGGAGTTCATAGGGGTTATAAATTCGAGTAAAGTTTAAAATCCATATATTTTATGATAAAGGGCCTTTAACTTATGATGGCCAAAGCACTGATATTATATATTTGCTGTAAAGAGAATTATAAGAGTTTTATTTTTCTGATATTAAAAGTTACTTAATAAAGACTTGTTTCCATTAACTTGGGGTGTTTCTGCTGTCTTTGCCTGTTGTCACTTGGGAGGAGCCTGTGGAGGTCACTGCTGCCTCCCACCCAGGAGGAAGCCCAGACTTCTGGGTGAAGAATCTTGTTCCTCAATTTATGACTCCACCAGCTGTCTTGAAAAAGCAGCTTGTGGTCTTGTGGAGGGTGCAGCTGCAGCACTCAACAGCTTCAGAGGTGTGGGTTGGATCTTGGGAAGAATTTCTTCACTGAGAGGGCTGTCAAATGCCCAGGGAAACTATGGAGTCACCACCCCTGGGGGGATTTTCAGGCTTGATGGGGCTCTGAGAGACCTGATCTAGTGAAGATGTCCCTATTTACTGCAGGGAGGTTGGACTAGATGGCCTTTAAAGGCCCCTTCCAACCTTACATTTACTATGATTTGGGTCCATAGTTAAGTGGTGGGCTTGGCAATCCAGCCAGGTTAATTTGGATTTGATGACTGTAAATGTATTTTCCAACCAATATGGTTCTATAAACTTGGATTTTTGAGCTGTTTCAGGGCAGCTGCAAGGTAAATTCTCTTCCTGGTGTTTGTGAGCAT
Organism: Laterallus jamaicensis coturniculus; assembly: GCA_022605575.1. Taxonomy (NCBI): domain Eukaryota; kingdom Metazoa; phylum Chordata; class Aves; order Gruiformes; family Rallidae; genus Laterallus; species Laterallus jamaicensis. The sequence continues at coordinate 308,750 of JAKCOX010000186.1, forward strand.
CAACCAGCTGCAGAAATAGAACCATGGTATGGTGTGGATGGGAAGAGACCTCAGATACCCCCAGTGTCACCCCTGCCATGGGCAGGGGCACCTCCACCAGCCCAGGGTACCCCAAGCCTCATCCAACCCAGCCTTGAGCCCTGACAGGGATCCAGGGGCAGCCCCAGCTTCTCTGGGCACCCTGTGCCAGAGCCTCCTCCCTCCCCAGGAAGGATTTCTGCCTCCCAGCCCCTCTTTAGCTGCCCTCCTGCTGCTGAAGGCCATTCCCCTGGGCCTGGCCCTCCCTGCCCTGAGCACCAGCCCCTCTCCAGCTCTCCTAGAGCCCCTCAAGGGACTGGAAGGGGCTTGGAGCTCTCCTCAGAAGCAGCCTTCTCCTCTCCAGGCTGAGCCAACCCAGCTCTCCCAGTCTGGCTCCAGAGCAGAGGGGCTCCAGCCCTCCCATCGTCTCCATGGCTCCTTGGGACTTGTTCCAGTGGAGCATTGCAGAAGGATTTCCTGACCCCACATTACACTGGTCTCCCCTTGCATCCCCTCCCAGTCTGATGGAGGGCTGCACCTTGTGCAGAGTGTTTTAGCGTTTCCTTCTGAAGTCATCTCGTCCTCCCTTTTCCCTGAGCCACCTTGGCTTCTCTTTCAACTCTGGTTTTACAGTTGGAAGGAGCCCTGCTGTGGTCTCCTCAGCCTGGGCATTGGGCCTGGCTGGTGTTGCAGCATGCTTGGATGTTCCCATGGTTCTCATGCAGATTTGTTCTTGCTCCTCGTTGTTATAGTTTTGTGTGGTGGGCCTCCAGTGGAGAGGGGGCTGCAGGGGTGGCTTCTGCAAGGAGCAGCCAGAAGCTTCCCCCAGGCCCCACAGAGCAAACACCAGCTGGCTCAAGGCCGGAGTCGCTGCTGCCCAAGGCCGAGCCCATCAGCGACGGTCACAGCGCCTCTGGGAATCACCCTGAGGAGAAACAACCCAAGCGGCTGCTTTGTGCCCCAGAGAAGGCAGTGAGAAGGGGGAGAGACTGTGCAGGCACCAAGGGCAGGGGAGGGGGGAGGAGGCGCCCCAGGGGCTGCAGAGGAAGATGCCCCTGAGCCCCTGGAGAAACCCATGGCGGAGCGGGTGTCCCCCCACAGCCCATGGAAAAGGCCCAGACCCCACCTGCAGCCCCTGGAGAGGCCCCAGGCTGGAGCAGGGGGACACATGCAGGAGATGCTGTGACCTGCATGGAGCAAGGTCCTGGCAGGACCTGCAGCTCATAGGGGGAGACCCACACATCGGAGCAGGTTTCCTGGGTTCACCCCATAGGGGACCAGGCTGGAGCAGTCTGTGCCTGAGGGACAGAACCCACGCTGAGGCAGCTGGGGAAGAGCTGAAGCCCTGTGGGAAAGGCCTCACATTGGAGAAGTTGGTGGAGGACTGTCTGCTGTGGGTGGGACCCCACGGTGCAGCAGGGGAAGGGGGTGAGGAATGACCCTCCCTGGCTAACAAGGGAAACAGCTCGTGTGAAACCCGTGTTCCCCCAGTCCCTGCCCTTCCCTGTGCCACAATGGGGGAAGAAGGGAGCAAAATCCTGGGTAAAGTTGAGTCTGCAAAGAAGAGAGGGGTGGGGGGAGGTGCTTTATGATCTGGCCACACTTCTCATCACCCGACTCTGGGGTCACTGGGGGTGCAGGGCAGTGCCGTCAATTAAGGAGTTTCTTTCTTTTATTCCATGTTGAGTCTGTTCTGCCCGTGATGCTGACTGTGGAATGATCTCTCCCTGTCCTTATCTCCACTCCTGAGCCTCTCAGTATCTATTTTCTCTCCTGTCCAGCTGAAAAGGGCAGTGACAGAGCGGCTTTGGTGGACAGCCAGGGCCAAACCACCACACCAATTGAAGCATCCTTCCCCATATCTCGTGTGTGGGAGGGAGCAGCTCCCCTCCTGGGAGGAGGATATGCAGCAGAGCACCTGGACCACTGTTGGGTTCTTCCCTGGGATGGAGAGTGACGACACTTGATGGGAAAAGGTGTTTTTTAGGCCGCCTGACATCCAAGGTGTGTTTAAATAACTGCATGTAACGTTGCCAGAGGCTGTTCCCTGTGGCAAGTGGTATTGAAGGGGGCCCTTGCTGGTTCTCCACGGGTGGTGAAGCAGATACCATGGGGTGCTGCTACCTTTGTTTTCTTTTTTTTTTTGTTTTTTTTCCCAGAACCAATTTCTCATTATTCTTTGAGGGAAAAGACAACAGAAAATCTGCTCCTTCCCAGCAGTACACACCAGTGCACTGACTCGTATTGCTCCTGCCTGGCCAAGGAGTTTAGATGCCCCATGGGCTGCTTTGCGTGGGGTTGTTCCACCCTCCTACACCATCAGCTTCATCATCACCCCTGGGGTACACGGTGGTGGGGAAGCCTGAGCAGCACCTGCCTCTGGTCCTCATTTCCTGCATCTAAACCATGCAGCTTACTACAGGGGAACAGGGAGGAGAGTATTTCTTTGTACACGTGTTGTTAACAGTGAGTCTTGGGAAGGGATCAAAGAGTGTTTTAAGTTCACGTCACGTGGGTCTTGGGGCAGCCATAGCGTTGCAGCAAGAGGCCTCAGCCATAAAACCCCAAGCAGCAGGGCGATACCCTACCCCCTCCCCTCCACCCCCTTTCTGGTTGTACATCAACCACTGCAAATCCCAACCCCCTCCAACACTGTTGTGTGCAGCAGGGCAAGCAGCAAGCACTCCGGTCCCTCCGGCATTGCGTAAGACAGGCACAGGGTTAAAAAAAAACCACCCCAGTTCGCCTCAATTTGCTGCTGTGAATTTATTTTTCCATGCTCAGGAGCTCTTGTGATGGGTGAGTAACCCTCCTGGAATTTTAACTCCTGTCCGTGGAACGGGAAGCGCTCAGCACTGGGCACTGGCCCTGCCCTGCTGCCAGCCCGGCTGCTGGGGAGGGACGTGGCATGCTGGTTTCATTTCAAGGTGAAGCATGAAGGTTGGAGGGGGGATTGTTCCCCCTTTTGGCCCCTGATGCTTCCCCCAACTGTGCTCTGCGCTAGTCTGGGAGGCAGCGGCTCTCCCTAGGTGGGGAGGTCTCCAGTGATGCCAGTTTGGCATCAGCCAAAAAACCCCTCAGGACCTTCCCCCTGCAACAGCATCCAGCTGGTCTGAAAGCCCCTGAGACCTCCCCTGGCTCCAGTTGGGAGGAAGGGGGAGGTAGGGATGGGAAGCCTCTCTCTGCTGCTGGGGAAGGAACTCAGGGTTGTTTTCTCCTTTGTGTTGCAGATACTGTTTGCCAGCCATCTGATGACCCTCAGGGTGGGAAGAAGCACGGGCTGTGCCTGGAACTGGACATCCCCATCCCTATCATCTCCCATTGGGCCCAGAAAACCAGCCAGGGTTTGGCTGTTCCTGCTCAGATATCCACAGCAGGGATGGTGGGTGCAGCTCAGGACCTCAGGAGCCAGCAACAATTGAAAAAAAAAAAAGAAATAAAAAATAAGTCACTTCTGTGTTTCGTGCTGTTCTTTTGTTGCTGGGAGCAGTTGGGCTGGCGTAGCTGGGGCAGGCAGCTGTGCCCAGCCATCCTCTCCCTCCTGGGAACGACTCCTGAGGATGTCTGTGTCATCCACAGCGCTGGCAGGGGCAGTGCTTCCCTTGGGATGGGTCAGGACTCAGGGGCCAGGCTGGATTTTTGGGGTTGGAACGGTCACGCCGGTGAGTTTGGGGGAAACTCATCCACCCCAGTCACGGTCCCGAAGGGTACTGGAGCTGCCTGGGCATCCCCAGGGCCAGGGCATCCCCTGGGGATGGGAAGGTGGGGGGCACTTTTGGTGTGCCCCAACGTACAGGAAAGGCTCTGTCCTGGCTGGAGATATGGAGAGGCAGCTGGCAGGGATGGGGGGAGCTGAGGGGCTGAGCACTCCAGCTCCAGCACAGTATGCAGGGCTCAGGCTGGTGGGATCACAGGATCACAGATCACAGGGGTTGGAAGGGAGCTCCAGAGATCATCAGGTCCAACCCCCTGCCAGGGTCCCTAGGACAGGGCACACAGTTGGCATCCAGGTGGGGCTGGAATCTCTCCAGAGAAGGAGACTCCACACCCCCGGGCAGCCTGTCCCAGGGCTCCCTCACCCTCACTGGGAAGAAGTTCTTCCCCAGATTGGTGTGGAACTCCCTGTGCTCCAGCTTGAGGCCATCACCCCTTGTCCTGTCCCCACAGGCACTGAGAAGAGGCTGCCCATGTCCCCCTGTGTCCCACCCTTCAGATATCCCACAGCAGTGCTGCAAGGCTCCTCTCCTGGAAGCACCTTAAGGGGAATAGATAAAAAATGAGAAGTCTTGGGGGTGGGTTTGGGGTATTTTTTGTGGTTTGTCTCTTTTCCCCCAACTATCCTCAGCCCTATTTTTTTTTCCCCAAAGGTTCAGCATGCTTTCAGGATAAAATGTAGAATAAATAAATGTGAAAGAAGCTGAAGGAGGCAGGGGGGTGGGGTTGTCACAAAGGAAAAAAACAGGCTTTGGGTGAAGGATCCTACAAGGGGCTGCAGGAAACCCCACAGACTGAGGCTGTCAGGGGGCTGCTCTGTGGCATGAATGCCATGTGGGAGCATTAGGGATGGAGGAGAGGAGGAACATGAAGCTGCAGAAGGAAAGCCTAAGCTCCCCAAAAGCCTCTCTTGGAGAAGAAGCAGGGTGGAGGTGGAGGCTGAGGCTGTGGTCCAGCCCAGCTGGACAGGTCAGGCCTCCTGGAGATGTGGGGGGAAGGGAAACTGGGGCACCAACCAACTGTGTGCCTGTAATTCAAAGGATCAAACCAAGCATGGTGGCTGCCTGGGAGCACCCAGGGAGAAGCACAGGACCACTGACTCCAAACATTAACCCAGCATGGCCAAGCCCAACACCAAACCATGTCCCTCCGCACCAAATCTACACATCCTTTAAATCCCCCCAGAGATGGGCCAGAGGAATCCCAGACACAGATACAGCCTGGGAGAAGAGCTCCTGGAGCGCAGCCCTGTGAGAAGGACCTGGGGGTCATGGGGGATGAGGAACTTCCCATGAGCCAGCAGTGGCTCTTGCAGCTCAGAAGGGTGATGGGATCCTGGGCTCCATCAGCAGAGGAGTGGCAGCAGGGACAGGGAGGGGATTGTCCCTCTCTTGCTCTGCCCTGGGGAGGCCCCAGCTGGAGTCCTGTGTCCAGAGCTGGGGCCCCAATACAAGAAAGATGTGGGACTGTTGGAGAGGGGTCAGAGGAGCCACGGAGATGCTCAGAGGGCTGGAGCAGCTCCCCTATGGAGAGAGGCTGAGAGAGCTGTGCTAGGCCAGGTTGGATGGGTCCCTGGGCAACCTTGTGTAGCTCCAGGCCTGGAGGTTGGTGTCCCTGCCTGTGGCAGGGGGTTTGGAACTCTCTGATCCTTGGGGTCCCTTCCAACCCAGACCAGTCTGTGATTCTGTGATTCTATGACTGTGACCCCACCACTGCCCTGGGCAACCTGTTCCAGCACATTTTTCCTCATCTCCAACCTAAACCTCCCCTGGCACAACCTGACTCCGTTTCCTCTTGTGATTCAGTGATGAGGCTTCACTTGCACCCCTTGGGATGCTCCCTGCTCGCACCCTCCTCAGGCTTTGCTTCACCAGCCGTGTTTCCATGCCAAATCCCCTCCACCTGCCGCTGCCACCAGCTTCCCCACCCACCCCATTCCCACCTCTGCCACCGCTGTGCCCTGCTGCCTCAGTCACACCCCTGCACCCAGGGGCAGACTGACACCCAGTGCTGTGGCCCCAGCCCCAGAACTCAACCCCATCATCCTGGACGCTGCAGGACATCTTGCCTGCCCTGAGCACAGCTGTGCTGCTGGATGTCTCTTGGCTGCATTTACTGCCACAAGAGTGTGAGCTTTACCCTCAGTCCTCAGATCACCAAAATCACCACAGCTGGGGGAGGGTGGGACAAGGGTACAGGTGTCCCTATCCCCTCCTAACATCACCACAACTGTGTGTGGCCCTCACCAGCTGTGGGATGCTCCTGCAACACAGAATCCCAAGGTTGGAAAAGACCTTTAAGATCATCAAGTCCAACCAATCCCATCCTAAGCTAAACCAGATCCCTGAGCACCTCATCTCCCTTCTGTTAAACACACCCAGGGCTGGGGACTCAGCCCCCTCCCTGGGCAGCCTGTGCCAGGCCCTGACAGCTCTTTCAGGGAAGAACTCTTCCCTCCCATCTGAGCTGACCCTGCCCTGGGGCAGCTTGAGCCCATTGCCCCTTGTCCCATCTCCTGTCCCCTGGCTGAAGAGACCATCGCCCACCTCTCTGCACCCTCCTGGCAGGGCAGGGGAGGTGGATGGGGAGAAGGTCTCCCCTCAGCCTCCTCTTCTCCAGGCTCAACACCCCAGCTCCCTCAGCTGCTCCTCAGAGGATTTGCCCTCCAGGTCACCACCGTCTCCGGGGGCTGCGGTGTCCCGGGTGGGCTTCAGCCCTTCAGTCCCTTCCCCCCTCCTCCGGAGCCGCCTCTGCGGAGCGCTACGGACATCTAGCGGCACCGTCCCGCCGGCACCGCCGCAGCCCCCGACCCCAGGGGAACGCGAACGGCACCGGAGGGTGGGCAGGAGGGGGGTCTGGCGCGGGGACAGAGATGTCCCCAGCCCCTCGGGCAGCGCAGAGTCCTCCTGACCCGGACAAGAGGCACCGCGGACACTGGGACCTGCCCAGCGCTTGTCGGGTGGGGATGGAGGAGTCGGGATGCCCGGGATGGAGCAGTTGGGGTGCCTGTCCCCAGCCCTTCCGAGCCAGGGACACCCCCCCATCAACCGCAGGACCCCCCGGCCCGTGTCCCTTTAAGGCTTCCCGGGACAGACGTGTTGGGCTGGCGCCGTCCTGACGCCCCCGACCCGGGATGGGTTGGGGTGCCGTCGTGTGTCCCCCACCCTTGCCCCAGAGCAGGAAGCTGGGCCTGAGCGCTCTCCTAAGAGCTGTTTAAGCCCCCGGGCAGCGTGGGACCCTCGCAGCCACCCCGGCCATCTGCTGCTCCCTGCAATTGCCAGCGCAGCCGAGCGTGACCGTCATTAACATAAAAGCTCATTTAGGAAGGGTCGCGGGTCAAGCGCTGGTGACATCTGACTGCAGCGCCCTCCCCGACCCCCGCACCCCCCCTCCCCACAGCTTTGCACGGCTGCGGGCTGCAGCTGGGGAGCGGGACGGGGCATTGGACAGGGGCTGGGAGCCCACATTGGCCGGATTCGGGGTGACAGCAGGGATGAAAGAGGGGGTTCGCTGCGGGCAAATGCTGCTGCACCAGCTGGTGATGGGGCCAAGGCTTGGCTGGGGCTACCAGGCTGTTTATCCCCAGCGCTGCAGCCCCCTCCCCCCATACAGCATCACCTCAACCCCATACAGCATCACCCCAACCCTGTACAGCATCTCCCTGAGCCCATACAGCATCACCCCAACCCTGTACAGCATCACCCCAACCCTGTACAGCATCACCCCATCCCTGTACAGCATCTCCCTGAGCCCATACAGCATCTCCCTGAGCCCATACAGTGTGTGTGCCAGCAGCAGAGGGGAATAAAATACATGTCTGTATGTGTGCAGGACAAAGAAAGGTGACTAAATACAACCCAGAGTTGTGAGATTATTGTTTTTTCTGGTTTTGGTGAGAACGAGAAGGTCCTGCTCCACCCCTGGCTCAGGAGGAGCCAGTGCTCAGATTGAGAATTTTTGGTCCTGCTTTAGCTTTTTAGCATGGATTTGTCCCAAACCTTGTGTCAGGGGAGTTAAACATCACGCACCATGTGCCAGCACATAGTTGCTCCCATGGTCTAGAGGATAAAACCAGTGTGAGAGCCAGCTGGCCACAACCAGCCACAAAAGGGATACCAACAGCTCTGGGAAGGAGCCTGGGAGCTTTCTGGAGTAGCAAAAACTGGTTTAAGGTGGTGATGGATGAGCTTATGGAGGGACTGGGCAGCTCAGCAGGAGATCTGATGGCACCGAGCTGGGTGGTGAGGTGAATGTGCCAGAGGGATGGGATGCCATCCAGAGCAGGCTGGAAAAACGGGCCCCAGGGAACTGCAAGAGGTTCAACAAAGCCAAGTGCAGGGTCCTGCACCTGGGTCAGGACAGTCCCTGTTATCCATACAGGTCAGGAGATGATGTGCTGGGAAGCAGCCCTGAGGAAAGGGACTTGGGGGGGACTCATGGATGAGAAGCTGGACAGGAGCCACTAATGTGCATCTGCAGCCCAGAAAGGACAACCCCATTCTGGGCTGCATCACCAGAAGAGTGGCCATGAGATCCAGGGAGGGGATTCTTCCCCTCTGCTCTGCTCTCAGGAGACCTCACCTGTAATCCCGTGTCCAGCTCTGGAGCCCCCAGCAAAGGAAGGACATGGACCTGATGGAGTGGGGCCAGAGGAGGCCACAAAAATGATCCAAGGGCTGGAGCACCTCTCCTATGGAGACAGGCTGGGGAAGCTGGGGTTGTTCAGCCTGGAGAAGAGAAGGCTCTGGGGGGACCTTACAGTGGCTTTACAGTCCCTGAAGGCGCCTATAAGAAAGCTGGGAAAAACTGTTCCCAAGGGCATGGAGCGATGGGATGAGGGGTGATGGTTTTAAACTAGAAAAGGGGAGATTCAGGTTGGATATTAAGGAAAAGTTCTTCACTCTGAGGGTGGTGAGACACTGGCACAGGGTACCCAGAGAGGTGGTGGAGGTCCCATCCCTGGAGACATTCCAGGTCAGGCTTGATGGGGCTCTGAGCAACCTGCTCTAGTGAAGATGTCCCTGCTCACTGCAGGGGGTGGGACTAGATGGGCTTTACAGGCCCCTTCCAACCCAATGCAGTCTGTGTGTCTGTGATCTTGAAGCCAGGACATTAATCTGTGAGGAGAACTTGAGTACCTGATGTCCCCATACGGTGTTTCGGGGACGGATCAGCACCTGCAGTAGTTACTGGGCTGACACCAGGGGACAATTTAGGTGTCAGTGTCCTGCATCACACCGCAGCTACCAGCGAGGTGCCAGCTGCAGGCAGGGCAGGCACACACCCAAACCAGGCCCCATCATCAGCCTTAAACAGGCCACCAGCTCTGTGCTCCAAGAGCTCAACACACACACAACAGGGCTGGTGGTTTTAAAGGGGTTAATTGCCAGTGATACGAACACCCACGGGTTCATATTAATGCCCAGAGAAGTGATGCTGCTGGACACTCCACCCAGGTTTGGGTCAGATTCTGGTTGCACCCACATATCTGACGCAAGGGACTCCGAGATGAGGACCCTCCAAAACCACAGAGAGCTTTGCTTCCCCACCCATGGCTCTGTGGCTGAGAGACAGACAGAACCAGGGCAGGAGCTCTCCACAGAACAAAATAAAACCCAATCAAACCTTGAATCTTTAACCTTTTTTAATCAAAAACATACTCTGTTACAGAATTTCAGGAAAGTTTAACTACAGTATATTATCCACAAACTAGGTCTAATGAAAAACATACAGTAAGCTACAAAGGAACTACTGGGAATTCTGATGACCACTTATCAAAAGGCAATGGCCAGAAGAAGAAAGGCTTCACTCAGCTTTCATGCTCAAAGAACCCTCCTGGGGTGAGTTTTTGGGTAATGAGCTGAATCACAGCGTAGTGGGGCTACCAACCCCTCACCCAAAACACACAGGGGGGGAAAAAAAAGGGGTACTGGAGCAAGAAAGAGCTGTGTGGTTTTGGGTGATCTGGAAAGAATGAAGTCCTGTGAATTTAGGAGCAACGTTACCGCCCGCAAGGCACAACAGCAGCCGAAACCTGCATCAGCGGGAGCGCAGCCTTCCCCCAGGTCCCACCGAGGGGGTTCTCTGGGAGCCCTGCACAGACAGCAGGTGTGGTCACACCTCCCAGGTCGCAGTCAGAAACAATCCATGGCGAACAGCATTTCGGAGGTGGGTGACAGGAGGATTCAGCACCCAGCTCCTCAGAGTCTTTCCCATCGGTTTCGTTTCCCTGCCCAGGGCTGAAGTGTTGACCTCCCAAATTGGGAGGGGGGAGAAACCAGCTCAAGAACAGCGCCACGGCTCTCAAAACCCTGTGAGCAGTCATGGAAACACTCCTGTTCTGAGGAGGACCAGGCACCACCATCCAAGTCTTAATTAAAAAAGAAGGAACCTCTCAAAAGCGATGTCCTTGATGATACTTGACAACCCAGCGTCTTGCCATTTCATGGAGCAGATGTTGCCCCACACAGGGCCCGGAAGGAGGAGAGGAGGGAGGGAAGAGGATTTCTTACCCCAAGTCTGAATCCCACTTAGGAAGACCCATCTGGCTGCCTTTTAATTGGTGGCGTTAACGAAGCGACCCACCATCCCAGCCACCCTGCACAGCAGAGCAGAAATGCAAATCGAGGAGACAGCCCTTTCTAAAGCACTTACTCTTCAAGGAAGAGATTAGAGGTGTCTCAAGTAAAGCCCACCACCGAGGCGTAAACAGCACTGGGAGGGTTCACAGGCAGAAGCCTCTGGCATAGGAATTCTCCTCCCAGCTCCTAGTCCAAGGGTTGAGGCAGTCGTTCCTGAGCTACGCCAAGAGGACGCTGTCAGCTCTAAGTGTCACAAGAAGTGAGATGGTTTCAAAAGGTAAGGCACAGGAGTTGGACACAGGTTCAAGGACTACTGCTGCTGCTCGCAGAGCTGTTGTGTGACTGGGGGGTGGGGAGGAGGGGAGACCTTTGTCTCCTTCATACTTGAGGTCCCCCTCCTCTCTGAAGCTCCCCAGGGCTTCGGTACGCTGCAGCCGTTAACGGAGCGGTTGACATCGCTCCTGCCAGGCCCAGGAAAGCAACATGAGGAACAACCACTTCAACCCAACGCTGCCTGGTGATGGAAGGCTCCTTCCAAGGGATTCCTGTTAGAACTGAGAACATTTTTCAGCCAGTCTTGTGATAAGGTTTCCTGCCCTCCATCCCTACTGCGGCCACTTTAAATGACCTGGCTTTCAGAACCTGACACTGGCTAAAGCCACCTAAACCTTCCGGTGCTAATCCCAGCTTTCCAAGCTCAGGAAGCAAGGTGACCAAGTACTCCAGCAAGATATTTGGATTTGGGGCGGGGGGGGGTTAAACCCCTGTTTTGAAGAGTGCAAGACTGAGGGTGGGAGATGCTGGGGTAATTACTTCCATCGAAAGAGCCAAGCGGGGCAGACACAGATCAGGGTCACCAGCTGAGGAAAAAAAAAAGCAGCACTTGTTGAATTTACTGAATTTGAGGGATGTGGAGGTGAAGAGAAGCAGCTCTGGTGCTCCTGACATCCCTGCCTACAGCATGTACAGGGACGGTGACATCTGTCAAGTAGCTGCAGCTCTTCTCTGAATCTCAGAATAAAACCCAGCCCAGGCACAGATGTAAGGCTGTCAAGAGACTCAACGCGCTGCCACAGAAGCGTTTCCAACCTGTCATGTGGTGCCTTTTGTGCCTTGTCATGGAAGTAGAAGAATGAAGCTAAAGGCTCATTAAGAACTAAGACGACACCTTCGTTTCGCCCGTTAACGATGGTGGCCTGTGGGGAAGTGCCTGGTGGGTGAGATGAATGCCATGGCAGAACTCCTGCTGCCTCACACACAGTCCCTGCTTCTCCTGATGCACAGCCTGATGCCTGGTGCTGGTAAACTCCTCTCACGTTATTTGGAAGGAGTTTGGCCACCTAAGCACCATGACAGGCTGCAGGCAGAGACTTGTAAAGCAAACTACCCAAAAAAGCCTTAAGAGCTGAATTCTTTCAGCCTGATACAAGCAAGGGCACCAGCTGGCAGAAGGTACCTTTCCTTGTTTTATCCAAGTCTGGCATGACCAGAGCGATGGGTACAGAGGGTTTTCTGTGACCCAGCCACCTACAGATCAGCCACCCTCCAAGGTACAGCCTGCGAAACCACAAGGGTAGATAGGGAGTAAGTTGACAGACTCCTCACCAAATGATTAGTCTGGGATGAGCAATTAACCACCCAGGCTAGAGACTTCCCAAAAAACAAGTCACCTTGTACCCAGGGGTAAAGGCCGGGCAGGCAATGCAAAAGGGAGGCTGGCAGGAAGAATGTTTGGTCAGGCTTCTCTTTTCTTCCCCCAGATCAAGCTTTCTCTTGTGGATGAAGTGTAACTGAGCTGGTGGTTAACAGGCTCCTCTGAGGATGCAGTCAGAATCCTCTGCTGAACATGTTCCTCAAGAGTTTGAAGCAGCTCCTTTGTCAGACAAACTAGATCATTAGGAGAGAAAGGGAAATGAAAAAGATTTTAAACTCAAGGTCTCAAGAAAAGTCCTTCCAGATATCAAGAAGTTGCCACGTAAGAGGCAGAGATAAAAACAAGTTCTCTCCTTAGAAGTGAGTCTGTAGAAGGCAACAGAGTTAATAAGGAGAGAGCTGATCCATTTCTGGCCATCGCTCCATCTGTCTCCAGGCCCAGGCAGCAGGGTTGACCGCCGAGATTTCAGCGTACAGGGGAAGTGACACCTGAACACTGTGTGTCACAGCCCTCTGCCGACTCCTGGAATGGTGCAAGAAGCTTGGCAATAAGCTCCCAAATCACCTCTCCCAAGACTTTCTACTTCTGTTGACCACAGGTGTGCTGCCAGGCTGGCTGGGGAGAGGGCAGCAGGCAGAACCAGCAGTGCTTAAAGCATTTAAGTTGGAGTCTATGTACTTCTAAAAGCCTCTTTTAATTAAACTTCGACTCCCCACGTCTATGCTGGAGTAAGGAATTCCTGCTCCCTCTACATAGCCCATGAGACAGCCAAGAGAAAGCCTGGGGATGCATGTTTATGGAGAAGCAGGGACAGTAAGAGAAGTCAAACTTGCTCCCCAGCAAGTTTAAACCAGCAAAAATCCCTCCTACCGCTGCTCGGTGGCTGCTGCTGTCCTTGCCAAGGCAAGTGATCCATCACTCAAGACCAATGGCTTCAAGGTGCAGAATTACATCACAGAAGCAAACTAAATTTGTTAAAAAAAAATAAATTGGGGTTTTCATAGTTTTATTTATACTATTAACTAGAGAGAAAGCATACATAAGGTGTCTGTCGTACAGCCAATACATCTGCATTTTTCCCCTACTATGAATTCTCTATACAAAGCCATTGCTGATTGATAGGGTCATTGATGGCATAGGGCTTAAAATAACCAAGAGGTATAAAAACAAGTTTGCCATCTTGCCCTGAGTGGAAATGGTGAACAGATACAAAACCTGGATCCTACAGAGTGACGTAGCCATTCGTTACACATCATTTAACGGTATAAAGAGGTCATGCAGCCTTGATTGTTTTATTTTTTTTAAAATACCTGCAAGTTTTACTGGACTAAAATCATAGGAGCCAGTAGTAGGTATGAAAATAATAATGCTCCTGCCATTGGGTTACTCATCAAGCCATTTCAGTGGCAGCTTGGCAGGCTGTGTGTGTCACGTTACCTTTAAGGTTGGTGTGCCAGCACTGGAAGTATCCCGTCTCCTTTTAGTGTTTTAAAATTCTATATAAAGAAAAATCTAAGATTATCTCCTTTTAAAAACTAGTGAAGGAAAAGCCACAGTTTCTCTCCCTTGTAGTTTCTGACTCGCCCCTCCTTTTTTTTTTTTCTTTTTTTTTTTTTTTTGGCAGCTTCTAAACATTTTAATCTGGAAAAAAACCATGGTAAGAGAGTCAACAAAATAAAGAAGTCTTCTGTCAACCGCTGTTCCCCAAAAAGAACACCACAAATCAGCTGGGATTCTTTTAAAGTTGCTATAAGGTACGTGTTTATAACTACCAGAAGGAATTTTCAGATATAAATATATATATTATATATATTCTGCATACAAAAGGCTCCTGTGAGGCTTATCACCAAGATGCCATAATAGAGAAGGGGAAGTTTCAAAGGGAACAAACCCAACACTGTAAAGTCTCTATAAGGCGTTTACCTTTCACTTCTAAGCCCTGAGCCATGTGTTATGACAATTAAGTTCTGAAAACAACTGAAATCCCAAATTCTGCATGTTCAGTTTCTTTCAGCTAAGAGCAAGGCGGCAAACACATTTTTAAAACCTGGTTTTAGAAGATTAAGCAGAACAAAAAGTAAAATATATCTTCAGGTTATAAACAGAATCGTATTTTACAATCCACCATCCTCACAACATCACGGCCCACCAGCAGTGCAGCAGAGGGATCTCAGTCTAAAGGTTGTGGGTCTGCAATAGGCATGGTATGAAGTACTTCATCTAGAAGCTGGAGGGCACGGTGTAAGTGAATTTCGATCCAGCACGGGGTCTCTTTGATGCTCTGCCTTGGGTAATCAGGTCCCCAACCCTTTACAAAACTCATCCTGAGTATGCACAAGCGGCGGAGGTCATCGACGCCGATTCCAGCAGCGGCTGACAAACCTAAACAGGAGAGGTTTCAAGTGAGAGTTGACAGACTCTTTCCATCACCTGTTTGCCCAGACACTCCTGTTTGCTTGGCTCTTCCTTCACAGAGAGCTCCCCCTCACCACAGCCAAGGCCAATCTGTATTTCTACATCTCTGCCATAGTGACAGCAGTGATTATTCTGCGTTTCTTCTGATTCAATTTATTTTTCCCCCCATCATTCTGCAGTCTTGAAAGGGTGAGGGGCTGAAATATGAAGCTACTTATAATAAAGCAGACACAATGGAAACCCAAAGTCTTAGGCAATAAAATGCATGTCAACCTTGTTTAGGAAATACAATCTAAAAAATACTCATTCTTGAGGTTTGCCAAACGCTGCGTTTTCAGCGTAAGAACTCAGACCACCTGGAGGAAGCTGGATGAACAAGCTGCACTACTTGCATCTAATAAAATGAAAACATGAATACAGCCAGCAGAATTCAAATGACAAGTACAGCTAAGACAGAATGCAACACATTCCCCAAAAACACCTTGGGAGATTTGCAGGATAGCTGGGAAGAGCCACGAGGCAACACAAGGAATCTAGACAACACTGTGGCAGACAGAGCAGCCTCAGACACAGGTGCTTGTGCTTTTAAAAGTACTTAGGTACAATTTCAAGGATCTGGAATTTGGTAATTAAGAAAACTGTCACAGAATAACTCTTTAAAAAAAAAAAAAAAAGAAATAAAAGAGAGAAAACCAGCCTCACACTCTAATCTTCTTCTCAATAATCTTAAATTTCCCTAAACTGAGTCAAGGACTTTGTGGCCCAGTAATCTCTTGTGGTTTGAGTAGCAATCTTTATGAGCTTATCTCTTTTTTTTTTCAAGCTGAGGTCTAAGCAATCAAACATTATCTCTGTTTGAAGCAATAGGGTTATGCTATTTGACCTTGCATACAGCACGTTTCCTGCTGTACAGCATCACTTCTCACAGCACAAACAGCTGCTTCCTCACCCAACACCCCCCTGAAGACCACAGAAAGAAACAGTGTGCAGAGCAGGACTGAGGTGAGTGGATACAGACTTACCACGGTGCCACCCTGCCCCAGTCCTGCCACCTCATTCCCAGTTCACTTCTACTGCTGTAGGGGCAGCGGGCGGATGGCTGGGAGTGTGCTGGTAGGAGGGAGAGCTGTGGTACTTGCTGTCAGGGAAGGATGAAAAGGAAACCAAGCAGCTGATGTACTTACTAATGGCTGGGGCTATTCCACCTACTGATCCTGGTCCAGGGATGTTTCCAGCTACTGCTGCAGCCTGAGCAGCAGCAGCAGCTTGGGCAGTGGCAGCCTGCTGTTGCATCTGGCGATGACACTGGCGTAAATCAAACACCTTTAAAAAAATAAATGAAGTATCAAACCAAGGAAACAAGAGAATTCCTCAGCTCCCACCCCCAATAACATGGACCTCTCTGCTCTCCCAAAGTAACTTCCAAGGTCTCGATGTACACTCACATAAAAGCAAACCTCCCCTAACTAGTTTAATTTCTAACAGAAATAATCTGTTAAAGAATCTCCAGTTCTTAGAGACATGATGTTACCACTACTGGCAAAACTAGGACTAAAGGCTGAAGGATGCTAGAATGTTGATAAAATCCTGACTTTTCTATAAAATCCCAGGATTTCCAGAAAATCATCATTTAAATACAAACAGAAGCCAATAAGCCCTGATTAACTTTGTCAGGCTTCATTCTTCTGCTCTGCTCTACTGAAATTCATGAGTCTATGTAAAAGAAATACCAATAATTGATAGTCCTGAAATTCCAGCAGCTGGGTTTCAGGTTGGTGGCACTTCATGTCTTTGTGATCAGCCTCAGCACTAATATAGTCAAGAATTCTGCTCCCCTAGAGACTGGTGGTGTTTCTTTCACCTTCAATATACAACCTGTCTGCAAAACTGAGGATTTAAGGTAAAAAGAGAAAGAAAGAAGGGAAAAAATATAATAAATCACTGGAAACATCAAATGGTTTCTCTCTAATTCACTAATTATTTTCTTTCTTCTTTACGGGTGTTGATTCAGTGAAAAGTAATCATGCTGACTGATTGATATAGGTGTAGCTTGAGACAATATAACTTTAATATAAGAATTTTCATAGTTTTAAGAATTGACTAGTTTAAGAGAAAGCTGTAACTGTGTAAGCTGCTTGTGAGAGCAGATGCAAAACTTAACCATAACAATCCAACAGTCACAGCCTTGAAGATAAAGAAGCAAGAATTTGTGTGTTCCTAGGAATAGATTAGTTTTGAATTTCAGCAGATTTTGGTTGTAATCACATCAGCTGTTTCATGAAAGCGGCTACAAAACTTAACCATAACAGTGCAACAGCCTTGAAACTAGAGGAAGTAGGAGATAGGGGAGTCATAAATAATGAGACTAACGACCAATGAAGAGACAGAGTATATCTTGTTTTCAGTGAAAAACTAACTCGTCGGTGCAGGTGTTGGGAGCCCAGATAAGCATGGAGAAGAAACATAAAGAGCATGAGCTGAGAGCGAGGAAGACGTCCAGCTTTCATCCCTGGAAGACCCCCCGAGTGTCACTGAGCATGTGGAGTTAATGTAAATGACTTCCTGGAAATAATTGGCATCACCATGCCTTTTCTTAGAAATCTCAATGAATCTGTAGAGTTAATCTGTATAAATATAAGAAATTTGGCTTTAATGTGGCACACACTGGGAGGAACGATCCCCTGTGTGTCTGGTGCTGCAATAAAGGATCCCTGCTTAACAGTCACCAAGGCTGCTGAGTTTTAATTCCAGCTTTCCAAGGCATCAGTTTGGTGACCCAGATGGGACCCTCTCTGTTTGGCTGCAGGATCTGGTAAGGACCAGGACTCCCTAGGCGCCATCCGGGATTTCCCGGAGGGACTCCTTGCCCTGCTCGGCTCACTGCGGGAGCAGACAAGGACCATCCTCCGATTTTTAAGGTATTCCTTTAAATTTATTTGAGCTCTTGGTCTGGGGGATAGCTGGTTGTGTCTGGTATACTGGGGTATCTTGGTATTTGGTTTCTGGAGATTGGTTGTTCTGGGATACTGTAAGCCGTTGGGAGACGTCCTGCGCGAGTGTCATATCCCAGGTCACTAGAGCCTGAGTGTGTACACCTGGTTAGGAGTATGTCAATGCTGCTAATAATCTCGACAACTGTATCCAGTGAGTATTGTCCTGGTTTGGATTTATCATATAAAGATCTTGTGCAGGTGTGACCGAGCAGTTTAAGGAAGCACAAAGTGAGTGTGGAGTCCTGCGGCAAACTTCTGGAACAGCGTGCTGCTCTGTGGTCAGTGGGAGAGAGCTCCTGCCTGTCACCAGGCTTTGATTCCCAATGGGAGTCACTGCTCTGGTGGCACTGATTGATTGGTCCTGACTTTGATATTGTTGCAAGGAGCTGACTTTTGAAAAGTGGTTTAGATTTGAGGAATGACTGGTGTGAGTGAAATGAGTTAACAGCTCTGGTGCGAGTGGTGAGTGACTGAGCCGCAGCATGTCTGTGAGAGAGAGAGAAAACTACCAGCTAGAAATTCACAGTTTGCTTTTATTTTTCAGTGTAATCAGTGTGGAACTATCCTAAATAGATTTCTGAGCCTAGCAGAGGCATGCCCATGTAAAAAAAATCTGAAAATAATTTGTTTCCATGAAACTTTGTGTTTCATGGGCCTCTGGACCACTTCACATTCACAGCACTTTAAAACAGGTTTAACCCCTCCTGCTGCTTTATACACACTTCTACATCTTCTCTTGTTTTGGAGAGAGAAAGGAAACAGATAAACCATGCTAAAAACTTCAGTAGTGGTCAATTTAAAAACCTAAGGCTAAAAAATACCAAAAAAAACCCTGGCAAGATGGTGACAAAATGCAAAACCAGTTAGTACTTCTGTAGTACCTAGATGGTGTTTTTGGTTTAGAAGGGTTTAGGTTTCTTTAAGGGATGATCAAAAGGAAAATTACCGGTATTTCAGTGCCTCATCACTTCACTAACATTTACAAGAACCAAACACCTGCTATTCCCCCCCCTCAGTTTTCATTTGGGAGCATCAAACCCACCTTTATATATGCACTTGGGTAAATCTTGTGTACAGCATCCCCTGGGGCACGCCCCGCTTCTCTATCCAGGTAGTAGCTCTGCACAAAGACCGCGTGGTCACTGAGGCACCTCACCCACACGTCACCTTCTCCTTTGCACTCCAGCTGCACCCCTTTACCTATGTGTAACCTGAAAAAGGAGAAACAGATCTGAATGCACCTGGGTACACACACTGTAAATCAGACCTTCAGTACATAAACCACAAGTCATTCCCCAGCTCTCAGTCTGGGATGCTTTAATCAGCACTCAAGTCACACAAGGCTTTGAATAGTTATCATCTTTAGGTAGGAGTCAGCATAGAGTTATACAAAACCTGTAAAAGGGAAAAAAAAAAGCCATCTGTAATGTCACAAAGATCTATGGGAAACATAACATGGAGAAGGAACAATACTAGAATAGCAGCTAAGGGGCTCACTGGCAACAGAGCTGGGATACCAAATGCCATCAGTTCTGTTCAGAGGGATAACATAATGGAATCACAGAATCACAGACAGGTCTGGGGTGGAAGGAACCCCAAGGATCACAGAGCTCCAACCTCCCTGCCACAGGCAGGGCCATCAGCCTCCAGGCCTGGGGCTACACAAGGTTGCCCAGGGCCCCAGCCAACCTGGCCTTCAACATCCCAAGGGATGGGGCAAAAAGATCACCCAAGTCCTCTAGTATAGAAGGCACTCAGGTCTGTACACAGAGCCATGTTTTAATGCAGGGCTCAGAAATCATTTAATTCCTTTCTCTTTCAAGGAAAAGAAAATAAAATAGTGGCACAGGCAGGGTGAGAACGAATGGAAATCCAAACCAGCTCTCCATCAGCCTTTCCTTCGCTCCTCTGACACATCTACACATGGCAGCTATTCTCACACCACTGGGATGAGGAGAGAGAGCAGTCAGCACACAGCAGCATGAGGTGCTAGTGCCATCCTTGGAGGCAGAGCTGCTCTGGGAGCAGTGGGAAACAACGCTGGGGGTCCCTGTCACACAGGTCACATTTCACACACATTAGAGTAGCGGCCTAGAGAGGTAAGACTCAACCTACTTCTGTTAGAAAGCAGCATGCCACGCTTCTTATTTCAAAAGGGAGGCACACAAAAGGGTATCAAATACCAGGGGGAGCTGAGGAATACCTTGCTCTCTCAATGGCTTCTGTTCTGTGCACGTTGGAGAGCTGGCCCAGGCAAAAGCGGTCTCCCCCAGAAGGATCCACGTACCCATCCACAGTGACGATGGGGCAGCTGGAAGGGACCTTGAACGTCTCCCCCACCTGCACGTCCATCTCAAAGTAGGCGATTGAACACCAGTACTCTGGAGCTAAAGAACAGGCAAGAATAACTGACTGCAGGGCACAAAGCACACCACAAACCCACTCTGGACAACCCATCGAGCCTCCTGCAACTGCAAATGTCCATCTGGAGTAAGAGCATACACTCACACAAGCAAGTTCAGAGAGACAGGAGACCTGTCTGCTAGCAGAGAGAAATAACACACACATCCTGCAACAAACACCAGCTTGTCAGTTTTTATTTGAGCACCTATCAACGCCAGGGGGCTTTGAAGTTAAGATCTTTCAAGTTTATAACCCCAGTTAGATTTTGCAAACCACCTGCACTCCTGCACCGAAGGTCTACAGCTTGATTTTGTCCTCCACAGTACACCCACAGCTTGACTTTGTCCTCCACGTACACCTACACCTTGACTTTGTCCTCCACAGTACATCTGCAGCTTGACTTTGTCCTCCAAGGTACACCTACAGCTTGACTTTGTCCTCCAAGGTACACCTACAGCTTGACTTTGTCCCTCACAGTACAGCCACAGCTTGACTTTGTCCCTCACAGTACAGCCGCAGCTTGACTTTGTCCCTCACAGTACAGCCGCAGCTTGACTTTGTCCTCCAAGGTACATCTGCAGCTTGACTTTGTCCTCCACAGTACACCTACAGCTTAA
This sequence comes from Laterallus jamaicensis coturniculus, assembly GCA_022605575.1. Classification (NCBI taxonomy): domain Eukaryota; kingdom Metazoa; phylum Chordata; class Aves; order Gruiformes; family Rallidae; genus Laterallus; species Laterallus jamaicensis. The sequence continues at coordinate 329,145 of JAKCOX010000186.1, forward strand.
CTTTGTCCCTCATAATACATCTGCAGCTTGACTTTGTCCTCCTTTAGCATAAAAAAGTAATGCATATATGCCCATTTAAGGCTAGGCTGTTAGAAAATAACTCTCAAACAGACCTGGCTTAAGACACAAGAGTAGCTACCTCCTGGGTGAAGTCAGTTTTCTCTGTCCTCCTGGCAAAGCAAACCAGATTTGGAAAGCAGGGCAATGAGGGGGAAAACCATCAAATATCCCGTGCTGATCTTGTCTGCACACAAGAGAGTCAGTTATGGGGTAAAACAAGGAAGTATTAAGCAGGGGAGCAGAACAAACCACTGTGTTTTAATAGCAAGGAGATGCCTTTTAACTCACACTACTTTACAAACTGGGTGTAGAGAACACTGCTGAAACCCTAACACTCCAGTAAGCAAGAAATCCTGACAAAGCACTGTGGTACAGGTGTATCTGCTGGTTGTGTGCTACCTGGGAGCAAGTGGCTTTGCTGTGAGTGCTTTCAGCATGAGTTTCTCTCTCCAGTTGCCATGAATTTGACTCACCAGGGATTCTGGGGCCATAGCACCTTCGCTAACAGAGCTGGTGCTTAAGCAGCTTGTCAGGTAGGGCAAAGAAAATCAGCACTCCACAGAGTGTGTACTCCAAAGAGGGGGAAGGAGAAGAGCTAATGTGACAGGACCTAAATGCAGCCACCCAAAAAGCCAATGGGAAAAAGTTCTCCCAGTGCCCTAAGTGCTGTTTGTTCATTACAAACTGCAGCAGTCAGTAGCACACCTACTTCTCTTGAAAAAGTGGTGTTCTGGTTTTATTATAGAGAAGAATAAACCAAGGTGCCTGAATTCCTTTCAGGTTTGGGGTTTTTTTAAGTCCTCAGATGAATACTCATGTGTGAGGGCTCAAATAGGGTGAAATCAATAGGTGAATCAATAGGGTGAAAAAGATCCACTCAGTAATATTTACACACAGAATCTGTAGGGGGTGGAAGGGACCCCCAGAGATCACAGAGTCCAACCCCCAAATATGAAATACAACATAGCTGCAGTTACGTTCAGCCAGCAGTTACCAATGGTTTTATTTCTGGCACAGACTGTCACCAGCCAATGAATGAAGAAGTGAAAGTGTCAGGTTTTTTGGCTATGCTCCTCTCCCTGAGCAGGCAACAGCTTTGCTGCTGTTAAGAACAGAATGGCACCTTGCACCTGCAATGGAGCAAGCCTGGACTGCAAGCCAAGGTCCCCCTGGTTCCACAAGCTGCTGCCAGTAATGAAGGCTCTGGGGAAAGAGCAATGGTTCAAAGAGGAGCTTCAGGACTGAGATCTGAGAAGGGCAATGCCTATCTGTCAGGGTATCTGGCTGAGATGGGACTTGGAGATCGTGGATCCAGGGGAGAATTGGCATGACCTAAGCTCCATCACGTTTCTAAGCAGGCAGGAAGTGTAATTTCAAGCTCCCTTCAAAGTTTAGAATGGAGGACATTCAGAGTTCAGACACCCCCCAGGCTAGGAACAGCTCAGTGTGGGTTTGAGGACTGTGATTTTTGGCTCAGGCATCTAAATGAAATTCAGTCCACAGTGTACATCCCCTTTCAAAACAGAGGTCCAAATTCAAAGGGAAAACTTATCACAGAGTAGTTCTTCTCCCTCTCTCCTCCCCTCTGGAATACACAGCTGTCAGATTCAGTGTACCTGATTCTGATTTTTTTAACCTCATTTATTTTTAGTCAAGACAAGACGTTTTTAGTTTCAACAATGAACACTTGGTGTTACGTGTTAGGCTTTACTCACCAGGATGATTTGATATAGGAGGCTGGAATGCAAGTTCATTGTGAACTGGCCCTTTAAAAGAAAAAAACACCATTTGTTTTACATGAGGAAAAAAGTTTTCCTTTCTTATTTGCTTTCCTATTAAAAAAAAAAAAGGACTTGTGAGGATGCCAGATGTTATAAATCCCAGTAATTTCTGAATCAACAGGGCAAATCAGACAGGGGAGAAAAATGTGCACAAAAGAATCACACTCTTATAGATTTCCTAAAAAAAAAAATCATAAGTTGAGTAGAGCCAAGAGCTCCGTTAGTATCCCAGGAGGAAAGGCTGCAAGGCACTTTAAGCCACACTGAGCTACAGAAGAAAGTAGAAACCAGATATAACAAGGAGATGTAATAGAAACAGGGCTTGGGCTTCACATCACACCAATTTGGGCAAGGAGAGCATAATTATGTAGAGGAATGTGATATAAATGTGATCAAGTCTGTCAGAAACCCCATTTCATTAGTTTCATCAATCACACAACAATTTGCTCAGCATGACATGGACGTGACCACAAGAAACCCTCCCTGAAGGTGGAACACAGCCCACGAGAGCTCATTTTCTAATGAGAAAAACCCCACTGAATATGGTTTTGGTGTTGCTCAGTTTATTTTGTGATCTTTTTATAAACTAACTAGGTCCCTCACAAGCAGTGGAGAGTAAGAGGGAAAGATTTAAACATAGTACTATAACAGCAGCTTTTGCAACAAGATGTCAAAACAGGCACAAGGCTGGTAGGTGTCAAAAAACCCGACTTTCTGATGTGAGAGATGGCAGCAGCCAAGAAACGCTCCATGCAGTATCACCAGTCAGTTACAAGTATCAATCACGGAAAGATACACGGGCTGAAAAACATTTATAGAGTATCCACAGCACCACTGAAGTTTTTGTATCCTGGTATTTCTGAAAAATGAGAAGGGATACTAACAGAACGAGGCAATGAAACTTAATGGCAGTAATACACTGCAATTTTTTTTTTGATGGAGACAAGCTGGGGACACTATTAACAGTAGCTCACACTATATTCTCCCCTCCACCAACAACGACTGCTGCGAACAGGTGAGCTGGTTTAAACACTGTATGAGGAAATAAAGAACTGTTCTTGCCTTTCACCACAAAATTTAGAGAAACTTTGATTTGTGGGGTTGGGTGTTTTTGGTTTTTTTTCACTATACTCTTACAATGCATAAGTATGCTAAACACACTAGAGGTTTGATCACTTGGGGTTTGTTTCCCTCCCATCTCCTGTACCTTAAAACAAGAGGCTGTGGTCCTTGACAAGTACTTTACCACCTGAGCGGTCACAAAGTCCTTTTAAACTTGCTGGCGCACAGGGACACATGTCTCCCAGAACCTGATCTAGGTAGTTACACCATTAAGGCACAATTTCAAAATTTCTAGATAATAAAAAGCAGCCAGGAGTTTCCAAGTTTTGACAGAAAAATACCCAAACATCATGTTTTTAACCAACTTCCCTTTCCCACAAGAAAACATTTACTACAGGATCAGAGAGCTTTAAAAACAGAGGTTCAGAAAGGAAATGCTAGTTTTGCTAGGTATAATAAGGCATCCTCAATATAGATGTTGTTACTACAGCTATATGAATAGCTAAAAACTGCTGGTTTAATAGAGAAAAATCCATCAAGCTCTTCTATATATACTAAACACAGTTAATGGCAGCTCTATTATGAGGAAAAAAAAAATGTATCTGAGGGTGAAAGCATCATCACAAATGAGCCCCCATGATTCCAGAAAGGGATGTGAAGCTCTGCAGTGCTTACAGTAATGTCCTGGGTGCATAGGAGGGTGATGCTGAAGATGGCCATTCTGGTGGTGAGGTATGGTGGGTGTGTAGGCTGCCGTCCGGCTTCCAGTCCAGGTTGTTGTACTATCTGGGGAAAGAAAGGAGCAGTTGGTTTTTAAGGGAGTTTTTCCTCACCTCACTTCTAATCCTCTAGTTCTCCTGAACATTGGGAAACTGGTTTTAGAAAGCTAAGAAGAGTGCAAGTATGTATATACTCACTGTGGTGGTAAGTAGCTGGCTGAGCTGTAAACCCATTCTGCTGAGTTCCTGGCTGAGGCCCTGAAGCAATCTGTAAGAGTCCATCACTATGGCTACCTGTCAATATACTGGGAGGTTGACCTGGTAAAAGAACACACTACCTATTGATGAACGTTCCAAAATTGTCATGAAGAAGAGCTCAGCACTACTGGGGTAGGAAAATACACCCAACTAAGGGCACTGCAATACACAGCTCCTACGAGTTTGGCTTCAGGTTGGGTTGGTTTGGGGTTTTTTTTTCTTCCACCCCCCCGCCCGGCATGTCACAGGAAACTTGATGCAAGATCCTCTGCACCAGCTAATCCTGACTCTGACACCCTTAATATTTTAGGAGTAGAAGTCTGCAAAGAACTCTTATCAAGGGCATCTTTGCTATGTTCACATCTAATTTTTAGTTTGAAAGGAAAGAAGGAGAGATATTGCAGGTTTTACTTAATAAGACAGCTGGAGTAGGTCTGGTGGTATCCAAACTGGCCAAAGTAGGTCCAATAACTTGCTTATTTCTAGAGTAAATACTGTTCCTAAGGAGGCAACTCCCTTAAATTTACCTTCTTCCAGAACATACTGAACAGCATTTTACTTTTTAAAATAGTGCTTGAATAGAGCTGCACACATCACTGGACTCTGTCCTGAGGAAGTTGCTGGGTATTTTCTTTATTTTTTTTTTTTACCCAAAATAACTATTTCAAGAATTGACTAAGCTTTCAAGTAAAGCTGCAGATACTTCAGAACAGGTAAACAGACTTTGATTTTAAAAGGCTTCAGCTCAGCCATTAACACTAAACTGATCAGCAGTTTCACAAGTACACTTGCACTCTCAAATGGGTGTGGCTTGAGGAATTTAACACATTGAAAGCTTGCACTAAAACATAAAAACTAGCTTTCTCCCCTGTCCACTCCTGCTCCAACAATTATAGCACTGATGAGGAAAGGTTATTGACTAAAAGCTTTGTGCAAAAGCAATACAATTAATCCTCCTACCCTTTTTTTTCCTCAGCTGGAGACAAACACAGACATCGTATCTCAGCTTGGCAAAACCATCATTAGTTTAAGCAAAAAACATCATCAGCTAAAAATTAAGGCATATTATCAAAACACAACGCCACCATCATCCAAATATAGTAACATGAAATCCATTATATTCTATACATCCTTGATATTAAATTGACAGAGTACATTAAACCCCTCCAAAACTTCATAGTTTCCCCTATCAGGGCTGCAGGATGTCGTGTACATCACCACTTCACTGTCCTGCTGGAGCCAAGGGTGAGGTTCAGTGCTGGCAAACCACACTCTTACGCTTGCACCAAATTCACACAGATAGACTCATGAAAGTACCCATCAGGGCTGTCACTCTGGCAGTACAGTGTGCCATTATAAACACACTAAGTTACAACCAGAAGACTCCTTCTGTCAGCTCTGGAACACTGAAGAATTGTCTGAAAAGCTCTCAATACCCCTCCTTACAGTACATCCACTTGTCATCCCGCTTGCTGCTGCAGTATAAAGATCTTCCATTCCTATGGCAATTATTGTAATTACAGACATTACCTTTTGACAGCAGCCAATCGTTCTAATGCTGTATCACTGACCCCCTGGCATTTCCAAAACAGACTTCTACCACTTGTGTTGTGTCAGTCTCTTTGGAAGACGACAAGGCTGGGTCACAAGGAGAAGTTACTCAGATTATGCTCCACCTTAAAGCCTTGTGTTAACACTTACACAACCACCTAGATCCTATCCCCACACACTTGGCAGGGCAGCAGCACACTTCCAACACCAGCTCTACCCTGGCACAACCCCAGGGTTGTTAACTCTGAGCTTTCACACTTCTGCTTTTGCCACCTCCCTTATCACCTCGATGATCTTACTTGTTGAAGCCACAGGAATGTTGGGAAAGTTAGTGGTGCTGGTAGTGCTAGCCTCAGTAGGAGCTAGCATGGCCGGGGTGCTGTAAGGCTCTGTCGATGCCCTGTTGCTCGGGGGGTGCTGGATGGTTTGGACCGAGTGGCCTTCAGCAGACGAGAGCGACGGCTGCCCCTCGTAGTCGTGCACGTACTCGTCCTTCACCAACATGCTCGATGGGGCTGTGAGGGGAACAAACAGGCTGAAACACCCGGAGCAGAGCTGTTCTCAGGATGCAACTGCAAGTAGCAGCGCTGCTGAGACTCCTGGGGGAGGACTGACCCTGCATAAACACTGCTAAGGCACTCCCCTGAGTTACAAGTCAACACTTCAAGGCAGCAGCAGGAAGCTTTGAGGAGTAACCAGCTTGCTCTTACAACCAGTTATTTTGCATACTGCTGTTCAGACAACCAGCTTAGCCCCACGATAGTGGACTCCCAACAGCATTTTGGTTTGTAGTCCAATGTTGTGGGACTGGACATGGTTAATAAAAGGGAAAACCATGCTTTTTGTCAAGCACCTACATATATATTTATTATAAAATTTATAAATATATTATATTGATCATAAATATATTGATTATATATTTATTTATTATCACAGTCATTATAAATATTATAAATATACAGGTGTAAGTTCATTATTATACTTATTATAAATGTATACACAAATAAATTTATTATATTATAATAAAGACACTATTATTGTATTTATTATAAATATTATAGAGGTGCTTGTCAAAGAGCATGGTTTTCTATATATATACATATATAGTAAACATGTATATGTGTGTGTTTGACATTATATGTGTATTTTAAGGCAGTACCTAACAAACCAATTCTTATTATACAAGAACATACTCAAAGCTCCTAAGAAAAATATAATTCATGAACACAGCACATAAAAGTGTATGTATGACAGTTCTTTTAAGCAATCTAAATTGACTAGAAACATCAAACTCACACTCAAAGACAACATAACGCTGTATTTGTATTTATATTTAACAACATAGCCACTAATTCAGAATATCCCACATAAAGCGTAAGGAAATTACTACCCCCCCCACTACAAGAATTATTTCTATACCTCCTACTGAGCACATTCAAGTAAAGCTCTCATACTGCCTTAGCTCCCATGTTTATTTTTAAAGCAGATTTAAACACATCAAAATCTGGCAATAAGATTGTTTCCTGCTGCAAAAAAACAGCAGCACGACAAGGAAGCATGTATGTATTTACGTGCTGGCTAGTAAGCTTTGGTTCTGTAGAAAAGGATCGTTTTTCAGAAGACACAGCTAATAATGCAAATTAGCAGGGGTGGGCACACAAGTTAAAGCTTGTGAAGTTAACAGTCTGTTGGGTTGTTTGGGGTTTTTAAGTCATTTTGGTTGAATACTTCTAATAATGTGCTAAAAACACTGGATTACCCAGATTTCCTTCTTTTCAGTTTATTCTGGAAGGCAAAAAAAAAATCAGTTTGGAAATACAGCAGTTACCAGCTGCACGACCTCAGATTTTTGAAAAAATGTTCGCTGGGACATTTAATGTCAGATTTCTCTAAAGTTTCAGGGAGAGCAGCAAAACTTGACACTTCATTCAACTGCACTTTACAAAATTTCTTTTACTTCTTGGCTAAACTACTTATTAACTCATAAGCACCTATTATTTCCAATTAATTAATATATCATATAGGCAACGTACATTTTTAGGTGTTGGGTTTGGTGGGGTTTTTATGGTTTTGGGGTGCATTTCCATCTGCTCTCTACACTCCCTCCCAAGGACACACACAGAGGGATATACTGCAGGTAGGGAGATGTTTAAACACAATCTGTTCTACAGAAACACAACAATAAACAGAACTACTCACCAGAACTCTGTAGTGTCAGTCCTGAGAGATCTTTAAAAAGAAGAGAAAGGGGTGGGGAGGATTATGCACACAGAGATCTTCAACAATGTTTGAACATAAAGTTTAAAAGCCTTTACAAATTACTGCTACAGACTCTAGATACTATGCCCCCCCATTACTACTACAGACTCTAGATACTATGCCCCCCCCATTACTACTACAGACTCTAGATACTATGCCCCCCCCCATTACTACTACAGACTCTAGATACTATGCTCCCCTCCCATTACTACTACAGACTCTAGATACTACGCCCCCTCCGATTACTACTTCAGACTCTAGATATTATGCCCCCTCCATCACAAGTCTCAACAGTTAAGTTATTCCTAGGACACACTTTAACTGCAAGAAAGGCTTAAACAAAAGCCACAAACCTTTCCTTCAAATTTGGAATAAACACAAAAGAATAAATTCCATTAAGAATACGGGTAAGAGCCTATGAGAGCAACTTAGATCATTAAAAGTTAATGTTTCTAATTCAGGCCTGTATTTTCTACACTTGAAAATCATTTCACATTCTATTCCCACTGTTCCACTCTAAACCAAGAGCCTACTTACCGATGCCAGGCGATACTACACGCTCGTAATGGTAAGGATTTACACAGACACTGTCACATTTTAAGTCAAAAGCATACTGACAATATTTAACATGCTTGAGTTCATTTTTATGAAGATCAGGCCACCTCCAAAGACGAGCGTAAATCACATGGGGGAATCCCTTGCGACCAGCCACCTGGAAAGTCAGACACAAGAGTTGATTGGGAAAACAGCAAGGCATTTCAAGGCATTTCACTTTACTTAGTGAGGAGCACAGCTGGAAGAGGACAAACAACACCACCACCCCTTCTCCATCACCAAAATATGGAAAATTAAAATATGGTGTGTATTTTTACCCAAGGTTCTGTACTCAAATAAATTTCTATTAGGGTTAAGTCAACACCTTGATTCTTAAGGAAAAAATACTGGATATAAAATGGTAGAAGCAGAATTTGTGCTTAATGGGGTATGTATGCCCACCTTCCCCACCATAGATGATGAAGGAGCTTTGCCCCAGAAGAAGTGGAGCTAAGAGGCACTAAGCTACACTATAAGGAATTTACAAGTAGAAGAATGCCAATCCATTATACTGAAAAATAAAAATAAATTTGAAAAATTGCTTCTAGGGTAGACAGAAAGCTAGCCTGCAAACTTGACATCTGTCCTGGGACAAGGAAATCACAACCCAGGCTGTACAGGTACTGAGTACTGACGATATAAAGCTAATGTAAATCCTCAGTGCAGACTCCTTGGAGTACCTTAGCAAGGGATCACAGGTCTTTCTTCACACTGCTGACCGAGACAGAGCTAACAGAAGCTTGTAGTGAAAACACCAGGATAAGCAGCCAAATTTGTTACGTGACCCTGCTTTTTGCTGCCGCACCCACGCTCGTTTAGAAGGGCTGATCCAACACCTTCTGCTCCTTTTTGGGGGAAGGAAAAAATAAACAAACACAACTACAGTAGTGGTGTAGAGCTGCAGCCACAAAACATGCCTACAAACCAGGGTGAGGAGGGGTGTAAGAGAAGAGCCACTCTCCCTCAACACACCCTAGGATCCTGCGTCACTCAATCCTGCTCCAGCTTCACTGGGGAGGAAAAACATCCGAGGTTTTGGGTTTTGCTTTTATTTTATTTTCACTTGTACTAACCTGAAGCCTCCCATCCAGCGTTCTCTGTATTGTAACACACTTGCTAGGGTGAGCTCCGTTTGTGGTTATAGCTGTAATCAAAGAATCCAATTCATCTTTTTTCTCCTTTAGCTTTTTAACTAAACTTTCAATTGCGCGTTTGGCAAAGGTTTCGCTCTCTCCCCCTTGTCGATGGCACATCAAGCTGTGGACAATGCTCAGACAAGCATCATTACTGGTTGGTGTGTTAGTAATAGACATATTGTCCATTTGTCACAGCTTTTTTGTTTTCCTTTCAGATCAAGTGTCAGGTTTTTGGTTTGTTTTGGTTTTTTTTGGGAGGGGGCTGTTATGATTTTCAAGCTGATGAACAAGAGGTGATCCAAGTTAAGTGTTAGATGTACTGTCTCTTGGTAAAACCTAGGAGGAAAAAATATCTACATTAGAATTGTTGGTTTGTTTTTTGTTTTTAAACACATTGCAGATCATGTTTCTAAGGAAGGCTGTGGCTTTTTGCTCCTTTTATTTTCAAGCTAAGTGCAGGATATCAAAAGCACATGAAGAAAAAACACCCCACTGCATTGCTTGTCCCATGGTAGCTAAAACATGCTTAAGACACTGGTTTTAGATATAAGATTATTTTGTTTCCCCTAGTAACAGCATTTCAATAAAGATTTACAGTTTATATACATGTACACGTAGCATGTACAGATAGAAAGACAGGGATTATTAGATGAACAGGCTCTGGATCAGGAAAAGGAGAATGGTGATGATGAACACCTCTGCTTTGTACTGTTAGGATGAACCCAAGTGTAAACGCTGACTGGGAATCAAGGGACATTGATTTAAACAAAGCTGGAGTAGCAAAGCAGCATGAATGCACACCAGAATCATCTGTCCTCTTTATTTAACAACCCTGTTCGAGTAGCTGGGCTCTGTTCTGACCTCAGACTAACTCTGCTTCTCTTTGCCAACCAGGAAGGCAAAAGTTGTGCCTGGTGGTAAGCTCAAGCACACCTGTATGTCAGTCAGCACTGCGTGTAACTTCACGTATGACTGCTGACCCTGCAGCTCGTGTGGCTGGGCGGGGAGGTTCTGTCACCTGTGTCACCTACTGACAGTCTCTGAGACCACAGATTACCCTGTGCTCCACCAGACAGGGGGCTCACCCGACAAAGAGCGTGGTGACCCAGGCCAAGGGCCTGCCCAGGAGTGTGGCTGTGAAGTCTCTGGCTGCAGGGAATGCCTAAGCCTGCCCCTGATGAACGCAATCCCACCTGTGTGAGGTGTGAGCAGGTGGAAGATCGGCTCAGCGTGGGGGGCAGAGCTCAAGGAAGAGGTGGATAGACTGAGAAGCACTAGGGAGTGTGAGGAGGAGATTGATTGGTGGAGTAAGTCCCTGGCATGCCAGAGGGAACATCAACGGGCAGAATTTCCCCAAACAATGATGGACACCCAGCCCTGTCAGGCAGAATGGGGAGAAGTGGGAGACCAGAAAGATGGAAAGGGTTGGAAGATAGTCCTGGCTTGGCACCATGGGAAAGCCTCCTCCCTGCCTACCTTGGTTCCCCAGGTCCCCCTAAGCAATAGGTTTGAGGTGCTGGGAGTTGAAGAGGAGGCAAATGGGAAGGTGGGGGACAATCTCCCTAATAGGAGGCCAAGGGGTGAGGAAGTCAACTCCATGCCTCAAGACTGCCTCCACTAGGAAAGACAGAAAGGTGATTCTGGTTGGGGATTCCCTTCTCAAGGGAACAGAGGGTCCCACGTGCAGAGCAGACCCTACCCACAGGGCAGTGTGCTGCCTCCCTGGGGCGCAGGTCAAGGGCACAACAAGCAAACTCCCAGATCTGGTTCACCCCTCTGATTACTGCCCATTACTCATTGTCCAGGCAGGCAGTGATGGAATCTCCCTGAGAAGCATCAACAGAGACTTCAGGGGTTTAGGGAGGCTGAGTGCAAGTGGTGTTTTCTTCTATTCCATTTGGGGCAGTGAAGGACAGGCAGTGGGCTAAGAAAGCAGAGGGGTTGAATGGGTGGCTGAGGGGCTGGTGCCACCTCAGGAACTTTGGGTTTTTTAATCATGGGGCAGTTTACTCAGCGCCTGGCCTGACAGCTGTGGTCAGGTGTCACCTGTCCCCAAGAGGGACCAGAATCCCAGCTCAAGAGCTGGCAGGTCTCATTGGCAGGGCTTTAAAAGAGGTAGGAAGGGGGAAGGGGATATAATGAGGCTTGCTAGGGTAGAGGAAGTAGCCCCTAGCTTCGTACTGGACTCGAAGGGGGAAGAGGGTAGAATTCAATGAGATAGAGAAGGGCTTGGGGGCGCTGTTATTCTAGGAGAGTGTGGGGAAATACCTCTGAAGTACCCCATAGGAACTTCTGGGGACTCCTCAGAGGAGGTAGTATTGCTGACCCCCCTCTTCTGGAACCTTCTAATGTCCCTCTAGGAAGCAGTGGGGGAAACTTCAGATTCCTCCCAGGGGGTTGAGGGAGGGCTCCTCAAAGAAGGTGGTGAGTCAGAAAGCCCAGCTGAGGTGTCTTGACACCAACACACACAGCATGGGTAAGAAGCAGGAGGAGTTGGAAACCATGATGTCACTGGAAAATTAATGATCTAGTTGCAATCACAGAAACACGGTGGGATGAGTCCCACAGCTGGAATACCCCTGTAGAAGGGTATCACCTTTTTAGAAGGGACAGGCTAGGTAGGAAGGGTGGGGGATTTGCCCTCTATGTTAAAAAGTGGATAGACTGTGAGGAGCTCCCTCTGAGAAGTGGCCAGGAGCAGGTCGAGAGCCTGTGGGTCAGAATTAAGGATGGGACTAATAATGGATGGCTGGTGATAGGGGTCTACTACAGGCCACCTGATCAAAGAGATACTGCTGATGAGGCCTTCCTCCTTCAGCTGCAGGAGGCATTGAGTTGACAGGTACTCATCCTGATGGGTGACTTTACCCAGACATCTGCTGGGAAAACTACACAGTGAGCTGCAAGAAATCCAGCAGACTCCTGGAGTCCATGGATGACAACTTTCTGGTTCAGGTATTGGACAGACTGACCATTGCTGGACCTGGTGCTCACCAGCATGGGGGAGATCATTAGAGGTGTCAAGATTGGAGACAGCCTGGGCTGCAGCGACCATGTCCTGGTTGAGTTTGTGATCTTGAGGAATGTGGGCCTGGCAAAGGGTGGGATCGGGACCCTGAACTTTAGGAGAGCTAATTTTGATCTCTTCTGTGACATAATAGGAGCTATCTCATGGGCTATGCTGCTAGAAGGGAAGGGAGTCTGTGAGAGCTGGGTAGCATTTAAACAGCACTTCTTCCAAGCTCAGGATCAGTGCATCCCTTTGAGTAAGACATCAGGAAAAGGTGGAAGAAGACCTGTGTGGATGAGCAGGGAGCTCATGAGTAAACTCAAAGGGAAGCAGAAGGCCCATGAATTGTGGAAAGAGGGTCTGAGCACTTGGGAAGAATATAGGAATGTTGTCAGGGCCTGCAGAGATGTGACAAGGAAGGCTAAAGCCCACCTGGAAATGAAACTGGTAAAGGACATAAGGGATAATAAAAAGGGGGTTTTTAGATATGTGAATAGTAAGAGGATGACCAGGGATAACGTGGGTCCCCTGCTGAATGAGGCGGGTGCCCTGGTAACAGGGGATGCTGAGAAGGTGGAGATACTGAATGCTGCCTTTGCTTCGGTCTTCACTCCAAAGGCCCCTCGGGACCACCAGACACTGGAAGAAAGAAAAGAGAGTCTGGGAAATGAAAAGATTCCCTCTGGTTGAGGTGGGGGTGGTCCAGGAGCATCTCAGAGGGATCAGTGCACACAAATCCATGGGATGCACCCACGTGTGCTGAGGGAGCTGGTGGAAGTGCTTGCGGAGCCGCTCCCTATCATCTTCCACAGGTATTGGAGAACAGGAGAAGTGCCTGAGGACTGGAGGATAACCAATATCACTCCAGTCTTTAAAAAGGGCGAGAAGGAGGATCCCAGCAACTATAGGCCAGTCAGCCTCACTTCTGTCCCTGGGAAAGTTATGGAACAGCTTGTTCTGGATGCCATCACCAAGCACCTGGAAGAGAAGGCAGCCATGAGGAGTAGTCAGCATGGAGTCACCAAGGGAAGATCGTGCTCGACCAATCTCATAGCCTTCTATGATCTCATCACTGGCTGGGTGGATGGAGGGAGAGCAGTGGATGTCATCTACCTTGACTTCAGCAAGGCTTTCCATACTGTGTCCCATGACATCCTGATAGAAAAGCTGAGAGAGTATGGGATAGATGAGTGGACAGTGAGGTGGGCTGAGAACTGGCTGTCAGGCCAAGCTCTGGCTGGAGGCCTGTGACTATTGGTGTTCCCCAGGGCTTGGTGTTGGGTCCAGTGCTGTTTAACATCTTCATCAACGACCTTTATGAGGGAATGGTGCCCACCCCCAGCAGGGACACCGATGATACAAAGCTGGGAGGAGTAGCTGACACTCAGGACACTGCACTGCCATTCAGCGAGACTCGGACAGGCTGGAGAGCTGGGCAGGGAGAAACCAGAGGAGGTTTGATAAAAGCAAGTGCAGAGTCTTGAACCTGGGAAGAAATAACTGCTGGAATCAGTACAGGCTGGGGGTGACCTGCTGGAGAGGAGCTCTGAGAAGAACCTGATCAGCCTGGTGGGTGACAGGTTGGCCATGAGCCAGCAGTGTGCCCTGGGGGATGAGAGAGACAATGGGATCCTGGGGGGCATCAGGAGGAGTGTGGCCAGCAGGTCACAGGAGGCCCTGGTCAGGCCCCACCTGGAGGGTTGTGTCCAGTGCTGGGCTCCCTGGGATCAAACAGCCAGGGATCTCCTGGAGAGAGTCCAGGGGAGGCTACAGAGATGATGAAGGGCCTGGAACATCTCCCCTGTGAGGAAAGGCTGAGTGACCTGGGGCTGTTCAGCCTGGAGAAAAGAAGCCTGAGAGGGAATCTGATCAATGGTCATCAATATCTGAAGGGTGGGACACAGGGGGACATGGACAGCCTCTTCTCAGTGTCTGTGGGGACAGAACAAGGGGCGATGGCCTCAAGTTGGAGCACAGGGAGTTCCACACCAATCTGGGGAAGAACTTCTTCCCAGTGAGGGTGAGGGAGCCCTGGGACAGGCTGCCCAGGGGGTGTGGAGTCTCCTTCTCTGGAGAGATTCCAGACTCATCTGGATACCGACCTGTGTGACCTGTCCTAGGGACCCTGCTTTGGCAGGGGGTTGGACCTGATGATCTCTGGAGCTCCCTTCCAACCCCTCTGATTCTATAGTTCTACGATTTTACCATCCTCTTTCTAGAGGTTGTAGCAAATCAGAGCTGCTGTGTCTCTCCCAAACCATTTCAATTCAGCCAGTGCTGCACTCTGAACTGGTGTGTAACAGCAGTGCCAGTTAATGCCACAGAAAGTCATCGTACTGACTGGGAAGAACGAACAGGTTCAGGTGTTGGGAGTTTAAAAAGCTTGAGGTGACTCTCAGGGGAATGTGTGGCCAGTGTAGCTGCCCTTCCAAACCCTACGATTCTGTGAATCCCAGCTGGAACACTTGTCCTTACTCACTTGGATCCAGCTTCTTCTGGATCAAAACAAATCAAGTGAAGGTACTAAAAAAAAAAACCACCAAAAAAACCCAATTTCTAAATTATCTCAAACTGAACAGCCTGAATTACACTAAACGTCAGGTGAGGATGAAGCCCATCCTAACAGGGTTGGCCTTTTCACTCCATTTGTTAAGGACCCGAAGTGGTTTCTGGTCATGGAGGCATTCAGCCCACAGCCAGCAGACCCCATCCTTTTGAAGTTTCCTTTATTCCATAAATCAGAAGAAGAGCTGGCCCAACCCCCTCAGTTCTGAATGAGCTAATTACTACACTTTATCCAGAGACAAGGGCAGCAGCCTGTTTCATACACTCACTGAAAAGGAACCTAATGTCAAAACAAAGCTGCTTTGGTTCTTCTAGCACCTCTGGCCTCAGGTAGCCACCTGCTAACACCATTCAACCTTCTGACCTTAGGACACTGGCAGCAAGTACACATAAGGGATTTTACTATGTTTTCAGGAGTAAGCTTAAAATATAAGCCCTTCTGAAATGAGCAGCCTGTTCCCAGGAACATAAATAAAAATATCTTCAATTTTTTCACAGGTAAAGGGAAAAAGGTTTGTTTGTGTTATCTGAGGAACATATCCAGCCAAAGACCTGTTATTGCACTGGAATTTTCCATGTTATCAGAGGCACGGTGCTGGAAACAACTGTGTTGAACAAAAAAGTAACAGCAGGAGGTTAGTTTAGAAAGTTAAGGCATCACACGAAATACAGTGTCAATGCACGGCTTCCCCTCTTGTGAAAGGAATATTGCAACACAAGTGAAAAAGGAAACAAAGTCTTCCCTATTTAATATCTTCTCCAATTTCAACTTGGGCACAGCATGCTTTGGGGGGAAAAAAAAAACACCCCACATCATAAATCCTTGCCCCCCTCTGTTTTCAATAGTTTTCTGCTTGTGTAAGGATGCTTTTGGTCCTGATTTCTCCCAAAGGAAAACAATTACCTAAAAGTTTGAGCAAGATCACTTTACCTAGCTATTTATTATACTTACTATACTTATTATAGTTTCCCCCCTCCACGCTAGGTTGTTGGGGTGGGGTTTTTTTTTGCACTTCAGCTCAATAAACCTCTTTGAAAAAGTCAAGCTTAACCTGCCAGCAATTCTCCATGACAACCCACACTCACATAAATCCATAAAAGCTTGCTAGATAACACAGAATAGATCATTTTCCTTAAATACAAGGCAGCATCCCTGATAGAGATGCATAAGTAATCACAAATAAGTGACAAAAGTTATTAGCCAAGAAGAGCCTTAAATAAAGAGATGCTTTAAATTAAGATGTGCAGCTCTATCTTCCACGCTCTTAAAGCTATGAATGAGAGTTCTGCTTGCTGACTTTCAGGAGACTGAGATGAAGCAAATAAATCCTTATTTAAGTGGAATGATCTTCAGAAATGTTGAGTCACCCCCTCAGCTGCTGCTGCGCTCAATGGGAGCTTCTGACTGCTCAGCACTTTGAAAGCCAGGCCACTTGTTTAGGATTTTGAATACTGTTACAGGCTGCTGGGGCGTAATCCCAGGGTAATTCAAGAGCCTTCCTTTATAAATCCCCTCCACAGATATCCTGTGTTTAATCTGGCATTTTCCACCGCCAGAGAGAAGGGGTGAGGTCAGCAGCCATCAACCCAGCACGTACTGATAGGTGCTGTGACATGCTCCTCCTGGCACACCAGAAGTTTTGGTGTGTTTTTCAGAGGAACCAGGTTCTATGTTCCCTGAACTCAGTTTTTCATCAAGTCGCTCCACAAGCCTGTATCCTTGAGTCACACATTCAAGAGGTGCCTTAACACCTCCTTCCTCTATTACTTTCATGTGTGCAAATAAAAGCAAAATGCAACCTTAATGAGTTATGTTTTCAGAGGACAGCCTTTGAAGGTAAGGCTCCAACTTGCCTTCAGACAGGGAGCCCTAGGTGCTCTGCAAAACAACAGGATGCTGGTGTGATATAACATGGATTTGATGTGAATTTGTTCCTTAGCATGCATCCCCCCCACCCAAGCAGGTGATCCCACACTACAGCTCAGGCTCCAGATTTACTGTTGACAGGGAGGGACAAATATATTGGGCACAGATCTTCATACTTCCCTCCACCCAGGGATTTCATGGGAATGGCAATGGGTGAGAGTGTGCTTTGGGGAAAAAGGGTCAAGAGAAGAGACAGGGGAGGCAAAAAAAAAGCAGCAGCAGGAGACAGCAGTTGCGAAGCTCTGGGCTTTGCCTCCCAAGGAATAATATTTCTCTCCCTTTTGCTACAGTGTGATGAGAGCAGAACACAGAGAGGAGGAGAAAAAAAAAGGGGGGAAGGACAGGGACAAGCTAATGTAAAGTGCTAGGAAGTTACAAAGTTATAGGGAAGCACCTGGTGATGTTATGGCAAGTAATTAATTTCAATAACAGTGTTAGCGGGTATGTTACAACACAAGCAAACAACTAGCACTCTGCAATAGCCTAAGTACTGGAACAAGAGCCAGATCCTCTGGAGAGGAGGTAACTGTGAAAGACAAATGAAGTTTAAGACTGCCAGGTAATTATAAACACCTTTGATGAGCAGTAGCAAACAAGCAACTGATAAGCAACCGTTAACTGAAACTCTCCTTTCAAGACTGATGCAGGCTTGAGCACCATCCTTCTGTACACCCCACATGTGTGGGCGCTGCCCTGCTGAAGGATGGTGGATCTTTCCAGCCTGTGAAATGAAATGCAGAACATGAAGCAGCTGTCTGAAATTAAAATCTCAACCCTGGTGCCACATGCCTCGTTCCCTCATGTCTGTGGATTATTCTGCCAGAAACAAACCCTGACTTGAACAATACAAAGAGATTGTAAAGCACAAAATAGCTTGCCACCTCATGTAACTAAAACTGAATATATTATTGACTTACCTATATGGAAGTGACATTACCCAGCTCTCACACTGGTGCCCTCATTGCACTTAACATTTACCTTAAGGGCAGCAAAGCAAAGCAGGCACCTTACTGACTCAAAACTACCCCACCGTTTTCAGATCGACTGCTACGTTCTCTCCCTGGCAAAACAGCAGTTGCTTTCCTAGTGTGACCAGAAAAGAGAGATGGGGTTTAATGCTCAGCATCTTCCCCAAAGCCAGAGCTAGCTCAGACCTCCAGGAGCGCATTCCCATCGGGGGAAGCAAGGTACTCCCGATCAACCAGACAAAACCAAGTGAAAAAAGCAGATGAGATCTCACCCAAAGGGATAATAAACACATTTATGCAACAGAAAATTAATATTCCACCTTGCTTGCCAGTGGCTCTTCAGCTGCACCAGCAAGATAATACTATAAGCTAGCACGGCTTAAGAACAAGTGCTTTCACATGCCAAAAACCAAGGGTAACAAAAACAAGGTGAGCAGCAACTCTTCAGGCAGCACACTAGGTATTTCAAAGACAGGACCACTTGGAAGGCCTCACACAAAGCCCTGGAGCTGCTGAGGCATAGTTCGGTCTGAAATTCTTCATCAAAAAAGCACACAGAGGCTTTCAGACATGGGCAAACACAGACACACACACACACACAGGGTCTGGAGAAGGTAGAAGGGGTTTAGAAAGAGGGAAAAGTTTTGCTGCTTGTCATGGTTAGGGAGAGCGCTTGGGCTTGTTTCCCTTGCTGTTACAGAGGTGTAAGTACAGAAGATGAACTGAGACAGAAGGGCTGCTAAAAAAATATAAAGGCTTCACCTAAACTCCCACCGAGCTGCCCTAGCCATTCAGCCAGCAAATTCTGGAACTTATCTGGAAAAATCCCTTCCTCCAAACCACCCCCCATTTCCAATACCCTGAGGGGGCTGAGGTCACAAATCTCTTGAACTCTCCTTCTTTGCTCTGCATCAGGAACAACCTTGAACGAATGCTTCTTAAGCTCACAAGTCACTTACCACCCTCCTTATCCTCCCCCCACAGAATCACAGAGTTGTAGGGGTTGGAAGGGACCTTGAGAGATCATTTGGTCTAAATCCCCTGCCAAAGCAGCTCCCCAGCTCATACTGCACAGACAGGCATCCAGATGGGTCTTGAATATCTCCAGGGAAGGAGACTCCCTCACCCTCACAGGGGAAAAGTTCCTCCCCATGTTGGTGTGGAACTTCCTGTGCTCCAATCTGCAGCCATTGCCCCTTGTCCTGTCCCCACAGACACTGAAAAGGGCCTGGCCAATTCCCCCTGCACCCCATACTTAAGAAACTTATAAACATCGATTAGGTCCCCCCTCAGTCTTCTTTTCTCCAGGCTGAACAGCCCCAGCTCTCTCAGCCTTTCCTTATAGAATAGATGCTCCAGGCCCTGAATCATCTTCATAGCCCTTCTCTGGACTCTCTCCAGGAGATCCCTGTCCTTTTTATCCCAGGGAGCCCTGAACTGGACACAATACTCCAGATGGGGCCTGACCAGGGCAGAGTAGAGGATCCCCTCCTGTGACCTGCTGGCCACACTCCTCCTGATGCCCCCCAGGATCCCATTGTCTCTCTCAGCCCCCAGGGCACACTGTTGATAAAGAAAGCCACACTCGGTAATTTGGGGAGGACTAACCGACCCCAAAGAAGAGAAGGATGTAACACGCTCAGGCAGGCAAACCAGGCGGTTATGGATGGAGATGGGAGTGAGGGTGGGAACCCAAAGGAACATGATCCAGGCAATCAGCAATCCAACAGCTCGGGCAAGAGGGTTAATCTGGGCCCAACGCAGATACGATACACCACCCTGCTCATTTACAGTAGGGTTTAAGCCAATCACAGCTGCTGAGGGATCAGATTCACCAAGAAACTCAGTCTAAAAATGTGACAGTCCAAATGCCACTGGATAATTACTTTAAAAGATGGGCAAAAGGCCAGAACCACCCCCCCTCACACACACCCCACACCCCCATGTCACTTTCTTAGCATATATTTAATTTGTTAGCTTTATCCTATAGGAAGCTCTGTATTTTTCAAACAAGAGACAACCTGAGACCCTTGGAGACTTCAACATTTGCAGGACAAATTACATGAGAAGTAGTGTGATGAGGAATGAACTACTACTACACTTTTGTTTTCAAGACTAAGATGCTAATTGTGAAGAGCTATATTTAAAGGAAAAAATATAAATTAAAATGTAATATAGGCTTGGAACAGCTGGAAGAATAGTTCCTACAGGATTCAAGGCAGCAACAGCCCTCTGAGTAGCTTTTGATGGAGAAAGGGAAGCAGTTTTGCAGCTCAGCTCAGAAAAAGAGGTTCCAGATACAGACACAGTGCTGAAGATCCAGAGATGCTGGAGGGGAAGGCTGATAAACGTGCCTAACATGCAGCATACACTGTCACATCAGAGGCAAAGGGAAGAATGCAAGATGGATTTGGAACTGCACGCACAAGAAGCCTGAAATAAACATTTGTGATGGAAATTCAGCCAGTATGCAAAGTTAAAATCAAAGTGGGGGGAAAGAAAAATAAAAAAGGGAAAAGATTTTACACGTGCTAAGGATCAGATGACACACTTTGGGCTCAAGAAGCCTTCAAACAGCAAGGCAGAGAGAGATTTGCCATCTTCTTGTATCAACTGATCAGACAACAGTCCTGTGTTTGCCTTAAAGCATTGGTGTAGGTCCCTTCCAACTCAACTGTTCTAAGTCACACCAGTACGGGTTTTCAGCAGCAGTTATGCACAAATGCTCCACCATGCACGTAAATAGATAAGCCTGAGAATTTTTAGAGCTGCTATATCCGTGTAAGGGCTGGTGTTACACCACGTAGAGGGATGCTAAAGAGGGTAACGTAAGCTCAGGGAGTGTGTTTAGTGGCACTCACCAGGTATGAGGCAGCATTTCACAGAATCACAAGGCTGGAAAAGACCTTTAAGATCATCAAGTCCAACCGTTCCTGTCCTGTGCTGAACCAGATCCCTGAGCACCTCATCTCCCCATCTGTTAAACACACCCAGGGGTGGGGACTCAGCCCCCTCCCTGGGCAGCCTGTGCCAGGACCTGACAACTCCTCCAGGGAAGAACTTTTCCCTCCCATCTGAGCTGACCCTGCCCTGGGGCAGCTTGAGCCCATTGCCCCTTGTCCCATCTCCTGTCCCCTGGCTGAAGAGAACATCGCCCACCTCTCTGCACCCTCCTGGCAGGTCAGGGGAGGTGGATGGGGAGAAGGTCTCCCCATTTGTAACTACGCTGTGGATCTTCAGGTGACTTGGCCACTATCCACTGTAAAATACTATAGAAGGGTCTAAGCAACTCAGCAAATTTGCAGCAGAACATCCTTTGTGACAAGCCCTGTCTTAAGTGAGTAGTACCACCCTGGCCTTCAAAGGGGAAAAAAAAAACCCAACACAAACCCAAGTCATAATGTCTGAGCTTCCACTTAGAAAATAAAAACACACATATTGCAGTGGCAAAGAAAGACCACAGCCAGATCATATGGCCTGTGCTGCCATACGATGTCAGAGGGTAAGGTGTTCAGCCTGCCACTCTGGGGAGTCATACACTAGGGTGTGAAGGGGAATGAATTTATCTAAAAAAAAGAAACCAAAACCCAAACCCAAACCTTTCAATGACTGAAAACATGTTTCCAAGTTGCAAAGATGAAGGTAATATGGAGGAAATATATCTAAGAACAAAGAATTGTCTGCTCAAGGCTGCCACTGATGCTCTGGAAGCACAGTTTATCAGCAACAGCCACCCCGTCACAGGTTTTCAAGGTATAGGCACCAGGCAGCTAACAACCTGCCTGAGTACAAGAGTGTATTAGTTAACATTTCACACAAAGGACAAGAAGGGCTGGTTGCCTTCAAAATTAGACAAAACAAAAAGATGTCAGAGAAGCAGCATGTAATTTTGATAGCTTCTGACCACCAAAACATGGCTAGAGTTCTGCTGTTTAATAATGCAGAGGTCTGAGCTTTATGATAAACATGATAAATAAATCTATAAACCAATAAAACAAAAGGCAGCTCGTGATCTGATGAAGATATGAATAAGTGATTAAACTGCAGATACTTTCCAGCACATTAGAGTATTATCTACTTGCCCAAAGGGTGAACAGGAACAAAATGTTTGTAGACACAAGAACAATTAGCATTAAAGAGCAAGAGAAAGAGTACTCAGAGGGTACTACACTCAGGCTGTTCTGTACAGTAAGAGCTAACATTCCCCAGAATACTATTTTTGTGCATGTGTCTGAATCATCAGTATCAATTCTGCTCATCTCGCTGGCAGTTGCTACAAAAAAAAAACCAAACACATATATAAATTTAAGACACATGACAGCATAAAAGAAACCCAAGGAGAGTTTTTAAGACAACTGAGTGGCAACTCTTTCATCTCAACAAAAACCAAATAAAAAAAAAAAATCCAGGGCTAAAAAAGCATGAGCAGCCATTTCTCTGTGGAAGAAGCTGACCTGACGTAGCTGCCCCAACCCTCAGTTTCCACCTGAGAGCTCCAACTGGTTTCAAGAGCTTGGTGTGAAGGCAACTGGCTGACCCTGCAAACAGGGGTGTAAAACCTGTGCCTCTTCACTGTGGCAGCGCAGCCTTTTGAGCCGCATCCTGCCCCACGTTCTCAGAGGCAGGATAAGGATTTGGAGGTGCTTTTCCCCCCCTGTTGCATTACTTCCTTGGAGGAGATGAGAACAACCTGGAACTCAGAGCAGCAGAAGCCCTAGGAAGTTGTGGGGGGTTTCTTTTTAATTTTGCTTCCCCTTCCCTCTCTCTACTTACTGCTTTTGAGAACAGCAGAGAGCTGAAGATACAATCTCCTCTTTTCAATACAGGCTTCTGCATGGTCTGAGAAGGAAGACCACCACGCCGCTCCACCAGAGGTGGGAAGGGCTGCAAACACCTCTACAGCAAGGATCTACATCCACAGTGCAGATCCAAGAGGCACCACGCACCATTCCAACCCGGAGAGAGAGAGCACTTCATCCCAGCACCTGTGGGTGTGTAAGGAGAGGGTGGGGGGGAGGGATGGAAACCTGGGAGCAGCAGGAGACATCACATTCAGAGACGTGGCTGGAAGACCTCAGAGTACCCTGCAAGACCTGTCCTCTCACAGGCAGTTGCCTTCACCACGGACCAAGAGTAGTTTGCTGAAACCTCACAAATAGAGGAAACAATTGTGGCTATGTCAAGTAGTGAAAGGAAGAGTCAAACCTTGCCCAGGCAGAAGTGGTGTGATTTCTCACTGGTACGTAACGTCTCGATACCCTAGCAATAGGTGTATTAGATAACATCTGTTCTTTACTTGCAATCTGCACCAGGGATAATGTTCTCTGCTTTGTTCGAGAAGGGGAGGGGGGAGGGGGGGAAATAAAAAATAAAATAAATAAAATCACCTCTGGGCAAAGCAAGCGTGGAAAATTCCAGCCCCAGTCACAACACAAGAGTTTTTCACAAGGTTAACAACATAGGAAAACAAGAGTCCTAAAATTCCAGCTGGGCATTAACAACAGCAGGGCGAGGGCTGCTCCTCACCCAGATCGACCGCCCTGCTCGCAGCACCTCTGCTCTCCTCCGAGTCTGCTGCTGCCTCCCAAAGCTCTCATCCCTATTGTGCTAGCTGCGCTTGAACGCGTTATGTAAAGGGCCATCCACTTTAAAAGAAAAAAAAAGGGTATTCTAATCAGTTTGAGGCACTCACTGCTTCTCTTTAGGCTCCAGCTCTTTGAAATAAAGTTTCTATATCAATATTAAAGGCGCGTGGCTTATGCAACGAGCAAATCAAAAGAGGCTCATGAATGCAGAGCAAGAAGAAACTCCTTCCCCTAGCAATCCAGCCCAGATAAGAGGAGGGCTAGAAGGACAAGTTGCCTACTTATCCCCACTCTGGGGAACAAACAAGACGCTCAGTTTTGCAGGGCAGTGCAGCTATTCCAACCACCTGCGTTACCCAAGTCACGACAGCGCCAGAGTCTCGGCGACTTAAAAGGGGTGACAGCGATCGCAGAGACTGAAATCGCTCTTGCCCACGGAGAGCGGCACACCGTTCCTCACCAGGGTAACGTGAGGAGCGGTGGTAAAGAGGCACCACGATCCCACTCCTGCCGTACGTGTTTGACACCACTTGGTCTGCAGCAGCACAGTTTGGGCTCCCAGTTAACAACACATCGAACCCACGACGCGATTACCCCACAAATCAACACGCTTCCCCGCGGTTAAAACCTATACATCCCGAGCAGGCAGCAAGCCACAAGCCTCCCCAAAAACCCCAGCACGCGGAGAAACGGGGATGGGAAGGAAAACCAGTAAAAGGGAGGGGAGAGGTTGGGGGGGGGGGGGTGGGGGAGGGGGGGATCGATCCTGAATCGAAACCTCTCTCGCTGCGCGGCCCCACCGCGCCGTCTGAAGGCTCAGCCACACACAAGCACCCTTCCCCGTTATTACACGTAAGATGGCAGATTTCAAAGACCCGAAAGGGCCTCACGCAAAACCACCCAGGGGCAATTCCCCAGCGTGCGGGGGAGAGCGCCCGGCCCTGCGCGAACGGCGGCGGAGACAAGTTGAGCCGGGGACCAGCCGGTCCCCAGCGTTCCGCGAGCGGGCACCGGGACTGGGGAGAGGAATACAGCAAAAAGTTTGGGGGCGGTGGGGGGGGGGGGGAAGGGGGAGGGAAGCGCGGGTGGTATTGCTGGGGGTGGCTGGGTTTTTCTTCGCGCTGAGGAAAAGCGGGGAGCGGAGGGAAGGAGCCGGGGGAGGGCAACGCAGCGGGGGGACGAGGAGAAGCCCCCGAGCGGGGGGGGGAAGGGCGGCGAGGGAAGGGGAGGGGGTGGGGGGAGAGTGGGAGGAAGGGGGGAGGCTGCTGCCCCGGCTCCCCGGAGCGGCAGCTGGCACGTCCCCGTCGCGGACCGGCCCGGCGGCGCCCGAGGCGGCGGGGTGAGGAAGCGGGCGGGGAGGAGGGGTCGCGCTGCGGGCGGGCGGCCTCTGCGGGCGGGAGCCGAGAGCGGATGTTACCTGGGCCGCGGGCGGCGGCGGAGTGGCCGCTGTCCAGGCGCGGCCTGCGGCTGTGGTGAAGAGGGGTGGTGAGGAGAGGAGAGGAGGGGCGGCGGCGGCGGGAGGGGAAGCCGTCCCTCGCCTCAGCCGGCCCCGGTGCGGCGGTGCGGGCCAGGCCTCCGCCCCCCCCGCCCTCCCCTCCCCGGGCTGCGGCCGGGCCGGCGGGGCGGGGCGGCGCTTACAAGCCCGCGGCGCGGGGAGGGGGGACCCGGCCGCCCTGTGACGGCAGCCCCCGTCGTCGCCGCCTCCGCCGCCTTCTTCTTCTTCTCCTCCTCGTCGTTGCTGTTGTTGTTGTTGTTGTTGCCGCGGCTCCGGCCGCTCACGCTCCGCGGCCGCCGCCGACACGTCCAGCCGCCGCCGCGCATGCGCGACATCCGGGTAACGCGCTCCCACCCCACACCCTCTCTCTCTCTCCCCCCCCCCCTCCTCTCCTCTCCTCTCCTCCCGCCGCCACCGCCGAGCGCCTCCGCGCCGCCGCCACCGCGCCTGCGCGGCCGCTGGCCCCGCGGTTGCCGCGCAGCCGGCGGTGGGAGAGTAGAGCGGGCGGGCGCGCTGGGAGTTTGTTTCTGCGGTTGGCGTCTGGCGGCGGGGGGGGGGGCGGTGAGCGGGGCGGGCGGGGCGTCGGGGGACGCGAGCACCGTCCCGAAAGTGTCCCGAAGCTCCTAAACGGCGGCGCGGGTCCGGGGACGCCGTCCCTCGACCTGCTCAAGCCCCGAAAACGCGACACGCAGAGCCCCGCATAGGCAGAGCCCCCCAAATGCAACTCCTGTACGTGTAACACCACCACCCCCCGCAGACACCAAAACGCATCCCCCAGAAGCTGAAAGCCCCCAAATGCAGCCCCAAGGCATGCACAAGGCAGCAAAGGCGACCCCATAAACGTAGGTGCCGGGAAACACAGCCCTCAGGAGTGGGCAGCCCAGCAAACACCACCCCAGCGGGTGCCCAGCCCCACAAGCGCAGCCCCACGACTGCAGAACCCCGCACCGCCGCCCCCAGGAGCTGAAAGCTCTGCAAAAGCGGCCCCAGGAGCCCCAAACCCCTGCACAGGCAGCGTCCCAGCAGCGCCAAGCCCTGCAAATCGCACCCCAGCAAACGCCCAGGGCCACAAAGGCAACAGCTTTTCCCGCTGCTCATCGCCTCGTCCAGCAGAAGCCACCTTCCCAAAGGAATCACTGAATCCCAGACTGGTCTGGGTTGGAAAGGACCCCAAGGATCACAGAGCTCCAACCCCCTGCCACAGGCAGGGACACCAACCTCAGGCCTGGAGCTACACAAGGTTGCCCAGGGCCCCATCCAACCTGGCCTTGAACACCCCCAGGGATGGGGCATCCACCCCCTCTCTGGGCAGCCCGTTCCAGCCCCTCACCACTCTCTCTGCAAAGAATTTCCCCCTAAGATCTCATCTAACCCTTCCCTCCTTCAGCTTTAAGCCATTCCCCTTGTCCTGCCATTATTTGCCCTTTCAAAAAGTTGATTCCCCTCCTGTTTCTCTGCTCCCTTCAGGTACTGGCAGGCTGCAATAAGGTCCCCCCACAGCCTTCTCTTCTCCAGGCTGAAACAGCCCAGCTCCCTCAGCCTCTCAAATCCACCTTGAAAAGGAAAATACTAATTTGTTAAAAGCCAGATGGTCGATTCTTTCTAGGCTCATGGCATTGGGCTGCCGTGTGGGCACAGGACAGAAGTGCACAAAACACCACCCCACTGCAAAGCACGGTGTATTTCTTGTTTGGTGAGGAGCCGGTGTGCTATTGCAGATATTCTGGTAAGAACTGAGAATGATGGAAATTTTTAAAAATCATTATATTGCCGTAACAGAATTTCCTGCTCCCGCTATTAAGTCATTTATAGTCACTTCCACATCCTTAAGCAGATCTTAGTGATGAAAACCAATGTAAAACACGGCTATATTTGCCATCTTCTCATGGGTAGATGTAGCTGAAGCCTCTTCACACCAGGATTTGCTGAGTGTGTCAAAAATTATCTATTTCTGGAGGTTTTGAAGTGATATGGACAAGAGATGAGAGCTCCAGTTCAACAGGGAGTGTGTCCTATGCAGGAATGGTGGGCCACAGCACAGGGAATGCATGAGGCCATAGACTGCCTACACCGGCCTTTGTGCTGGCCAGTTATGTACCAGTGCCTCCCTTCCCTCTCCAAGCTACATTCTTGAAAATATAATAATTAAACAAACACTAAGTAGTTTGCAGCACGTAAGCATTGCTTCTTCCCCTTGGTGCCTGCAGGACAAGTCGCCAGCCCCTCATCCAGGGGGGTGATTTGCTCAAATACAGGGACGAAAGCTGCAAAATGTTAATGCTGAGCACCAAGCAGGATAATTATCAGGTTTCCCATTGGTTGCATAATGGCAAAGAATAAGTCCAAGTATAATACATTAAATTTCTGTCCATTGGCAATAGCCCCAGCTTGCTTTCAAGGCATGCCATGAACCAGAGCCCCATCTAGACCATCAGGATGCAGGGATTACTGATACTGGGTATTAGACATCTTTTCAACAGGCAGCTGTCTGTGGTGGTTTGACCCTGGCTGGGGTCCAGATGCCCACCAAAGCCGCTCTGTCACTGCCCTTTTCAGCTGGACGGGGGAGAAAATAGATGTTGAGAGGCTCAGGAGTGGAGATAAGGACAGGGTCATTCTACAATCTACAGATAAATAAACTCAAATCTTAAAGCACCTCCCCCCACTCTTCCCTTCTAGTAGATTCAACCTTTGTCATGATTTCGCTCCCTTCTTCCCCCAGTTGTGGCACAGGGAGGGGCAGGGACTGGGGGAATGAGGGTTTTGGTCACTTTCTCACAAGCTGATTTCCTTCTTAGCCAGGAGGGAGGGGGACATTCCTCACCCCCTTGCCCTGCTGCACCGTGGGGTCCCACCCACAGCAGACAGTCCTCCACCAACTTCTCCAATGTGAGTCCTTTCCCACAGGGCTTCAGCTCTTCCCCAGCTGCCCCAGTGTGGGTCCTTCTATGGGGCGCAGTCCCTCAGGCCCAGACTGCTTCAGCCTGGTCCCCCACGGGGTCACAAGCCCCACCCAAAAAAACTGCTCTGATGTGTGGGTCTCTCTCCCTCACTCATCTCTGTGTCTTTCTCTCTCCCCCTATGAGCTGCAGGTCCTGCCAGGACCTTGCTTCATGCAGGTCACAGCATCTCCTGCAGGTCTCCCCCTGCTCCAGCCTGGGGCCTCTCCACAGGCTGCAGGTGGGGTCTGGGCCTTTTCCATAGGCTGTGGGGGGACACCTGCTCCACCATGGGTTTCTCCAGGGGCTCAGGGGCATCTTTCTCTCCTGGGGCGCCTCCTGCCCCCTTCCCTGCCCTTGGTGCCTGCACAGTCTCTCCCCCTTCTCACTCCCTTCTCTGGGGCACAAAGCGGCCGCTTGCGGTTGTTTCTCCTCAGGGTGATTCCCAGAGGCGCTGTGACCATTGCTGATGGGCTCGGCCTTGGGCAGCAGCGACTTCGGCCTTGAGCCGGCTGGTGTTTGCTCTGTGGGGCCTGGGGGAAGCTTCTAGCAGCTTCTCTCAGAGGCCACCTCTGCAGCCCCTTCCTCTCTGCCCTGTCAAGCCAACCCACAACACTGTCCTTATAGGCAAAAAAAAGGTTTCAGGAGTGGAGATGAAGGGGTGTTGGGCAATTCAGTGCAATCTTTTGCCTTATTACCCAAACAGGTGTGAAAAAGGTGCAAAATCAACAAGGAATCGTTGCAGTTGGGCTATGGGGTAGTGTGATTAATTCACTTTGATAGTGTGTATTGAAGTGGAAAGGATCTGAATCCCAGTCACTGTAGCTGGCACAGCACGTGACATGGAGCTGTAAAGGGACTGGGGTGATCACCCAGGAGGTGCTGAGCTTCTTCACCCAGGGAAGATGCTGAGCTGCCACCTCGTATTTGCCCAAAGCCAAACACAGCTCCAGCAACAATTAGTCCTGGGAAGAACCTTTGTAAGACATTAAGGTGCTTTTAAAAGGCTGCAGTGATACCATGTTCAGCAAAATGGTGCTTTTCCCAACCACCTAAGCTCCTTTGAACTTAAGTGGGTGGTTTGTTTTTTTTTCCAGTATCATATGCTGGTTCTAGCAGGATCAATTTGACAGGTTGTGGTTTTAGCATCCATCCCCCACCTCACTCCTGAAAATGTTCCTTTGATTGAACTTCTGCAACTTGTTCTACCTCAAGATCCCAATCAATATGTTTTTTATTATTAATAAAAAATACATTAAGTTGTTCTAGTGTCTATGTGCCAAACCACTGATTTCAGCGAGACCTGGACCAGTCCTACCACCTTGCCAGAAATTAGATTTCTAGGATGAAGCCATCCCAGGTAAATAATTAATCGCCTTCTCCCTGTAAATTAACATAACTCAGTAAGAGCAAATTATTTTTAAGTTTGCTTAAAATAAATAAATAAATAAACAGGCAACCAAATAAATAAATAAACCTCCCAAATGAAGTTTATTATGCATCAGGAGATGAAGTAGTCCCACGGTGGGCCATGGGGAGTGGGTGATGCTGAAAGCACCACCTCTAGCAACAAGGATCCCTTTCCCAGCTGGATTTAGAGTCCAGACTCAATCTCAACCTCTCCATCCCCGACACAGACGGCACACAGCTTGTAGCAGCTAACTGTTATGGTGCTGGAAGTTACTTCTCAACCCTTTTTTTGCAAGCTCATGTGGATCTCAGCAGAAGGAAGATTTACCCTCGCTCCCTTTGATCCATGGTCATCCCTTTGGTTAGCAGATACACATAAAAACCCAGGAACATCTCTGCTGTTACAAAACTCTTCATGTATACCCCCCCTCCTCCTCCTCTTTCTTTCCCGTAACATGAAAAGCTTCTTTCACAGTTTATCAAGTCCCTCTGCTACTACCAGCTAAAAAAGGAACAGAACTTAGAGGAAGTCTTCCAGGAAAGCAGAAGCAGGTTTAAAATAAGTTATTCAAACCTTAAGAAAAAGAATAAAAATCTTCCTTTACATACCCAGAATTTGTTAAAACTCTCTCCCAGCCTTTATGGTACCAGACCAGCATCTTTTACCCGCTGTCAGATGAACTATTCTCAGGCAGATGTCTTTTAATGCAAAGGAATTTTGTTCTCTGGTAATTAGCAAACTGTTTATGGAAAGATAAAGTCATTGAGAAAATGGGCCATGTATGGTCCAAATTTTTCTGCCCTTACTGGCGCACATGCTCCCATTAATTTAATTCAAGTCTCACTAGCAGTCAGATTTATGAAGTAATTTAGCATCCAGATGTAGAGAGAAGAGCGGGCCATGGTCAGCAAAGACACATGTATCTGCTAAGAAAGAGGCGACTATAACTTGATTACAAATACCAAAATATATTAAATGGAAATATATGAATTTCACATACCTCTAGCACTAAGTGTACCCTCTTTGGCCCACATACCAAAATTGAACTGTTTTTTTTCTTTAAATGACAGCCATATAATTAATCTGGCCTTCAATATGGGCCAGGCAACTGGCAGTTTTCTTCTCTGTTTAGATGGAACCAGCTTTTCCTTCCACAATTTTCCATACAGAACAAATTCCCATTCAGAAATGCCCTAACACATCAGCTCTGTGCAACAGCATCCCCAGGCCTAATACTTGAAGAGGCCCTGGTCTGCTGCTTCAGTATGGTGGGACTGCTGTTCTTCACCCAAACTGGCCAACCCTTATCACAGAATCAGAGAATCATAGGGGTTGGAAGGGACCTCAGGAGATCATCAGATCCAACCCCACAATGATCTTGGGTTTAGAGCCTTAAACGTATCCGTGATGTAGCTGTGTTGTAGGGCTGACCCAATGTACCAGCTCTCTGCTGCAAAAAAGGGGGTCTCAAGCAGTTCCCCATTTTTGGCCAAGTGCTTCTGCCCTCTCTGTCCTTCAGCCCTTGTATAGACTCACAGGATGTGTCAGGTTGGTAGGGACCTGTAAAGCCCATCCAGTCCCACCCCCTGCAGTGAGCAGGGACACCTTCACTAGAGCTGGTTGCTCAGAGCCCCATCAAGCCTGACCTTGAATGTCTCCAGGGATGGGGCCTACATCACCTCCCTGGGCAGCCTGTGCCAGTGTCTCACCAGCCTCAGAGTGAAGAACTTCTTCCTAAAGTCCCATCCAAACCTGCCCTGCTCTATTTAAACCATCACCCCTTGTCCTATCACTCCCTGCCCTTACAAACAGCCCTTCCCAGCTTGCCAGTAGGTCCTTCAGGGACTGGAAGGGGCTCTGAGGTCTCCCTGGAGCCTTCTCTTCTCCAGGCTGAACAAGCCCAGCTCCCTCAGCCTGTCTTTGCAGGAGAGGTGCTCCAGCCATTGGATCATTTTTGTGGCCTCCTCTGGACCCGCTCCAACAGGCCCATGTCCTCCTTGTGCTGAGGACTCCAGAGCTGGACACCGCACTGCAGGGGGTCTCCCTAGAGCAGAGCAGAGGGGCAGAATCCCCTCCCTCAACCTGCTGGCCACACTTCTGGTGATTCAGCCCAGGATACGATTTGCCTTCTGGGCTCTGAGCATCTATTGTTTGTTCATGACCATCTTCTTGTCTACCGGGACCCCCAAGTGCTTCTCTGCAGGGCTCCTCTCCATCATATCATCTCCCAGTCTGTGCTGGCAGTGAGGACTGTCACAACCCAAGTGCAGGACCTCACATTTGTCCTTGTAGAACTTGAGGTTCACACAGTCCCACCTCTCCAGCTGGTCCAGGTCCCTCTGGGTGGCAGCCCATCCCTCTGGCATGTCAACTGCACCGCTCAGCTCCGCTCAGCTCAGTGTCACCTGCAATTACAAGTTGTGCAGCAAGGCAGCTTGCTAATCGACTCGGTAAGCCAGCTGAAAATTAGTCTGGAGGCTGTTTTCTTGCAGGCTAACAAGAACCAGTGGATGTTTACCCAGGCAAGCACCAGGCTGGCACACTGAGCCAGACCACGGAGTCACTGGGACTGTGGGGCAGTCCCACTGTGGGTTCCCTCCACGCTGGGAGCCTGCACCATCAATTCATCTCACCCATCTACCCACACCCTCCATCATTTGAATGGGAACTGGAGATATCCCTGAATTCACAGCAATTAACTTAACCACACGAATGCAAAAAATGTATTTATGGCTGGGATGGGTAACCCAGTTCTGGAGCAGCACGATCCAGCACTGCAGGGAGACGAGGTGTGCACACATTTCAGGTTGTGTACGCTTTTGGACTGTCCTGTCCTGTCCCACTCTCCTTATTTCCAACCTTTGTTTTTGTTACTTGTGGGTGAATTTCCAAAAAGCCTGGTAAACTCCTTATCAGAGCCATGAATGCTTTAGAAACAGGAATTTGGGGTTGTTCTGGTGTGAAAGCAAATGGAGCTCGGTAGGTTGGGATAATGAAGGGAGTTTTTCTTTTACTGTATGAAACACAGACTGGATGCAGTCTGCTCAGCCTTCGAACCCATAAAGCACAGTGTGACATCCAGATCTTTGCACCTGCCACCAACTCTCATCTAACATGAATTATGGGGGGGAAAGAACATGCCAGTCCATCAGGGAATCACAGAATTCCCTATGGACTCTGCAGGCTTTACACTGGTTTGAAGGGGAAGTCAGAGATTGGTGCTTGAAAAGTCACGTTCTTCAAGTTTGCAGCTCTTCTCAATATTTATTTAAAAAAAAAAATAATCAAAGACTTCCCCTACGTGTGAAGCATATTTGAAGCACAAAGTGTTAACCCTGGTGTAATCCAGTCTGGAGTTAACATCACTGCAGGTTTAGGATCACCAGCACCACACCATTTAAAAGGGAGAAGTCATTAAAGAGCATTCCCCTCTTGGAGCTCTGTTGTTCTAGCTTTAAAAGAGGGAGGGAAATTGTATATTAAAGCATATTTTCCAATTGGTGGTGTTACCATCAGCTGAAATTACAAGCACAGCCTCTCTCAGCTGCACTTAGACCTGCTGGGGTTCTCCGAGTGTACTGGAAAGGTACAAGGTGTTTGGGCTCTCAGGAACCCCTGTGAGCAGAGACATTGAGGGTACATTCTTCAAAAACACTTTTTGTTTTCTTTTTTTTTAACTGTTGACCAGAAAATTAAGCTGAAATTTGGGAAATGTGTTTTGAGATGGGAGGAGAAAGGAGATCTGCATCCTTTAACTCAAAGAACAGAATCACGGAGTCACAGAATGCTTTGGGTCAGAAAGGACTTTAAAGATCATCAAGTTCCAAGCCCTCTGCCATGGCCAGGGACACCCTGACTAGACCAGGCTGCTCAAGGCCCCATCCAACCCAGCCTTGAGCCCTATCAGGGATCCAATCTATCTGGGCACCATGTGCCAGAGCCTCACCACCCTCAGAGTGAAGAATTTCTTCCTAAGGTCTCACCTAACCCTGCCCTCTTCCAGCTTGGAGCCATTGCCCCATGTCCTGTCCCTGCACTCCCTGGTGAGCAGCCCCTCACCCACGTTCCTGTGGGACCCCTGTAAGTGTTGGGAGGCCACAACCAGGCCTTCCTGGAGCCTTCTCTTCTCCAGGCTGAACCAGCCCAACTCTCCCAGCCTGGCTTCACAGCAGAGGTGCTCCAGCCCCCTGATCATCTTCGTGGCCCCCCTGGACTCACTCCCACAGCTCTGTGTCTATCCTGTACTGGGGACCCCAGAGCTGAACCCAGCACTACCAGGGGGTCTCACCAGAGCAGAGCAGAGGGGCAGAATCCCCTCCCTCAACCTGCTGGCCACATTAAAAAAAAAAGTTTTAATTAATAATTAATATTAATAATAACAATTATCAATAATCAATTTGGGTATCAGAAACTCTACCATTTTCTTTTAACATAAACAACAAAAAAGAGGGGACCAACTCCTGTTGAGGACAGGCATCCCAGAATGCTCAGTCTTGGGGCTTCTTTCCATCATTAAAGCACCCTGGTTATTCTCATCTGCAGCTGCTGACGACAAGAATATATACATCTATATTTATATATTTATATACATATAAAACATATATATATATTTATATATATATATTTAAAGCAGTCCAGGACACAGTTGGCCTTCTGAGCTACCAGCACACACCAGCAGCTTGTGTTGACTTGATCAGCACTCCCCAGTCTGCAATAAAGTCACGGCAGAAACAGATGAAATTCCTCCCATAGGGATACTTCTACCAGCACAAATCCCACTTTTATCAGGGTAATTTGTCTCTGAAAACACATGTGGAATGGGGAAGATTACTTGCCACCTGCCTCACGACTTCCAGAGCATACTTCCAACAATTTCCAGGCATGCAAAATTAAGGCTCAGGGCTGGGAGCTGGAAATTAATCAAGTCGTGAAGGGTGATTTGATTTTGACTGGAAGTCTGAACTAAGTTTATTTTATAAATAAAGGGAAAATTATGAGAGCTCCTCAGCCTGGGCACAGCAACACACCCTGTTACAAACACTTCTATAATACAGAGTTATAAATACTTTATTAGTTCCAGTGTTGTGGTCCTCTCACACAGCTAGCAGTTACAAAGTAGTGCAAGTTTGAAGTAGATGTTACTCAAAAGCTTCCAACAGGCAAGAGATGTCAAACTGTGGTGCAGAACACAAACCTTCCCAAGGGTCAAATGATCCAGCGCTCTGCTCTAGGAATCCGTGGTCCAAGGCTGTGAAGGGAGGTTTCTGAGGTGCCTGGGTGTCTGAAATGATCACTTGTGAATTTATTCCAGATTCCAGGTCTGTGTGAACATCCTTTTTGTTCTTGCTTTAGGAAAGCAACACTAACTGTGCCTGGGAGTCTCTCCAGTTTGCAGCTGCTCTCTGTGTGACCCAGAAGATAATTGATTTGGGTATCAGAAACCCAAACATTAGAGAATCATGAAACCCCAGACTGGTCTGGGTAGGAAGGGGCCTGAAAGCACACCCCCCCACCCACTGCCACCCCTGCCATGGGCAAGGACACCCCCAGGGTGCTCAAAGCCCCATCTAGCCTGGCCTTGAGCTCTGCCAGGAGTCCAGGGGCAGCCCAGCTTCTCTGGGCAGCCTGTGCCAAGGCCTCCCCCCTTCCCCAGGAAGGATTTCTGCCCAATATCTAATCTGTATCTCCCCTCATTTAGTTTAACCCTGTTCCCCCTCATCCTGTCACTACATTCCCCTATTAAAAAGTCTCTCTCCAGCTTCCTGGAGCCTCTCTAGGTACTGGAATGAGGCAATTAGGTGTCCCCAGAGCCCTCTCTTCTCCAGGCACATATTTTCAATGGCTACCCAACACCCCCCTGTACCTCTTCACAGGCAGCTTGCTAACTCTACTTTTTTCACTTTTTCATTGGAATTTCTATGGTCATGAAGTCCTCAGCTAATGTTACTTCTTGCCCACCTAAGGCTGCCTCTGCCTGTCTCTTCAGCTCGGCGATGTCCGTGTCCCCCTCACCTCCCTGAGGGGAGGGTTTGTACCTCTGGCTGAAGTGAGTCAAAACCAGCCTCTTCACCTGGCAGAGCTTTGCAAAACCTGAGGCCACCCTGGGAGTGCTGTGGCCATGCTCTCTGGCTTTCTCCTCCTGGGTATCATCCAAGGTGGCTTCGTGTATCAGCACATCTGCTTCACAGCACAGCTTCACAGCTGCATCTCCAACTACCCCCGAGCAATCCCCCAAAATGCAGATCTTTCTCCCAGGAATCGGGTCTTCTAAGACATCAGAAGGGGAAATGGTTACTCCGTTCTCCAGGACGATTGCTGTTCCATTCTTCAGTTTCCCATATAAAGGGCCTGGCTGAACTCCTGGTAAATAAAGGCATAAAAGTCCCTGAGTATCACAGAATAACAAGGTTGGAAAAGACCTTTAAGATCATCAAGTCCAACCAATCCCATCCTAAGCTAAACCAGATCCCTGAGCACCTCATCTCCCCTCTGTTAAACACACCCAGGGATGGGGACTCAGCCCCCTCCCTGGGCAGCCTGTGCCAGGCCCTGGCAGCTCCTCCAGGGAAGAACTTTTCCCTCCCATCTGAGCTGACCCTGCCCTGGGGCAGCTTGAGCCCATTGCCCCTTGTCCCATCTCCTGTCCCCTGGCTGAAGAGACCATCGCCCACCTCTCTGCACCCTCCTGGCAGGGCAGGGGAGGTGGATGGGGAGAAGGTCTCCCCTCAGCCTCCTCTTCTCCAGGCTCAACACCCCCAGCTCCCTCAGCTGCTCCTCAGAGGATTTGCCCTCCAGCCCCTTCCCCAGCCTGCTTGTCCTTCTCTGGACTCGCTCCAGGACCTCAATGTCCTTCTGATGGGGAGGAGCCCAGAACTGGACCCAGCACTCGATGTGCAGCCTCACCAATGCCCAGTCCATGGGCACAATCCCCTCCCAACCAACCTCAAGCTCCTCCAAAGTCTGAAGCTATCAGGGGATTTAATGACCAAGTGAATACACTAATTTTTACTAAATTTACTGATTTGTACAAATTTTTTCTTAAAAGGAGTACAGGGGCACAATCCCCTCCCTAGGCCTACTGGCCAGACTATTTGCTGAGTGTCAGGTGTAATAAAAAAAACTGCCTCAGAAGAGACAGGCTTCATACAGGGCTCTCTCACTGAAAAATAAGCCAACCCTCAGTACTGAGTATCAATTAGCATTTCACATCCTTAGAGAAATAAAGAGCTCATAACGGTGTTGGGAAGTGTGTTTGAAGAAGAGCTGCGTTCTTCCTGCTGAGGTCAGTGAAGTGGTGCAGCTACACTGGCCACACATTCCCCTGAGAGTCACCTCAAGCTTTTTAAACTTCAACACCTGAACCTGTTCGTTCTTCCCAGTCAGTACGATGACTTTCTGTGGTATTAACTGGCACTGCTGTTACACACCAGTTCAGAGTGCAGCACTGGCTGAATTGAAATGGTTTGGGAGAGACACAGCAGCTCTGATTTGCTACAACCTCTAGAGAGAGGATGGTAAAATCATAGAATTATAGAATCACAAGGGCTGGAAGGGAGCTCCAGAGATCATCAGGTCCAACCCCCTGCCAAAGCAGGGTCCCTAGGACAGGGCACACAGGTCGGTATCCAGATGAGTCTGGAATCTCTCCAGAGAAGGAGACTCCACACCCCCTGGGCAGCCTGTCCCAGGGCTCCCTCACCCTCACTAGGAAGAAGTTCTTCCCCAGATTGGTGGGGAACTCCCTCTGCTCCAACTTGAGGCCATCGCCCCTTGTCCTGTCCCCACAGACACTGAGAAGAGGCTGGCCATGTCCCCCTATGTCCCACCCTTCAGATATTGATAACCATTGATCAGATCCCCTCTCAGGCTTCTTCTCTCCAGGCTGAACAGCCCCAGCTCACTCAGCCTTTCCTCACAGGGGAGATGCTCCAGGCCCTTCATCTTCTCTGTAGCCTCCTCTGGACTCTGTCCAGGAGATCCCTGGCTGTTTGATCCCAGGGAGCCCAGCACTGGCCACAACACTCCAGATGTGGCCTGACCAGGGCAGAGCAGAGGGGGAGGATCCCCTCCTGTGACCTGCTGGCCACAATCCTCCTGATGCCCCCCAGGATCCTATTGGCTCTCTCATCCCCCAGGGAACACTGCTGGCTCATGGCCA
This sequence comes from Laterallus jamaicensis coturniculus, assembly GCA_022605575.1. Classification (NCBI taxonomy): domain Eukaryota; kingdom Metazoa; phylum Chordata; class Aves; order Gruiformes; family Rallidae; genus Laterallus; species Laterallus jamaicensis. Next base: position 366,623 of record JAKCOX010000186.1, read on the forward strand.
CCCTCTCATCTACAAACAATTCCAACTGCCCATCAACCCAATTTCGTTGGATTTTATGGGAGGTGAAGTCACTACTCAGCTTGAACACACACATTTAGGCACTGAAAAAAAACCAAATAAAAAGAGTAAAGATAAGATGCAATCGTTACCAAGGTCCTTCAGCTTCTTCACATTGAGTTTACCAGCCCGGGGCTTCTCCTCCACCACAAAACCAAAAGAGGGGACACGGTGAAAGAGGCGAAACGCCTTCAGAACCAGCTGCTCATCCTCCAACAGCAAGTAAGAGTTCTCCTCTGGATTCAGGTGGATTCTCACCCCTTCTGGTCCTTGGGGACACACCATTTGTCCATCCAGGTAAGCAAAGTCTCTGAATTCTTCTGCAGGACACTGGTCCCGCATAGGTACCAGCTCGTGCACGGTGTAGGTGAAGAGAAGCTGTGAGTGGGAGAGCTCCATGCTGCTCCCGATGAAGTGCCGCAGTCCCAGCGGGCCGTAAATATCTACGTGTGCTCGGTGTGGGTCAGGGCTGCTTTGGAGGCTGAGGGTACACAGCAGGCCAGGGAGGCCAAAAAAGTGGTCACCGTGAAGGTGAGTTATGAAAATCTTGGTCACTCTGCCTGTGGGTGAGGACAAGGGGGAAAAGAAGCAGGGTTAAACAACATAAACAAGCACCGCTAACAGCTCAGGAACAACCACCTTTTGGGCAAGGAAGCAGAAAACAAGGAGGGAGGGAGAAATGAAAATGAAACTAATGTGTAAGAAATAAATCCCAAACCACAATGTGGGTTTCTTCCCCCACAGCAGCGGTAAGTTTGCACACAAGGCTTATTTTGGCTTGATTTGTCAAGAGAAGGATGCTGAGAGGAGACCTCATCACTGCCTACACTGCCCTGCCAGGAGGGTGCAGAGAGGTGGGAGATGGTCTCTTCAGCCAGGGGCCAAGAGATGGGACAAGGGGCAATGGGCTCAAGCTGCCCCAGGGCAGGGTCAGCTCAGATGGGAGGGAAAAGTTCTTCCCTGGAGGAGCTGTCAGGGCCTGGCACAGGCTGCCCAGGGAGGGGGCTGAGTCCCCATCCCTGGGTGTGCTTAACAGACGGGTTAATGTCTCCAGAGAGAGTATCCACAGCCTCTCTGGGCAGCCTGTCCCAGGGCTCTGCCACCCTCACAGGGAAAAAGTTCCTCCTTAAACTCCCATGGAAGTTCCTCTACTCCAGCTGCATCCACTGCCCCTTGTCCTGTCGCTGCCACCCCTGAGCAGAGCCTGGCTCCATCCTCCTGCCTGTCACCCCTCAGTCTCCTCCAGGCTAAAGAGGCCCAGCTCCCTCAGCCTCTCCTCATCAGGAAGGGGTTCCACTCCATCATCTCTGTGGCCCTGCGCTGGGCTCTGCTGCCCAGGGCTGCCTTCAGACAAACACAAACTGATCCAATACAGCATCAGCTGACTGATACTTTGTCTTTAAACTTTAACACAAAGTTTAAAGCTGCGCTGTGGCCCGGGTTTGAAACTGCAAAGCCTAAGAAATTAATTCAAGAGAGTGTGTTTCTCCAGCACAATCCTTTACCAAAGGGCAATCAAGGACTACTGCAGGGCAGGTTCAGCAGCTGCCAGCCAAAGGCAGCACCTTCAGATCTTCCTGCATGGTGAACATGTATTCAAATAAGACGAGCACGAGGTGTTTTGTTTAGGTCTCAGGAAACCCTTTCTCCTTCCCTTCTCAAAAGTAGCTCTCACCAGCACAAACCTGCTTTGAGATGGCTCCTCATGAACTGTGTCTGAGTCCCCTCCCCACAGTCGAAGAGCCAGCACTCTCCCTCCCTGCGAAGCACCAGCGCCGACGCTCCTCTGGTTGGGGAGGGATAGGCTGACCCGGTGCCAAGGAATGTTATATCCATGGACATCTTACACACCTTGGTAATCCACCTGAAAGAGAGATTTTCAGCCACTTATGCTGGGAAAGAAACACTTTTTGCTGTCATACTTTGGTGTCAGGACAAAATTCCCCTTCCCTCAAGAAAGTAAAATTAACTCCTCCCTGGAGCAGGACATGACTATCAGACAACACCGTGTTGTCTGGACAATCTCCTTGTTGTGTCAGTGGAAGGATGCAAACAGGCAGCCCAGACACAAAGACCTTTGTTCATTGGCATCCTGGCTTGTGTCAGAAATAGTGTGGCCAGTAGGTCTGGGGAGGGGATTGTGCCCCTGGACTCAGCACTGGTGAGGCTGCACCTCGAGTGCTGGGTCCAGTTCTGGGCTCCTCAGCATCAGAAGGACATTGAGGTCCTGGAGCGAGTCCAGAGAAGGGCAACCAGGCTGGGGAAGGGGCTGGAGGGCAAATCCTCTGAGGAGCAGCTGAGGGAGCTGGGGGTGTTGAGCCTGGAGGAGGCTGAGGGGAGACCTTCTCCCCATCCACCTCCCCTGCCCTGCCAGGAGGGTGCAGAGAGGTGGGCGATGGTCTCTTCAGCCAGGGGACAGGAGATGGGACAAGGGGCAATGGGCTCAAGCTGCCCCAGGGCAGGGTCAGCTCAGATGGGAGGGAAAAGTTCTTCCCTGGAGGAGCTGCCAGGGCCTGGCACAGGCTGCCCAGGGAGGGGGCTGAGTCCCCACCCCTGGGTGTGTTTAACAGATGAGGTGCTCAGGGATCTGGTTTAGCTTAGGATGGAATAGTTGGACTTGATGATCTTAAGGATCTTTTCCAACCTTGGGATTTAGTGATTACCTATAGATTAAGCCCTACCCAGCTGTAAGTGCTCCAGTCTTTAAGCCTGGTATTACCTCTGTTCCTCACTTCCTTTAAACCTGAGATTTCCCTCCATGTGCTTTCACCTCTTCAGAATGACCCCCACCAAACAGCCCCTGCTGAGGTCTGAAGGCGTCATGGGATGTCAGAAACAGGCACAGGGAAAGAGTTTCCCCCCTCAACAACTCCAGAGACCACAAGAAGCCAGGAGCGATCTGATTTACTTTGCCTTTGCCACCTCTCAAAGCAGCCAATGTTTTACTTCTCAGGCTGCTAAATGGAGAATCAAACCCTGCTGAACCTTTATGTAGCCCAAGGGCTGGGAGACAGACCACGGGGATCCCACAGCAGCAGAAGGCTCCATACAATCACACCCCAGACCTTTAGGTATCCACTGTGGTACCCAGAAGAGGAGCCTGCCAGGGCAGGACAACTTTTGGAAGGCTGCATCAGGAGCAGAACTTCCACACAGAAGACTCTGACACTGCCTGGACTTGCAGGGTGTGCTTTCTCCAGCCTCAGCCTTCTCAGAATTGGCTTCTGCCTCACCATCAGGTGTAGCTCTACCTCATCTCACACTTAACAGCTTCAGATGACTCTGTAGCAGAAGTACTATGGTTTAGTCTGGTGTAGGGGCCACAGCTCTCTCACAGAGAGCACTCTCCTTCCCTGGTGTGCGAGCAGGGTCCCCCCCACCACGCCAAGGTGCAACACTCCATTACCTGACAGTGGGGGGCAAGGAGGGGTACGAGGAAAATACAACATATCCCCAAAAGGTAGATATATGTATTTTTGCTTTCTTTCATAGAATCACAGGCTGCATTAGGTGGGAAGGGACCTTCAGAGGCCATCCAGTCCCACCCCCTGCAGTGAGCAGGGACATCTTCACTAGAACAGGTTGCTCAGAGCCCCATCAAGCCTGACCTGGAATGTCTCCAGGGATGGGGCCTACACCACCAATCTGGGCAACATGTGCCAGTGTCTCACCAGCCTCAGATTGAAGAACAACTTCCTAAGGTCTCATTTAAATCTGCCCTGCTCTTGTTTAAACCATCACCCCTCTTCCTGTCGCTCCATGTCCTTATAAACAGTCCTTCCCAGCTTTCCTGTAGGTCTTTCAGAGACTGGAAGGGGCTCTGAGGTCTCCCTGGAGCCTTCTCCAGGCTGAACCAGCCCAAATCTCTCAGCCTGGCTTCCTAGTGTCCAGCCCTCTAATCACCCTCATGGCCTCCTCTGGACTCGCTGCAGGAGATCCATGTCCTCCTTGTGCTGAGGACTCCAGAGCTGGATGGAGGAAACAGAGCTTTTCCTCTGCCTATTAGCACCTGAACTGGCTTCAGGTCTTATGGTGTGACTTGGTGATCTGTGGGCTGGGACTGAGGATGTTCAGACCTGTGCATGGGGACATGTGCAAGGTCCTGCATGTGGGTCAGGGCAATCCCAAGCACAACGACAGGCTGTGTGGAGAAGGGATGGAGAGCAGCCCCGAGAAGGACTTGGGGGTGCTGATCGATGACAAGGTCAGCATGAGCTGTCAGTGTGTGCTGGCAGCTCAGAAGGCCAAACGTGTCCTGGGCTGCATCAAGAACAGTGTGGCCAGCAGGTCGAGGGAGGGGATTCTGCCCCTCTGCTCTGCTCTGGTGAGACCCCCCGGCAGTGCTGGGTCCTGCTCTGGGGTCCTCAGAGCTGTGGGAGTGAATCCAGAAGAGGCCACGTCCTCTGCTGTGAAGCCAGGCTGGGAGAGTTGGGCTGGTTCAGCCTGGAGAAGAGAAGGCTCCAGGAAGGCCTGGTTGTGGCCTCCCAACACTTACAGGGGTCCCACAGGAGAGTGGGAGAGGGGCTGCTCACCAGGGAGTGCAGGGACAGGACACGGGGCGATGGCTCCAAGCTGGAAGAGGGCAGGGTTAGGTGAGACCTTAGGAAGAAATTCTTCCCTCTGAGGGTGGTGAGGCCCTGGCACAGGGTGCCCAGAGAGGCTGTGGCTGCCCCTGGACCCCTGGCAGGCCAGGCTGGATGGGGCTTTGTGCACCCGGTGCTGGGGGAGCAGGGGGTGTCCCTGCCCATGGCGGGGTTGGAACTCGAAGGGCTGCGAGGTCCCTTCCGACCCGAAGCGTTCTGTGGGTCTGTGACACCCACCCTGGCTCCCACCGCCACTAAAACCCCCCCGCGGCCTCCCCGCCACCAGCGCCCGGCCCCGGCCTGCTGCCTCCGCCCGCCCCGGGCCGCGGCCTCCCGCCGCTCCCCTCAGCGCTCCTGGGCCACGGGGGCCGGCGCTGAGGCCGCTACACGGCGGCGAGCGGAGGCGGCCCCGGGAACGGCGGGGTTTATTCCGAAACGCGCAGCAAACGAGCCCGGCCCGGCCCCCGGCCCGGCCCTCGGCCTACCTTCCCCGGGCGGCGGCAGGAGGACTCGGCGCTGCGCGGCCCGGCCCCGCCGCCTCCGCGCCGCCTGCCGGGCTCCCGGCACCCAGCGGGCCCAGCCCACACCCCGCCGAGGGCCGAGGAGGGCGGAGGAGCCCGGGGATGCCCCAGGGCTCTGGGTTAAGGTGTCCGGGACGCTGCGGGTGTGTGGCCCCAGGTTCCGAAGTGACGTTTCACCGTGTCACCCGCGGGGCCGGTAGCGCCGAGCTCGCTGGTGGCTTCCCAGGGACAAATCACAGAGTCACAGAGCTGTGGGGGTTGGAAGGGACCTCGAGAGATCATGGGGTCCAACCCCCCTGCCAAAGCAGCTCCCCAGCTCATACTGCACAGACAGGCGTCCAGATGAGTCTTGAATATCTCCAGAGAAGGAGACTCCACACCCCCTGGGCAGCCTGTCCCAGGGCTCCCTCACCCTCACTGGGGAAAAGTTCCTCCCCATGTTGGTGTGGAACTTCTTGTGCTCCAATCTGCAGCCATTGCCCCTTGTCCTGTCACCACAGACACTGAAAAGGGGCTGACTGATTCCCCCTGCAACCCATCCTTCAGATATTTATAAACATTGATTAGGTCCCCCCTCAGTCTTCTCTTCTCCAGGCTGAACAGCCCCAGTTCTCCCAGCCTTTCCTCATAGGGGAGATGTTCCAGGCCCTCAATCATCTTTGCAGCCCTTCTCTGAACTTTCTCCAGGAGATCCCTGTCCTTTTTATCCCAGGAAGCCCAGCACTGGACACAACACTCCAGGTGGGGCCTGACCAGGGCAGAGCAGAGGGGGCGGATCCCCTCCTGCGACCTGCTGGCCACACTCCTCCTGATGCCCCCCAGGATCCCATTGGCTCTCTCAGCCCCCAGGGCACACTGCTGGCTCATGGCCAACCTGTCATCCACCAGGGCCCCCAGGTCCTTCTCCACAGAGCTCTTCTCCAACAGGTCACCCCCAGCCTGTACTGATACAAATGGTTGTTCCTCCCCAGGTGCAAGACTCTCTCCACTTGCTTTTGTTGAATCTCACCTGGTTTCTCCCTGCCCAGCTCTCCCGCCTGTCCAGGTCTCTGGATGGCAGCGCAGTGTCCTGAGTGTCAGCCACTCCTCCCAGCTTTGTATCATCAGCTGAGGGTGGACGCTGGTCCCTCATCAAGGTCGTCAATGAAGATATTAAACAGGACTGGACCCAACACTGAGCCCTGAGGAACACTGCTAGTCACAGGCCTCCAGTCAGATTCTGCTCCACCGATAAGGGAATAAAGCTGGCGATCCAGGGGATCCTGGCGATCCAGGAGATCGCAGCCCAGCCCTGTGCCAGGCAGGCTTCACGTGTTTTTGGGAACAAACCAGACCAGATGTAATTTAAGCAAAGGGAATGCGTTTTACTAAGAAAATAGAAGACCAGAACGCACAATTTCAATAGGGTTACAACATTATAAAGCAGGAAGAAAAATCCCCAATCAGAATTACGACATTATAAAGGAGGGAAAATCCCCATTCTGTTCACATTTAAATACAATTTCAGTTTCAGCTGAGCAGTGACCCTCCCAGGCAAAGCCAGCCCTGCCACACATTACACCAGCACTGCTCTCACAGCCCCTCCTGCAGACTCACAGTCACTTGTGTAAAGCAGGTATGTTTAAAACAGAAATAAACGTAACTTACTTTGACATCTCTTGACAGAACTGGCCATCTCTCTACGTCTGTGCAGCCCTAACGTTAGTTTTATTTCCATTTTTCACCAGAAAGGAACTACTTAAAGTGGTGAGTCAAAGGTACTCTGAAGACTTCAGTTGAATCCGGCGCCTGGTTCATGGGCAAGGAATATAAACCCTGCACAGCCAGCGAAACGTCGGGTGCCAGAGAGCTTCTTGCAGGAGCTGCAGCCACGGGTCTGCTGTGCCACCAGGTACCAGATTCCCCACGTATGATGGTGTATGTTGGCACACCTCCCTATGGAGCGGGGCACAAGCGAGCTGCACCGTCATCAGGAGGCAAGGGACCTCATAAAACGTGCCAGATTTCCTCTGTGGTTCCCCCCAGAACACCTGCAGGCTTTGCGATGCCAGGGTGATGTGTATTTTGGGAGCGGGTAGGTAGGTCAAGGTAGGTCCGTACAGAATTAGATGTCCCTTCGCCAGCAGCAGTGGAATTACACTGCACAGGTTCAGCTGTCAAGTGGGTGCAATTAAGAGCTCTGCTCCAGATTCGTCTCCTTGCTCCAGTACTCAATGTACGACCCATCCCTGCCCGTTGCATACAGTTATGAAACGGCATTAGCAGTGCACATCATCTTAAAGAGAGTCCAAAAAACAGTGGTGGTCTTAAACTCCAGAACAGCAGGTATAGCTGAGACAGGAGTCCAAACTGTGCTGTTCTTACAGTCCCATCTGAGAGTCTTGGATGTACCTCTGCCCAAATGACAGAGGCACTCAAATCACCTCTGATGCCAGGACGACCCAGAGCAAGCCCCAGATCAAAGCCAACAGCTGGGATTTACTTAGGCCCAGAGTCAACTGAACTAAAATTCACAGTTGTGGCTGTACAAGTGATCCCAACCCTTCCACAGGAGTGGTCACTAAACAGGGCTGCTAATGGACAACGAGGTGTAGCGTTTACCCCTACAGTTACTACCAGAGGAGCGTGACAGAAGGTGATTCCACTCCTTCCCCCAAAACAACAGTACAGAGAAGACACGCACCTACAAGGGGGGGGAACCTGTTACAACACCGACCTGCACGTGAAGGATCGCTTCATTTTAAGCTCAGAAAACAAAACACAAGGTCATGAAACATCACTGCTCACAAACATAACCAAGAACTTCTGTGACGAGTCGCAACGTTTGGGTTTCAAAATCTACCAAACACAATGTTTTTAATCCCCCTACATATCAGTTGTTGGCATGTGCTTCAGGAACATACAAACCTTTAAACTCTTTGAACAAGAACACACATATTTAATAAAAAAATAAAAGGCTGCACTCCCTCAGCTACGTTTCTTCTCCTCCCCATGATATTTGCTATATTGCTGCCAAGAGGCTCAGCCCTGCTCCTGCTGATTTTAGGGAAGCAACTTCACAGAATCACAGAATCACAGGGGTTGGAAGGGACCTCAAGAGATCATCGGGTCCAACCCCCCTGCCAAAGTAGCTCCCTATCTCATACTGCACAGACAGGCGTCCAGGTGGGTCTTGAATATCTCCAGAGAAGGAGACTCCACCACCTCCCTGGGCAGCCTATTCCACTGCTCCCTCACCTTCACTGTGAAAATGTTCTTCCACATGTTGGTGCGGAACTTCCTATGCTCCAGCTTACAGCCATTGCCCCTTGTCCTGTCCCCACAGATCACTGAAAAACTTGGACCAGTGCTGGAAAAGACTGAGCTACTGAATTCTGTGGGAGTTTCTGACCACCTTGGAAGTGTTATGTACATCCCAGAATAGCATCCTCAGAGAAGAGACACAGACACCAACGCCATTCAGAGGGGAGAAGTCACCAAAGCTGGAAGAGCTATACCACCAGTCATCCTTTAGGTGAATATGGAAAAAAAAAGACACTGTGATTCCTTCCTCAGTGGCAAGAATCGCAGTTGTAATTAATTCTTTCATTAATTACATCTGAAGAATACACAAACCCAAAGGTAGAATCTGTGTATTTTATTTAAAAAAAAAAAAATCTGAAAATGATGAGAGAAAACATTGTGAGCTGACCTGTTACCTGATGCTAATGAAAAACAAGGGCTATACATGAAAGGTTAAAACTCCACTGTGCCTATAGTGCAAGATATACATGATCCACAGAACCTGATTAAGCAATATCCCCAGGTGCATATGAATAGATGAAGTCCAACTGGTGCCACTTAGCTGCCCTAGCTGGGACAGGTTTTCCTGAGAACTATCAGTATGCACCGATTGTGGACCATGAGTGCACTTCTTGCCTGAAAAAACCCCACCATCAGACAGAACAGACGGATGCAGATCTTTATTCTGTGGGACAGAACTGTATTTAGGGACCAATCGCCCTGTCCCTGTGATCGTTCCCATCCAGGACACCAGATCACTGCATGGCATGTTTTAATTACTCATCTGCCTATCTGTTAGGTTGGCAGAGGAGAGGAAGTGTGTGTTCCCACTATGTTTGATGCAGAATTCCGCAGACACACTACCACAGGCTTCGGCTAGAATTGAAATTTTCAGAAGGTAAAAACAATCTGTTTACTAAATAAATAAATTTCTCAGTTAAGATCACAAATTTAAATACCATAAAGACCAGGAGTAGCAAAAATAGATGAAAAAAAAAAAAGCATCCTATGTAAAAACATAGTGTGTGTGTGTGTGTGTGTGTTGGGTCTTCCTTGTACACATACAAGTTGCACACCACGTACGTTGCCCAGCTGGGCACTGTGGTGTTCTTAGCCCCAGCAGGCAGCACTTTACCACAGGTTTTATCCCCCCCCAACTCACTGTTTTCTGTGTTTACATGATCAGCCTTCTTTCCTTGCTTGGGTAAAGCCTTCCCAAAGGTTACTGCTCCTTCCATCCAATACACAAGAGTCATTTTGAGATCAGATTCTAGGCAGTTAAGCGACAGAGACAGAGTCCAAAGGGGTTCAGAGGATGTTCTCCCCATTCTATTTCAGGCCTGTTCTGTGGACACTGCATTCTCCAGTCTAAATGAGAGGTGATTGCCATGGGTAAACCCTAAGCAAGCTTCACTTCATCTCTTTGGATTCCAGCTTCAAGTTTGGCAGTACAGCCCTTTTACATCTATCTATCTAATTCTTTATTTTTAGGGTTGGGTTTTTTTTCCCCCTTGATGCAGCAGACCATGGAACAAACTATCCTGTCCTTCTGGATCCAGAGATCAGATTTAGGGTAGTGGCAGGCTGTGACTACCACTGTGTGTCTTTGCCAGGGTAACGGAGGGCACTCCAACCTGACAGGAACGGAACGGGAAGGACTGCTCACTGTACAAGCTGTGTCAGACATTCAAGGGAAAGAAAAACCTAGCTTGCAATTTTTATTTTTACAAAAAAACCCTGACCAACCAAACAAAAAACCACCCCCCAAAACCCCTGACAAATTCAACCAGTGAATGCAGTGAGGGAGATCAAGTGGTCAGCTTAAAGCTTCTAAGCGTCTTTCAAGTCCTGTATTCAGACTGAACTGAATATACTGGAGTGTGATGGCAAGAAACAGTCAGCCAAACCTCTCTGTGTGCTGATAGCTGCCTGTGACACTGTCTTTTCCAGCTGCATCAGCTGCCTGGAGCGTTTGTTCAGCGTGGCAAGGGAGTTCCCTTAGGAGTTTGTCACGAAAACACCACACACAAGTCTTTTTGTGAGAAGAAGGGTAGGCAGGGGAGAGAACTTAGCTTAGAAAAAGTAGAACCTTGAAAAAAAAAATAGCAAATGGAACAAAAATCCTTTGGTACATCACCGTGGAGTCCATGGCAGAACATCTTGTCAAAATGGCTAAAAGATTTCCCTAGATTATTTCAGATCCTGCCTTTCCATGACATAATTCATTATGCAACAGCGTAGCTCTGCTTTTAAAAGCAATTAAGTCATTAGTATTTTTTTCCAGGCTTTCTGAGGATAATTTTAAACTAAGTTTGCATTTCCCCCTCCCAATAACAGATTTCAAAGGATGAAATGGAAACACAAAGCACACAAGTTGCTGCAGATTCCACATGTGCAACACCACGCTGCTCCTCAAGGCACGTTCAGAGAAACAGGGCACGGGCATCCTGAAACACCAGGCAAACCAGAAAGCCCCCTAGAACCTTAAAATTGTCTTTAGCTATTCTCTTTCTTTTGTTCTTTGGACAAATGCTCTCTGGTGATGTCACAGACAACACAGTGTGACAACAGCAGGACAAGCAGAAGACTGATTATTAAAAGCAGAAAGAAATCATTCTGGAGTCAGCAGCGATGAGAGAGCTGCAGTTCATCATCAAACTCACAGAGCTAAAATATCATTAATGGAATTCTTTAGTGTGGTGCAGGTTCTAAGTATGATTTAAATCGATTTTGGAGAGCTCTCTCGTGCCTGTGAAGGATGCCACCAACCATACAGTGTATCAGGTACCGGGGAGAAATGAAGTCGAGTGAAAAACGATGTAGAAAGGGGGGAAAAAATATGTAAAAAGGCAACAAAATGAGCAAAATAAATTACAGGACTCAAAGATTATGATTCAAATTGGTCTGGAAAAGGGATCCCTGCAGAGTAGAAGATACTGCCTGAGGAGTGTGATCTTCTGATGCATCAGTGGACCTTAGACTCGGGCCAGTCATACACGTCGGGCATGAAGGACTCGTACTCGTAGGTCCAAACCTTGGAGCGGATGTAGCGGTTCTTGTCAGCAGGCTCAGGGTAGTGGAAAGCCATGTTGTTGGCGTACAAAAACTCCATCACCTGGAAGGTCGAATCACTGTTTGTGCTGTACACTACACCCAGGTAACACCCACGCCTCCCCCGCGACACGTTTGGGACCGACAGGCTGAGTGAAGACAAACACCAAAGTGTCTTCACCATTCCCCAAGGAAAACTTGTAACTCCAGAAACCCAAAGGCTGTAATTTTGGTCCATCATCCCCAGCGAATCAAAGCACCCAATAAACCCAAGGTTCTTCCTAAGTGCCTGTTATTAAAGGCAGGAAGAACTGTGCCCAAGTGCCCAATGTCCAAAGATCACATCAGGCAATCCAGTGAGTTAACCTAGGTACAACACACTTTTAGTGCAGCCCACTGCTCTGCTCCACACTCACCTTGACAGCAATATAAATAGAAACTTCCCTGATGTTAGACAGTGGAGGATAAAGTCTTCCTTGTGCCAGTTCTTCATCAGTCAGCTGTTCTGCCAGTGCCTGAGTCAAAGAAACAAACACATTCTATGTACCGCGTCCCAGAGGGGATCAGCAACACGCTAAAACACCTGAGAGGAGCAAGTTGAGGTGTTCCTACTACTACAAGCAATCAGAAACTCAAAGTTCTCAAAGATCAGCCCTTCAGTTTGTGCCCCTATCAGCAAACTCTGCTTGCAACCCTCTAGCAGATTAAGATCCCATTCTTCTGGAGGCTGAACTACCCATAACCACTGGAGTTTCATGCCTGCAGGAACACCCTGGCATTTGCCTAGTTGATTCATGGTTACTCTGATGTGTAGGTGCTCCTGCTCCCAAGTGGAAAGGCAGGAGAGGATGAGAGCCTGGGGACTGTGTGTATCCCTGACCACACCACCAAGCTGTGGAAACCTGAGCGGGGTGGGAAGCAGCAGCAAACCTGCTGCCAGACCTGGAAGGCAGTTTACACACAGACAGATTCCCCACTTGGGTGCTTGAAAAACATAAAATAAATAAATAAATAAATGATCCAAATTTGCAGTAGAAGCTGGTATTTTTCACAATCTGGGCTTTCTTCCATTGGGGAGGGATTAAAAAAAAAACAAACCCAAAAAACCAAGCAGGAGACCACAGAGTTTCAGCAAGATCAGAGAAACTGCCCATGATGTCATCCACCACCATCCTATGTCAGAAGCCACAGCCTACTCTGCTTCCACACTTACCTTGGCAGCCTCTAGGAAAACCTTATCACTAATATGCCGAACGCTGCTGAGGATCACAGCCAGAGCCACGCCTACAATAGAATTATTGCCAATTAGGGCCACATCACTGTAAAATATGCAGCCTGCTGCTGAGAAAAGTCATCCAGAACGTTGCTTTTAAAAACATCCCCATGTCTTTCTACACACATTTGTGAGAACTGTTACCATGTGTGCTGGTCGTTTACCATAGAGGGTGGCTTTTCACAAGGGGCTGGAGCTTGGCAGCTCAGGGAGGGAAGGGAGAGAAAGGGGAAGGTGGAGAAACAGCCCTAGTGCTTCTTCTGTACTCAAGCATAACTTCAAGAGGAGCATATTGACACTCACTTCCTTCTTTCCCCCTCCCCCACAACCCCCCCCCCCCAAAACCAGCAGAAGAACCCATAATGCAGCAGCTTTCAAAGCCTTTAATAACACCCTTTTGCCTTACATCCATCCTTAGCTGATTTTCTTTCATTTGTCCTGCTCAAGTTCCCAGCTCTAAATCCTGGTAACACCTCTTCATGCTCCTTCACTAACACCTCCATCACTAACAATGCCCAGCCTAGTAAGGAAACCTGAGAACAGATGCTAATAGCCTAAAGGTTAAAAGAAGTCCATTTTATTTATTACCTGGGAAAATATAAGCATTGTTTCCTTGGCCTGGTTTGAAGGTTCTTCCATCTTTCAGAGTCACCAGCTCGAAGGGGCTGCCACTGGCAAACAAGCAACGACCCTATTAATCAGAGGAATAAGGAGTCAGGCAAGCTTCTGAAGAGCCAGCAGTACAGAGTGATGCTGTTGTTCCAAAATAGAGGGACCCCAGGGTCCCTCAGCTCCAGGAACGAGTCAGGGAGGCACTTGAGGACCCAGCCAAAGGCACAAAGGCAGACAGCCTGACTGAACGCAGCTGGATTTGAACACATTCTTAAATCCCTTGCTGACAACTTCTGCAACCCCAGAAAGACACCAACCAAACCCAACCTTTCCAGGCAGGGCCAGGAAGAGATACAAGAATCAGTCAGCATCTGCATGTCTCTGCAGCAAACATCTGGGAAGCAGAGGTACAGAGCTGTGTGACTTCCCAAGGAATGGGACTGATCTGTTCCCTTCATCCTTCATTGTTCTTTAAGGCAGTAATGACTCTGAGGAGCTGCTCACACAGAAACTGGGGTATTCATGTGTTTGCTGTTGTAACAGTATCAGGAACCATGGCCAGAAGCCAGGACCCACCACTATACTGTCCAGAAACAGCTGAGAAACAGCCACTTCCAAAAGGAGAGTGGAACAGAAGTACAGTAATAAAGGGTCGCTTGTTTACTGAGGAGTGGGAGGGTGAAGTGGGGGGCTGCCCTGTCGTACCTCTACTGCTGAGAGCTCTGAGAGGAGTGACTAACACACTTTGCTTCCCCTTCCTTTGGAAAAGGATTTTAATCAGCACAAAATATTAAGACAAACTGAGAGCTTGGAGTGTGAAATCTGCTCTCCAGATAAATGACCTCTTTTCTTCAAGCAGTAAAACCCCTATAAGCAAACAATCTCAACTTTGAGCAGCAGGTTTAATAACATTACTTTACAATATTTAAGGCTCCCCAAGACCAGGACGTTGGAGAGCAAATTACCAGAGATGCTAAAGACTCAAGAACGACCTCAAAATGTTACTGTGTACCCCTGAGAGAGGCCTTTCTGTGTAGGAAGCAAAACACAGGGGTGCATTTGAAGACAGGACCACAAAGGGCAATGAAAATTAAAATACAGCAAAAGCCCGCACAACACAGAGTGACAGGGGTCATTAAAGCACCATCAGCTTTTACAGGTGCCATCTTGTGGAAGAAGAAGGAGGAATGGAAGGTTAGCAGTGAGATCTTTGTTTCCTGATTGACTTCATAGTTCAGCGTCAGGTTTCACACCAACCAGGAGACAGACGGGGCTGACAGCTCTGACCCCTAATTGCCTGACAAGCTTTGTTAGTTAAATGATAAAGTAAGTAAAGCCAGAGATGATCTTCTAAGTGACTGTTGTATCTTGGAAGAGAAGAATGCTCATTTTGAAGGGCAAACTGAGCGTGCTTCTGAGAACTAAGGAGCAGTTTTGGGAGTATCCATGTGTGGGAGTGTGGGTCTGCTGGAAGGCAGGAAGGCCCTGCAGAGGGACCTGCACAGGCTGGAGCCATGGGCAGAGGCCAACTGCACGGGGTTCAACAGGGCCCAGTGCCGGGGCCTGCACGCTGGTCACAGCGACCCCGGGCAGCGCTGCAGGCCTGGGGCAGAGCGGCTGGAGAGCTGCTGGGGGAGCAGGGCCTGGGGCTGTGGGTGGGCAGCCGGCTGGGCATGAGCCAGCGCTGTGCCTGGGGGGCCGAGAAGGCCAAGGGTGCCCTGGCCTGTGTGAGGAATGGTGTGAGCAGCAGGAGCAGGGCAGGGATAGTTCCCTTGTGCTCAGCTCTGGTGAGGCTGCACCTCGAGTGCTGTGCCCAGTTCTGGGCCCCTCACTGCAGGAAGGACGTTGAGATGCTGGAGGGTGTCCAGAGAAGGGTGATGAAGCTCGGGAAGGGGCTGGAGCACAAATCCTATGTGGAGCAGCTGAGGGAGCTGGGTGAGGGAGCCCTGGGACAGGCTGCCCAGGGGGTGGTGTAGTCTCCTTCTCTGGAGATACTCAAGACCCATCTGGATGCCCATCTGTGCCGAATGAGCTGGGGAGCTGCTTTGGCAGGGGGGTTGGACCCCATGATCTCTCGAGGTCCCTTCCAACCCCTACAACTCTGTGATTCTGTGATTCTGTTTAGTCTGGAGAAGAGGAAGCTGAGGGCAGAACTCATGTCTCTCTGCAGCTCCCTGCAAGGCCAGTGCAGAGATATCAGGTCGGTCTCTTCTCTCAGGTGACAAGTCACACGATGAGAGGAAATGGCTTAAAATTGCCCCAGGTCAGAGATCAGAAGAATTTCTGTACTGAAAGGGCTGTCAGGCATTGGAACAGGCTGCCCAGGGAGGTGGTGGGGTCACCATCCCTGGAGGGATTTAAAAGGTGTGTAGATGAAGTGCTTGTGGACATGGTCTAGAGGTGGGCCAGGCAGGGTTAGGCTGCGGTTAGGACCTATGACCTTAAAGGTCTCTTCCAACCCAGGTGATTCTATGATTATGAAAACAAACATCAGATATGGAGAAAAGTCTAAAAAAAGCCAGAGGCATTACAAAAATTATTCCTAAGGACTGGAACAAAATCAGCATGGTTCCTTTCCTGACCAGAGGTATTTGTTTGAATAATGCAAGCCAACAAATTAACTTATGGAAACCCAGGAATAAAGGGACATATGTATCCAGTACAAGAAAACAAACATAGATCCTTTCTCCATTGGGCATGAACTTTTCCAATAGCACTATGCTCATGGAGCTACTTCAGTGAGGATTTGTTATCACACCTGGATTTAACCAGCACTGTCTTCTTTCTGTGTCTGAGAGCAGCTACTGCTCTGAGGTCCCACTCCCTGGGACTTCACACATGACCATGGGGAACAAGTGACCCTCTTCCTTCACAGCATCTAATGCTCTCTTGATATTCTGTAAAAACTAGAAGCACAGATTGGGCTGATTCTCCCTCTAATGGTGCTGCTGGCCTCCTTCAGCCATCAGAGATGCCAGCAGTTTTTACATTTATTATTGCCAGCTACAGACTTGGCTGTGTAACTCTTATTTACTTTCTACCCAAGATACTGGAATTTGGTTTTATATACTGAAACAGTTCCCAAGTCACCATTCTGGCTAATGTAAGATATCTGAGAATCACAGAATCAAAGACTGGGTTGGAAGGGACCCCAAGGATCAGAGAGTTCCAAACCCCTGCCACAGGCAGAGACACCAACCTCCAGGCCTGGAGCTATACAAGGTTGCCCAGGGACCCAGACAACCTGGCCTTCAACACCCCCAGGGATGGGGCACCCACCCCCTCTCTGGGCAGCCTGTTCCAGCCCCTCACCACTCTCTCTGCAAAGAACTTCCCTCTAAGATCTCATCTAACCCTTCCCTCCTTCAGCTTCACTCCAGCCCCCTTGTCCTGCCAGTCTCTGCCCTTTGAACAAGCTGATTCCCCTCCTGTTTCTCTGCTCCCTTCAGGGACTGGCAGGCTGCAATGAGGTCTCCCCACAGCCTTCTCTTGTCCAGGCTGAACCAGCCCAGCTCCCTCAGCCTCTCTTCACAAGGGAGCTGCTCCAGCCCTCTGAGCATCTCTGTGGCTCCTCTGACCCCTCTCCAACAGCCCCACATCTTTGTTGTGTTGGGCCCCAGCTCTGGCCACAGGACTCCAGCTGGGGCCTCAGGAGGGCAGAGCAGAGAGGGACAATCCCCTCCCTGTCCCTGCTGCTACCCCTCTGCTGATGGAGCCCAGGATCCCATCACCCTTCCCAGCTGCCAGAGCCACCGCTGGCTCATGGGAAGTTCCTCATCCACTCAGAAATATTAATTCATCTTCATTCCAAAGCATTCTCATTCAGCTAAGGACTAGATTTTATCCAGTGGCTATTCCTGCCTTGGGCTCACTCAGGACCTGCAAATCTCCACAGCAGGAGCTCCCTCTGAGCCAACAGACACAGTAACAGAGAATCTGGGGTCCCACTCGGGACGATGGAGTTTTGGTACCTATGAAGGAACTTACAAGCTAACTGTGGCTTTGCAGCTAATCAAGAAACTGATAATTGAAACACAAAAACGCAGCATGTAATTTGAACCAAGGCTATTGCTGCTGGAGATGTCTGCTGTGTAGCCCAATGCCCTTGTTAGTTAAGGCTTATGTGAACAGCCTGTGCCACTGCCAAAGAGATAGAAGTGTAACTGATGTACCGTTAATCTGATCAACAAACCTTGAAGAATCACTGAAGATTGCCAAAACAGGAGGAAATTAGGGGAAAAGGTTATTCCAGTGGGGGAAAGATCGTGACCACTGACCCATGAGCCACCTATGCTAATTACACTATGGATTTGGAATAAATAACTGTTAGGTATGTGTACTGATTTACACAGGAAGCAAAGCTTGTTCTAACCAGTCACTATAATGGGGGCCTTTCTGCATTCTTTTCAAACAGTTTTCATAGAATCATAGAATCACAGACTGGTCTCTGTCAGAAGGGACCCCAAGGATCACAGAGCTCCAACACCCTGCCACAGGCAGGGACACCAACCTCAGGCCTGGAGCTACACAAGGTTGCCCAGGGACCCATCCAACCTGGCCTTGAACACCCCCAGGGATGGGGCACCCAACCCCTCTCTGGGCAGCCTGTTCCAGCCCCTCACCACTCTCTCTGGAAAAAACTTCCCCCTAAGATCTCATCTAACCCTTCCCTCCTTTCGTTTTAATTCAGCCCCCTTGTCCTGCCATTGTCTATCCTTTTAAACAGTTGAATCCCCTCCTGCTTATAAGCTCCCTTCAGGGACTGGCAGGCTGCAATGAGGTCCCCCCACAGCCTTCTCTTCTCCAGGCTGAGCCAGCCCAGCTCCCTCAGTCTCTCTCTGTAAGGCAGGTGCTCCAGCCCTCTGATCATCTTCATGGCTCCTCTGACCCCTCTCCAACAGCCCCACATCTCTCTTCTACTGGGGCCCCAGCTCTGGACACAGGACTCCTCAGGGGCTTCAGGAGGGCAGAGCAGAGAGGGACAATCCCCTCCCTGTCCCTGCTGCCACCCCTCTGCTGATGGAGTCCAGGATCCCATTGCCCTTCCCAGCTGCCAGAGCCACTGCTGGCTCATGTTAATTTTGTATGAATATCACAAGAGGAGCCATCTTAAGGTGTGCCTGAGCTGTGGAAAACCCACTGAGCACCCACACCTGAATAACAAGCAGCACCTCTCCCATCTGTGTGAGAGCTGGGTAACTGCACACTGGGTAAGGAATCCACTTCTCAGACAAGCTGTACCCCTCCTGGCATGAAGAGAACAAGGCTGAGGTTGGGGTGCTGGAAACTAAGCCACACTAACAGTGGAAGGAAGGAGATCACAGCTCTGCATCCAGAAACAAGGGAAGATTTCCACCCACTCATTTTCACATATGAGTCACTTGGTTTGGGACTGTATTTAAAAAAAAAAAAAAAGAGAAATGAAGAAAGGAAGAAAGGGAAAAAAAGAGTATTTTCACAAGCCACACCCCTGAAGGCCCTGTGGCAGGCAGGCCCTGTGGACAGGGGAGAGATCACTGTGAGCTGGAGCTTAGGATGTAAAGCAAAAGGCATTCCCCAGCAGTTCAAAGTGTTAACTCCAGCACTCTGTCTGCCCCATGCTGCTCCCTCACCCCCACCTCCTTCCCCTCAGGCTCTCCTCAAGAACAATTAGGTTTTTAATATAAAAAGTCGTGTGGAAGGATAAAAGGCTTGCTTCATTAAAGGCCAAAAAACAAGGTCTGGGTGTGCAGATGTAATCTGAACCAAGGCTATTGCTGCTGAAGATGTCTGGTGATGGCGTTATTAAAAACACCACCTCAAACCCCCAACCTCCCCCCCCATTTCCCCCTCCCCCCATGCACGCCACAGGGTAATGACATTGAGGTAACGGTGCAGGATGAGGTGTGCTTGTTCCTGCTTCACTCATTTCAACGTTTGGTGGTGCCAGTGCACAAGAGACAGATGTTGGGAGAAAGGGAGCAGGGGGGACAGAGGGTGACCACTGACTCCTGCCCTGGGGAAGCACGGGTCTGCAGGGGTAATGGCACAACTTCTAACTCCCCAGGCCCTGGGAAGTGACAGGGCAGAAAGCAGGACTCCTGGCTTGATGCAAAGGCATTACCTGCTTTAAGGACTAATGATGTTAACATGAGGTGCTTCTTTAAAATACCAAAATAAGTAAAAAGCATGGTGGGAAATAGTTGATTGATCAAAGGTAGGAAACAGTGGGTAGTTAATTTTAAGAAGAATTAAGGTGTTCTGACCTTTTCAAAACACTTTTATTTAAGAGTCAAGGCATCTTTTCAAACCAAAACCCACTTCCTTTTGCCAAGAAGACAAGAAAGACCCGTGTTATTCTGTCATTAAGTCATAGAATCCCAGCCTGGTCTGGGCTGGAAGGGACCCCAAGGATCACAGAGCTCCAACCCCCTTGCCACAGGCAGGGACACCAACCTCCAGATCTGAAGCTACACAAGGTTGCTCAGGGACCCAGACAACCAGGATTTGAACACTTCCAGGGATGGGGCACCCAAACCCTCTCTGGGCAGCCTGTTCCAGCCCCTCACCACTCTCTCTGGAAAAAACTTCCCCCTAAGATCTAATCTTAACCTTCCTTCCTTTAGTTTTAATCCATCCCCCTTGTCCTACCATTGTCTATCCTTTTAAACAGTTGAATCCCCTCCTGCTTATAAGCTCCCTTCAGGGACTGGCAGGCTGCAATGAGGTCCCCCCACAGCCTTCTCTTCTCCAGGCTGAACCAGCCCAGCTCCCTCAGCCTCTCTTCACAGGGGAGCTGCTCCAGCCCTCTGATCGTCTTCATGGCTCCTCTGACCCCTCTCCAACAGTTCCACATTTTTCTTGTATCGGGGCCCCAGCTCTGGACACAGGATCCAGCTGGGGCCTCAGGAGGGCAGAGCAGAGAGGGACAATCCCCTCCCTGTCCCTGCTGCCACCCCTCTGCTGATGGAGCCCAAAGTCCAAGCAGTACATTAATCAGAGATCCTGCCCTGCCTCACCCAGCTTCTAGCCAGGTGCCCAGAGCATCTCCAAGCACCACAAACCTCAGTCAGCGTGTAGGCCTCCTCCGCCGTGCACTCGGCTTTCACCGTGGGGTTGCTCAGTGCAAAGATGATGGGCCGCTCGTTGATGGAGGCCATGGCCCTGATCACCTCCTGAGAGAAGAGCCGCCCAGCCCCTGCCACTCCTGAGGAAAAGGGAAGCAGATCAGGCCAGAATCAGGGCTTGGCTGCCCCAGGGCAGGGGGCATCGGCTGCAGATTAAATCCTTGCCACCCCTCCAGACACCCACAGTGCATCCCAGGCTGGAGGAGAGGGAAAACAGGCACTGCTCCTATTCCTGGCTGCTTAAAATGATCATTTTCACAGGAATAGATCTGCTCCAAAAGTCTATTTTACATGGGTTTTTTGGAGGGTATTGATCTGTGTAAAGAGAACTTATCACAGCTCTAGATAAGCAAGTGGGAACTCTGGGTTCTCCAGGGGTGATTCACCTGAGCTGGGTGTTAACTGCAACACACATTCCCCTGATACAGGTAGTTCTGGCCACACCCCAACCTGTACCTACAATACATAAACACGGTGTAACTTTGCACACAGGCTACAAACTTCAAGGCAGCTACTCAGCCTAAAAACCTCTTCCAGAGAACTCACATGCAAAGGAAACTGCAGAGCTGTACTAGGGAATACCCCATATCTCAGTCAACCCCTGCAGAAAGCTGCAGTTATAGATCAATGCCAATATATGCCAGTGATTTAATAGGTATTGATCATCTGAGGTATGAAACAGCTCCTTCCAGCCACACTGCTGGCAGGTTCTGGCCAGAGAAGCTGACTGGGGGAAGGAGCAAAGGTTAAAAAAATAAAATTAAATTAAAAAATTATTCCAGTTAGGGAACTCCTCTAAAGTGTGACTGTTCTCTGGAAAAAAAGTTACTACAGGATCACAGAATGATCAGGGTTGGAAGGGACCTTGAAGATCATTCAGTCCAACCCCCCTGCCAGGGCAGGATCACCCAGACTAAATCACACAGGAACACGTCCAAGCAGGACTGTAATGTCTCCAGGGAAGGAGACTCCACAGCCTCTCTGGGCAGCCTGTCCCAGGACTCTGCCACCCTCACAGGGAAAAGGTTTCTCCTTATGTTCACATGGAACTGCCTCTGCTCCAGCTCCACCCACTGCCCCTTGTCCTGTCGCTGCCACCCCTGAGCAGAGCCTGGCTCCATCCTCCTGCCTCTCACCCCTTTATATCTTTGTGAACATTACTGAGGTCACCCCTCCGTCTCCTCCAGGCTAAAGAGGCCCAGCTCCCTCAGCCTCTCCTCATTAGGAAGGGGTTCCACTCCATCCATCACCTTGGTGGCCCTGTGCTGGGCTCTTTCAAGGAGTTCTGTGTCCTTCTTGAACTGAGGGGTCCAGAACTGGACCCAATATTCCAGGTGGGGTCTACACTAAGGCAGGGCAGAGCAGAGGGGGAGAAGAACCTCTCTTGACCTATTAATCACAAAATCACCCCCCTTCTAACACACCCCAGGATGCCATTGGCCTCCTTGGCCACAAGCACACATTGGTGGTCATGGTCATCCTGCTGTCCCCCCCAGGTCCCTCTCTTCTACACTGCTTAGTCTCTTCCTGACCCTTCATTACTCTTTCAGCTCTCTGTGGTCACACAGTCCCACTCAGAGCTGCTCTGGGGTCCAACACCAGCTGGACAAGGTCACAAGATAGAGGAGCACCACTGCTGCAATGGAGGATGCACTGAGGGATAACCTGCACTTTGGTGTGTTTTTTAAGCTGAAAATGGATCTCACATTTTCATCTTTACACCAGCAGGAAGACAGGTGACAGTCACCACCCTCCTTGGAGCTGTGTTAGGGAACTGAATGCAACAACCACCCAAATGATGGAAACACAGCAGCAGAAACCACCTTCCTTACCAATGATCGCTGAAGGCTGAAGTATGTTCACTGCCTCTTCAAATGTCTTTGGTATCTGCTCTGGAGCCTGATGTGTAAAGGGTTCCTGGTTGGAATCCACCTTTTGTTCTCGACCCTGTAGATAAAAGAGAGTTGATTCTGCCTGTGAGAAGGGCACAGACACCACTGACCCCCTGTGCTGGGGGGTTACAGGTCGCAGAGCTCCCCTACCTGAACCAATAAACCGTATTTGTCAAACATCCATATCCTCCTGTAGGCCTCCTCAGCAGAAACACCACCTTCCATCATAGCCATAACAATGAGGTTTGCAATTCCCAGGGCAGCCTAGGGGATAAAAGGACTTGGATTTTTAACAAATCACAAAAGGGATCACAGAATTAAAGACTGGGTTGGAAGGGACCCCAAGGATCACAGAGCTCCAACCCACTGCCACAGGCAGGGACACCAACCTCCAGGCCTGGAGCTACACAAGCTTGCCTAGGGACCCAGACAACCTGGCCTTGAACACCCCCAGGGATGGGGCACCCACCCCCTCTCTGGGCAGCCTGTTCCTGCCCCTCACCACTCTCTCTGCAAAGAACTTCCCCATAAGATCTCATCTAACCCTTCCCTCCCTTAGTTTTAATCCATCCCCCTTGTCCTGCCATTGTCTACTCTTTTAAAAAGTTGATTCCCCTCCTGTTCCTCTGCTCCCTTCAGGGACTGGCAGGCTGCAATGAGGTCCCCTCACAGCCTTCTCTTCTCCAGGCTGACCCAGCCCAGCTCCCTCAGCCTCTCTCCATAGGGGAGCTGCTCCAGCCCTCTGAGCATCTCTGTGGCTCCTCTGACCCCTCTCCAACAATCCCACATCTCTCTTCTACTGGGGCCCCAGCTCTGGCCACAGGATCCAGCTGGGGCCTCAGGAGGGCAGAGCAGAGAGGGACAATCCCCTCCCTGTCCCTGCTGCCACCCCTCTGCTGATGGAGCCCAGGATCCCATCTCCCTTCCCAGCTGCCAGAGCACACTTCTCAGCAGGGCTGCTCTCCAGGAGCTCTTCTCCCAGCCTGTATCTATGTCTGGGATCTGTCACCACACCACCCAGCTCTTCTGGGTGCTACAGACCCCATGCCTGTACCACCTCAGCAGCCACAATAAAGCAGCCCAAACAGACAGTACGAACAAGTCAGTGCTGCAGCCCCCCCACCCCCCATCACAAAACCATGGCCTCATGTTTTGTGTCCAACCCACTTCCAAACCTCTCCCTGCTCCTGCTGCCTGCAAGGGCAGAAAGTGGGAGCTGGCAGCACTTCCCTCTGCATCCCTTCTCTTGGCTTGCTGCACATGCTGCCAGGTCTGGCAGGGGAAATGAGGTGGAGGGCAGCACAGGGCTCAGCACTCAGGCAAGAACAGAATTTCAGACAATTACTGCAATCAGGATGTTGCCCAGCTGGAGAAATTTTCAGCTAATTAGATTATTTTGTCAGCACCCTGAAAGCAATTTTGCTGAGAGACCAGGAAGCACAGTACCGGTCCTGATGCTGTGTCCCTAGCAACTAACTGGTGGCTGCTGCAAACAGCCACTGGTTTAACTTGCTGAGAAAACCTCTGTGCACTTCTCTGCAATGCTATAAAAACCAACAGATGCTCTCCTCCCCACCCCCTTTCTTAATAAATCATCATTTTACAGTCATTTCCCCTTCAACTGTACGCAAATCCTTGATGTTAGGGTTGGGTTTTTATAAGCCCATGTAAGAATGTGAAAAACCTGAGTTCTGGCAAATGCTAAACACCTTCCAAATAATCACCTCTAAGCAGGCAGCCCCTTCTCTTAATGTATGGCAGCTACCTTTATATAAAAGGTTCTGCAGTGAAATTCAGAGAACCTCCACAATTCCTGCAGAACCAGAAATTGAAGAAATTAAACCTCTTCTCCAGAGAGGACAAAGAGCTGAAGAGAACTCACCTCTCCTGCTCCAAGGAACAGAACTTTCTGCTCTGCAAGTGGTTTACCAGTGGCTCTCTGTGCTGCCAGCAGTCCTGCCAAGGCTACTGAAGCTGTCCCTGTAAAAGCAGCACGGATTTAAAGAGTGATCAACAGATCTATGTGGCAGATCGTGGGGTTAGGCAAGGGGTTGTACTGTATATATATTAAGGAACATAAACTAAGGACATACCTTGAATATCATCATTGAAGGTACAATATTTCTCTCTGTATTTTCTTAAAAAGCGAAAAGCATTGTGGTTTCCAAAGTCTTCAAACTGGATAAGGGTGTTCTGGCCATACCTATGGAACACAGCAGATATTTCTATCATTAGAGACATAAAAAGTACAATCCTTTTAAAACAAATCCACCATGTAACCAATTATCTCTGGAAAGAGGATGTCCTCAGCCCTTTCGCTGCTTAAAACTATCCCACCTCTTTTCTGTGTAGGTAATTACAAGCAGCACGTTTCAGGTTGTAGCAAAAAACCACTCCAGAGCCAAATATACATCTGTGTCTCCTGACTTCCAGCCCTATGACAGAATCACAGAATCACAAGGTTGGAAATGCCCTTTAAGATCATCGAGTCCAACCGTTCCTGTCCTGTGCTGAACCAGATCCCTGAGCACCTCATCTCCCCATCTGTTAAACACACCCAGGGGTGGGGACTCAGCCCCCTCCCTGGGCAGCCTGTGCCAGGCCCTGACAGCTCCTCCAGGGAAGAACTTTTCCCTCCCATCTGAGCTGACCCTGCCCTGGGGCAGCTTGAGCCCATTGCCCCTTGTCCCATCGCCTGTCCCCTGGCTGAAGAGACCATCGCCCACCTCTCTGCACCCTCCTGGCAGGGCAGGGGAGGTGGATGGGGAGAAGGTCTCCCCTCAGCCTCCTCTTCTCCAGGCTGAACACCCCCAGCTCCCTCAGCTGTTCCTCAGAGGATTTGCCCTCCAGCCCCTTCCCCAGCCTGCTTGCCCTTCTCTGGACTCACTCCAGGACCTCAATGTCCTTCTGATGGTGAGGAGCCCAGAACTGGACCCAGCACTCGAGGTGCAGCCTCACCAATGCCCAGTCCAGGGGCACAATCCCCTCCCCAGATCTACTGGCCACACTATTGCTGACACAAGCCAGGATGCCATTGGCCTTCTTGGCCATCTGGGCACACTGCTGGCTCCTGTTCATTCAGCAGTCACCCAACACCCCCAGGTCCTTCTCTGCCTGTCAGCTCTCCAGCCAGTCTACCCCAGCCTGTAGTGCTGCAGGGGGTTGTTGTGTCCCATGTGCAGCACTCTACACTTGGCCTTGTTAAACCTCATCCCATTGGTCTCAGCCCATGGGTCCAGCCTCTCCAGAACCCTCTGAAGAGCCTCCCTACGCTCAAGCAGATCAACACTTCCTCCCAGCTCAGTGTCATCTGCAAAGCATCCATCCTTATTCCTTAAACGACTGTTTGAGGGACATGGTGTTACAGGGTTACTTTTTTCCCCAGTAGTTTTGGCCATACTGCCATGCAGAACACTCAGTGCCCTACCTGTCTGTAATGGCTTCCATGAATTCATCAATTAGGTCATCGTAGACCTGCGAGCGATCCCTTTTTTGATACAGCCCCATGTAAAATGGATCTTTTAAGAGGGTCTGAAAAAAAAGAGTAAATCAAAGACAGCAGCAGGATGAATCACTTCCTCAACAGACAGTTCCCAGAGTTCACAGCGACACGTTTCACACCTTAAGATGCTGCAGTTACACAGCCACTCTAACTGCCCCCAGTCTGTATCAATGCTCAGCAATTTCAGCTGGCACTTGAGGCTGCTGATGGCTGCTTTTAAAATGGAACAAATCAATACTATGAACAATAAACCGCTGCAATAAATCTGATTCACATTTTTTTGAAGCTCAGGTCAACCTGACTGTCTATCTTACAGCGTTACAACTCTCAAATCACTTCCAAAAGCAGCATTTTGCTGGTGGTTTTCAATAGCTGATATGTAACGGTATGGTGAGTTCCAGATCACCTACCCTTACATAAAATATCTGGGTTTATGTTAAACAAAAGTGAATAAAAAATCCCTGGTTATAGCACTGAATACTCTTAAGCAGGTACTTTTCATAGGGATACCTCCTGGCAGGCAAAGTTCAGTCAGACTCACTGGATTATCAGTTCCAACGTCGATGCACACAGGCAGGCATTTATCTGGATGTATTCCTGCACAGGCTGTATACAAACAGAGTTTACCAACTGGAATTCCCATCCCATACACACCAAGGTCTCCAAGACCCAATATTCTTTCTCCATCAGTGACAACAACAGCCTGGAAAGAAAAGCAAGTGAAGTTAGATACGACCACTGAAATTGGTAAGGTTTAGAGGGATAGCAACTGTGTTTTTTCCAGGCAAAAAATTCAGTCAAACAAGTAATAGATGACAGGAAACATTTTACTTGAAGCAATAATGCTTAGTGGTAGAATCTGCTATGCTCCTTCTGGGCTGAAATCCGCTGCTCAAACCCTTGCCAGTTACGTGGGAGGGATCCAAGCTGCCATGTGGAACAGCAGCTTGTAACTTGGGTTTATGATTTCCTCTTGTAAATCCAGACATCTAAAAGTTTGGCTAAGCACCATTCACCTCATCTCCCCTTCTGGTTCTCAACCCATGTGCGTCATACGAGTTTTAATGGCAAAATTTGGGCCTCCCAGCTACCAGTTCTGCCTCCTATTCTGAGGGTAAGATGACCTCTCCTGCTATGCAACACAGTAAGAAAGACCCAGAGGTTCTTAGAGGTGGAAGATCAAGTCCAGGTCTCATCATCACCATTTACTCCAACCATAAACCTTGTTATTTAGGATAAAGCTCTGCTCTTCAATGTATGCCTTGTCCTCATTAGCTGTACTTTGCCATCATCAAGCAGCCAATGATGAATTATTTAATAATTACTTATTTCCACCAAATACTAACAAACCTTAAGAAGCTCAAGTGAGATTAAGTACCAGCTTGGAACAAAAAACAATGCAGTACCTTAACATCATTCTCTGGCCAGTTGTTCACAATCGACCTTATATGGCCTCTGTCTGAGATAGAAATAAATAATCCTCTGAAAGAAAGAAACAAAAACCAAAGCAGAAACATTTTAGAGCTGGCAATTAGAAATTTCACCTTGTTTGGAAAAACTAAAGCATTTTCACTGACATTTATCACTCAAAAGGACAACTTCTAATGTACAAGTTCATTCACCTGCTTTGATACTCATGAAATAAGAGCATGGGAAACACTTTTCATGATGCTGCCTGGAATTTACACTACTACAGATACTCCCTTTCAGTGCTCCTCTAGCACAAAGCACCTTTGGCATTAGCCACGAGGGGATCTGGGTGTCCCTGTAAGGGTACAAGAAGGGAAGGTGATCCCAGGCCTGGTTTTACCTCAGTAAAATCCCCATTTGCTGTGTGACACAAGGCAGGGGTGGTACCAGGTAAGTTACCAACACCTGGATAGTGATGGTGCTAGGAAAGAAAGGGGCACACACCCCAAGGGTCTGTCCATGCTGCTGTTCCTTGTACAGACAGCTTCTAGAGAGGGACAGTTTTCAGGCTGGTCTGTGATATATGTGGCAGAGGAGAGGGAGGATGTGAGAACTAAGGGTACCTCCTTCACATCCCCTCCCCTGGGTCTGGAGCCAACCCCTGAGTTTCTCACTGTCTTTATCACAGCAGCTGCACCACGCAGCCAAGTCCTCCTGGCAGCAAAGGGTCGGACCTCCCAACACAAAGCACTGAGGCCCTCCAGAAACACACCTGGAATTGCAGTGAGACTATCATGGAAATGACCATGGTTAAAATCATAGAACCACAGAATGGTTTGGGTTGGAAGGGACCTTAAAGATCATGTAGTTCCAACCCCCTGCCATGAGCAGGGACATCCTCACTAGCCCAGGCTGCTCAAGGCTCTATCCAGTCTGGCCTGGAACACCTCCAGGGATGGGGCTTCCACCACCTCCCTGCTTAGTCTGAGCTTCCTCCAGCAAATCTGCTGCAGGGGTGTGTGCACACCCTTGTGTTCCTCCCTCTCTGCACAGGCTGTGTGCAGCTTAATACCCTGAGCAGAGGGTAACTGCGCTGCTTTCAACTTGGCACAGCTCTTGTACAGCTGAATACAGAAGAAACAAACCACTTCCAAACCTCAGGCAAGTATACAGATAAAATCAGAATAAAAGTAGCAGCAGTAAATATCTGCTCTTCTTACTTTGGTCTCCTGAAGATGTGTCCATACTGTGTGCAGGCAAGGCCTACTGTCGGCGTGTACACAATGGGCATTAACCGCTCGATATCATCCTGCAGCACCCTGTAGAACAACTTCTCATTCCTCTCCTGGA
Organism: Laterallus jamaicensis coturniculus; assembly: GCA_022605575.1. Lineage (NCBI taxonomy): Eukaryota > Metazoa > Chordata > Aves > Gruiformes > Rallidae > Laterallus > Laterallus jamaicensis. The sequence continues at coordinate 395,262 of JAKCOX010000186.1, forward strand.
TTCCCATTATGTAGATATACCTGAAACCAAGCAAAAAGAAATAAAAACACCACCTCCCCACACACTTGCTGTTTCACACTGATGCTTATTTAAAACAATGTGGAAGATGTCAAAGCAAAACAAGAAATGCGCTTCGAATCACTCCTTCATGGAATTCCTCCTTCCTCCTAAGCTGAGCCCTGAGCACCCAAAAAGAAGTTGGAAAAAGGGAGAGTAGCAGTAGCAAAAAGCTGAAATAAAACCACTGAACATGATGTAACGTGCATGCTGACAAGTTCATGCACAAACATCTGGTGTGATAAAAGATAACCCACAGATTTATTACAGGATGCAGCTGGGAGTCTCATTGTTGTTAAAAAAATAAAACAGTGAAAGAATTTCTTCATCCCAAAACAGTAAGGTCCTGACAACAATGAAGTCTTGCTAATCCTAACACTAGCACAGTTGTAAGCCACATAGAGCTCCTAACAAAAAAGTTAATTTTGAAGGACTTACCTGGGTATGAAAATTAAACCTGCATTTTTGAAAATTTACCCACCAATCTACTGTGAATCAACTCGTATTCAGTCTTGCTGACCCACAACACAAACGGTAGTCACAGAATCCCAGAGTGTCCTGAGCTGGAAGGGACCCATCAGAACCACTGAGTCCCACTCCTGGCTCCACACAGGCCCAGCCCAGTCAGCGCAGGGCACTGAGGGCATCGTCCAGACTCTTCTTGCCCTCAGCCCAGCTCGGGGCTGTGATCCCTTCCCTGGGGAGCCTGTGCCAGTGCCTGACCCCCCTCTCAGTACAGAACCTCTTCCTGACACCCAACCTAAACCTCCCCTAGTGCAGCTTCACACTGTTCCCTCAGGTTCTGTCCCTGGTCCCCAAAGAGAGGAGATTGGCATCTGCCCCTTTGTTACCCCTCATCAGGAAGCCACAGACCCCCATGAGGTCTCCCCTCAGCCTCCTCTTCTCCAGGCTGAACAACCCCAGGGTCTTCAGCCTCTCCTCATAAGCCTTCCCCTCCAGCCCCTTCCCCATCCTCGCTGCCACCTCTGGCCACTCTCCAAGGGTTTTGTGTCCCTCTTGTCCCATGGGACCCAAACCTGCCCCCAGGACTGGAGGTGAGGCCACCCCAGCACAGAGCAGAGCAGGACAAACCCCCTCCTGGCGTGGCCGTGCCGTGCTGGATGCCCCCAGGATGAGGTTGTCCCTCCTGGCTGTCTGGGCACACTGCTGGCTCAGGGATCGACCCAGACCCCCAAATCCCTCTCAGGACAGCTGGCCTCCAGCCTCTCACTCCCAGGCTCGGTGTGCAGGGTGCACAGCCAGAGTTGCCCCTTCCCAGAGGCAGAATGTGGCACCTGCCCTTGTTAAACACGCTGCTGGTGACTGCCCAGCTCACTCATCTGTCCAGGACTAAATGACTCATGTCAGGCTACAGCAACCAGGCACTCTGCCAGGAGAGATGACTTGTTTCAGATCAGCAAGTGACATGAATGAGGATTTAAGAGTCATCTTCCAGTTTTCATAAGAACAAAAGGGTTTTGATGTGGTCCAGTAAGCCTCAACCTATTCCAATGCTGTAAGTCTGTGCGTATATATGCAGATATACACAGACTTGAATGAAAATAGTAACAGGATGCTAAAAACATGACATTCTAAAAAACCCAAACAAAAACAAACCTTAGCTCAAAATCCCTTTTTTTTTCCCTCACTAAACCACTGGGTTAAACAAATAATTTAAAAAATCATATAAAACCCCTATGCATTATGAGACTCAAAATTCTAACCCTGTAATTCCTTTCTGCTGTGTATGATAAACACTGGTTTTCATACCTAATTATCAAGCCCTCATTTCACCTTCATTCTGACATATTTTTCTAGCACGTGGTACCAGCTCCCTTCGCCCCCACAACAGTTCTGTGCTCTAACAACCCACCACACAGACTTTACATGTTACCTGAACACCTATTACATATTACAGTGAGGTCTGCAGCTTCATCACAGGCTAATTTGTACACATTCTTTTTCATTAAGGAATATAAGAAGGAAAGCTCCCCAATCTCATCGAGCCACAAGGTGAACACACAACTGATGGAAGCAGTTTTCTGTGAAAATAACCTCTAACAACTGAAAAAACCCAGTGTGGGCACAGAAACCTGGCTTGGTTATCCCCATGCCAATGTTTCACCCCAGGTTCCATTGAACTGCATGACAAAACAGGGGCAAACGAGCACTTACTTCTCCAGGGGGTCAGTCATTTTTGCCAGGTTCTTATGGAAGCGTAAGGCTTGAATGTCTTGAGTTTCTATTTTAGGAGGCAGAAGGCCTTGCAACCCAAGCATCTGTCGCTCATGCAATGTGAAGGCCATACCCTGAAAGTGAGAGAGGTGAGAAATAATTAGCAGCTCTTCCTCAACGACTTCTATTTGTGTGTTTCAGACTATCTGCTGCGTCCCTTTCTCATGGCAGCTGCCAAAGCAGGCAGGGTTTGGATGTGTTTGCCTCTGCTGGGGTTCCCCCTGTGCTTTGTGGGTATATATCCCTCTTGATCACAGCTTTTCCACATCTCCTGAGTCCCCGTGCCCTTTGCCAGGTCTCATCTCCCCCTGTGAAACTGAAGAACAGTTAAAAGATCCTACTGCAGGCAGGCTAAGGCTGAGAAGTAAAATAACTGCTGCTTCTTGAATTGTTTCACAGGAAGGTGAGGCTGATCAGGAACACCAGTTCTGGTCCCCACAATCACAGACAGTAACATTTAACCCACACAGGTTTGTCTGAACCACTCTGATTGCTTTTTTTCTCTACACATTCTGGCAATTGAGCCAGGCCATGAAACTACTGAATTGCTTCAATTAGGGCACAATTCAACCCCAACCCTTCATTTTTTTACTTAGGGCTGTAACACATCTATTCATCTTCAATTGTAGTTGTCTACTACCAAACTGCTCAATTTGTGACTGACCCTCAGGGGTCGGTACTGGGACCAGTACTATTCAATATATTCATCATAGACCTGGATGAGGAACAGAGTGCACCAGAGGGCTGTGCTGCCATCCAGTGAGGTCTGCACAGGCTAGAAGGCTGGGCAGGGAGACGTTTAGTGAAACAGAACAAGGGCAAGTGTAGGGTCTGGCATCTGGAGAACACCACCACCAGGTACCAGTGTAGGTTGGGGATTGGCCTGCTGGAGAGCAGCATAGGGGAGAGGGACCTGGGGGTCCTGGGGGACAGCAGGATGCCCATGAGCATGTGTGCTCATGGCTAAGTAGGTCAATGGCATCCTGGAGTGTGTTAGAAGGGGGGTGGTTAGTAGGTCAAGAGAGGTCCTTCTCCCCCTCTGCTCTGCCCTGCTGAGGCCCCAACTGGAATATTGGGTCCAGTTCTGGGCACCTCAGTTCAAGAAGAACACAGAATTCCTTGGAAGAGCCCAGCACAGGGCCACCAAGGTGACGGAGGGAGTGGAACCGTTTTCTGATGAGGAGAGGCTGAGGGAGCTGGGCCTCTTTAGCCTGGAGGAGACTGAGGGGTGACCTCAGTAATGTTCACAAAGATATAAAGGGGTGAGAGTCAGGAGGGCAGAGCCAGGCTCTGCTAAGGGATGGCAGCGACAGGACAAGGGGCAGTGGGTGCAAGCAAGTGAATGTCAGGAGGAACCTTTTCCCTGTGAGGGTGGCAGAGCCCTGGGACAGGCTGCCCAGAGAGGCTGTGAAGTCTCCTTCCCTGGAGACATTCAAACCCACCTGGATGTGTTCCTGTGTGATTTAGTCTGGGTGATGGGACTAGATGATCTTTTAAAAGTCCCTTCCAACCCCTAACGTTCTGGGATTCTGTGTAACAAATTAAGCTTCATTAAACTGCAAAAATATCCCACCGTTTCAGTTCTTCTCTGTATCAAAGAGGATGAAGCATTCAATTTACTGCTGTGTAAATACTAATTTGAAATATTTAACTATAACATTCCATAAAACTAGCTTTCCACTTAGTACACCTAATAGCCTGGTGTGAGCCACCCATAGCAGAGGCATCTTCACGGGATGCTTAACTCCTAGAGTAACTTTGTAAGACGTTAACTGATCCGAGCCCGGATTTGCAGCCAGCCTGAGTCAAAGCACTGACCCTATTTCCGACAACTGACCCCACTCTAAGCTTGCCCCATCCAAAAGAGCAGCGATAAGCCTTCCTTCTTTCACTTAACCCAACTGGGTCAGTTCAGGGAGTGCTTAAACCAGACAGCAGGAGCTGAGAACCCAAGAAAAGCTTTGTTCTGCTAAAGAGAGTTGCAATGTTTTGAAAGGGATGGAAACAAGAAACATCAGTGGTGCTCACAAACAACACTACCTTTGTTTTTTTAATCTAGCTGCTTTAGTAAACAAGGGAGCTTTTTCTCAAATTCCACCCCCACCACTGGAAGCAGCTTCTGACTGCCAAGTTTAAGAAAAAGAAGTTTTTAAAAAGCTTTCTAAAGTTTGGTTTTATACCTTGTGGTTACATTCCAAATTCCTTCTGCAATCAGAAAAAGCACTATTTTCCCACTTCAGAATAAAAAAAGTAAATGAGGATGATGTATTTTCACATCTGTGTATGTTTGAATAGCCTTTCACAGGCATCTGTAGAAAGCATGCCCATTAACAAAAAAACTCTAGTTTAAAAGCTATACTTGGTGTAATTCAAATGGTTTATAACCAATATAACAACTCCTTAGGGAAAAGTATCATTAAAGTTATTAATAAATTGTATGTAATTTTTCTCATTGCTCATTTAATTCATGCTTAATATAATTTGACTACTCTGATTTAAGGAATCCACTTGCTGTTCCATACAAATTCTATCCCATGTCCTAATCTATAAAATATTTGAAGGGTTAAAAAGGAACCTACTCGAGGGGACACTGAGCACAATTTATGTCCCTTTTCTACTGTCTGCAAGGCACAGAATCACAGAACCACACGGTTGGAAATGCCCTTTAAGATCATCAAGTCCAACCATTCCTGTCCTGTGCTAAACCAGATCTCTGAGCACCTCATCTACCTGTCTGTTAAACACACCCAGGGGTGGGGACTCAGCCCCCTCCCTGACCCTGTTCCAGGCCCATCCCAGGCCTTGACCCTGCTCTAGGCCCGTTCCAGGCCCTGACCCTGCTCTAGGCCCGTTCCAGGCCCTGACCCTGTTTCAGGCCCCTGTTCCACATCCCCACAACTCTGCCAGGGAAGAACCTTTCCCTCCCATCTGAGCTGACCCTGCCCTGGCACAGCTTGAGCCCATTGCCCCTTGTCCCATCTCCTGTCCCCTGGCTGAAGAGACCATCGCCCACCTCTCTGCACCCTCCTGGCAGGGCAGGGGAGGTGGATGGGGAGAAGGTCTCCCCTCAGCCTCCTCCAGGCTGAACACCCCCAGCTCCCTCAGCTGCTCCTCAGAGGATTTGCCCTCCAGCCCCTTCCCCAGCCTGCTTGCCCTTCTCTGGACTCGCTCCAGGACCTCAATGTCCTTCTGATGGTGAGGGGCCCAGTCACTTACAAACCATTATTTTCCTTTCCCACTGTAACTGTTACTCTCAACCATACTTCTGGTGTTGTGCATAAATAAACTTCAGAGAGGACAGCTTATTCCTGAACTTTTTACCCTTGCTGCTGGGTCTGCTCCTGAGTTTAACACTCACTTTGGCCACATGGTATTTTTTTCTGAATACTCATTTGAAGAATCCAAAATTTCCACTGAGAACAGAAACAGCATGAAAGAAAAAAAAAAAACCCAACCAACAAATCCCAGGAGGAACACACTCTGAATAATCTTGTTCCCCACACACCCCCCCCCAACATTGCAAAGAATCTAGTTTCACTTCTCCATACTTCATAGGAAGCACTGAGCCATAACGCTGGGAATGTAAACACATCTTCTCAATTTGCATGGAAGCAAAGCATGCAGGAACACATCTCAGCTACTCCCCCCTTCCCTAACTGCCCCCTAAACTCGGTACCATCAGCAGTTTGTGCCTCTGGAGAACACCCTTTCCCCAACACAAGCTGTAGTCACGGAGCAAGAGAGCTCAGAGCCAAGTACAGCTGGCAAACTTTTGTAGTATTTTGACTGTTACTTCAAGCACTATGAACATAAAAATGCTGCCAAAAATTATTAAGAAAGGAAGAGGGGAGGGGAAAGCCTGCTTGTTTTGCAGAAGATACATAAACATGGGTCAGTAATGTCACTAATTGAACGTCAGAACCCCTTCAGTGGTACCACACTGGCTGTCCTGATGTTTTCCTCTTAACAAACTGGAAAGAATACTCACTAGCAAAGAATACGTCCTCCCCATCAGAAACTCTCAAGTCCCTGAAAAATGAAGCCTACCTAATTTCTAATTGCCACAATTAGAACAACACTAGGACATGGAGCTTCCTTCATTTCCCTGCACAGCAAAACCACTGATCTCAAACCACCCCACAGTCCTTAATGACATCAAGTGAGCCCTGAGGTCAGTAGGAAGCAGAACAGCTACCCGTCTTTATTCAGTTTATTCTCATTTCTTTCCCAGTCTATAGGCAACCTGGGTTTTTTTCCAGTGTATCTGGAGTTACAACAACATTAAACAGTGGAATTTAAGTGGTACTAAGTACTTCCAGTTCTTTATTTTTATGTGACAATTAGATCTTTAGACATTAAGAGACACTTACATTCATGCCCAAGCCTAACTCAGGAATCTGAATGCCATCTGCCTCCATACAGAAACTCAATCCTTGCTCCAAGAAGAACAAGTTTAGTCCAAAGAAGCCCTGTAAAAACCCCAGAGCCCTCCCAGCACTTCCTATATCCCCGTTCATCATCTCTGTCCACGACCCAATCACTGCCTCTCACTTTGCATTTGGGACTGGGGCTTGTTCCCCATGAAGCACAGAGATTTTCCTTCTACCAGCTCGACAGAGGCAGCAGTATTTTGGGGTTTTTTCCTCATGTTTCCCCTCATTTTTTAAACCCTGTTGGACAGAACCAGCGGTCAGGGGGCACTCAGCAATCTGCACTCTGGGACTGATGCCCTCACAGGTCCCAGCACCCAGGTAAGGGCCAAATTCCCTCTGGTTTCCACTGGGATTAAACACCTAAATGCTGTCAAGGTTTGGGATCAGGTTTTGGTTTCCTTTCACCCACAGTGCCAGGCGTCCTTCCTCTGAGTGCCACACACTGACTTTCACTTAAGATTATCTTCCTTAATCCTCTTTACAGCTCAGAAAAAAACAGGTGCCCTTTCTATGATGGCACAGGCAAAGCAGGAGAAAGGAGAAAGCCCAGCACACTTCAAAGGCCACAGATGAATTAATTAATACAGATTTATTGTAAACAAACCCAGCATCCTGCCGTGGGAAGAAAAAAAACCAAAAAGCCTAGTAAAATGAAGTGTTGACAGGTTTTTTTAGTTAAGACAAGCTCGTGCTGAATCACCTCGTACTGTGCTTTTAATCCACAAACTCTCTGGCACTGGGATACTGCTTTAGCCATAAGGACTGGGCTCTACTACACAAAGCCAGCTGTGCTATAAATAACCAGGGTGTAAGAACTCCTGTTGCATGCTCTGTGTGAAGGTGAAGAGGAGACCCAAGTGTTTTATAGCACTGCTGAGTGAGGAACAGCAAGAGGTTCCTAAGCAGAGGAGTGCTAGTGATAGTATGTAAATAGACAGACAGACAGACAGAAGGGGATGCTTTCACCCAACACCACAAATTCTCTCAGGAATTCTGAAAACCAGCATGGTTTCTAACCAATAACCCATTCAAATATAAAGATGTAAATGCAGAATATATCCAGACATGCCACTGTTTGGCAAATGAGTTAGCCTACATCAAGAAGATTTAATCAAATGGCTTCCATGTAACTTTTAATCATTGTTCCAACATATTCAGCAGTTTATTTCAGGCTTTGAAGTAGGAGCATAAACCCTTTTAAAATAAAGCAGAATTTACATGGGATTGTGGGCTGCTTCTCCCCCCTAACTCTGCTTCCTTCTCCCTAAATCACAAAGTTCACTGTTGCACAATGTCTCCACTGAGAATTAATAAAGTCCACTCATATGAACCAAAGGTGCTTTCACTATCTCAACCAAAGATTCAAAGTTTCTCTGTGTTTATGAGAATCATGTAGAACAGGGAAATCTCCTTTGACTTCTTTCCTCTGTATTTTAAACCCAGTTTCCTATCTTTATTCCTCCAGAGACAGCACAGTATATATACACACCGAAGGGTACAGCTGATAGAGTGCAGCAATCTGCTGAACTATGAAATGACCCAGACTCTCCCCAGGTTATTAAGCCTTTAAAAACCTTAGCCTCTCTGCCAGCAAAGATGTCACCAGATCCTGTACCGCCCCTGTATGTGTGGAACCAGATGCAAATCACCCTGGCTGCCCAACCAGCCGTACCTAACCCACAGCATTTACTAATGACGTGGCTACTCTGCACAAGCGTTGCCCTGCAGAAAAGAGGAAGAAGTCAGAAAGAGAAAGCTTTTACACACCACCAAGGTCATCCAGCCTCTCTAGGAGTTGTTTCCGAACACCAAGGGTTATGGTGTTGATCAGCCAGGGCTCCATCAGCAGAGGGGTGGCAGCAGGGACAGGGAGGGGATTGTCCCTCTCTGCTCTGCCCTCCTGAGGCCCCAGCTGGATCCTGTGGCCAGAGCTGGGGCCCCAATACAAGAAAGATGTGGGGCTGTTGGAGAGGGGTCAGAGGAGCCACAGAGATGCTCAGAGGGCTGGAGCAGCTCCCCTGTGAAGAGAGGCTGAGGGAGCTGGGCTGGTTCAGCCTGGAGAAGAGAAGGCTGTAGGGGGACCTCATTGCAGCCTGCCAGTCCCTGAAGGGAGCAGAGAACCAGGAGGGGAATCAGCTTGTTCAAAGGGCAGAGACTGGCAGGACAAGGGGGATGGAGTGAAGCTGAAGAAGTGAAGGATTAGAGGAGATCTAAGGGGCAAGTTCTTTCCAGAGAGAGTGGTGAGGGGCTGGAACAGGCTGCCCAGAGAGGGGGTGGGTGCCCCATCCCTGGAGGTGTTCAAGGCCAGGTTGTCTGGGTCCCTGGGCAACCTTGTGTAGCTCCAGGCCTGAGGTTGGTGTCCCTGCCTGTGGCAGGGTGTTGGAGCTCTGTGATCCTTGGGGTCCCTTCCAACCCAGACCAGTCTGTGACTCAGTGATTCTGTCATTCTATGGTAAAGCTGTATGTCACAAGTAATGAGCACGATGAACGAAATGGTTCATGAACACCACACAGATTCAATGAGCATCTCAGAGACATTTCATTAACATGTTTTTTCTAACTTAAAAGATGCCAATACTTTTGTTCTCCTTTAATAGCATTAATCCTACCATCAAAATAAATTTTAAAAAAGGGGCAAAAATTAAACCAAGACCATTTCCTTCCTTCCTTCCTCCACCTACTGTGCCAGCAGCTTATAAGTCCCAAGCAAAGAGCTGATCTAAGTTAAACAAGGCACAATACTACCCACCTCCTTTGGCACTTGCAGCATTTTCTCAGACAGACAATAAAAACTGGTTACAGATTGAACACTTCCATCTTTCCACATTTAAATCCCTCTAAAAGCATGCAAGATCTCAAGGAAGCTGATAAAAGCCACAGAAGCTCAGCCATACAACCTCCACCCAACAATCCCTCCCCACCTCTCCAAACCAGCTGGGCTGCACACAGAACCTTTGGTGGGATTTTTGGGCTGGACGTGTGTCTGTGTGCAAGGGAACTGGGTGGTTTCTTAACAGCTTCCCACTTGTGGGATGTTTTCTGTAACTCATAGAAGCCGTTGGGAGCACTGCAAGCACTGCAATTACTGTTTGTAGAGCACCCTCACATCCTGTTTATCCTGGTTTCCCCAGGAAGGCAGAAGGGCACTGAGTATTCTACACCCTGGCTGCTCAACCCAACTGACACAGTCTAAAAAAAAAACCAACCCCATTAAAACAGAACAAATCAAATGTGTCGAAACCCAGCATGGTGAGAAAAGGGCAGGGGAAGGGGAAAGAGAGCATCAGGTTTTAGATCTTAAGGCTTGTATGATCTTTCCTCACATTCTCTTGTCCTGTCTTACCTTGTCCAACTAGCTTTAACTTTGGGCTGGGTTTTGTTGGTTTGCTTTTTATTCTGAACTGGAAACACACTGTTGGGGGTATTTGCCATAAGTCAGTGAGGTCAGGTAGACCTTTGTGAGGAAACTGCATCTTTAAACAAAGGCAATTTATCAGAGTTTCTGGAAGTATTTGCAAGGCACAGATGAAAATTAACTAGACTGAAAAAAACCAGGGAATGAATACAGATGAGGCTGTGAGTAATAATCTAGCTAAGTATGAGATTCAGGAAGATGGCAGCCCATGTGGAAGCTGCCATGAAGCAGCTCCTCAGGAATGGGCCTGGGATTAAACTGCCAGCTGTGACACTGTCAGAGAATTCTCTTTTAAAACATGTGATGTATTGCCAGGCACGTGCACACAGGCATGTGTGTGTCTAATGCAATGTCCTGAAGGTCCCTGCTGAAGCAAAGAATGGAGAGGACATGTCAAGTATGGGAAAATGGGTGTTAAGCAGTGAAATAACCAGCCTGAGGAACACAGTAACAGAAAAGGAGGTAATGGAATCAATTGTGCAAAACGCAGTCATGCATTTAGAGAGTAACTTGAAGAATGACGCCACAAGGTAGAAAAATCACCAGCTAAAATACAAGAAGTGTCCAGTGCTGGGCTCCCTGGGATCAAACAGTCAGGGATCTCCTGGAGAGAGTCCAGAGGAGGCTGAGGAGATGATGAAAGCCCTGGAGCATCTCCCCTGTGAGGAAAGGCTGAGTCAGCTGGGGCTGTTCAGCCTGGAGAAAAGAAGCCTGAGAGGGGATCTGATCAATGGTTATCAATAGCTGAAGGGTGGGACACAGAAGGACATGGCCAACATCTTCACAGTGTCTGTGAGGACAAGACAAGGGGTGATGGCCTCAAGTTGGAGCACAGGAAGTTCCACACCAATCTGGGGAAGAACTTCTTCCCAGTGAGGGAGCCCTGGGACAGGCTGCCCAGGGGGGTGTGGAGTCTCCTTCTCTGGAGAGATTCCAGCCCCACCTGGACACCGACCTGTGTGCCCTGTCCTAGGGACCCTGCTTTGGCAGGGGGTTAGATCTGATGAGCTCTGGAGGTCCCTTCCAACCCCTACGGCTCTGTGATTCTATTCAGAGTCACAACTCTGCTGCAAGCACACTGAAAGCAAGTGTACAAATAACACATGTAAAGACACATCAATATCTAAATACATACTGATGGCACTCTACATGAACAACACCCAGGTAAGGGATTCAGGAATCATCAGTTCTGTGCTGGAAGAAGGAATCCTACCCCCCGAATGAGAATCCTGGAATTACCAGTACAGAACAAATGAGATTGTCTTGAGAGCACTCTAAGCACCCCAGACAAGCCTAAAACTGCTGCCTTGGCACAGCAGGGAGCTCCAGCAGAATAAAAGGTCCTGAAGCCAATTAACTGTAACCTGAATCCCTGTGGCAGAGCAGGAATCAAACATCATGGAAGATCCTGAGCACACAGAGATGCCAGCAATGGAGTGTGCTGCGATTGTCTGGCTGCCACAGCAAGGGCATTACTGATATAGCTCCTGACCTTTCCTGAGCTGCCCTGACAAAAAAAAAACCCACAACCCTCTTGAAAACTGGTCTTGAAACAGAAAAACCTAAAGCAGTTGATGTAGGTGTACTACATACCTGCCAAAGACAGGTGAGGATGGGAAGGAAAAGAGGAAAAAGAACTACAAATGTTAAGGAAAAAGCCTCACTCCAATGACAAAGAACAGCAGCAGATTAATCTGCACAAGGGGAAGGGGCTGTTCTGTGTTACTGATCTTGCCATCTCACAGCTCTCAAGTTATTTTAGGGCCCAGGCAAGTTAGAGGAGGCCAAACTTTCTGTAGGCTTGACAGGGAGTGTAAAAACTGAACACAGGCATAAACACCAGCCATAAGCAATGATCTCAAGCTGCCAGCAAGAGATAAAGCCCTTTATCTCTGCCTGTATGCATATGATATATATCTGTATCTATATGTATGAGGCACTGTGGGCCAGAGAAGCACAAAGGGTAAAGTACTGCTCATATTTAGTCAATCATTTATTTCTCTGCTGAATTTCCAAGATTCCTATAGAGATAACTACACCCACTATCAAGCAGTATCACTTAATTACCTCCCAGAACCCTTCAAACAGGTGTCAGCCTTAACAGACTGATACAACAGAGCCAAACAAATTGGAAAGGGTTTTTCCACACCCCACCCCCCCCAACAAGCATCACTTCTTGATGGTGTTCAAAAATAATTAAAAAAAAAAAGTCAACTGCTATTAATAAGCAGAGCTCTGTTCCTCCATCCTCCTCCTCCTCCAAAAAAGAAATCCATTAAAAAAAGCACATTGTGCTCAGCTCACCAGAGAATTGCAGGCTTAAAAAAATTTAAAAAGATATTACCACTGGAAAAGCAGTAAGAAATGACCTATTGTCCTTGTTTCTGAACACTGTTGCATAATTAGCACTTGGAAAAGCTTACTGGGCCTGAAAGCACTTCTACTGGCACATCAAAGTGTTTAGAGCCTAGAAAAGTCTCAAGATAATCTGATCTTGACAAATCACATCAATCTATTTCTTTTCTCCTTCCCCAACACAGCAATGCCAGTTTTATATTTGTCTCTAACATCCACAGTTCTCTTTATGAACACAGTATCAAGGCATCTCACACAGCACTGTACAAGACACAGAAAGAAACAGATCTATAGGTCTGCATTCTGTCTTTTTCCTTCCTTTTCAAGATGTTCAGGAATCACTTTTGCCAAGAGAAATGAGCAACTCTCCCTGTAGCTCCCATCAAGACCCAAGGAAATGCAGCCTGCAGTTCCTAGCTTGGTATCCTCCCCAGATATTCTGAGCCCACTGGGCAGCTCCTAATTCTGACTGGAAGAAGGGGAGAAAGGAGGGGGGGGAGGGGGGAAGGGAAAAAGGGGCGGGGGGAAAAGAGGAAAAAGGAGGAAAGGTGTAGAGGAAAGAGCCAGCCTGGCCCTTCTGCTGAGAGAAAGGTTTGGGGTTACATGTCTGGCTTGCCAGGTGGCCAATTTATAGCAGCGTGTGCTTTTCATCTAGGAAGTGGCAAGGGACAAGGGAAGGAGGTAAGAACACAAGAGGGGCAGGAGGAGTCCCAGGGCCATGGGCAGGGAAGGAAACATACAGTGGAGAGAAAAGGCATTACAGGAGCAGGGGAAAAAAAGTAAAATCAAGAGAATGGGGAAGAGGAGAAAAGCCAGACACCAAAATGTATGGAAATCCTTGGGCTTCCATGGGCTGACTGCTCAGGACATACACACCCTGTCAGAGGTGGCCAGATTCATCAGCTCTCTTAGCCACCAGACATCTTGGAGCAGCTGCCATGAGCCCTCATCTCATTTCTTACTAGTTTTAGTTTACACACTCTTTCAATTCCTGAAGGTGACTTACTATGGGGAGGGGGGGTGGGGGGAAGAGGCTCAGGATGGGCCTGTGGAAACAGGAAAACTTCTGTGAAGGTAAAAAACCCAACACTTTTTTTAGGAGAAGCTCCTCCAGATGCATGAAACTAATATCATGTCTCTACCTCCCAGCTAGCTGCATTCAAGGCTTATTTTTAGATGCTCTCTGCCTGACTCTCTGCAAAGGGGTGTTTCTTACTGATGCAGCCTGGTCCCAATTCAGAGTCTCGCAGGAAAAAGCCAGGACACAGAAGCCAACACTTCCTATCACTAGGAAGATCCAACTCAGAAATAACTTTAGCAAATTATGAAATAAGCCTCTGTCTGCTAAAGCTTTGCTTCAGCCAGTTCAAAAACTGCATCAGTGAACAGCACGAATCAGCAATTCTGCACTGTGGGAAGCAGATCAAGGGAGGGGATTCTGCCCCTCTGCTCTGCTCTGGGGAGACCCCCCTGCAGTGCTGTGTCCAGCTCTGGAGCCCTCAGCACAAGGAGGACATGGAGCTCTTGGAGTGGGTCCAGAGGAGGCCATGAGGATGATCTGGACACCTACAAAGACAGGCTATGAGAGTTGGGCTTGTTCAGCCTGGAGAAGAGAAGGCTCCAAGAAGACCTCAGAGCCCCTTCCAGTCCCTGAAGGACCTACAGGAAAGCTGGGAAGGGCTGTTCGTAAGGGCATCGAGTGGTAGGATGAGGGGTGATGGTGTTAAACTAGAGCAGGACAGGTTTAGATGGGACTTGACGAAGAAGTTCTTCACTCTGAGGGTGGTGAGACACTGGCACAGGCTGCCCAGAGAGTTGGTGGAGGCCCCATCCCTGGAGACATTCAAGGTCAGGCTTGATGGGGCTCTGAGCAACCTGCTCTAGTGAAGGTGTCCCTGCTCACTGCAGGGGGTGGGACTGGATGGGCTTTACAGGTCCCTTCCCACCTAATGCAGTCTGTAGGTCTGTGGTTTGGCATAAAGGAACAACATTATTAATTGTACAAAACCCATCAAACCAGGAGAAAGGCAAGCTGACAGAAGCAAAGCTGTTATCAGAAGTCCTTGTACTGCAGGTGTCCATGTAGTAAACTCGAAATGATCACCGACTCCTCCATCTTCTGCACCCTTCTTTGGCTGTGTCCCAGTGCACCTCCTGGAGATGGTTTAACCCCAGAACAAGGTCCACTGGATGATTACCGGATGAAGATAAGATACTTGATAACCACACACCACCAACCTTGTTTGTCCGAGGGTTCAACATCAGTGGCTTGCCTTTCTCCTTGGTGTGTGCGCTGCGACATGCCACGGCACAGGGGGTGGCAGCCACCCGTAGCCTGGAGAGCATGTTTCCACTCAGTTACACTGCACCTGGGGAAAGGAAAACAAGGCATAATTCAGAGACAGGGGCAGGGGAACTGATGTCCCTATTTGTAGGCCACCTGTGGTAGAAGAAATAGGTACATGTTCTATAAGGCTCCTTGCTCAAACACCGTGATAATAACCCAAAATTGCCCTGTGGCAGCCAGGAGGAAGGAAAAGGCATCAGGATGAAGAGTTTATAGATCTCAGTAAATTAAATATGCTTCTACTGTGAGAATCATGTGTTGGCCCCTGCAACAAGTTATCTGCTTTCTATCTTTCAAAATACAGCATTTGAATAAGCATCATCTAAAGAAATTCTTGGTTATCAAAGCAGGATGGTGCTTCTGCCTATCCCCAAGCTTCAATTCTTTCAAGAAAGAGTCAGTTTAATACTTGGTAAATTTAAGGTAAAATATTATGCAACACTGAGTACAAAACAGGTCAAAGCAGAAGATAATTTCTTTTATAACTGCTTAGAAAGGGTGCTGTGATTATTTCTTCTACATAAAGAATCGGGTCCCTATCACAGAATCATAGAATCACAGAGTGATCTGGGTTGGAAGGGACCCCAAGGATCACAGAGCTCCAACCCCCCTGCCACAGGCAGGGACACCAACCTCAGGCCTGGAGCTACACAAGGTTGCCCAAGGACCCAGACAACCTGGCCTTGAACACCCCCAGGGATGGGGCACCCACCCCCTTTCTGGGCAGCCTGTTCCAGCCCCTCACCACTCTCTTTGCAAAGAACTTCCCCCTAAGATCTCATCTAACCCTTCCCTCCTTCAGCTTCACTCCATCCCCCTTGTCCTGCCAGTCTCTGCCCTTGAACAAGCTGATTCCCCTCCTGGATCTCTGCTCCTTTCAGGGACTGGCAGGCTGCAATGAGGTCCCCCACAGCCCATTAATTTCTGGGGAAGCAGTTTAGCATTTACTTACACGTGACTCAATAAAAATCCCAGAACCACAAGGTTGGAAAAGCCCTTTAAGATCATCAAGTCCAACCATTCCTGTCCTGTGCTGAACCAGATCCCTGAGCACCTCATCTCCCCATCTGTTAAACACACCCAGGGGTGGGGACTCAGCCCCCTCCCTGGGCAGCCTGTGCCAGGCCCTGGCAGCTCCTCCAGGGAAGAACTTTTCCCTCCCATCTGAGCTGACCCTGCCCTGGGGCAGCTTGAGCCCATTGCCCCTTGTCCCATCTCCTGTCCCCTGGCTGAAGAGACCATCGCCCACCTCTCTGCACCCTCCTGGCAGGGCAGGGGAGGTGGGGAGGTCTCCCCTCATCTTTAAAACAATGAGAGTGAATGAGTGGGGAGAACACCACAGGGATATTAATGTGAGCTGGCTCTGTGCTGCAGGCTGCCAGCATTCACTGGGCATTGTCTCACAGCTGTACCAAACACCCAGCACAGAACTGCCATGAGCAAACATTAACCTTCTGTGGTGACCCATGCAACTGGCACCAGGGCAAATACCAGGGAGGACAGAACAGCTCGGGCTGGCACAGCAGGAAAATCTAAGCTGCTTTTCCAACAGCTTTCTGGCAAAGAAGTCTTGTGGCCTGGACAACAGAGAGGAAAGGGACTGTGTCTACTGGCATACTAAAACTAGATTAGAACAAAACGTAGAATTAAAATGGTCAGAAATTCATCGAACTCCAGGTTCCATGATAAATTTTTGTTTTAAGTCCCAAACAAAAAGGTTATTTTCAGAGAGAATATATCCTTATCAACAAAGGATATCTTTTCCTAAGGAAATAAAAGAATTGTTAACACCACGCAAAAGCTCAGTTCTCCATCTCACCAGGTGGTAACAACTCTCAAACCCGTTTTTGAGGGGCTAAACCACGACACCATTTTCTTCAACTATTAATTACAAGCTCCTAGGAGCAGAAACTGTAACTCCTTAGAATGATAGAATGGCATGGGTTGGAAGGGACCCCAAGGATCACAGAGCTCCAACACCCTGCCACAGGCAGGGACACCAATCTCCAGGCCTGGAGCTACACAAGGTTGCCCAGGGACCCAGACAGCCTGTCCTTGAACACCTCCAGGGATGGGGCACCCACCCCCTCTCTGGACAGCCCCTTCCAGCCCCTCACCACTCTCTCTGCAAAGAACTTCCCCGCAATCTCTCCTCTAACCCTTCCCTCCTTCAGCTTCACTCCAGCCCCCTTGTCCTGCCAGTCTCTGCCCTTTGAACAAGCTGATTCCCCTCCTGGTTCTCTGCTCCCTTCAGGGACTGGCAGGCTGCAATGAGGTCCCCCTACAGCCTTCTCTTCTCCAGGCTGAACCAGCCCAGCTCCCTCAGCCTCTCTTCACAGGGGAGTTGCTCCAGACCTCTGAGCATCTCTGTGGCTCCTCTGACCCCTCTCCAACAGTCCCACATCTTTCTTGTATTGGGGCCCCAGCTCTGGACACAGGACTCCAGCTGGGGCCTCAGGAGGGCAGAGCAGAGAGGGACAATCCCCTCCCTGTCCCTGCTGCCACCCCTCTGCTGATGGAGCCCAGGATCCCATCACCCTTCCCAGCTGCCAGACCCACTGCTGGCTCATGGGAAGTTCCTCATCCCCCATGACCCCCAGGTCCTTCTCACAGGCTGCTCTCCAGCAGCTCTTCTCCCAGTCTGTATCTGTGTCTGGGATTCCTCCAGCCCAAGTGCAACACCTGACACTTGGCAGTGTTGAACCTCATTAGGTTCACACAGGCCCAGCTTTCCAGACTGTCAGGATGCCTCCGGATGGCACACTGTATAACACAGCAACACCAGGGAATGTGTACCGGACTCATCCCTAAAAAATTTATTTCACCAACAGAGAGAGACAACAGCAACCACAGCCAGCCCAGACGCAGGCCCACAGCCCCCTCAGTCTTCTTTTCTCCAGGCTGAACAGCTTCCTCCAGCTCTCCCAGCCTTTCCTCATAGGATAGATGTTCCAGGCCCTTCATCATCTTCGTAGCCCTTCTCTCCAGGAGATCCCTGTCCTTTTTATCCCAGCGAGCCCAGCACTGGACACAACACTCCAGGTGGGGCCTGACCAGGGCAGAGTAGACGGGGAGGATCACCTCCTGTGACCTGCTGGCCACACTCTTCCTGATGCCCCCCAGGATCCCATCAGCTCTCTCAGCCCCCAGGGCACACTGCTGGCTCATGGCCCCCCTATCACCCACCAGGAGCCCCAGGTACTTCTCCCCAGAGCTCTTCTTCAGCAGGTCACCCCCAGCCTGTACCGATACATGGGTTGTTGCTCCCCAGGGGCCAGACTCTCCTCTTGCTTTTGTTGAATTTCATCTGGTTTCTCCCTGCCCAGCTCTCCAGCCTGGCCAGGTTATCCTAAGTATGGGGTGCAGGGGGAATTGGCCAGCCCCTTTTCTGTGGTCTGTGGGGACAGGACAAGGGGCAATGGCTGCAAGTTGGAGCACAGGAAGTTCCACACCAACATGGGGAGGAACTTTTTCCCGGTGAGGGAGCCCTGGGACAGGCTGCCCAGGGAGGTAGTGGAGTCTCCTTCCCTGGAGATATTCCAGCCCCATCTGGACGCCTATCTGTGCAGTATGAGCTGGGGAGCTGCTTTGGCAGGGGGGTTGGACCCGATGAGCTCTCGAGGTCCCTTCCAACCCCTACAGTTCTGTGTTTCTGTATGAAGACACATGCTGACAGCAGGCCAGAAAGGAGATGGATGCTGTATCACACAGTGTCCTGGCATGGGAAGGAAGGCAGAGACCTGGGATCAGCGTGGGCGGAACCCCTCTCCAGTGCTCCATCATCCCCTGGCCCAGCTCTGTGCTCACATCCAAGGCACACGCAAGGAGAGTCAAGCAGGTACAAGGCAATTTTAAGGAACGAAATGAACATGGTTTGGATTTTTAATGTCTTCCAGATGGAAGCCCAAATTAGGTTAAGGAGCAAACCTTCATTATCTTAAATACAGCCTGAATACTTTAGAAGACCTTTCTATAATGACATTTACACATAATCAACTTTTAATATGGTAGACTGGAACTTCTAAGATCAATCTGAGGATTTTCTTCAAGATCTTTCCAAGCATTTAAAAGGGCAGAGACTGGCAGGACAAGGGGGATGGAGTGAAGCTGAAGGAGGGAAGGGTTAGATGAGATCTTAGGGGGAAGTTCTTTCCAGAGACAGTAGTGAGGGGCTGGAACAGGCTGCCCAGAGAGGGGGTGGGTGCCCCATCCCTGGGGGCATTGAAGGCCAGGATGGATGGGTCCCTGGGCAACCTTGTGTAGCTCCAGGCCTGGAGGTTGGTGTCCCTGCCTGTGGCAGGGGGTTGGAACTGTATGATCCTTGGGTTTCCACCCAACCCAGATCAATCTATGATTCTGTGATTAAAAGAACAAGCAAACATTTAATTCATCAGTTATAACCAAGCTTCTCTTCCACCCATTATAGAGCGCAGAGGAAAGCAGCCCTGACATGCAGCAGGATCCCCTTCCCTCATCCTTTGTTTGTTTAGACTTTGCAACTGGAAAAAGTTCCACTCAAAACCCATGTGTTTAGCTGTTTCGTGGTAAAGAGCATAAATTTACTGTGAGGAGACAGGGTGAATGGAAGCCTTGCCAGCACTACAAGCAAACGTTGCTTTTAACATGATAATTCCTCCCCAAACCAGCTAGCAGTGGACTAAACACAGCTGGTCGGCCAGAACTCAGGGCAGCTGAAAAAAAATCAGGATCAGATAAGCAAAATTAAATTTGTGCTGCGTAACAGCCAGCCTTTAGGAATGGGAAATTCAGTCTTAAATGGTTTTAACTCTGACTGATCATCCTCCCATCGCTGCACAACTGCAAGTCCACCTCCTCGTGCCCGTGAGGCCAAGGCTGGTCTGCGAATACAGGGGTGCAGGGAACCTCAGCTGGCATCCCATCGGTCTGGTGCTGGGGTGGCTTCCATCTGACATGTGCAAAAAGCCTAAAACAAGGAAATTAAAAGTAGGCCAAACACCAGGCCTCCTTATTCCGATAAATTGTAAATTACTTCATTGCAATTAATCGACATTTAAGAACCAAACAAGATTGTGGCACAGATTTCCCCTCACTTTACTAATTAGTGAGAGAAAGAAAAGAAGAGTTTTCAGGGGTGTGTGGTTCAAATCTTACTTTCTTTTCTCCTCTGTGAGATAGGAGAGACTTGCTCCCCTCCTCTGAGGTGCTCCTCAGGGGCCTAAACGATTCTCTTGGTGGAGGCATCCCAGATGCATAGAGCCAGTGGGAGGAACTTTTCCACTCAGTCCCTCTGTTTAGATCCCAGAGATACCATCCCAGTTAATTTACAGCCAGCATAAAACCTGACTGGCTACTTAGAGCCGAGCTCTCCTTCCCCTGCTCTTCTAATTGCTTCCTATTGCTGTTTCACCTCCCAGCTTGCACATCTCTAACTCCTTCCACCAGACTTGTAAACCCTTTTCAGCATCTCCCTCCAGAACTCAGCATGACTTACCCCCAGACCACAAAGCAAGCAGCCTTCCCCATGCCCTGTCCTCACTATCAGGGAGAAGTGCCAAGAGCTCTGTGCTTTGGCCATGTCCCTCCCAGCTCAAACAAGCCCACCTGCCTAGGTCCTTCTGCTTTAGAAGTCCCAATTCCTCCTCCAGAATACATGAGCAGGAAAATCCAGTAGCCCTCACTGTTAAAAACCAAGGTGACATCTATGCCTGCCACCAGTAGCCTGATGCTGTTTAAAACAGAGCCCACAGGCTGACATCCCCCACCCCCATCAAGGCTCACGGGATGGGGCAGCCATGAAACCTGCTCACAGCAGGAGGATGGGGTCACAGGTAGCAGCATTTTGGATGAAACACACCAGCAGACAATAAAAATACACCCAACAAGGGCTGACTGATGGCAAATAAGCAGCCCAGGGTGGCTCTGCTTCTCTTCTGGCCTCCTGGGAAAGGAAGAAGGCCAGCTCTGGTTCTGGAAAGCACTTGGGACAAGTGGCAAGGTCTGCAAGGAAGGTTCCCAAATTGATACCTGGTTTCCAGGGGATGAAAAGGTCACACTCCTCAGTGGGAAGGTTTTTAAATGGTTTATGATGTGTTCTGTAGGAGAGAGGTGGCAGTACTTTGACCACAGGAACAAGGAGAGAGGATGCTGACAGCAAAAGCTGGTAGAGAAAGGGGGAAGGATGTCAGCTGAGGGGCAGGCAGGGTGTTGCAAACAGCCACTGAGCACCCAAGTTGTGCAAGGTCGTGTGAGGAGGAATTGGGAAGAAAGCAGAGGAATTGAAAGAGGAATAAAAATTCCTGCTGAAACCAGCATCAGCACAGCCAGAACAAGGGATTTCTTTTCTCCTGTTAGCACTCTGGTAAGGACTGAACAAGACCACAGCACAGCACTGGGCTGGACCCAGTGGGACTGGTGATTTCTGACTCCTCATTACATAGGTGCTGTGCCACAATTTAGGGGAATTGAATTCTTTAGCATTCCAGATGACAGCTCTGTGCTGAGCCTTATCAGGAGGCATCTGGCCAGGTCAAACCAATTACCCTTATCTAGGAGCAAATGTTTTGCTGCTGCAATTATGGACTTGTTAAAATTGCAAAAGCTACTTGGAAGGGAAAGGTTCATTGTACTTTCACAAGGTACAGTGACACTGCTCAGAGAGCCAGGAAGCCCTGTGTCAGTCAATTAAAGCAAGGTCTGCTTCAAGGGCTGGCTGACTTGGACCTCAATGCTAAGGACTATCTCTCAGTGACCAGCAACTTACTCTCAGTGACTCTGCAGCCTTCCTTCAGTTGGAAGGATGACTGAAACATGGATCTATTTCAAGCACTTCTGAAATACTGTGTAAATGAACAGTTCCATTCCTTCACCTGCAGAAATAACCAAGACCTGTGTGCTACCAGAAACTTGATTCTGATAACACAAGCTGGAATTATTAATCCTAGACCACAGAAGCCCCACAGAGTTTCCAATCTCCCCATCCCTGACTGGATTTGGTTTAAGCATCACTGCTCCAGGGCCAACAAGTATTTTCTCTTATATACTCACAGCAAGCTGCCCCTTGAGTCTGAGCTGTCCCCAGTCTGGTGTAGATGCACCACTGCACTCTATTGTTATTATTTTTTTTTAACTAAGCAGACAAGCCTTGTCTGCCCAAGCATGACACAAACCAGGCATGCACTAGCTGGCTTCATCACTTCAGTAATGATAAAGCAGTCTAAAATTATTACATTAGGGCAAGCAAGCAACTATAAATATGTCTCCCAGTGAGACTTTTAGTGAAAGAAATCGGGCTTTCCCTGCACCTGCCACCCTGCAGTGGGTGCTTTGAGGATCAAGGTGTGTGGGGGGAGCAATTCCCATTTCACATGAGGGGAGCATCCCAGAGGGTACACGTGCAGAGGAAGGAGCAGAGAGGCAAGGCTGGGAGGTGCAGCTCTGCACAGCAACCCAGCCCCTCTGACTCCCAGAACTGACCTGGGTGATGCTGGGGGAAGTTAGCAGAAAATGGTGCTAATGGTGCTTCAGGTTTCTCCCAGCCAAGCACAGAACCATCATTTTAAAGGGCGTTTCTAAGGTACCTTGTGATCTGCAGATTAAAAGAAACAATAATATGGGGAGGTGTCACTAATACAGCATTTGGCAGCGGCCAGCAGGTCATTTTGGAAGCCTACCAAAACGACTTTGCTTCCCTCTTACTCTGAGGCAGCCGATTCAACAAGGGGAAAACTGAGACATGAAGTAGTTAAGCAGAGTAAGTAAGCTCACACCTTGAGGCTTGAAGCCTTTCAGCATGCTTAGGTGAGTTCAAAGGAGAACAACTACAGAACGCCTTTGTAAAAACAGCATTATGTTCTCTGAATTACTTGCAACGTTAGCAAACACCCAGCAGCACAACTAGACAGCAGGACTAAATTGTTTGCTACTGAATTGTAGGTTCATAAATGCTCCTACTACACAACATCAGAGAGCTATTTTCTTATTCCTTACTGTCTCTGATTGAAATATTCTTCCTAAGCATCATCAGGTCCAGTATCTTGCGCTGTGGAAGCTGCAGCAGCAGTATTTTTGGCCTATTCTGAGAAGTATTCATGTTCTTGATTTTATTCCACTTTTCTTACTGGGAGGGCTCCTGGCAGTCAAGGTAAGTGCTTTAAGTAAAGGTAAGTGCAGTAAAGGTTGAGTACACAGAGTCCCTCAGAAAGACTGCAGAAGTAAAACACAAAGCCACTGCTGCTTTATGGAGAACTGTATTAGAACTGTTTTAGAACTGTTTTCTTCAGCTCAGAAATACAAACTGAGAAGCGAGGATGTTCTCAACAGCTGCTGCACACTTACAAGAGGGGATTAATTACTCCTGGGAGAGTCATTCAGCAGTAAGCAGGGAGAAAATGAGCTGTTTGCTAACTCAGTGCCGACCAGGTGAAGCCTGAGCCTGCCAACCACCTACAAACCTTGGTGCACACTACGGTTAGGACCCTGAACAAAAGAAATTCCTGCTTACCTTACAGAAGAACCTGGAAAAAAACTCAACCAAAACCCCTATCTGTACACAACAAGCCACCGGCTCAAGCAGC
The DNA here is from genome assembly GCA_022605575.1 of Laterallus jamaicensis coturniculus. Classification (NCBI taxonomy): domain Eukaryota; kingdom Metazoa; phylum Chordata; class Aves; order Gruiformes; family Rallidae; genus Laterallus; species Laterallus jamaicensis. The sequence goes on from JAKCOX010000186.1 coordinate 418,659, forward strand.
AGCTAAGCACTCCTGCTGCAACAAAGGTGCTGCCAGCATTAGTAACGATGAGCATGCAATTACTACTTGCTCCAAGAAGTCACACTACCACACGCCCTGACAGCTTCTCCCTTCGGTCTGCAGAAGACGACAGGCTTCAGATCGCCTCTGCTGACTCATAACACTACCACACAGGACAGCAGCAAGTTTCGTGACTACTGTGATGCTTTCTCTTAAAAAAAGAAGACTCCCATGCTCCATGTCTATAGATGTGCCCATGTCAGAGCCAGCACAGGGTGGGATGCTGCTGGCTGCGCCGACGCGTGAAGCACCTGCACCTAATCAATGTTTATCAATATCTTAAGTATGGGGTGCAGGGGGAATTGGCCAGCCCCTTTTCAGTGGTCTGTGGGGACAGGACAAGGGGCAATGGCTGCAAGTTGGAGCACAGGAAGTTCCGCACCAACATGGGGAGGAACTTTTCCCAGTGAGGGTGAGGGAGCCCTGGGACAGGCTGCCCAGGGGGGTGGTGGAGTCTCCTTCCCTGGAGATATTCCAGCCCCATCTGGACGCCTGTCTGTGCAGTATGAGCTGGGGAGCTGCTTTGGCAGGGGGGTTGGACCCGATGAGCTCTCGAGGTCCCTTCCAACCCCTACAGCTCTGTGAGTCTGTGAAGTTCTGTGCCCTGTACAAGTTCTCTCCTCCCCACGTGTATATACACACACACACAGAGGGAAGAATCCCCCCTGCTGAGCACACTACTAACTTTCTGGAACCAACACAAGGACAGTGAGTAACTACGAGCTTTTTCCTTCGTTTCAATGAGCTTCTTATCAACAGCGCGGCGTGTTTCCAGGTTTCCCTGAGCAGCTGAGAGACCTGGGCTGCCTGTCTGTCACACACCCCAGGGCTCCAGCACAGGTTTAACACCCGGGTGCAGCTGAGGCCAAGGGGCCGGTGAGAGCGGCATTTCAAACAGCCGCTCCGTGTAACCCAAGGACCGCAGAGACCAGCCCTAAAACACAAAAACAAACCCACCCCAAACAACCTGGCATCCCGAGGCCGCTTCCCCTTCCAAACGCCGCGCCAGAGGCTTTGCTGCTTCCCGGCTCCTACCTCCCGTGGCTTTTAGGGCGGCGCCGCACGAGTGGGGGGCCAGGGGGGAGGGGTGGGCACGGAGACCACCAGGGTGGTCGCACGGCGAAGGCGGCGGGTCCCGGGGAAGCGCCTGCCCCATGGGGCAAGGTTGGGGGGGGTTGGGGGGGGGGCGTGTCTTAGAGCTGCATGTACCGGGCGCTCCGACAGCTGGTAAACACGCACCCCAGCGCGGCTGGGGCGGCGCACGCCCATGCTCTCCCCGGAGCCCTGGGTGCGCTTCCACCTGCCGCCGGGGCCGCCCGGGCTCAGCGGGCCGCGCCGCATCCCCTTCCCCCTCTGCCCCGAGGCGGGGGTTTCCCCGCGGCGGGCCGAAGCCTCCCAGGAAACGGGGCGGGGTGGGATGAGGGGACGTGGGGGTGAGAGCCGCAGCTCTGGCGCGACTTCTGGCCGAACCGCGGGGCAAAGGGGAAGGGGGAAGGGGGCACCCCCGCCGCCCGGTGGGCCCCGGGGGAAGGGGGCACCCCCGCCGCCCGGTGGGCCCCGGGGGAAGGGGGCACCCCCGCTGCCCGGTGGGCCCCGTGCCCCGCTCACGGCAGGACGGGGCTGGCCCCCACGGCGGGGGGAAGGGGGGGGAGGTGTTACGGGTCGGTGGGGACACGAGGCGAACGGCCTTCTCCATCCTCGCCCCGGCGGCACGCAGGCGACAGGCCGGGGGTGGGGGGGGGGGGGGGGGAAAGAGGGCTCGAAGCGGGGAGGCAGCGGAGGAGGAAAGGCAGCGGGAGAGGGGGGGCGGGGGTCTGGAGAAAACGCCCCCGCCGGCCGGGGCTTTGCGAAGGGACAGAGAGGCCCCTTCGTGCGCCGCGGCGGTGGTAAAATGGTTACCCGAACGGGCTCTACCTCCTCCCGCGGCTGCCGCCCTCCGAGTGATGCTGCCCGAGGACCTGCTCCTATTGTGCGCCAGCCGCTCCCATCCGCCGGGGCCCCGCGCTCCGCCTCGGAACCAGACACTGAATGGGGCGAGCAGGGCGGCACCGCGGAGGGACACCCCGGCGGGCGGGGCATTCTCCAGACTGGCAACCCCGGGCGCCCAATGACAAGGAAGCCGGCACCCCCGCCCGCCGCCGCGCTCGGCCAATGAGCTTTCTTCACGGCGGCTGCCCGCCCTGACAGAGGGGAAGCCGGGCCCGGCGCTGCGGGGTGCGGCCTCTTGTATGTTAATGAAGCCAGGAGCGGCGGCGAATCAGCGCTGGAGGGGCGGGGCGAGGAGCCCGGCGAGGAGGCGGGGCGCTCCTGGGAGGGGGCGGGGCGAGGAGGTAGGTGTGGGGAGCGGGGAGGGAGGGGAGAGGAGGGGAGGGAGGGGAGGGGAGGGGAGGAGGAGGGAGGGGAGGGGAGGAGAAGGGAGGGGAGGGGAGGGGAGGGGAGGGGAGAGGAGGGGAGAGGAGGGGAGGGGAGGGAAGGGGGAGTGAGGGGAGAGGAGGAGGTGTTAGGGGATTGGGGGCGTGAGGGGAGCGGGGAGTGAGGGGATCCGGGGCGTGAGGGGAGGGAGTGTGGGGATTGGGGGCATGAAGGGATCTGGGGTGTGAGGGGAGGGGGCGTGAGGGGATCCGGGGCGTGAGGAGATCTGGGGCGTGGGGACTGGGGGCGTGAGGGGAGGGGGCGTGAGGGGATCCGGGGCATGGGGGGGGGGGGGGGGATTGGGGGCGTGAGGGGATTGGGGTGCGAGGGGAGGGGATGTGGTGGATCGGGGTCTGAGAGGATCTGGGGTCTGAGGGGGTGGGAGGTGGGAGGCAATTGGGGGTGTGAGGGGATCCGGGGTGTGAGGGGATTGGGGGTGTGAGGGGATTCGGGGTGTAAGGGGATCTGGGGTCTGATAGGGCGGGAGTCTGAGGGGATCAGGGGTGTGAGGGGATCAGGGTGTGAGGAGATAGGGGTATGAGGGGATCAGGGTCAGAGGGGATTGGGGGTCTGAGGGGTTCAGAGGTTTGAGGTGGTCAGAGATGTGAGAGGATTGGGGGTTTGAGGGACTCAGGGCTGTGAGGGGAAAGGGGTGTGAGGGTTTGGGATGGTGAGGGGGTTGGGTGTGAGGAGATTGGGGGTGTGAGGGAGTTGGGGGTTGTGAGGGGACAGGTGGTGTGAGTGGACAGGAGTGTGGGGGGGATCGGGGTGTGAGGGGGAATCGGGGGTGTGAGGGGGTGATGTGTGAGGGGATTGAGGGTTTGAGGGGTTTTGGGGTGTGAGGGGATTGAGGGTTTGAGGGGTTTTGGGGTGTGAGGGGACAGGAATGTGAAGGGAGTGGGGATGTGAGAGAGGATCATGGAATCACTGAATGATCGATGTTGGAGGGGACCTCAAAAGACCATCCCCTTGCCAAATCCAACCCCCTGCCAGAGCAGGATCACCCAGACTAAATCACACAGGAACACATCCAGGTGGGCTTGAATGTCTCCAGAGAAGGAGACTCCACAGCCTCTCTGGGCAGCCTGTCCCAGGGCTCTGCCACCCTCACAGGGAAAAAGTTCCTCCTGACATTCACTTGCTTGCACCCACTACCCCTTGTCCTGTCGCTGCCATCCCTGAGCAGAGCCTGGCTCTGCCCTCCTGACTCTCACCCTTTATGCCTTTATGAACATTACTGAGGTCATTCTTCAGTCTCCTCCAGGCTAAAGAGGCCCAGCTCCCTCAGCCTCTCCTCATCAGAAAAGGGTTCCACTCCCTCCATCACCTTGGTGGCCCTGTGCTGGGCTCTTCCAAGGAGTTCTGTGTCCTTCTTGACCTGAGGGGTCCAGAACTGGACCCAATATTCCAGGTGGGGTCTACACTAAGGCAGGGCAGAGCAGAGGGGGAGAAGAACCTCTCTTGACCTACTAACCACCCCCCTTCTAACACACCCCAGGATGCCATTGGCACACATTGGCCATGAGCACACATTGCTGGCTCCTGGTCATCCTGCTGTCCCCCAGAACCCCCAGGTCCCTCTCACCTACGCTGCTCTCTGACAGATCTATCCCCATATATAAAACTCATAGAATCACAAGATCTCCTGAGTTGGAAGGATCCATAGGGATCACCGAGCCCAACTTCTGGCTCCACACAGGCCCAGCCCAGTCAGCGCAGGGCACTGAGGGCATCATCCAGATGCTTCTTGCCCTCAGCCCAGCTCAGGGTTGTGACCCCTTCCCTGGGGAGCCTGTGCCAGTGCCCGACCCCCCTCTCAGTACAGAACCTCTTCCTGACACCCAGCATGACCATCCCCTGGTGCAGCTTCACACTGTTCCCTCAGGTTCTGTCCCTGGTCCCCAAAGAGAGATGGGCGCCTGCCCCTTCGGCCCCCATTGTCAGGAAGCCACAGACCCTTATGAAGTTCTCCTTCACCCACCTCATTATCAGACTGACCACCTTCTATCAGGGCCTCCTATCTGTTTCTCAGAGGCCCCTGGGAAGGCAAAGCAGGAAAGGTGGGCGCTGGTGGTGTGAGGGGATTGGGGCTGTGAGGTGTCGGAGGGTGTGAGCAGACAGGCTGGTGAGAGGACAGGAGTGTGAGCGGTCAGGGGGATGAGGGACTAAGGTGTGTGAGGGGATCGGGGTCTGAGGGAATCAGGGGTGTGAAAGTATTGGGGTGTGAGGAGACAGAAGGTGTGAGTGCACAGAGTTGTGAAGGGACATTGTTGCAAGGGTGTCAGGGGTGTGAAGGGATAGGAGCATGAGGGGACTGAGGGTGTGAGGAGACAAGGATATGAGGGGACAGGAGTGTGAGAGGACAGAGGTGTGAGGAGAGAGAGGAGTGAGGGGATCAGGGGTGTGAAGAGATTGGGAATCACAGAATCACAGAAGCACAGGGGTTAGAAGGGAGTTCCAGAGCCCATCAGGTGATCATCAGGTCCAACCCCCTGTCAAAGCAAGGACCCTAGGACAGGTCACACAGATCAATGTCCAGATGGGGCTGGAATCTCTCCAGAGAAGGAGACTCCACAACCCCCTGGGTAGCCTGTCCCAGGGCTCCCTCACCCTCACCGAGAAGAAGTTCTTCCCCAGATTGGTGTGGAACTCCCTGTGCTCCAACTTGAGGCCATCGCCCCTTGTCCTGTCCCCACAGATCACTGAGAAGAGGCTGGCCATGTCCCCCTGTGTCCCACCCTTCAGCTATTGATAACCATTGATCAGATCCCCTCTCAGGCTTCTTCTCTCCAGGCTGAACAGCCCCAGCTCTCTCAGCCTTTCCTCACAGGGGAGATGCTCCAGGCCCTTCATAATCTCCATAGCCTCCTCTGGACTCTCTCCAGGAGATTCCTGGCTGTTTGATCCCAGGGAGCCCAGAACTGGACACAACACTCCAGGTGGGGCCTGACCAGGGCAGAGTAGACGGGGAGGATCCCCTCCTGTGACCTGCTGCCCACACTCCTCCTGATGCCCCCAGGATCCCATTGGCTCTCTCAGCCCCAGGGCACACTGCTGGCTCATGGCCACCCTGTCACCCATGAGGACCCCCAGGTCCTTCTCCCCAGAGCTCTTCTTCAGCAGGTCACCCCCAGCCTCTACTGATACATGTGGTTATTCCTCCAGAGGTGCAAGACTCTGCACTTGCTGTTATGAAACCTCATTTGGTTTCCTACTGCCCAGCTCTCCTGGATGTGAGGGGTCAGGGGTGTGAGGGGACAGGAGTGTGAGGGGACTGGTAGTGTGAGGGGACTGGTTGTGTGAGGGGATCATGGGGTGTGAGGATACGGGGATTTTGAGAGGATTTGGGGGTTTTGAGAGGGTCACGGTGTGAGGGGACAGGAGTGTGAAGGGATCAAGTCTCTTTGGGTATAGTTAGTTGAGGGAAGATGGCCACATCCCAGGGCACAGGGCTCTAATGCTGGATCCATTACATGGATTAAGGCTCTTCAAAACACACTGGATAACACCACTGCAGATTTAACCCCTGTTTGGTGTGTTGCTGTATGGAGCCTGAAGGGCTGGAATATTTGTAATAGACACAACGTTGGGGTGAAACAAGATTTGGCAGAAAGGTGATGCTGCAGGTGAGCACTAAAATTGCCACACCCAGAAAAGAACTATGCTCTGAAAAAAGCCTCACTTCTCATAATCATATGGGGCTGATCTTAATCATAGAATCACAGACTGGTCTGGGTTGGAAGGGACCCCAAGGATCACAGAGCTCCAAGCCCCTGCCACAGGCAGGGCCACCAACCTCCAGGCCTGGAGATACACAAGGTTGCCCAGGGACCCAGACAACCTGGCCTTCAACACCTCCAGGGATGGGGCACCCACCCCCTCTCTGGGCAGCCTGTTCCAACCCCTCACCACTCTCTCTGGAAAGAACTTCCCCCTAAGATCTCAACTAACCCTTCCCTCCTCCAGCTTCACTCCATCCCCCTTGTCCTGCCAGTCTCTGCCCTTTGAACAAGCTGATTCCCCTCCTGGTTCTCTGCTCCCTTCAGGGACTGGCAGGCTGCAATGGGGTCCCCCCACAGCCTGCTCTTCTCCAGGCTGAACCAGCCCAGCTCCCTCAGCCTCTCTCCATAGGGGAGCTGCTCCAGCCCTCTGAGTATCTCCGTGGCTCCTCTGACCCCTCTCCGACAGTCCCACATCTTTCTTGTATTGGGGCTCAGATCTGGCCACAGGACTCCAACTGGGGCCTCAGGAGGGCAGAGCAGAGAGGGATAATCCCCTCCCCTTGGCCACCCCCCACTTCTGATGGGAATGCCGAAATGATGCTCTCCACTTGACATGACTCTTACCCAGCTAAGCTTTCACCATGTTTGGGGAGGGATGGTGCAGTGGTACGAAATGTGATTGCTTGGCTCATCTCTAGCTCATCTGAGCCTTCATCCGTCCCCTCTCCAGCCCAAACTCTGAAATGTTTCCCAGCCTTGCAATTTCTGTGGCTGTCAGTTCTCTTCTGGCGCTGAACGTGATCTAAATAGTTAGATGTACAAATGAGCACCGTGCAGTTAAAATGAAGCGGGGTTGCTATAGTAACAATAAACATAGACACCCTCTTCTAATCATGGTTTTGAAGCCCGTCATGAAGTACACATTCTGCTGCTTTCCTCCCTTGTCAGCACAGCTGCCATGGCTTTGAAACTTCACTGAATGATGTGGTGCTGTACCTACAAACAAAGGAGATTGCTAGAATAATATGCACAGCCATGACTTTGTGCCTGGCTAAAAATAGCCCCAATTAAAGGCACTTAAAGCCAACAGACCTTGTACCCAAATAGCATAAATCAGTATTGCTGTAAATCTACGTGGGTTTATATGGGTTGAGGATCTTGCCTAATACATCTAATGAACAGTTAATGCCTTGTTTAAATACACCCTTCTTTGTGAGAGAAGGACTCTGCAAAGCTGTGTTGTAATTAGTCCCAGAAGGGGAAAAACCCCACTGCAGGGAATGGGATTTGGCAGGGATGCAGGGTCTAAAACTCCCAGCATCCATTTTTCATGGCAAAGAGAGCTTTCATTCCTAGACAGCGTACCCACTACTTCTGCCCCAGTCTTTCTTTTCTCCCAGCAGTTCTTTGGCATCAGTTACATCCACTCCCAAATCCAGACACCAATCCACCAAACACTCATCCCAGCAACAGGCTGTTGTGGAGTGGGGGGGCGGGGGTGTCTGGACCACGCTTTGTGCCTTAACACAACCTCAGCAGCAGCAGTGTGGAGTGATGTTTCTCCCTGATAAATGAACTTGGCTTCTCATAAGACAACAGGGATACTTTACATCTGATCTATAAGGACAGAGATCTCTGCGTGGGACCCTGCTTCCTCAAGTGTGTTCTTTATCTCACCTACTGCAGAGCCACCCAGGGGCTGGTGCATTTACAGCTAATTCCTGCAGCTGCTACTACAGAACAGGAGAAGTGGGTTGTTTCTTCTTCCTCCTGAGGACTTTTAGCACCATATTTGGTCCTCGACACAGAAGAGTTTCTTTTGGCACGCATGATGTTGTTGCTTTGCTGTTGCCAAGAGAGCAACTGGGAGCGCTTGGCATTCCTCACCCCCTTAAAGCCAACTGCCAGGGCTCTGCTTGTCTCCCTTGGCTGTACAGGACCAGCCTCAGGCAGTTTCGCAGCTCATTTGCTACAAGGCGCGAATTCATTCAGAAATGTTTAATACAACAGGAGATTGTTTGATCATCCTAGCAGATTTCCCACACCATTTCAGGCCATTGCATTTTACTGGGTTTCCTCTTCAGAAGGTTTGTGCTGAAGGAAATTGCATCTCCCCAAAGTCACAGAATCACAGAATCATGGAATCACCTGGGTTGGAAAAGACCTTTGAGATCACCAAGCCCAACCACAGCCTAACCCTGCCCAGCCCACCTCTAAATCACATCTTTAAGCACAACATCTATGCGCCTTTTAAATACCTCCAGGGAAGGTGACCCCACCACCTCCCTGGGCAGCCTGTTCCAATGCCTGACAGCCCTTTCAGTACAGAAATTATTCCTGATCTCTGACCTAAATCTCCCCAGTGCAATTTTAAGCTATCTTGTTCTATCGCTTGTCACCTGAGAGAAGAGACCAACCCCAACATCTCTGCACCTGCCTTGCAGGGAGCTGCAGAGAGCGATGAGCTCTCCCCTCAGCCTCCTCTTCTCCAGACTAAACATCCCAGCTCCCTCAGCTGCTCCTCACAGGGCTTGTGCTCCAGCCCCTTCCCCAGCTTCATCACCCTCCTCTGGACACCCTCCAGCATCTCAACGTCCTTCCTGCAGTGAGGGGCCCAGAACTGGGCACAGCACTCAAGGTGCAGCCTCACCAGAGCTGAGCACAAGGGAACTATCCCTGTCCTGCTCCTGCTGCTCACACCATTCCTCACACAGGCCAGGGCACCCTTGGCCTTCTCGGCCCCCCAGGCACAGCGCTGGCTCATGCCCAGCCGGCTGCCCACCCACAGCCCCAGGCCCTGCTCCCCCAGCAGCTCTCCAGCCGCTCTGCCCCAGGCCTGCAGTGCTGCCCGGGGTCGCTGTGACCAGCGTGCAGGCCCCGGCACTGGGCCCTGTTGAACCCCGTGCAGTTGGCCTCTGCCCATGGCTCCAGCCTGTGCAGGTCCCTCTTCAGGGCCTTCCTGCCTTCCAGCAGACCCACACTCCCACACAAGTCATCTGATTGCAGATTGAAAGTTTACATCAAGTAAGTTTACGCTCCTAAAACAGTGCTGTGTCCCCTTGTTTCAGTTTCCCTGGACTTTTCATCATCTGCTGCTGGTTCTGTTCATCATCTGCTGCTGGTTCTGTCACTCCTTACTAAATCACAGTCTGTTGCTTCCTGTTTCATTTTCTCATGAGGAGCCTCATGGGCTGTGATTGAACCTGCCTGATAAATCAAACTTTTGTTTCCCACCCTTGAGACCATTTTATCTCTCCTTCCTGTAGCATTTCCAGTTTTGCAAATATCCTTTTCTAGAGCAATGTCAGCAGAGCTGGGCTTGGTGCTCTTGGGATTTGTGTCACTGGTTCTAAAAGTGATTTTTAAGAAAGAATAAAAGAATCACTTTGCTGTTCTAGATACCTAAAGACAGGGCTCTTTTCCTGCCCTCCATAGCACTGCCTCAACACCTACACTGTCTCTCCCACAAATCCACTGATAATGTAGCTAAATATACACAGCTACTGAGCAAATAATTAAGCAGCCATGATAGCTTTTATCTACCCCCAACCTCAGAAAATTTTTCAGTACAGACCAGCAGGCAAAGCCGTTTCCTGGGAAGAAAGTTTCTGTGGCTGGAAAAAAACCTGTCATCTTCCCCTTCCACTCTTTGCTTCTGTTAAAGAGTGCTGTACATTTAGACTCATCCTCAACTTACTCTTCTCATTTAGATGAGGAGATCAGAGCAGGAACCAGTCAGGCAAGATAACCATTACCTCAAGGGAAACTCTGTGAAGAAAAATGTTACCTTTTATTGCACCAGTCCCAGGAAAAGATACCTCATCTCCACAAACCTTGTTTCTTTTACATCTTTAAGGTGAAAACACTCATTGCCCATGCACTGTTTCCACTATTTTGATTCTACTTCTATCTGATAATTTTTGCTCTATCTCTTACTCTGATTAAAAGTTCTCACGATGTGTTTTTGCAATCCAGTGTACCCAGATTAATCTCTGGCTGTGTGACGAGCCCACATGCACACCATCAAAGTGTTTCACCATCCAAACTGATCACAGCATCACAGAATTGTAGGGGTTGGAAGGGACCTCAAGAACTCATCGGGTCCAACCCCCTGCCAAAGCAGGGTCCCTAGGACAGGGCACACAGGTCAGTGTCCAGGTGGGGCTGGAATCTCTCCAGAGAAGGAGACTCCACACCCCCCTGGGCAGCCTGTCCCAGGGCTCCCTCACCCTCACTGGGGAAAAGTTCCTCCCCATGTTGGTGTGGAACTCCCTGTGCTCCAATTTGCAGCCATTGCCCCTTGTCCTGTCCCCACAGACACTGAAAAGGGGCTGGCTGATTCCCCCTGCATCCCGTACTTAAGATAATTATATACTTTAATTAGATCCCCCCTTAGTCTTCTCAAGGCTGAAAAGTCCCAACTTACTCAGCCTATCCTCATAAGGGAGATGCTCCAGGCCCTCAATCACCTTCATAGCCCTTCTCTGGACTCTATCCAGGAGATCCCTGTCTTTTTTAAACCAAGGAGCCCAGAACTGGACACAACACTCCAGGTGGGGCCTGACCAGGGCAGAGTAGAGGGGGAGGATCACCTCCTTTGACCTGTTGGCTACACTCCTCTGGATGCCCCCCAGGATCCCATTGGCTCTCTTAGCCACCAGGGGCCCCAATACACTGCTGGCTCATGGCCACCCTGTCATCCACCAGGACCCCCAGGTCCTTCTCCACTGAGCTCTTCTCCAGCAGGCGTAAAGGCATGGAGTGAAGCTGAAGGAGGGAAAGGTTAGATGAGACCGTAGGGGGAAGTTCTTTGCAGAGAGAGTGGTGAGGGGCTGGAACAGGCTGCCCAGAGAGGGGGTGGGTGCTCCATCCCTGGAGGTGTTCAAGGCCAGGTTGTCTGGGTCCCTGGGCAACCTTGTGTAGCTCAAGGCTTGGAGGTTGGTGTCCCTGCCTGTGGCAGGAGGTTGGAGCTCTTTGATCCTTGGGGTCCCTTCCCACCCAGACCAGTCTGTGATTCTATGATTCTACCTGTCCATAAGTCTTCCCAGTTTGGGAACTTTGGCAATCACGGATGCAGCTCTGTCCCCTCCCTTGTTCTGATGAGTTCCTTTGTCAGTGACTGAGGTAACTCTCACTGCATGTTACCAGGTCTGGCATTGGCTGCTTTCTAATGTATATTTTACTTTCTCTGCTTTTGATCTGGAGCCTCCCTGCAGGCTGGCGATCCTTGTGACCTCAGATCAGCAACTGCTTTTACTCTGCCGAGCTCATGAACAGCCAGGGATGTGGTTACAAACCCCAAGATGGTCGTAACCAGCTGATCCTTCATCTTGCTTTTCTGGCTCTTCCTCTGCTTCCTGCAGCTTCCAGTTCCTTCAGTCCACCTGCGAGATCGCCTCATGCTATTTCACTTACCCTGACCAGCGACCATCTCTTCCCTCCTCATTTCTGCTCCGTTAATACAGCAACACAGCAAACATAAGAGCTGGAGTTTGCAGAGACTTACTGTCCTGGAGGTAACCTGTCCACCACGCATGGCCAGACTCAAGTGCACAGTGAAGGAAAAGCTGCCCAGCTCCCACCTTACCCACCCATACCACAGAGAGAGCTGCCTTTGCAAGGAAAGGCCCAAGCTCTTTTGGTGCCTTCATCACCTAATAAATCTACTTTCTGCTGGTAAACCCCTTCCTAAGCTCTACTGCAGTTAGTTGCCTTAATTGCAATAAAATCAGTTGGTGTGCTCACAGCTCTTTGTCCCAGCACAGGCACAGTTACCTTTCACTACACCATCCTCATAGCTGGGAGCTTTCTTCAGAGATCACCTAAAGCCTCATCCACCTCTGCCCTTCTGACTCATCTTCCTTGACATCATGTTTCTTGTATTTCTTCTCAAGTGGCTGAGCTCCTTAGCTGCTTTGGTGGAAGGACAGAAGGATGCTGAGGCGGGCATTTAAGGCTCAGAAGAGGAACCTCGTGTCTTTAATGCACCTCTTTAGGAACCTCAAGTCTTTAACGTGCCCCTTTAAACCACAGAAATGAAAAAAAATAGGGTTGTTTTTTTTCTGAACAGGCTGGCATTGCTCTGCCTCCTTTCTGTGTGATGATCCAGGAGGGAGCTGAGGACTAACGTAGCCCTTACAGACACTCCACACTTGCAGCTCTGCAGTGAAAATAGCAGGTAAGGGGGAAAGTGAGGCTTGGTTGATAGAGCAGTGTTGACGATGGGCCCTGCTCCAGCCCAGCGACGTCTTTCAGGGGGTTGCATCTGTCCACAACGCCTACCAGCTTAACCTTATCTGCAGTGCTAACTTTCAGCCTGCTAACTCAAGCATCGAGCAGAGCAAGCACAGAGGGGAAGGACTGCCCTCTCCTGACGCTCAGCATATATCAAGCTGGGAGCGTCATGCCTTCGTTCGGCCAAAGCAGGTGTCAAAAGCACTAAAATCCCAATGAGTTTAGAAGTCTCAAAGTCCTGCTGACCTCTGTGAAGCTGGGAAGACACCTCAGGGGAGACCCTAACCCCACCAGTAAGGGTTTGGTGACTTTGCAGCCGAGTTTCAAGTCTTTAAATCAGCACACAGTGCTTTTCTGTGTCTCTGAACTAACATGGGACGTCTGTGTACTGCAGACTGAGAATGGACCTCACAGGGACCGAGCAGAGCTGGTGGTGACACGTGAAAGTTAAAGGATGAGTCCCATCATCCCATCATCCCAGACATAGATACAGACTGGGAGAAGAGCTTCTTGAGAGCAGCCCTGCTGAGAAGGACCTGGGTGTCACAGTGGATGAGAAACTTAACATGAGCCAACAGTGTCTCTTGCAGCTGGGAAGGGCAATGGGATCCTGGGCTCCATCAGCAGAGGGGTGGCAGCAGGGACAGGGAGGGGATTGTCCCTCTCTGCTCTGCCCTCCTGAGGCCCCAGCTGGATCCTGTGTCCAGAGCTGGGGCCCAACACAAGAAAGATGTAGAACTGTTGGAGAAGGGTCAGAGGAGCCACGGAGATACTCAGAGGGCTGGAGCAGCTCCCCTATGGAGAGAGGCTGAGGGAGCTGGGCTGGTTCAGCCTGGAGAAGAGAAGGCTGTGGGGGGACCTCATTGCAGCCTGCCAGTGCCTGAAGGGAGCAGAGGAACAGGAGGGGAATCAGCTTGTTCAAAGGGCAGAGACTGGCAGGACAAGGGGGAATGGATTAAAGCTAAAGGAGGGAAGGTTTAGTTTAGATATTAGGAGGAAGTTTTTTACAGAGAGAGTGGTGAGGTTGTGGAACAGGCTGCCCAGAGAGGTGGTGGATGCCCCATCCCTGGAAGTGTTGAAGGCCAGGTTGAATGGGGCCCTGGGCAACGTTGTGTAGCTTCAGACCTGGAAGTTGGTGGCCCTGCCTGTGGCAGGGGGGTTTGGAGCTCTGTGATCCTTGGGGTCCCTTCCAACCCTTGCCATTCTATGATTCTATGATCTATGATTCTATGTTGTCGCAGATGGGATAGGTAAGAGGGATGCACTTCACTCTTAAGACAGAGACAATAATATGTTTATTGATATGAAACAAAAGGGTGTAATGGTGTTTGGTAATAAATGTGACAGTGATTAAGATTCGATGGTATGGTAATCTTGATTAGTTAGTGCATAGAGAACAGGGTCAGATGAATCTATCGGGGAGACCCTCCCGTTGAGTCACGAGGTTCAGAAAGAATCCCCTTGCTTTCTAAACCCCTCGGAGAGGAGCCTAGGTGCGGGTGGATTCAGTCTTAGTCCCAGACTTGGTCAACTGTTTATGTCTAAAGGATTATATATACAATCAATCCTTTGTATTTCTTAGCTAAGATCGCAAGGTTTAGTGCACTTATTCCCAACTCACTTACCAAGGATCTGTTGCAGATCTGTTGCTGCAAGGATTCTCTTGGCCTCGAGGAGTAACCTTGAGAGGCAGCCCTTTCCAGGGGAGATCCTGATGTGCATCCTGCTGTTGTCTCAGGAGAGCTCAAAGGGCTCTTGGACTGCTCACTATTTATGGAGTAAGATGATTGGCTCATAGTCATATTTACATACCACCCATTGCAGCCTTCCAGTCCCTGAAGGGAGCAGAGAAACAGGAGGGGAATCAGCTTGTTCAAAGGGCAGAGACTGGCAGGACAAGGGGGATGGAGTGAAGCTGGAGGAGGGAAGGGTTAGAGGAGATCTAAGGGGGAAGTTCTTTGCAGAGAGAGTGGTGAGGGGCTGGAACAGGCTGCCCAGAGAGAGGGTGGATGCCCCATCCCTGGAGGTGTTGAAGGCCAGGTTGGCTGGGTCCCTGGGCAACCTTGTGTAGCTCAAGGCCTGGAGGTTGGTGTCCCTGCCTGTGGCAGGGGGGATGGAGCTCTGTGATCCTTGGGGTCCCTTCCAACTCAGACCAGTCTATGATTCTATGATTCTATATGCCAGTGGACACTGACCAGTGTCTGGGTGGGCACATTAGCATAGATAACCCTTGGCTATTGTGTTGTTATCTGTCTTCCTGAACTCACTGTGAGACGGATGCAGAAATCACAATCAACACCAATGGTTATCAATCAATCCATATTTACAGGAAAAGGTCAGGAAAACATGGGGGCAACAGGGGAAGCATACTGTCACACATGTACTCTCAATGATTCTTGCTTCTGCTTTTAACCTGACAGACACAATGCTTTCAGTCGGGGATCTCAGGGAATTATACCAATGTCACAGATCTGAAACTCTCTGAGAACAGCGTGCTTTTGTCTCTGTGTGGCAACGACAGACAAAAATAACACTGGGATCTGCCAAAAAATATCCATTAACCCTCACTAGTCTCTAAAGCGTACTGGCTTGGGAGGCCAAAGAGTGAATTTTCTGTACGTGTTAGCACAATATCATCATCTCCACCCTGGCTTCTCTATGAGGCTGCTAAAGGCTAGCATCCTAACCAGCACAAATCACTCTGTTTCCCATAAAAGAAGTGAGAAAAGAACCTGTGGGCTGATAAGCAGAGCACCAGCTGGGCACTAAAGAGAAACAGCTTTTGCTTTTGGAGCTAGCATTTGGCAGCTGAACATCGCTGAAGGCAAAGCGATCCACGGGGCTCTGCTGAGAGAGTGCTGCAGCTGCTGGCCTCCAACGTTGCATCAATGTCCTCAAGCCATCCGACACGTAGTATCACCAGCCACACATTGCTAACGGGATCATACCATCAAACTCCTCTGCAGGTGAAGGTTGATATTAGAAATATGGTCAATCAAAGAGAAGCAGTTACACGATGAGCCTTCACATCTCTACATAAACAATAAAAGCCAGGAGTCCTTTACGCCGCTTGTGCATCGTATCGCTTTCCAAAGCCAGCAGACATCTGGACTTGGAACAGCATCAGGCATCTTAGTTACCAGAGAGCCAGATAGATAGAGAGTTATGAGCCAGCTACAAAACCTCTGCTACCAAGCGAGCCTTGGCACCCACTCAGAAAAGCTCTTCTGTAGTTTAAATTACAGAGAACCTGACTCCACCAAGATTTCATCGGCGCTGCTGTGAAAGGAAGCCTCTGGTTCTTGAGAGCTTTCAGAAACCTCTTCCTCTTTCCTGAGACCAAGGGAACTCGAGACTTGAGAATCCTGACCTATGTAGCTAGCACGTTGTCGTGGTTTATCCACAGCCAACAATTAAGCACCAGCAGCTGCTCGCGTGCTCCCCTGACGCTGGGATAGTGGAGAGGTTGGAGGAGGGACAGTGAGAGAATTCTTGGGTTGAGATAGAAAGTTTCATAGGACACACACGAAAAGGAAGATAAAATTAATATATATTAATAATATGTAAAGAAAACAAGTGATGCAGCACGATTTCTCTCCACCCAAAGTCAGTGCTGCACAGGGGCCTTCAAACTGCCCAGCCTCTCAGCCCACACATGCAAGCAAAGTAAAACAAGGGCCTGTTTCCCATGGGCAGGCAGGTATTCAGCCATCACACCAGAGCTGATGCTGTGCAAGACCCCCAGCTGCCCTCAGCCCACCCCCTAGTTCGTGTGGAGCATGACATTGTATGGCATGGAAGAGCCCTTTGGTCACTGGGGTGACCTGTCCTGGCTGTGTCCCCTCCCAGCTTCCTGGGTGCCCCCCACCTTCTTGTGGGCAGCATGAGAAGCTGAAAATCCCAGGACTGCTTGGCAGCAACTCAAACACGGGTGTGATATCAGCACCTCTCTCATCCCAACTCCCAAACGCGGCAGAGCACTGGCTACTAAAAAGATAATTAACTCTATCCCAGCTGGACACAGGACACAAGTTTTTTTTCCTGTTTTGGCTTATTTTCTTCATTCAAAGGGTGAGGTGAGCTGAGGCTGAATGCAGCCTCTGCAGAAAGGCGCTTGCAGACCGCATCACCCAGAGCTGCAGATGCCACACTCCTGCCACAGAGCTGCAGATGCCACAGACCCCTGCCTGGCCTGCTGGCCAGAGGTCTACAGGCAGCATGCTGGAAGAAGCAAGCCACCAGGCAGCCATTGCAGAAACCTGTTCGGAACCATTTGCCCCTGGTACATGGGCTGTCTCAAATCACCTATATCCTCTTCATGCTGCTTGGAAATGACTTCCAGGAGGAGCTGTTCCCTTTTCTTTACAGGATCTGATCTTAGACTGCCTGACCTGCAGGCTGGAGCATTCCCTTCTGTCCTGAGGAGGGTCTCAGGGTCCCTTTGTGCCCCTGCTGTTATTTAAACACCCTCAAATAACAGATCCCTGAGGCTGCTCCTCCACCCCTCCAGGAGTCAGTCAAAGACCAAAGCCCCTATTTCGGATACTGTCAGCAGAAGCTGTTACACACTATCACCAGAAGCAAAAGCTCCAGATGCCAACCCTCACCACAGTGCTCCCCTCCATCTCCAGGGAAAGCGTGTGGCCAGGGCTGGAAGCAGGCATGTTGGGCTGCAGTCAGTGTGTACTTCCTGCATGGTTGAGCCTAGGAGCATCAATCCATTACTCCTTTGGCCACAGCCATTCCCCACAGCTCCTCAGACTGTGCATCACAGCCCCTGGAGAATACACACTGCTGTACATGTTGCTTTCTGGATACTTTACTTTCTAGCACTGCTCTACAAAGGCCTGAACAACAAGACTTTGTAATTTTTCAACTGCTGATGGACTCATGTGAATGCAAGCTGTACGTTATCCAGGACCAAGTATCTGGGGAGTGGGTGCTGAGTCTACAAGCTAACTCGTGGGAGCACCAGGTTACTGTTCAGAAATATTTTGGCTTCTTACTTTGAGCTCTGCCATGACAGATCACACAATTCTCTCTATGAGAGAAAAAGAAGCATAATTAAAAAAATATTGCTACAAACCAGGAGCCTCTTGGGTTTTAAAAGCCACCTAATTTAGTAGGTCCTGTCCTTGGACATCACTGAGAAGAGCCTTTACATGTTTATCCACATTAATGAGGTCACCCTTCAGTCTCCTCCAGGCTAAAGAGGCCCAGCTCCCTCAGCCTCTCCTCATCAGGAACGGGTTCCACTCCCTTCATTACCTTGGTGGCCCTGCACTGGGCCCTTTCAAGGAGTTCTATGTTTTCTTGAACTGAGGGGCCCAGAACTGGACCCAATATTCCTGGTATGGTCTCACCAGGGCAGAGTAGAGGGGGGGAAGAACCTCTCTTGACCTACTAACCACCACCCTTCTAACACACCCCAGGATGCCATCGGCCGCCTTAGCCACAAGGACACATTGTTGGCTCATGGGCATCCTGCTGTCCCCCAGCACCCCCAGGTCCCTCTCTCCTGCACTGCTCTCCAACAGGCCAGTCCCCAACCTATACTGGTGCCTGGGGTTGTTCTTTCCCAGATGCTAGACACTTGCTCTTGTTCAATCTCATGAAACTTCTCCCTGCCCAACTCTCCAGAATGATCAGGGTTGGAAGGGACCTCAAAAGATCATCTAGCCCAACCCCCTGCCAGAGCAGGATCACCCAGACTAAATCACACAGGAACACATCCAGGTGGGTTTGAATGTCTCCAGAGAAGGAGACTCCACAGCCTCTCTGAGCAGCCTGTCCCAGGGCTCTGCCACCCTCACAGGGAAAAAGTTCCTCCTGACATTCCCATGGAGACTCCTCTGCTCCATCTGCACCTGCTGCCCCTTGTCCTGTCGCTGCCATCGCTGAGAAGAGCCTGGCTCTATCCTCCTGAGTCTCATCCTTTACATCTTTATAAGCATTGATGAATTCCCTCCTCAGTCTCCTCCAAGCAAAAGAGATGATGTGCTTAAACGCTTTGCTGGAGAAAACCCTCCTGATGCAATTCAGCAAGGCACCACACCTCCTGGCTTCACCACCCTGCCAGCCCAGACCTCACTGCCCCTCACTGCTCACACACATGCCAGGGGGCTGCGATCCCATTGCCTCTCCTGGCAGGAGGGAAAGCTCTATGTCAAATCCCTGATCACCTGTACACCCTTGCCTTGCAGCTCTGATGAAAGTTAAGTCTGCCGAGGACAAGCGCTTGCCCCAGGTGGTGGCATCACTGTGAGACCCCTCTGGAGTCCGTCTGTGGGTTTTACTCCAAGCAGTGGTTTTAGGAAGGGCAGGCACCCACCTTTATCAGCTTCCCTGAAGAGGGCAGCCAGTCCTCACCCATCACGGCACAGAGCTCTGAGACCCGTACAGCTCAGTAAGTGGCACAGCTCTGAGAGAGGCACAGCTCCGAGGGCCACACGGCTCTGAAAGCTGCAAAGCTCCGAGGGCCACACAGCTCTGAGGGCCACACAGCTCCGAGAGCCGTACAGCTCCCTAAGTGGCACATCTCTGAGGGCCACACAGCTCTCAGGGCCACACAGCTCTGAGGGCCACACAGCTCTGAAAGCTGCACAGCTCCGATGGCCACACAGCTCTGAGGGCCACACAGCTCCCTAAGTGGCACAGCTCTGAGGGCCACACAGCTCTGAGGGCCACACAGCAACCAGGGCCACACAGCTCCCTAAGTGGCACAGCTCTGAGGGCCACACAGCTCCAAGAGCCACACAGCTCTGAAAGCTGCACATCTCTGAGAGCTGCACAGTTCCAAGGGCCACACAGCTACCTAAGTGGCACAGCTCTGAGAGTGACACAGCTCTGAAACCTGCACAGCTCTGAGACCCACACAGCTCGAAAAGCAGGACAGGTCCAAGAGCCACACAGCTCCAAGAGCCACACAGCTCCAAGGGCCACACAGCTCCCTAAGTGGCACAGCTCCAAGAGCCACACAGCTCCAAGAGCCACACAGCTCCGAGGGCCACACAGCTCTGAGGGCCGCACAGCTCTGAGGGCCACACAGCTCGGAAAGCAGGACAGCTCCAAGAGCCACAGCTCCCTAAGTGGCACAGCTCTAAGAGCCGCATAGCTCCCTAAATGGCACAGCTTCGAGGCCTGCACAGCTCTGCAGTCAGACGGGCTCCAGCTTTTCACACAGCTCCCTTCCATCTCCCGTTTGGTTTTTCCATTGGAGGCTTAAGCAAAGGCACAGCCTGGCTGAGGCTGGAGGGCTGACACATGAGTAAACTGCTGCTGCCTGCGCCCTGCAGATGCAGGGCTCCACCAGCCAGTGCCACCCCTGTACCCAGCCAAGCCTGTCCCTCTGCCCTGGGAGCATGAAGCCGCTCACCCTCACAGGCAAAGCCCGTGGGGCTCTGGCTGCACTCAGGAAGGCAGTGGGGGTGCAGCTCTAGAAGCACGTTGCAGTATGAGATGCACAGCAGCCACATCCAAGAGATTTGCTGTTCATTGTGGCCTGAAAAGCTCATTTCTCTGCATCGTTTTGTAGGCTGGAATAACGAGCTATCTCTGTCAGCAGGACCACCGAGGGCTCTCTCACTGCTCAGCACACTGCATTGCTGGCAGAGGCACACAAGTGAATGGCCTTTTTACTGCTCTGACTGCCTTCTCAGCCTGCGATGAACAGCCATCCGTGTGCCATCTTCTCTGTAGGTAGAAGGGCTTTTCCTCGTTCCTTTCACAGCTGACAGCTGACAGAGGGAAAATCTGGAGGCCCCTCCAAAGAATTTTAAACTGTTTCCAGGAGGGTTGTCTTGTTTTTAGACCTCCCTGAAGACTTTTTGATCTTTTGGACATGACAGGAGGAGTCTGCATGTCCCCCTCGTCTTCCCTATCCTTCCTTGCAACCTGCTGTGCCAAATGATTAAATGTCAAGCCTGAGAAGAGCATTCTCAGTTCAAGGTCTCCTCCTCCCCAGCGACGACTGCTGTGGGGACTGACAAGTCTTCTTTGGTAGGACGTGAGTGCTGCCTACCCACAGGCACAGTTAGGCTCATCAAACTCCTAAAAAGATGGGGTGCTTGCACCAGAATGGAATAACTCGAGTATCAACCACCTCCAGCAAGCTGAAAAAGGAGATTATTTATGTGTGGATGGCTTGAACCCTCTTTGCATTTGCTTTGTTGAGTGTTTTAGAGAAGGATTTACCTGGATGACCAGCAGCTTCTCAGCACCCAGCTGCTCATGAGCACAGGTTCTTTGCAGAACAGAGCAAAACCACTTTGGGCTGAGACTGTTTTCTTCCCATTACTGCTCAGCAGGGTAATTTCATCACCTCTGTACCATGTTCTATTTTTAGGTATATTCTGTCCTGTCAAAGACGATACTTGGGTGTATTCTCTTCAAAGCTTAACAAAATCTTCCTAAAACACCCTGTTTGCACTGCAAGACTAATCAAAGCCATTCTTCTGAGGTCCTTTTGTTTCTTGTTGCAATCTATTCTGCCTCAACCCAAGAGCCGAACGAACAAGCCCCCATGAGAAAATGTTGTCTTTTTAAGATAAATAAGATCTTTTATCAAAACCCTCTTTGATAAATAAAAATCCCACTCTGAATTTAGCAATGTGATTCGTATAAAGTAGCTCTGACAGCTGCCAGGTGGCAGTTCAGAAGGAGCACGGCATCAGAAAACGAAGATGCACTCTGAGAGGGTTACATTCACCTGGGTATTGGGGCTTCAGAATCACACTCTGCCTTTGAGCATGTCAGAGGCAGCTACTCAGGAGCAAACACCATACAGTGTTTGTCTTCTTCAGTTCCTCTTGCAATCAACAGGGGGGGAATAAACAAATCATTTTGAAACCTGACACAACTGCGTGCCACATCACACAGTGTACTCACCACGAGCTCCCCAAAATGTTCTGAGATGGTAGCATGAGACTGATCAAATATGGGTTTGTCTTGAATTAAAAGGGACAGAAATGACCATTAGCAGCCCAGCCTCCAAAAGCTCTGCTTATAATGTTCCTTGGCAGGTATGTTGTGGTTTTACTCTGGGAACTGGATGCGACTTGCATAGGACACACTTCCCACAGTGTCCTTAAAAAAAACATATTTAAAACTAAGCTGATTTTTTTCAGGACTCTGATGGGAAACCTCTGATGAGCTGGTTAATGCAGCTCTGCGATGGTGCAGATGGTATAACTAACAGCTGCTGAGTCACAACACAATTAAAAATAAACTGCAGTAAAAATGTCACATATTTGTGACCATGGAAGAACAACCACTGGGATAGCAACTGATCAGCACCCTTGTCTCCCTGATGGATTCCCAGTCCCCAGGTTGTAGCTGCTGGGTGGCTGTAGTGGGATGAAAGACCCTTTCGTGGAGGCCACCATGAGCTGCTCCCACAGGTTCAGGTACCAGGGGATGCTGCTGCCCCTTTTCTTCTTCACAGAATCACAGGGCTGGGTTGGAAGGGACCCCAAGGATCACAGAGTCCCAACCCCCCTGCCACAGGCAGGGCCAAATAAAACCATGTAAAGCTATCCACAGTGGCTGGGACCCACACCAGCACTTATATCCCTCACCCATAGCTTCAGTGCTAGCTTCTAAATGTGAGGTGCACCTCAGCTGGGTGATACCTGCAGTCCCTCTGCTTCTATGAGTAAGTCCCCTGCATTGTCATTGTGTTACCTCTCCAAGTCAGCGCATAAGACAACGTTGCTCACTCCTGAGCCTCAGGATCACAAGCAGCCTACCAGCCCTGCCTCTGCTCAGCACACCCACACCAGTGTATCTCTAAATCCAGGGTGTCCACCCACCCCACTGACACGTGGCCTCAGTGGCTCAAAGCACCATCTGTATTATCAGCAATGGCAACACTCCCTCTCTTCTCTTTTGCAGATAAGTAACATGCAAATTATTGAAACACCTGATGGTTATCCTTGCACTCATGGAACGATAGAATCATCAAATGGTCTGGGTTGGAAGGGACCCCGAAGATCACAGAGTTCCAACTCCCTGCCACAGGCAGGGACACCAATCTCCAGGCCTGGAGCTACACAAGGTTGCTCAGGGACCCAGCCAACCTGGCCTTCAACACCTCCAGGCACAGGGCATCCACCCCCTTTCTGGGCAGCCTGTTCCAGCCCCTCACCACTCTCTCTGCAAAGAACTTCCCCCTAAGATCTCATCTAACCCTTCCCTCCTCCAGCTTCACTCCAGCCCCCTTGTCCTGCCAGTCTCTGCCTTTTGAACAAGCTGATTCCCCTCCTGGTTCTCTGCTCCTTTCAGGGACTGGCAGGCTGCAATGAGGTCCCCCCACAGCCTTCTCTTGTCCAGGCTGAACCAGCCCAGCTCCCTCAGCCTCTCTTTGTAGGGCAGCTGCTCCAGCCCTCTGAGCATCTCCATGGCTCCTCTGACCCCTCTCCAACAGTCCCACATCTTTCTTGTACTGGGGCCCCAGCTCTGGCCACAGGACTCCAGCTGGGGCCTCAGGGGGACAGAGCAGAGAGGGACAATCCCCTCCCTGTCCCTGCTGCCACCCCTCTGCTGATGGAGCCCAGGATCCCGTCGCCCTTCTGAGCTGCCAGAGCCACTGTTGGCTCATGGGAAGTTCCTCATCCCCCATGACCCCCAGGTCCTTCCCAGCAGGGCTGCTGTCCAGGAGCTCCTCTCCCGGTCTGTATCTATGTCTGGGATTGCTCTGGCCCAAGTGCAACACCTGACACTGCTGTGTTGAACCCCATTAAGTTCCCCTGCGCCCTTCCAAGCACTGAATGATCCCTCAGACAACAGCAAGAAGCAGCAGCTTGCAGCAGTCACTGTGCTGGTGACTGAATTCCCTTGCTGTGACCCTGAGCACTCACACAGACTGCACCAGCCAAAGAAAGCTCAGTGAAAACCTGAACCCCAGAGTGCAAAAACTCACACAATGTCTGAGTTAATTACTAGTGGTGTTCCCCAGGGCTCGGTGTTGGGTCCAGTCCTGTTTAATATCTTCACTGACGACCTTGACGAGGAAACAGCACCCACCCTCAGCAAGTGCTGATGATACAAAGCTGGGAGGGGTGGCTGACACTGGTGGCTGAACACTGCGCTGCCATCCAGAGACCTGGCCAGGCTGGAGAGCTTGGCAGGGAGAAACCTGATGAAATTCAACAAAAGCAAGTGTAAAGTCTTGCACCTGGGGAGGAACAACCATTTGTATCAGTACAGGCTGGGGGTGACCTGCTGGAGAAGAGCTCAGTGGAGAAGGACCTGGGGGTCCTGGTGGATGACAGGTTGGCCAGGAGCCAGCAGTGTATTAGGGCCCCTGGTGGCTAAGAGAGCCAGTGGGATCCTGGGGACATCTGGAGGAGTATAGCCAGCAGGTCAAAGGAGGTGATCCTGCCACTCTACTCTGCCCTGGTCAGGCCCCACCTGAGTGTTGTGTCCAGTTCTGGGCTCCTTGGTTTAAAAAAGACAGGGATCTCCTGGAGAGAGTCCAGAGAAGGGCTACGAAGATGATTAGGGGCCTGGAGCGTCTCCCCTATGAGGAAAGGCTGAGTAAGTTGGGACTCTTCAGCCTTGAGAAGAGAAGACTAAGGGGGGATCTAATTAAAGTCTATAATTATCTTAAGCAGGGGATGCAGGGGGAATCAGCCAGCCCCTTTTCAGTGGTCTGTGGGGACAGGACAAGGGGCAATGGCTGCAAGTTGGAGCACAGGAAGTTCCACACCAACATGGGGAGGAACTTTTCCCCTGTGAGGGTGAGGGAGCCCTGGGACAGGCTGCCCAGGGGGGTGTGGAGTCTCCTTCTCTGGAGATATTCAAGACCCGTCTGGACACCTATCTGAGTGATATGTCCTAGGGAGCAGCTTTGGAAGGGGGGTTGGACCTGAAGATCTCTCAAGGTCCCTTCCAACCCCTACAATTCTATGATTCTGTGATTCTAATTCAAGTGTTTGGGATCATTGGCAGAAGAAACCTACTGGAAGAAACGTTTCAAGTCTCATAATAAACAAAATAATTACATGCTACCAAGTGAGGAAGGCTCAGGCCTTAGATTTTATTGTTATAGATGAGAAATAAATCTGGCTTGTGATCGACTGAGCACACTCAGGTTAAATTAAAGCCACCCCTCTTGTCCTCCCCACTTTCCCATCACGTGGCCCCAAGGTCTTGGAACAACGTTAATTAAAGTAACAGCTCACAAACCCAGAAGGAAAATCCGGAGCAGCAGGAATAAGCTCCGTTTGCTTCCTGTGGAGTTAATGTCAGACTGTAACTGTGGGTCCCCGAGCTCCCACCGCTCCTCAGAAGGTAACAATCAAAAACACACCCGTCACTTCCACATCCATAAGGAACAGTCCTGTTCGCCTCTGGCATCCAGGCTGAGTGTAACAACCCACGGGAAATGGCTTCTGGTTTCAGAGGATGTGGCTACTGATGTCCGTGGAGGAAAACATTGGTATGGTTTAATTGCTGCTGATTTCACGTGTCAGCGTATCCCCATATTTAACCCAATGGTAGCAAGCAGTTGCTGAATCTGTCAGGAGAGAGTTTTAAAAGTCAGCTCTCACATGGCTGATATTACCCTTCAGGTTGAAACTCCAGCGGCCCCCCAACGTGTCATTTCCAGTTGATGCCTCCAGCTGCAGCATCTGTGTATCCCCCATCAGAGCTGGGCGTTATCTGCTCCTCCCAGGGAACAATGGGGCACAACTGTGGATGGTGCTGCCCCATCCTCTCCAGGCAATCCCATTCCCAGCCTTTGCTGGCTGCTGCCAGGTAGATGGCAAAGCTGAGCAGGACCATGGGTACGCTATGGGCTGCTGGGGTTGGATTTGGATCCAGTCCTCTGTAGGGTTGACCGCTCCTTCAGCTTCTGAACTTCTGCCACCACAAGTAAAAGTGCTGAGCTTTAGCTGAGGTATATCTATAATCTGCAACACACTGAAAACCAACCCTCTGTTTCTCCCTTGTTTCCCCTTTCTAAACCACTGTGGGGAACGTCCAAACACTTGAAGCAAAGGCTGGAGCCCAAGGGCTTTGCGTTCCAGATGCCGCCTCCAATGGCTTTGCCTTCCAGATGCTGCCCCAGGACTCCCACCTCATTCCATCCACGCAGCCGGCAGCCTTCATATCCACAGTTGGAGTAATGGCATTTCAACCAGCCTAAGGCATACATCTTCACAATAAGAAACAGTTTTTGAGCTTGTCAATGCCCAGCACAAGCTCTCCTACAGCTAAACCTGTACTTGACCCCACCAAGAACAGAAACCAGGGTTAATGCAGTAAATGCTGCTGTTAGTTATCATCTGAGTCTCACAGGAGTTCTCTTCACATTTCAGAACAATTAGGAGATTGCTTGTTAAAAGTGTAGAAATAATTTCTATAGGAACAGTAGTTAAATACGGACCTTGGAGTTACTAAGTACAGTAGTTTCTCTTTTACAAATGGAAGTAGTGCTGATGTGCTAGAGAGCACTGCAGCATGATGGCAAGGAAGCAAAGATTGGCTTTTATGACACTATTTACAGGTTTTTCCATTTAAGAAAAAAAACAAACTGCTGAGCTTGATTAACTATAAGTATAGAACTTTTTTTTTTCCATATACAAACTCTTGTTAGCTGATTATTAAGGTGCTCAGAAGTGTGGATGAAAAGAGAAGTTACAGTAGATCAGTTGTGTTTGCATCTATTTACAAAACACGCCTCCGTTGCCCGCTGACACCAGCATCTCCCAAAGAAGCTGGAAGCAGAGTGGCCAGTTATGGATCTAATGTCACAGGAGCTGTTGTTTTATCCACAACTCCTTTGTTAAAATAGTGGTACTCTCATTCATTTTCTTAATTAGCAGTGGTGAGTGCCCTTGCTGAGTCTGGGTAGCTGGCGGTGCCAGGCAGCACTGCACCATGAGACACCCTCTTTCTAGCTCCCCACTCCTGTACAGCCCTTTTCACCAGAATTTGCTGGTCTGCTGGGCAGCTGCCCCAGACAGGAGTCCTGGCACCAGGGCTGTTACACTGAAATGTATCATCAGGGGCCTCTTAGGTACTTGGAGAGCTCAGATATATCCCCTAAAACAGGAGGGAGAATTTATGTGAGAGAAACCAAGCAAGGAGAATGAGCTTAGCAAAAGTTTTGTCTTCCAATCAGAAAAAAAGTGAAATAAAATCCCAGCTGGCCCCTATTTTGTAGGTCAAATTCTTTCTCTGTTAACATTTTCAAACAGTTACTTTCTCTCTGATGTGACCAGACCCTACTTCTAGTTCCACTCTCTGCTGATGGCTGACCATGGACACTGCCTGGCATCACTACTCTCCGTACTCACGTAGGTGACTCAGAGGAGTTGAAGTTTGAGTTTTGGGAACCCGTCAAACCAGGACCATAATGAAAATGCTGATTTATTTTTTTTTCCCTCATCGTTTTAAGATGCTATAGAAAAAGAAAGGAAAATAAGTTGATTTGACATCTGTTTGTAAACTTATCATGTACTGGCATCTTTTCCTCGTACATTTAAGTTTCAAACAGGTCCCAGAGATCGCAAGGCAAGAGTGTTAAGGCAGTATAAGAAACTCAGTATTTCATTCACACCTCTTGATTCCCTTGAAGGTATTTCTAAGGCATCAAAAGGGGCATGTGGTTTGTGCTTGCCTTTTCAGAAAAAGGCGTTCAGTATAGCATTAGGAAACGGATGCTCAATGACAGACGGAAGCCACTCAGCCCCAGGCAATGGCCACACCATCAGAGAGGAACAGGGAGCTTCAGCGGGCTTCCCCAGGTGTGGGCTCCTCACCATCGGTCTTTCTGGTACACCTCTGTTTGTACAATCTCACTGGGGTGCTCGGATATGCAGGCCCCGTTGATGTCATTGAGCTTGTTGTCTGGAAGATCCTCGGGTTTTGTGCAAAGTTTCAGTGCCCTGGAGATGAAGACGTCCAAGTCAAACTCGGGGTCTGTTTCGCTGTTCACCTCCTTGGGTTCTTTGTGGAGATGGTGAGGAGAAGATGGCAGGCTCCGCTCCTGCATCTCTGGAAGAGGGCTGGAACACTCCAGACCCACCTGCGTGCTCTTCACCCACTGAGCAATCTCCAGGAAGAGGTTGGATGGTTCTTCTTCTAGCGACAGCTCAGCTGCGGGCGCTATGGTCGCTCTTTTCCAGTGAGACAAATCTAAGATTAGCTTGGGCTCTGAGTAATGATGGGGCTTATTGTCTCTCCACAGCAACTTGTCCAGGTAGGAAGGTGACCCCACCTTGTAATCACACGACTTCCCACAGTCGGCATCAAACACTCGGTCCATGGAGGAGTGGGAGAGCTCCAAGAACCTCTCCGAGCTGCTTTGAGAGTATTTCCGTGGGTCAACTTGCGCCTCCTCCGCGATGGACTCAGACCCTGCCCGGGGGTCCCGCTGAACCTCGTCCATGTCGTGGTACTTATCATGCCTCCATTCCATGTCAGAGGAGAGGCTTACGTGGTACCTGTGAAGGACACACTGCTGTTAGACACACAGATTACAGCTTCACTAGAAACACGTGTGTTCAAACAGATACTGCTGCTGCTACTTCTACCTTCCTCCTGCTAACGCGCTGATTATTTACAGGTATTTAAGTTCTTGTTAATACTAGAGATCTTCTTCTTGTGTGTTAAAAAAGGCAGGGAGGGCTGTATAATTTAGGAGGAGCCTGAGGCTTGCCCAGCCTGCATGGACAGTGGGAATAAAAGCCCAACAACCAAACAAACAGGCTCCTTCATTTAGCTGCTCATCACCTTCTCTGTATTTGGGATGAAAACATTGTAAACAGTATCAATAATCAATTGTCCCTCAGCCCAAAGACAAGCATGCACAGTGTGAGCAGCTCCTGCTTGTGACCATAGAAGTAAAGGAGACAAGCTTAAGTCCCCACCACAATTGGACATCACCAGCTCACTCTGACATCAAGGACCACAAGCATCCCTGAAGGGTCACCTTGCCAAGTGATAACTGCTCAAGCCAGTCGAAATCCCTCAACTGCAATTACCCAACAACACCCGTTCTTGGACACGGTTTTCACAGTGACATCTAATTTACCGGCTCCTAACTGAGCTATCTTTAACAGATGTGTAATCCCAGGTATCAGAACTCTATGTCCTGGCAATGAAATGCTCTTCAGGTGTCCTAAAAAACACAGGCGAAATAATTTCCCACCTCTAAAACACTCACTTGTGTTGCAAAATTTATGTCCTAATAGCAGATATCCCCAGATGGGCATAGGACGAACTGTCTAGGTTGGTTGGTTGGTTGGTCTTCTTGTGTTATGCTAGGAAAGCCAAGAGCTAAATGGCTGACAAGGTGACCTCCAGCAACAGATTTACTGCTTTGGGGACTATATCTGGCAGGGATCTCGGAGCTGTGGGGATACAATGAAGGCAGGAATGCTGGGAAAAGCTTCCACCTTTCCTCTCTACCTAATTTACCTGGCTGTCCCCACCCCCAGCCTCCACCCAGACACTTGTTCACTAAGGCAGAGAGATTAGTAATAGCGAAGGTGAGGGATTTCTTTGGGTTATTTTGTCAATGCTGGTGAAATATAGTGGATTAAGAAGGTGAAGTGATTTAATTGCTATGCAGAGAGGAACAACACTGCATCTCAACTGGAATAATCTCTATAGGAAAGTGAACCTTGTTAATTCTTGGCCACTTATTTTGTCCTACCTGCTGCAGTACTGGGGCTGGCCTAATAACTGGGACAGGAGACACCCCAACTCAGGCTTTGATCTGCTCAAAACTTCCTCTATGACTTTCAACAAACCATTTAAAAATCAACACAACTTAACATTTTTAAAAAGATCCCAGATATCCATAGCCTCTAGGGCTAATGCACCTTGAAAAGTGATAAATACAGATCTCCAAATCAGGCCTGGTCCCTGAAAGGTACAAAAATTACCTTATTTCATAACTGGTATTGTAGGGACAGAGAACAGAGGGAAGCACCATTAGCATAATGTACAGATGTTAATTCTAAGGAAGACAATAGGTGCTGATAATAAAAGCAAGAGGGGAAAGATACTCAGTAACTGGAAGGTGCAGGCCCCACAACTATTTCACATGGAAAGCAAGGACAAACCTCTTATTGGCTTCAGGAAGGTGCCAGCTTGGGCTAGAACTACAATATGGCAGGAGGAAGGAAAAGCAGATGTTCCTCATGGGTCTGGAGCACGTGTGACTGAACCAATTCAAGAGCAGGTCAGAGACTCACCAGTGAAGTTTTGCCTAAAGAATTTAAGCGAGAGCCTGGTCTCCAGCCCAGCCCTAGGTACCGTACCTGTCCCAGTTGGACATCTGGCTCTGGTTGGCTTCCATCAACAAAATGTCATCAATCTCATCCTCAATCCGGAAGGGATGCTGAGACACTGGTTCATCCTCAGGGCAGGAGTAAGGACTCATGTAAGGATGCTGCAGGCCCATCTCAGCCGTTAATCGATCCATAGGGTTAAATGTCAGTATTTTCTCCAGAAAATCAATAGCTGTGAAGCAGAGAGAAACAAGCTCACTGATTCCTCAAAAGCAACACCAGCTTCCTTTCCAGGATCACCCTTGTGAATACCCCATAACAAATCCCCTCCAAGGGAAGAAGAAATTAAAGGTCACATCCCATGTGCATCTAACACAAGCACCTCTGTCCTTGCTTCCCCACGGGAGGTGTGTGCTTGAGGAGGAACAATCGCACAGCCCACAGGCATCACCTTATCTCATGAGGCAGGGGAAATGACAGCAGGAGCATCACACCTCCACAAGGCACCATATAAATATTACAGCCAGTGCTGCAATCCCAGGCCGGAACTTGAAGCTCATACCCCAGAAAAGACCTTTGGGCAGTGTCAGGATTGGATTCCACCCTTCAGACCCATTCAACCAATTCAAATTAGATATTAGGGGGAAGTTTTTTACAGAGAGAGTGGTGAGGGGCTGGAACAGGCTGCCCAGAGAGGGGGTGGGTGCCCCATCCCTGGGGGTGTTCAAGGCCAGGTTGGATGGGTCCTTGGGCAACCTTGTGTAGATCCAGGCCTGGAGATTGGTGGCCCTGCCTGTGGCAGGGGGGTTGGAACTCTGTGATCTTTGGGGTCCCTTCTAACCCAGACCAGTCTGTGATTCCACGATTCTGCATTTCAGGTAACTGATTTCACATCTTTATGTGCAGCTGAAGTGGGATTACGTTTCCAGGACCATTTTTAAGCCTTCGGTGTGACCAACATTATGAAATTATTTCGCCCCTAAATAATGTGCCCAAATTTCACCCCTAAGTGCCTAAAATTATTTCAGAAAGAATGTGGAGCACGAACTCTTTCTATGGAGACGGACGAGGAAATTAAGTGCAACAAAAGCAACTGGAATTAAGCCTAAACATGGAGGGGTGGTTGTGATTATCTTTGATGATTCCTTTTACTGAGGTTACGTGAAAAGATCAAATCCTGACGTGAAAGATGTTGCTTATTCACTTGATTTCTGGTGTGTGTGAGAGTCCCTTGGAGTTCAGAAAATACCAAGAGGAATACACATTTCTTCAGTTACCTCTTTCGCATTGTCCCTTCATGAATATCCCCATTTAGGACTTAATTGTATGAATGGGACCATTTCCTCAGGGGTAAAATCACTCCGCAGAAAGGAAGGGCCATACCTATTGCCTCAGCACTTAAACATTAACCAACATCCGATTGTCTCCCACAGGATTACTTCATTGCTCAGACTAATTAAGTCAGAAGGCATCAATAGCTTCATAAGGTCACTGACTGTGGCCAAGAAGCGTGGTGGAACAATACATTAAGAGCTATATATCACGATGTATTACGGGTCAGAGAGGCAAGGAAATGTCAATGAATTATGTAAAGGGCTCAGGTGACCTTTCTTCCTGCAATAACGACAGGGAATAAATCCATTCCTGCTTGCTGGAGGCTGAGGCGGTCCCTGTGTAACCCAGGCTGATGGGTATGGCAATGCCAAGTCTGTACAGCAGACGTCTTATAATGAAGAGTTACACCAGGGAACACAAGCTGAGCTGGGTCTAGATGTCTCCCAAAAGCAGGTGGCCAGGTCCGCCAGCCTAGTTTAAACTTTGGAAGGAGCTCAGGAGAGCTGATGTGCCCTGGCCCACACTGCTCAAGTGAGACTGCTGCCCTACAAGCTCTTGCTGCTGGCAAAGCTGGAAAAGTGGAGGTCCCAAAGCCTGTGGCTTGCAGCCCCTCCACAACAACACACTGCTGGATTGTAGTGAAGCTTCAGCCAAGAAGGGAAGTGACTGAAGTGGTATTTGAGCACTGCAGGCTGTGACAATCCAACATGAGTGATGCCCAAGCCCTGAAGGACTCAGGCAGCGTTTCTGCCTGTAGCAACCGTCTCACAGAGTTCAGATAGAAGTAAAAGCATCTATTTTCTTGTACTCTACAACTACAACTGTGTTCAAGCAAAAAGCACAGCAAGAAAATGAACAGGGGGTAAAAATAACCTCTGGGCTGAACCTGCACTCAAGAGGCACAGGAAGGCAGGGATGCACCTTAAAAGTGTCCTGGACTAGCCCTAGAAGACTTTTACCCTTATTTCATGAGCTACCTGCAAGAAAGCTACTGCATTGTGAACACTGTCCATCAGCCCAGGCCTTCTCTGCTGGGACAGTGAGCAGGACCTTGGGGGACAGTGGTGGGAATGCATGAGCTCCATGCAGGACAATGCACTACAGACCCCCAGATACCCAAATCCTGTTCACCAGCCTTGGTGCACTTGGCCTTAGAGGATGATTCCTGTGACCCCCTGGGGAAAATAGTTCTGAAAACATTGCAGCCCCAGGAGGACACTGCTGAAGCCCTGGTCATGATGGTACCTTCACTGTCCACCTCGGGGAGCAGCTTGCGCAGAGGCTTCCGGACTTCCCACGTGCTGTTGATGAATGTTGGCATCACTTTGAGCAGCTCCTCTTTGTCTTCTTCATGGATAACAGGGATCGTCTCCAGAATAAGCTGCATCTGTTCCAGCTCATGACCCCCTAAACAGGCAGAAAACAGGTAGTGAGATGAGACCCTGAAGTTACATTGGCAAGGAGGGTGGGAGGTGGTTTTAGCAGCCACCCCTCTAAAATGAGCCAGGTCATCCCTGGCAGTGCATCCATGCTGATGCACCCCCACATTAACCACTGCTCTTTGCTCCAAGGATAATGTGGTGGGACCCTCAGTGGGGTCACCTCCCAGTGTAACCAGCATGAGGTGATCTGTGCAGCTTTCCAACTAATCTAGACATCTGTTTAAAATGTTATGAAGCAGAAACTGTAACTAACTGAAGTTATGGGGCCTGGGACCCATATCATCACCCGTTATCCATCAGTGGGGTCTGTCCTGCAGGATGGGAGGAGTCAGATATTGGCTCTAACAGCTTCAAAACTCACAACTCTCTTTAAGCAATGCCATGCCTGGGATCGTTTGTAACTGTGGAATGATTTACTGCAGGTGACTTAAAAACCTTTAAGGAAAAGTTCAGCATTCCAGAAACTTCCAGGGTGAAGAGCAGAAGCTGACACGCAGAGGGTCCATCTCACAACGAGTTCCCTAGGGGATCTTGGAGGTTGGCAACATCTGGGGTGCTCGATGTGCTAACACCCAGAGAACAGTATGCAGAGGGAGAGCAGAGTGGAGACACCACAGCCAGGCTCTGTGATCCACAGGGACCTGGTGTAACACAGTACTGAGACACAGCATTGTTTCTGCCCTGAGTGAGAACTGGACCAGAACTGAGCTTGCAGGTCTTCCTGTCAAGATCTGTGATCTTCCTGTCAAGATCACGTTCTTCAGGGGAAATTTTGCTCATTATAATATCATTCTAATACAAAAGACACACCTCCATCCAAAAAGCTACCCATCTTCAAGGTGCAACCACCTCTCCCTGAGCATGTGCTCTGAATTTCTGTTAGCCTGTATCTTTATACACAAAGTGAGGACAATTGACACCAATCCCAACAAAGATACGTATGACTGGAGTCACTCAAACTCCACCTGATATGTAAAAATATTATAATATCAGCCCAAAACCAGAGGCATGTTAGGGAAGATACCACTGCAACAAGTCAAGAAGATACCATCATGAACCATCGCTGACTTGTGGGACCAGTCAACAGACTGAGCCTCTCTTCCCCTCCCCATCCCAGGGCTGCCTTGGGTGAGATTTGAACATTCCTCACCCCCTTCCCCTGCTCCACAGTGGGGTCCCACCCACAGCAGACAGTCTTCCATGAGCTTCTCCAACATGAGTCCTTTCCCATGGGGCTTCAGCTCCGGTGATGGTGATGATCCCCAAAACTAATATGAGCAATCACCTATTTTTAATGCTTTTCCTTCAGGACATACTTATCCATACACCCCTAAGAACCCACTCAGGAGTGGCTACCAGTCTGTGAAAGGAGAGGAGCAGCAGTGCCAGCGGAGCGGAGCCAACCACCTCGTTAATGAACGTTAATCCCATTCCTTACCTCACTATTGGATGTGACTGGGCATCTCCAGCTTCCTGCGTGTACAGAGAAGCTCCCTGGCAGAGATACCAAGTCGTGCTATTGATTTTCTGTCTGCCAGAAACGCTGGTTACAAGTACTCTGTCATTAGAGTCAGGATTATGGAGACAGCTAGCTGGCTGGGGTGGAAAAATCAACATCAGGGCCCCGTCACTCCAACTGGGTTTGGTTCAGTGTAGCCATGGCCACTTTCACCCTGAACAGCAAAGCTCTAAGCCAGGACACAGCAATAAACGTAGACAACCCCAAAACCACACCAACATGGGCACGGCTGGTCACCATCACACCACACTCCGCTCAGAACGGAGCCTTGGGAGAAGACAGAGCAATAGGAAAAGCAAAGAAGATAGAGGGACATTGTCCTAATATCAATCCTGGGCAACCCCCCCCACTTTCCTACAGGAAAACTAATTTTAGGCTATTTGGAGGTTCACAGCGTGGTTCCAGGAGGAGCTAAAGATGACCATGGTGAGACAAACACCTCGTTAGTCAGGCTAATTTGCAAATTGTGATCAAAATTACAGGGTATTAAGTGTCACAAAGGCACCGTGGCTGTTCTCTCAGTGAAGGCACCTGGCAGCCAAAAGGCACAGTGTTTAGTCACACAGAGAAGCTGTCAGTGCAGTGATGGAAGCATTGAATTACAGCTCTCAGGAGCCCAGTTCCCCACCATTTATTTATGTAATTCCCAGGGACCTTCTGGAGGCATTAATTCCTGAGAAGAAAAACCTTGAGCTACAGACAGAATGAACGAGGCGTGCTGTCATTCACTGAGGACAGAACAAGGAGCTCTGCATTGTGTCTTGGAGAAGGGAACTCTTCCCTGAGCTTCCAGCCACGTCCCAGCTGAGCATCCTCTGGAAGCAAGCATGATTCCCATGGGAAAAGCCACCACCTCCCATCACTCAAGCCACAGGCACGGCCCCGCTACTGACTGCCAAAGATATCTGGAAGAGCAGCTTTTGTTTTTCTTCAGTGGAAAAGTCACTGGAGGGAGCTGTAGCCTCTCAGTTGTGGATACTCTTCCCTGTTCTCCATGCTGCTCGTGACGGGGAGGGAGCTCTCCGAAGGTCTTGCAACCAGGTTTTAGCTGCTGGAGACATGTTACGCTCCTGCAAGCCGAATTTCTCCTGCCCTCCCACGCCTCTGCCCAACCCAAAGCTCCAAAGCTGTTCCTGACACCACAGTGCCCAGAGAAGGGGCTATAGGGAGGACAAAGGGGAGTGGGGCTCCGGTGCTGGGCACTTGTTAACTTGAGTATCAGAAGAAAAGCAGTGAGTGACATCTACTCTTAATAACCATCACCTTAACTTAAGGACGTGGCTTAAGCAGGCCAGACAGACCACTGAGATAATTATACTGACTTATGCTGAGCACCCAATTTAAATGGTGCTGCTGACGCAAACTCAAAAAAACAATTTACCCAGTGTAATTACTGGATGTTTGCAACTTTCTGGGAACTCCATCACCATTATTTCCCACGGGGCGTCTGATGGTGAGACAGGACTTTCCAAAAGCCTCGTCCTGCAGCCACAGAGTGTAGCTGCATCTGGCCAGGGGCAAACTCCTTCTCCAGATCAAAGAGGAGAAAAGCAAAAGGAAAGATGAACCCTGCTGTCATGCAAGTGTTTCAAGTGTTACGAGCAATTGGGTTTTTATTCTCCTCTGTGGTGGTTTGGCCCTGGCTGGAGGCCAGATGCCCACCAAAGTTGCTCTGTCACTGCCCTTTTCATCTGGACAGGGGAGAAAATAGATCTTGAGAGGCTCAGGAGTAGAGATAAGGACAGGGAGAGATCATTCCACAATCAGTGTCACGGGCAGACCAGACTCAACATGGAATACAACCACCCCATCTAATTTATGACACACACAGACACAGTGAGACCAGAGTCGGGTAATGAGAAGTAAAACTGGATCTTAAAACACCGCCCCCACCCCTCCCTTCTTCACAGACTCAACTTGACCAAGGATTTCTCTCCCTTCTCCCCCACTATGGCACAGGGGGAAATGGGGATGGGGATTTGGGTCAGTTTCTCACAAGTTGTTTTCCTTCGGGGGGTGGGGGAGGAAGGAGGAGAGGTGCTGGAGCATTCCACACCCCCTTCCCCTGCTGCACTGTGGTGTGTCACCAACTTCTCCAATGTGAGTCCTTCCCACAGGGCGTCAGCTCTTCCCCAACTGCCCCAGCGTGGATCCTTCCATGGGCTGCAGTCCCTCAGGCCCAGACTGCTCCAGTCTAGTCCCCCACGGGGTCACAAGTCCTACAGCAAACCTGCTCTGCTGTGAGTCTCTCTCCCCACAGGCTACAGGTCCTGCCAGGGTCTTGCTCCATGCAGGTCACAGCATCTCCTGCATGTCTCCCCCTGCTCCAGCCTGGGGCCTCTCCAGGGGCTGCAGGTGGGGTCTGGGCCTTTTCCATGGGCTGTGGGGGGACACCTGCTCCACCATGGGTTTCTCCCGGGGCTCAGGGGCATCTTTCTCTGCGGCCCCTGGGGCGCCTCCTGCCCCCTTCCCTGCCCATGGTCCCTGCACAGTCTCTCCCCCTTCTCACTCCCTCTTCTGGGACACAAAGCAGCCGCTTGCAGTTGTTTCTCCTCAGGGTGATTCCCAGAGGTGCTGTGACCATCGCTGATGGGCTTGGCCTTGGGCAGCAGTGACTCTGGCTTTGAGCCAGCTGGTGTTTGCTCTGTGGGGCCTGGGGGAAGCTTCTGGCTGCTCCTTGCAGAAGCTGCCCCTGCAGCCTCCTCCTCTGCCAGAACCCAGCCATACAAAAACACAACCTCCTGTATGAACACCAGCAGATGAAAGATGGCACACGACAATGGACACTGTGGGCACCCTGACCCACTGCTGGGCTCCCACCCTGTCTCTCCTTTACTTATTTGTACAGGAGGAGGCCAGCAAAAAGGAGCACAGGGCCAAGCCATTGCCATGACAATTCTACAGAATATTTTTAAAGCAACCCAAAAAGAACATGTATTTTGAGCTCCAGTTTGGATCCCCACACATTCGATAAGTATCCTCCTGTCATCGGGGGGCTTACTAAGCAACCGCACAGGTCTACGAAGCAGAGAAGTAGGGGTATTTGCAGCACAGATGTTTTGCAGCACTTGTCCCACTGAGCCCAGTCTGTGACCTGCCAAATTCCATCTCCTGATCCTTGACCTGAAACCAGACTACAAAGTTGGTTCTCATATGGATGCTCTCATCTCCACTGGACAACTGGGACAAGGCTGGTCTCACCTGTAGCCATGTGCTACACCAGCAAGAGCGCTTCTGCTTGTTCTCCAGATGCTGTTTATGAGCAGTAGTGGAAAAATAAATATTTCTAAGCTCAATCAACCTCATCTGAAGGCAGACAGCTAACAGGGGCCAGATGAATCACATCTTGGAGCTGCCTCGACCATGATGGGAGCTTTACCGACCAGCTTGGCCACCTGGGCAGTAGATGGCTGGTGTCAGCCAATATAGCTTCTACCCCTGGGGTCCATAAACAGCACAGTTTAGGAAGCCAGGATACAGATGAGTGCTTGGGTGCTCTGAAGGGATGGCCAGAGACAAACCATCCTTGTTTTGCTGTTTGACACACGGAGCAAGTCCAGGAAAAGAAAGGTTGATTTAAGAATCCAAAGGGATTTCCCTGGGGCTCCAGCCACTCATGGTTTGAGAAGAGGCAGTTTGTCACTGTGGTCTGGTGCAAGTCCTGCAGGACCAGGACCCTGCCATCCTCACTGGGATTTGCTTCTGCTGCTGGGCTTTACCTGGGTCTGGTTTGGGTCTAGTGCCTTGGACTGGCAGAGCCTTAGCTCTGCCCTGGAAAGGCATCACCCAGTTTGCTTCTGCCAAAAAATGCTTGAGGACTCTTCCACAGTGCAAACCACAGCTCAGCCATGGTTGGGAGAGCTCCATCTCCCAGTGAGACCAGAAAATACCTGTGTCACCTGGAATATACCCCGAGGGAGTGCAGGAGCAGCCAGGTCTGATGCATAATTTCCAGAGCTGAAGTCCCTGGACTGGAAAATTCTGGGGAGGGGAAGAGCAAAGAGAAGGAGAAGGAAGGAAAGGGAGGCAATGCTAACAACCTCTTTGAAACGATACTGACTGCTTAGTTTTCAGTTTTCACAAAAGAAAGAGGGAAGCTGCAAGCATTGAGTGGGAAGGGAGCAGCAGAGCAGCTGCAGTCAAAGGCTGGCTGCGGAGCTCTGCGGTGCGCTGACATATTTGTGGAGAAAATCTCCTTCTCCATTATTAATGGATCTAATTATTTATTTACACCAGTCTGAGAGCAGCTGCTCAGGAAATGCGTTAAACCTTGTCATTCAAAACATTAATGGGCAAGGGAGAGACAACCAAGGAGGAGCAGTGCTGCAGAGCCTGGGAAGGAAGGCAGCTTCTTCGATAGCAGGAAAGTGTCTCCTTCATTCCTGAGCCATCAGCTCCAAGTCCCAGCTTGGGAAGCACAGCTCTGCTCCTGACAATGGCATTTCTGGAATTGTATGAAATAAAGAGCTGCTGCAAGTGGTAGAAGAACCCATGAGGAGAAGGGTGCTGCTGGACCCTGTCCTAACAAAGGACTGGTTGCAGATGTGAAGACTGGGGGCAATCCTGGTTGCAGTGACCATGAGGTAGTAGAGTTCAGGATCCTACATGGAAGGAGCAGGGCAGTAAATAGGACCACAACCCTTAAGGAAGGCTAACTTCAGCCTTTCCAGAGACCTGCTTGGGAGAATCTTGTGGGTTAAGGCTCTAGAAGGCAAGGGAGCCCAAGAAAGCTGGTCATTATTCCAATACCACTTCCTCCATGCTCAAGACCAGTGTACTCCACAGAACAGGAAAACAAGCATAGGATGAAGGAGAGCTGTGTGGATGAGCAAGGAGCTGCTAGAAAGACTCAAAAGAAGCAGGAAGTTTAGAGCAGGTGAAAAAAAGGGAACGGAGATGTGGGAGGAATATAGGAACACTGGCAGAGCATGTAGGGATCCCACAGGAAGGCTAAAGCCCAGCTAGAATTAAAACTGGGATGTCAGGGACAACAAGAAGGGCTTCTTCATCTGCAGCTAGAGGAAGACTAGGGACAGTGTGGGCTTGCTGCTAAATGAGGTGAGTGTCCTGGTGATGGAGGATACAGGGAAGGCAAAGATAATGAATAGATGCTTTGCTTCAGTCTTTACTGAGAAGACTGGTCCTCAGGAAACCCAGGAGGTAGGAGAGAAAGCCTCATGGAAAGAAGACCTTCTCCTGGTCAAGGAGGATCACTTTAGAGAATATCTAGAGAAACCTGACACCCACAGATCCACAGGCCTGATGGGATGCACCCACGTGTGCCCAGGGGGCTAGTAGATGTTATTGCAGGGCTGCTCCCAATTTGGAAAGTCATGGAGAACAGGAGAGGTGCCTGAGGACCAGAGGAAAGCCAATGTCACTCTGGCCTTCATAAAGGGCAAGAAGGAGGAAAGCTACAGGCCAGGCAGCCTTGGCTCCATCCCTGGAAAGGTGATGGAACAGCTCATTCTGGGGTTATCAGTAAGCATCCAGAGGAGAAGAAGGTTATCAAGAGTGGTCAACCTGGATGCACTGAAAGGAAATCATGCCTGATCAATATGATAGCCTTCTATGATGGCATGACCAGCTCGGTGGATGAAGGGAGAGCAGTGGATGCTGTGTACCTTGACTTCAGCAAGGCTTTTGACTCCAGGAAGGCTAACAGTGCATCAAGAGCATGGCCATCAGGTGGAGGGAAGTTCTCTCCCTCTGCTCTGCCCTGGTGAGGTCACAGCTGGAATATTGTGTGTGGTGCTGGGCTCCCTGGCTCAAGAAAGACAGGGAAGTACTGGAGAGAGTCCAAAGGAGGGCCACCAGCA
The DNA here is from genome assembly GCA_022605575.1 of Laterallus jamaicensis coturniculus. Taxonomy (NCBI): domain Eukaryota; kingdom Metazoa; phylum Chordata; class Aves; order Gruiformes; family Rallidae; genus Laterallus; species Laterallus jamaicensis. The sequence goes on from JAKCOX010000186.1 coordinate 458,448, forward strand.
TGATCAGAGGACCTGAACATCTTCCATAGGAGAGGCTGAGAATGCTGGGTCTGTTTAGTGTAAAGAAGACGAGGGATCTTATCAACACTCATAAATACCTGAAGGGTAAGGGTCTAGAGGAAGGGGCCAGACTCTTCTCAGTGTTGCCCAAGGACAGAACAAGCAATGATGGGCACAAACTGGAACACAGGAAGTTCCAGCTCCACATGAGAAAAAACTTCTTCCCGGTGAGGGTGAGGGAGCCCTGGGCCAGGCTGCCCAGGGGGCTGTGGAGTCTCCATCTCTGGAGGTATTCAAGACCCATCTGGAAGCTGCCTAGTGCAATGTGCTCTAGATGACCCTGCTCTAGCAAGGGGTTCACACTAGATGATCTCAGGAGGTCCTATCCAAACCCTACGAATCTGAATCTGTAAATCTCAAGAATGTCACAGCTGAGCTTCAAATGCTGCACTGATAATGTTCTCTTTGGCTGTGCTCTGGGTTTTTTGGTCTTTTCTGCACATTCACAACTCATATAAATATATATACATATTATATCTCTATCTATCCATATTTCTATATAGGATATATAGATATATCTATATAGATCTATATCGAGATATATATAGATCTATATATACATATCTATATCTATATATAGTATATATATCTCAATATATATCTAGATATACTGTATCTATATCTAAACAGGAGGGGATTCAACTTTTTTAAAGGGCAGACAATGGCAGGACAAAGGGGAATGGATTAAAACTAAAAGAAGGAAGGTTTAAATTAGATATTAGGGGGAAGTTCTTTCCAGAGAGAGTGGTGAGGGGCTGGAACAGGCTGCCCAGAGAGGGGGTGGGTGCCCCGTCCCTGGGGGTGTTCAAGGCCAGGTTGGATGGGGCCCTGGGCAACCTTGTGTAGCTCCAAGCTTGAGGTTGGTGGCCCTGCCTGTGGCAGGGGGGTTGAAGGTCTGTGATCCTTGGGTTCCCTTCCAACCCATACCATTCTATGATTTTATGATTCTATATAGATACATACTATATCTATATATAGTATATATAGGTATATCTATATAGATCTACAAATACAGATACAGATACAGATATAGATATAGATAGATATAGTATGTATATATATGTATGTGTATATATATATACATATAATGGGAAAAGGGTGAAAATGGATAGTGTAATTCAAACATTGTAATATGAGCTGGGGAGCTGTTTTGGCAGGGGGGTTGGACCCGATGATCTCTTGTGGTCCCTTCCAACCCCTACGATTCTGTGATTCTGTGAATCATCAAATAACCAACTGTTATAACAACTGGCAAGGAGAGGGTAATTCCTTCTGCCATGATAAAAAGCCTCTGAATTGGGTAGCCAGGAAAGAGGTAAGCAGGAAATAATAACTGGATCATCAGGAGTCAGAGACCTACCAGCGAAGAGCATCCTCCCCGTCAGCATCTCAGCCAGGATGCAGCCAGCTGCCCACATGTCGATGGCTTTGGTGTAGTTGTTTGGCGAGAGGAGGAGGCGTGGGGAGCGGTACCACTTTGTTACCAAGCCCTCAGAAAGGTAACCCTGAAAGAGCAGAGACAGAGACCATCAGCAGCCTTGCAGGAGAAGCCCTCTGCTCCCCGCCCCCCGCCCCGAGCCAGCCCTCACTGCCCACCACGGCTCCTCCACTGCTGGATGCTGCAGAGGAACCTGCCCACCCCCTGCTCCTGCTGCATGGATGGCAGCAGGCTGTGCTTGTGCATCACGCAGAGAGCAAGGAGTTGAGCCATGCATCGCTGGGAACTGAGATGCTTCAGTGCTCCAGGAGGCAAAGCACTTGCTTCTCCCCCAAAAATTTCTGCGCTGCTTGTCACCATGGTATTGAAGCACCTCCTGCGGAGGACAGATGGCTTTAATAGCACAGATCTGCAGATCATACCTGCAGAAGTTATTTCAGGTCACTGCTAGAGGACTTAGATGTGTTATATAAATCCCAATTTCACCGTCTGAGACATTCTGGAAGTTAAGCACATCAGTTAAGTAGTTTTCTGGGACCCAGCTACAACCCACCAGTGTGTTTAGCAAGCCTTCTCCAGCTCGCTGCCCTCGAGCACAGTGCTTGGACTCCCAAACGTTGCCAGTGTGCAAGGTTTTGCTGACTCCATCTCTAGTTGAACCTGGATTTAAAGTCCCTCTCTGGCTACCTAAACCACTGGGTATAATGAGATGTGTTGTGTTGAATTCCCCCAGCCCATCTCCCAGCACCGATGCTGGAACTGAATTTTTGAAGGGCAGGAGCTCCCTGGGGAGCCCACATAAGAGCAGCTGCCTGTGTGTCAGCCCTGGCTGGGCACAGACCCACAGCACACACCAGGGGACATGCAGGGCTGAAGCAGAGATGGCACAGGGAGCACACAGGGCAGCACCCAGAGGATGTGCCCAGCAGGATCTGGCCTCACAGAGAAGCCAGGTGAGTTCACCCAGCCAGCATCCTGCTGCAGCGATCCCTACTTCGGTTTGGGAAGGGTGCTAGGAACTGTGGACGAGCCCATACAGCGTCTCCCAGGGGGGAGGTGTGGGATCTTGTAATAAAGAGAGCAAAGGGATGGGCAGAAAAAGAGATTTAGGGAGGAACATTGCTACTGTGTGGCAGGAAAGCCTCCTGGGCCAGCACATGTCTTAAGGCATTGCAGAGCAGGTAACACAGCCCTGCAAGGGAGAATTCACATGAGGTAATGTCCCACCTGGGAGATTTAACATGTGCCAAGCACTCAGCAGCTCCCCCTAAAATCAGAGGGATGCGTTCAAGCCTGTAAATAACGCTGGCATCCTAAGGGATGTCACAGCACACCTGGCATCGCCCACCAGCCAAGCTCCAGGTGCACAGGGGCCACACTGGGGCTGGACATGAACAGTTACTTCATCAGGGTGAATGCTGGAATATTCATAGGGGTATTTTCTGTATTAAATGCAACACGTGAACAGAAGAAGGAAGGTTAAAACATGGTAGAGAAGACAAAATAAAATGGGATTATAAAGTTAAACTGCATTTAAATGCCATGAGACATCTGGAGAGTATCAAAATGCAGCGACAGCATGAACAGAGCTTACATCAAAACTCCATCCCAACCGAGGCGGTTTCATCAACCTTTCAGCTGCAGATGTGGTTTTGCTGTGTAACATCTGCTGGGATGTCACAGGACACAACCCTAAATGCAGAAGCAGCGCAGCATCTCACACACTACCAGGTCTGTAACGCTCCTCTTCCCCCCCAGTGCAGGTTTTTGTTCCAACTTCCAAGCACACAAGTCGTCACGCTTTTAATCATAAAGGATTAGCTTGTAAAGAAGGTTTTAATTTTGGTCTTCTTAAGATGAGTTGTAATGGAGACTGATTAGCTGAGAAGTGTCATTTAATGCTGTTTTATTTCTGCTCATGCTGCTGAATCAGAACCAGCATGAAAGCCCCCAGGAGTTATCTGATCAGACTGACACGTTTCAGCTCCTTCAGTTATTCCCAACAATGGAGATGTTGATATTTATTGAGAAAATCCTAAGAAAATCAACTTTTGGGATAGTGATCCAGGGCGATTCCTGAATGGAGCTATTTCCTCCCTTTCCTAGCAAAGAAGCACCATTTTCCTTACAGATTTTAACACTCAGTTGGTATGTTTCCTCTCTCTGACAGCAAGATGGATTAGGGTTCTCAGGGGTATGTGCATCATGCAAAATATATGAGCAATATACTGCCAGTAGCTATACGTCGTGACAAACCAAACCATTTCATCCCCAGGCAGCTCCCATGGACAGGAGAAAATTCCCTGCATGATCTCACTGAAGAGTTTGGACACATCTTCAGACCCTCCCCTACCGTGTGAGGTAGGGGCAGTAATTAATGAGGCAGTAATTAATAAGCAGTGTTCCTTGTTGTGCCTCCCTCTTCCATTACCCATCACCTGTGGACCCAAATGTCCTCTCCCTGCTTTCATCAGCTGAATAACCCAGGGAGGGCCAACTTCCAGCTTCTTTTACACTGTGAGGGTGAGGGAGCCCTGGGACAGGCTGCCCAAGGGGTGTGGAGTCTCCTTCTCTGGAGATATTCCAGCCCCATCTGGACACCGACCTGTGTGACCTGTCCTAGGGACCCTGTTTTGGCAGGGGGGTTGGACCCAATGAGCTCTGGAGGTCCCTTCCAACCTGTATAATCTGTGATTCTATGATTCTCTCCATCCCACCAACTCAGGGACCATAAAGTTGGAACTCTCTGCTTGCTTCCCTTCCCTGGCATTCCAGTGCTAAGCTCTGGGTTATCCCTTCTCTTTCCCAGGGGGAAAATACTGGGAAGGGCTGATGGGATGTTTTAAAATCAAAACTTTTCTGACCTGGCCAAGTTCCTCTGACAGGAGCAGCCCTGAGGAGCTGGTATGGACCCAAATATCTCATCTCCCCTGCCTCCACGGTGGCTAAAATCATGAGCTAGATCTTTATTTTTAGGAAATACGCAAGAGCAGCTCTTGTCCTACAACCTGGAGGAAGCAACTACAGCCCTGTGGACTTCCAAGTCCTACGGAGGAAGTATCAGGATGGCTTTGGGAGCTGGCACAGCAGCAGGATGCTTGGGTACCTGGTTTAGGGATGGGCTCAGTTCTTGCCCATGGTGCCAAGACTGACATGGGGACAGCGGCTGTGCCAGGATGGAGAGAGTGTCTGAGCACTCCCAACCATGGCTGATGTGAAGCAGAGGCTTCAGCACCAGGATTTCACCATTTATGTAGATTCAACCAGAAAGACTGGGAGCAGAAGCATCTTAATTACTCCTAATTAAGATGGAACGTCTTCATGACAACATTCTGCGGATTCAGCACACTTCTGAACTAAGAACCACTGGAATCTTTTTCAGACCCCAGACAACAGAGTTAATGTAAGCCCAGAGATAGTTTCAAGTCCAAGGCTCCCTCTCAAGCCCTCCCTTGCTTTTTTTTTTTTCCCTCTTCCAACTTTCAAGCATCATTTTCCTGTTCCTCCTCTGCTCCTGTGGCATGTGCAGGAACAGCCCAGGTAACCTACAGAAGTGATGAATTCACTACAGGTAGGATAAGCATCAAGGCATATCGGACAGAACCCCAAGGAAAGTGAAAAGTGAAGAAAAAAAAAAAAAAGAATGCCTTTTCTAATCTCCACAAAACATGGCTTTTCTGTATTGCTTACTACACCAGAAACAATTTTGGGTGGGTGCTAATGGTGTCACAGTGGACATGGCACGTAGGGCTGCCTGCATCCCAAGCGCCCCGAGGGAAGACAGCAGGGTACAGCAGCACACAGGGAGCATGACAAGTCCTGATGGTGCTCTGAAACAGCCATCATCCAAGCCCAGAGCTCCTCCTTGGAGCCACACGGCTCCTCCTTGTAGCTCTGGGGTCCAAGACCAGGCTGGGGAAGGGGCCAGAGGGCAAATCCTCTGAGGAGCAGCTGAGGGAGCTGGGGGTGTTCAGCCTGGAAAAGAGGAGGCTGAGGGGAGACCTTCTCCCCATCCACCTCCCCTGCCCTGCCAGGAGGGTGCAGAGAGGTGGGCGATGGTCTCTTCAGCCAGGGAACAGGAGATGGGACAAGGGGCAATGGGCTCAAGCTGCCCCAGGGCAGGGTCAGCTCAGATGGGAGGGAAGAGTTCTTCCCTGGAGGAGTTGTCAGGGCCTGGCACAGGCTGCCCAGGGAGGGGGCTGAGCCCACCCCTGGGTGTGTTTAACAGATGGGGAGATGAGGTGCTCAGGGATCTGGTTTAGCACAGGACAGGAACAGTTGGACTCGATGATCTTAAAGGTCTTTTCCAATCTTGTGATTCTGTGATTCTTTGAGGCAGATGCTGAAATTCAGGATCCCACCTGCTGCAAACCAAGCAGACCCTAACGCTGCAGACCAAAGCCTTTCCCAAGAACATTTCACACCAAAAATCCATCTTTTTGCACTCTAAAAGCTGCAGAAGTGTGGGCCAGGTGCCCACAAACTGGAAATCCAGCAGGATTCAGCCACAGCTTGTGTTTCTGCACCTCTGCCCACAGCCAGGATCAGGATTTCTGCTGCTGCACCCATGTGAGCCAGGTTGGGTGCCAAGGAGGGGGGAAACTCAAAAGGGCAACAACCCCAGCAATCCTGGTGCAATAGCAGGCTGGTGCCTCTTCACAGCATGTTTTTTAAGCTTATTTTTTAAAAGACAGGTAGGGCAGTTGTAGGAGAGGCTGGGAAAGATGCCGGACTTGCAGGAACATCGCTCCACAACACAAGACTAAAACCGCTGCTGTGCCTGGCTCCAGCAACGTGACACGTGTCCTCATCGTTCTGGGATGACAGAGTGCATTTATTTCAGGACTGCAGACTACAATGTGCTTCAGCAGAGGACAGAGAAGGAGAATCACCCAGCCAGGGGCCCAGCAGGGAGGCTCAGCCCTGGCTGCACAGAGCCACGGGCAGCTGCCCAAGGGTTGGATGCAGAGGAGAGTCCCCTCCGGGTCAAGGAGGGAGCAACATCCCACACCCCCATCTCCTTTGAAGATCTCCTTATGATGACCCACCTGAGGATTTTACTTTTTTACTGAATGAACTGGAAGCTATTATGTTTGCACAAAACGCAGGGAGGGAGGGCTTCAAAGGTTTGAAGATGTTCTGGAAACTATTTGCCACAAAATCTCCCCCTAAAAGGGCTGCTGCACCCTCCTCCTTCTGCCAATTAATTCTGTAATTAATATTGCCCTCAAAAACACTTTTTAAGTCTAGACATTCATTGGTATTTATCCCAATTTTTAATGCTTGGCTTTGCTCTCTCCTTGCTCTCCAACCTCTCCTGCCCACCACAAGCTAAGGGGGCTCAAGGGAGGACAGCATCTTTCTTTTATACCCCTTTCCCACCCCCTCACTGATTCGAGGCAGATCACATCTGGACTCTCATGTGGAGCCAAAGGTATTTATTAGGGCGTAAGAGCAGGGATGGGTGGACAGACAGGCAGCTAAACACACCCAGGCAGCCTCTGAAGAAAGGCAGGCAGGGGCTGGGCCATGGGACGTAAAGCAGCATGGTATGGGGCAGGCAGAGAGACTGGGTGTTACAGGGCATGTTGATGGTGATGTCATTCAGTAAGGAGGTGGCTTCTGAAGAGGGAAATGCCTGGCTAAGGGCCTCAAGCTGCCCCTTGTCTTCACCTCCATCACTCCTCCCCTCATCACCGGGGCACCAGGTTGCAGGGCAAAGCGTCCAGAGCACAAACAGCAGCGACTGAGGAAAAAAAGGATTAACGAGGAGATGTTCTAGAGGGGGTGAAAAGCCAGATTAGCAACTCCCAGGGACAAAGAGCAGCAAGAAGGAAGCAGAAGGAGCCTGCGTGGTTGGATGTTGAAAGCATCGGGGAAGAGACAGTGTGGCAGGGAAAGGGGGACACACAGGATCACCTCCCGAGGGTCCTCTTCTGCTAGAGTTGGTATTCTGTGCCCTAAAGAGATGCCTGCAAGTAAGTGGAGCACCCAGGAAGCTTAGAAGCAGCTCACCTAAGCTTTTAGCCCTGTGCATGTAAGACAGGGCTAAACTTTAAGCCACCAGGTCCAAGCAGCCTGTGAAGGTGCAGATCCGGATCTCGATATGGCCCTGGCACCTTGAAATTCATCTTGTTTCAAAGAAACAGATGCCCCTGTGCTCCTCTTACCACATGGAGACAGGGATCTGAGCAGCCAGCACCGGCCAAATGGTGGGAGAAACTTAGGCAAAGCTGTTGTGCTTCAAAGCTGGGGAAGGCCAGCACCCTGCTGTGGCCCAGGGTGTCTCCTAGAGTTGGGGAGCTCTCCCTTTCCCACCAAACTATCCTAATGAAATGGTCGCCTGCTGCAAGCCATGTAAACAAGACACACTGCCAAGCGAGGGCTGTTATTTAGGTGGGGTGTGTGTGTGTGTTTCTAACCTGTGTTTAGAGCTCTGCTCACCATCTACCCCGGTTGTTATTTGCCATTTTAACACCCAACAGAATGGTGTGGAAGTTGAGAAGCACCCTGTCAGAAGAGCTGTGACCTTTCAGATGTGTGACAATGCACAACCTACAATTTTTCATGTTGGCAGAGCCCAGCCATCAGTCTAAACATATTCCAGACACAAAACATCCCAGGAGGAAAAAAAACCCCAAGATGACATTACTGTAGAGGTGTAGCTCTGTGATGCCTTCAAAGGTCTGGATCCACTAGGTCTTTAGAGCTATCAATTACCCCAGGAGCAGGATTTCATCTGCTTTTCACCATCTCTGCATTAGCACCAAAAATTGGGGTGCAAGGATCCCCTGTTCTGCTCAAATGCTGGTCAGCAGCAGGGTGGAGGCTCAGCAGCTTCAGGCACAGTGATGCTGCGGTCCTCTCCCTCTCACTGATGCTTCCTGCAAGAGCATGGACCAGGGAGCTTAAAAACCTGAGCGAGCCCTTGAGGAAAGGAGAGGTTGAAAGAGAAATGTGGAAAGGAATTGATTACTCTGAGTCTTCTAATAAAAGCTGGAAATCACAGGCAGGACTGACCCAAGCCCCATCCAAGCCCTCCCCTTGTACCTCTGCCTTTGCAGTGCCTGGTTCCAGCAAACAGTCCTCCCCAGCACCAGAGTTTACAAACACTGATGTTATTGGCAGTGCTGGATGCTATTTTTGTCTCTGCTCTGGAGCAGCATCCAGGTGTCTCTGCACAGCAGGGATCTGCTGGGGGTTTTTTTTGCACTGATGCACTGATGCCTCCCCATCCCAGGAGGAATCAGAGGATGCTCCTGCAATGGCACCTTGCAAAGGTACCATGAAGCCACAGCCCTGGCCATCCTCCTGACAGCTCTTTCCTGGCTGCTATTAAGATGTTGGAGAATTGCTTAGAAATGAGGGTAATTCTGCAGCAGACACACAGGCAACTCCTACCCTGAGCCTGAAAAAAACCCAATGAAAACCACTCACTTAAAAATCCAGCAGCCTCCTCCTGAGCTGGGTAAGGGGAGGGGAGCACAGGAGGGGCAGCAGCAATGAGGACCCTGTGCTCCCTCCCTGATGTCCCTTGCAACCTTCTTCCTTTTCCCCAGCCTCTCTTTCCCCCCAGACTCAAAACCAGAGCGGATCAGGGCTCAGCTTCAGGATCACAAGATTGTCTTTTCACCATCCTTTTCCCTGTGCTCATCTCTGCCACCCCAAGCAAGGCAGAGCTGTGCTGGGCAGAAACCCACTGGTAAATGCAAAGCATATGTAAACCTCGGCACAGGCACAACGGTGGGTCCATGTGGGACACCAAACTCACCCACACAAACATCCAGCTCAAGAAAATAGATTTTAATCTTACAATGCCAAACAGTGAGCTTAACCAGAGGAAAAAAAAAGCTGCAGACTGCATCACATCTGCTGGTGCAGCCACACGATGCTCCTGGGACCCCGTGGATCTGTGAGCTGATGAAGCCTCACCATGCTCTTCCACTGCTCTGAACCTCTAGCCTGGATGGCAACCTGCATTAAACATCTGCAACTGCCTTCAAAATCCATTAGTATCAGGACTGAGTGTTACAGAGACCTCTCGCCCGTTTTCCTTGACTCGCTTCCTCCCACACTGCCTGTGTCAGCACGGACTCTGCTCCAACCTTGAGCTGCTCCACCAGCAAAGCCCCTTTTGAGCTACTTCCAGCTCCAATTTCCCTTTCACAAGGCCACAGGAGAGCCCCAGGGCAGCCTGGCTGCAGGATTTCTCTGGTAGAGACTGCCACAGTGAATTAAACTCATCAGAGGGAAAATGTAGCTCTTTGAATAGCTGCACGTTTGCCTGAGCACACAACTGGTTTCAGTACCTCGAATTCTTGTGCAAGATTTGGTGGCTGCCTGGAGCCCACTACCTGTGGCTCACTAGCTGCTCGTTAGTCAGTGCCACTTTGAGGGAGTTCCAGCCCTCCTTGGGCAGACAGAGAGGAGCTGGCAACAGCAGCAGGACAGGAAAACTGAGTCAGTCCCAAAGACACCCCCCCAAGGAGGGGATGGATCTCCCCTATGCAGGGGCAGGTAGGTGTTTTCTTGCATTTTACTTCATTCCTCTTTTCCTTCCCCCTCCATCCCTGCCAGGCTGCTGCAAGAAGGTGTGCATGGACTGATGGACAGGGTCTTGACCTCAGATGAAATAATATGACTGTATGTCAAAGACCCATCCATCTTTCCCTATGGTTAAATGGGTGTAGTTCAGAGAGGGCTGGGTTTTTAAAACGTGGGCTGGTGTAGAAGTGAGGACCAAGACAAGCAGAATGGCTGTGGATGAGCCAGGTACCCATTCTGCACGCTTCCACTGTGGGGATGAACAGCAGCTCATGTGTTATGAAAGCAACAAAGCAAGAAACACAAAGTTTAGTTATTTAAGGAAAGTGACCACAGACAGGCCTCCCCCCCAGCCCATTGCTAGAATGGAATAAAATATATAAGTATATATTTGATATGTATAATACAAAGCAATTAAAGATACTGGAATGGCTCTGGAACCCTTCCTGTGCCCCGTTTGGTGCTTTGTGGTACTGGAGAACCCTGGGGCGCGCTTGGCAGAGCTCAGCCCATGGGCTACACCTGGGAAACACAACCTGGCTTGGAATGTGGCAACCACCCCCAAGGACCACCCCAGCAGGGCTTACAGCCGCCCAAACAGGCTCAAGGACCACTCACTCCCAGAAACATCCACTGCCGCACGAGCGCTTCACCCTACCCGTGCTCAGCGCCGGCAGCTCGCTGAGACAGCTCAGCCACCTGGCACTGCCTACCTTGTGTGAGTAATGCTGATCCACGATCCTGGCCAGCCCAAAGTCACCAATCTTCAGCACCAGGTCCTCTGTGCTGATGAAGATATTGGCTGGCTTGAGGTCCCGGTGTAGGACGTTGGCCGAATGGATGTACTTCAACCCCCGCAGCAGCTGGTACATGAAGAGCTTGGCGTGCTCCTCGGCCAGCTTCCCCTGCTCCAGCAGCCGCGCCAGGTCGGTCTCCATGTACTCCTGGACGATGTAGACCATGTTAAACTTGAAGAAATCCCCACGCAGGTTGGTCCCCTTGGGCCCCAGCACCTCGTACACCTTCACTATGTTGTCGTGGTCGAGGCGGCGGATGATCTTGATCTCCCGGAAGGCGTGCTTCATGCTCCGCGCGTCGCCGATGGTGATCTTCTTCACCGCCACCTTACGGCAGCTCTTGCTGTCCAGGGCTGACAGCACCAGCCCGTTGGCCCCAAAGCCCAAGGGGCGGAAGTTAACGAAGCGGCAGCCCAGGTCGTACCCATACATGCTGCCGATGCAGTCGCACTTCTCTGCCATCGCGGGCTCCCTCTTCGCTGGGACCTTTTTTCACACCCCTCCCCCCACCCCCCCTCACCTTCCGTTACTTGGAGAGCTGGGAGAGTCCAACAGCTTCCTGATCACAAAGGTGGGATGACACCACGTGCCTCATTATTCACTAGAGATGGCCATCACTGCGAGGTGAGGCACGGATGCAGTGAAGAGAGACACCAGCACACACACACACAAACAAAACGTTTTAAACTGGGTGGGAAATCAAGGGCTAGAAGAGACTTCCCAAGCAGCACAGAAAAACTGCAGCCCAGAGATCTCTAGCAAAACAGAAAAGCTGTTTTTCTTGAAACTAAAAGATCAGCACTGCTACATTTTTTCAGCCCCTTTCTTGTTTTCCTTCTCCGATGCGCCCAAGTCGATGCCAAAGCGCCAGGCTGATGGCCCAGCCTGGCCCTGCGTCCCCAGCGTCTCAGTGCTGGGGCAGTTGGCTGGCTCTGCAGTGGGGCAGAGCCCTGAGCAGTCCCATGGCTCCTCTGCTGCCCCAAACCCTCCCTGCCCACAAGTTTTGACAGTGATTTCCCCACCAGCGAAGCGCATCCAGGCACTGGCCAGGCTCCCCGGCAATCAGCAAAGCTTCGCCCTGCTCATCGCTCCCTTTTTGGTATGAGCAGGTCCCATCTTCCCCACCAGCAGGAAGAACTCTTGATGGCAGCAAGTATTTTGTGGACGAAAAATCGCTTTATGAACTACATTCAGTGTGGTTTCCACGTTCACAGTTCCAGCACCTTCCTCCTGTGTGCTTTTCTCTGGTGAAGCCGGGTGCTGTCTGATCTCTAGCTACAGCCTGCCTGAGGAGCTCCCTGCGCCGCGCCGCCCGGTTATCCCTTGGCAGGTCTCAGCACGGCTCCTGGAAGAAAAGAGGAGATGGATTCATTTGATACCAGCACTGCCTCTGCCCTGCCTATGCAACAGCTTTCTGAAGGTTAACTATGAGCAAAACTGTGACCTTTTGGAGACTCATTAGTTATCCCCTCCAAAAGCACGCATCGACGCCAGCGTTTTTCACATGGTTCATTTTTCCTTTTAGCATTTGTCACACGCAGGGAACTCTCATTCTTCCCTTCCCCTTTGTTGTCTGTTCGTTGGGTTTTGTTTTGTTTGTTTTGTTGTGGTTTTTTTTACATTTTAATTACTCTGTCTGAAAATGTTACAGAGCGATTTGAGAAGGCAAAGGCTGAACAACGCGCGGTGTCTCCCACCTCCCATTTAAAAGGCATCGGAAGGAAAGCAGGGGCTGCACTAACCCTGAGCAGCCATGGAGTTTTTTTCAGCTTGTAACAGCCCAAACTGCTCGGGCAAAGAGCCTTAAAAACCAGCCAGGAGGAAGGGACTGCTGCTGAATTCAGGGTCCCAGAGCTGAATTCACAGCAGCCTTGAGGATGCTACCGGCTCCATCCCTCCCCTCATGCAACAAGCCACACTTTCACAGTGCAATGATAAAGAGAGGTGCTCCGGCTCTGCTCAGCCTAGGGCGTGCAAGGAGCTAAAGACACTGCTTGTTTCTCCTCCAGTGTGCTGGGGGAAGGAGGAGAGCATCCTCATTAAGACAGACAAGCCACATCATTAGCTGTGGGAATCTGCCATCGGTTCGCAGCGCCGGTGACCGCGGCTCTGTGTGGGCAGCCACCCCCTGGTCACAGTTTCATGGACCCAAATTCCAATACATATTCAAAACAGACAGGGGGTCCTACGGTGCCTTTGAAAGTACAGCTGAATATACCTATTTTTGTATGTATAAAGATTAATTTAACGTTTAAGCTGTGCGTTTCTCAACCCCTGTTACTATGAAAGGAGGGCATGGCACCCCTGACGTTAAGAACAAAGACCCAACACAAGCAAGGTGAGCTGCTGCAGCAGCGAGTTGAGACGTCTCTGGAGCGTAACCCGGCATTTCAAAGCCTCTTTGTGCTAACACGTGCTCCCCCCAGTGCCGGAGGAATCTCTTACCACAATTCATCGGCTTTTAAAACAAAACAGAGCAGCAGAGGAACGTGCTGGCACCACAGCAGACCCCTCACCCAATCGCTGGCAACAGCATCACAGGCAGATACTGATGTTTGCTGAGGATGAGAATGCAGGTTTAGTCAGATCTCAATATCTGGGGGCTTTTCCTATCAAAATGTCATTTTCCTGTGGCAGGTCACCATGTAGGGGTTGCTTTGGGCAAGAGGCCACCTCTTGTAGATGCTCCAGTTAAGAACAGTTGCTTCAAAGCCTTCAGGTGAGGTAGATAAAACACTGTGACTTTTCAACCATAGTTAATTTGTTTAGAAACAGAACTGAGCAAAAGGTTTGGAGTGACAGAAAATGACTGGGTTGGGTTTTCTTTCCAGACTATTAGCTCATCAGAGCTTTCAACCTGCTGGATCTCCCTGCTGATGGGTATAACTCTCAGAGGGGCAAGGACATCCTCTCCTGATCAGGCCCCAGCCCTGCTCCCAAACATCCCCAACACCTCATTTTGCTGCACCCCCTCTTTGCCATGATTCAATGAAATGTAATCACACTGAATAGATTGATACAGGTGTAGCTTAAGAGACAATTAATGTAACTTTAATATAAGAATTTTCATGGATTTAAGAATAGACTAGTTTAAGAGAAAGCTGTAACTGTGTAAGCTGCTTGTGAGAGCAGATGCAAAACTTAACCATAACAATCCAACAGTCACAGCCTTGAAGATAAAGAAGCAAGAATTTGTGTGTTCCTAGGAATAGATTAGTTTTGAATTTCAGCAGAATTTGGCTGTGATCACATCAGCTGTTTCATGAAAGCAGCTACAAAACTTAACCATAACAGTGCAACAGCCTTGAAACTAGAGGAAGCAGGAGATAGGGGAGTCATAAATAATGAGACTAACGACCAATGAAGAGACAGAGTATATCTTGTTTTCAGTGAAAAACTAACTAGTTGGTGCAGGTGTTGGGAGCCCAGATAAGCATGGAGAAGAAACATAAAGAGCATGAGCTGAGAGCGAGGAGGACGTCCAGCTTTCATCCCTGAAGACCACTGGAAGACCCCCTGAGTGTCACTGAGCATGCTCTATCTGGGAGGAATTCATATAAATGACTTCTTAGAAATAATTGGCATAACTCTGCCTTTTCCTAGAAATTACAATGAATCTGTAGAGTTAATCTGTATAAATATGAGACATTGGGCTTTCATGGGGGCACACATTGGGAGGAGCGATCCCCTATGTGCCTGGTGCTGCAATAAAGGATCCCTGCTTAACAGTCACCAAGGCTGTTGAGTTTTGATTCTGGCTTTCCGAGGCATCAGCCAAGAGACCTGTGCACAGACCAATGCCCCGTGCCACCCACTGGGGGGACCACTGGGTCCTCCTGAAGCCAGGGACACCAGCCCCCAAAGCTGCATGTCAAGGGCTGTGACCTTGCACAGGGAACAAGCTAGATTATACACCAGTCCCGGTGCCGCAAAGGGAAGGGGTAAAAAAACATTACTGTGGCTCTGCTCCCTTTGTGTTCTTCAAGGCCAGATTAATGCCTCCCTTGTAGCCTTTAATCACCAGAGCCGCTTCATTAACCTGGCAGCAGGTTCACAGCCTGGCCCTTCACGCTGCGCTCCCCGAGCATTGGCAGGAGTCACCCAGACAGTGAAAATGCTATCAAATGCTGAGCTTTGTTTCAAATTTGCAGCCATCAGTTGCTGAAAGGGGAAGAGGACTGTGATGGTCCAGGCCAGCATGAAGGACCGACTGGAAGAGTGAACTGGTAAATGGTTAAAGACACATGGACCATATGATGGTGGAGAGAGACGTAGGCAGGGCAGGGATACCCTCCAAAGAGCATCTGCCAGCACTTACCAAGCAGTTTGGCAAACACTGCTTGCTCCTGTAGTTGGAAGCAAAAATAATTACAGCCTCTCTTCAATTCGGTAATTATCGAATGCTGGCTGCTGCACGCAAGGATTGAGCAGGAGAGAAACATAAAGCCCTTGCTATTGGGAAGTGGGGCAAGCCAGAGAGGTGCCTTAGTCCAGAGTCAGAGGAGAGGGGAAAGAAACATGATGAGAAACAAGGAGTGAAGGGGAAAAAGAAGGTAAATAAATCCTGGGGCTCGACAAGGACAACCGGAAAGAGCATCCTGGGTGAGAAGGCTCCCCCTGTGTAGCAACCCAGATGTGGGAAGGGAACACAGCACTGCTGAAACCCTAAGAAGGCAGCTGGCTGTCTGAGGACTACGGAGAGGTTTAAGGACAGGCCGGAGCTGAGAAGCAACCAGGGAGCTGCAAGAGGTACCCCTGGCTGCAGCGAAACAGGAGCCAGCAGTGTGCCTGGGTGTCCAGGAAGGTCAATGGCATCCTGGCTTGTGTCAGAAATAGTGTGTCCAGTAGGTCTGGGGAGGGGATTGTGCCCCTGGACTCAGCACTGGTGAGGCTGCACCTCGAGTGCTGGGTCCAGTTCTGGGCTCCTCCCCATCAGAAGGACATTGAGGTCCTGGAGCGAGTCCAGAGAAGGACAACCAGGCTGGGGAAGGGGCTGGAGGGCAAATCCTCTGAGGAGCAGCTGAGGGAGCTGGGGATGTTCAGCCTGGAGAAGAGGAGGCTGAGGGGAGACCTTCTCCCCATCCACCTCCCCTGCCCTGCCAGGAGGGTGCAGAGAGGTGGGCGATGGTCTCTTCAGCCAGGGGACAGGAGATGGGACAAGGGGCAATGGGCTCAAGCTGCCCCAGGGCAGGGTCAGCTCAGATGGGAGGGAAAAGTTCTTCCCTGGAGGAGTTGTCAGGGCCTGGCACAGGTTGCCCAGGGAGGGGGCTGAGGCCCCCCCCCCCCGGGTGTGTTTAGGAGATGGGTATATGAGTTTCTTAGAGATATGGATCAGCACAGGACAGGAACAGTTGGACTTGATGATCTTAAAGGTCTTTTCCAACCCTGTGATTCTGTGAAACAGGAGCTTTCCCACTTGTGGTGACTAACCCTGAGCTTCCCAAGCCTGTGCTGGAGACCTCAGCCTCTGTATGGGTCTCCTGGATGGTAGAGGAGGGAAAAAAACCCAAAAAAACACAAGAAGAAAGGTAACAAACCCTTCTTACTAGCAAAGGGAACTGTGAAACAGCACTTGGGACAACCTGTTTCAGCAAGGCACCAGGGTTGGGTTTGAGCTCCATCTCTCAGCCCCACCACACTCCTCACCTTTTTGGCACCATGAGCCAAGCTCCACGGGGTTTGCCAAGACCAGGTATGGCTGGAAGGCACAGGGTGCTAGCTCCCACGCTGAGCTTCTTGGCTTGCTCTGGATGCAATGGAAGGAAACCAAGTTTTGCCTCGTCAGCCTAATTATTAATAATTAGTAAGCTCTGGAAGCACTGAAAGGGAAAATGTGATGAGTAAGCCTAAAAGGGAAGAGCGGGCCCAATTCCACCTCAGGAGCAAAGCAGAGGCCCCTGCAGCGCTCCTGGCTACATCCCCAGCTGAGTGATGACCCTGCAGCATCTCCTGCCATTAGAGGGGCAAGGCAGGATCACCCTTAAAAGGATGGCCCCAGAGGATGGCAAGCTGTGCCACTCTCCTCACTGGGTCCCTCTCACCAAACCACCCAGGGACAAGCTTCTGGTGAACAGAGGGAGACATACCGTGGCCAAGGGACTGGCAGGCCACACACTCCCATGGCACTGGCTGCCACCTCCATCTGTCCTCCTCCGACCTTGACCACAACAAACCCAAAGGGACAGGCTGACCCGCCTTCCCTGAAATGTTACAGGGGATATTTCTGCAGGGCTGCATCTGGGGGATGACCTGCTGGAGAAGAGCTCTGTGGAGAAGGACCTGGGGATCCTGGTTGATGACAGGGTGGCCATGAGCCAGCAGTGTGCCCTGGGGGCTGAGAGAGCCAATGGGATCCTGAGGGGCATCAGGAGGAGTGTGGCCAGCAGGTCAAAGGAGGGGATCTTCCCCCTTTACTCTGCCCTGGTCAGGCCCCACCTGAAGTATTGAGGTCCGTTTGGGGCTCCCTGGTATAAAAAGGACAGGGATCTCCAGGAGAGAGTCCAGAGAAGGGCTATAAAGATGACTAAGGGCCTGGAGCATCTCCCCTATGAGGAAAGGCTGAGAGAGCTGGGGCTGTTCAGCCTGGAGAAAAGAAGACTGAGGGGGGACCTAATTAATGTTTATAAATATCTTAAGTATGGGATGCAGGGGGACATGGGCAGCCTCTTCTCAGTATCTGTGGAGACAGGACAAGGGGCAATGGCTGCAAATTGGAGCACAAGGTGTTCTGCACCAATCTGGGGAAGAACTTCTTCCCAGTGAGGGTGAGGGAGCCCTGGGACAGGCTGCCCAGGGGGGTGTGGAGTCTCCTTCTCTGGAGATATTCCAGCCCCATGTGGACGCCGACCTGTGTGCCCTGTCCTAGGGACCCTGCTTCGGCAGGGGGTTGGACCCCATGGGTTCTGGAGGTCCCTTCCAACCCCTATGGTTCTGTGATTCTGTGACCCAAACCAGACATCACTGCTGAGCCCTTATTTCAATGGAATCACTAAAAAAACCCACCAAACCTGAAGTGTGCACACAGCCTGGGTGCTGCTCACGAGTTATCCAAGCAACTGGCACCTGGAAACTGCAGTGGAAGAACCACCATCCCACCACTTAATCCCAGTTCTTCCTCCCTCCTTGGTTCTCCAGGCCTACTGTAATGAAACAGTTCTATTCCAGCAGTCCCTGAGACCAGCAGTGGCCATGAGACCATCAGCGATGGCATTTGGCTGCAGGTGATGGAAAATGGGGTCTGTTTTCATAAAACTGCAAATCAGAGTCCCAGGGGGTTTTCAAGCCCATGTGCTGTGATCTGCCACCCACTTGAAAAGCCGAGTTCAGTGGGAGACTCAGCACAAACTGCATCAGCACACAGCCAAGAGCAGGAAGATACATCTGACTCGTCAGTAGTGGTGGAGTCACCCCAGTCTTTCACTCATGTGCTTGATACAGGGTTTTGTGGGGGTGCTGGAAGATGGCACAACACAAAGGATGCTAGTTTTAAGGGATGAGAGTGCTAGCTGCCAGCATCACCCTCCCCACCTCCAATCTATCCTGGTTTTAAAGTTAGGAAAGTTTTGGGCTGCTTTCAGAAAGCATGTATCAAAAATCCTCCTGGTCTGCTGACTGTAAGTCCTGTTGCTTTAATAAATACATCATGGTTCAAACCTGCAGCTCAGCCAAGTCAGGCACTCCTGTGATGGTCTGCACAGTCCACGCTCCCACCAGTCTCCCAGGCACAGAGAGGCAGCTGGGGAAGGGATCCAGTGGTTTATACAGAGAATTATACAAAGCAAATCCCATGATGGACTTGCCTGTCTTTGGGAAATCTCTTCAAGCTTTAGTCATGGTAACGGAGTTACTGGAGCAGAGGAATCACAGAGTGGTTATGGTTGGAAAAGACCTTCAGGATCATAGAATCATAGAATGGCATGGGTTGGAAGGGACCCCAAGGATCACACAGCTCCACCCCCCCTGCCACAGTCAGGGGCACCAACCTCAGGCCTGGAGCTACACAAGGTTGCCCGGGGACCCATCCAACCTGGCCTTGAACACCCCCAGGGATGGGGCATCCACTACTTCTCTGGGCAGCCTGTTCCAGCACCTCACCACTCTTTCTGTAAAAAACTTCCCCCTAATATCTAATCTAAACCTTCCTTCCTTTAGCTTTAATCCATCCCCCTTGTCCTGGCATTGTCTATCATTTTAAAAAGTTGAATCCCACCTTGTTTATCATTTCCCTTCAGGGACTAGCAGGCTGCAATGAGGTCCCCCCACAGCCTTCTCTTCTCCAGGCTGAACCAGCCCAGCTCCCTCAGCCTCTCTTCACAGGGGAGCTGCTCCAGCCCTCTGAGCATCTCCATGGCTCCTCTGACCCCTCTCCAACAGTCCCACATCTTTCTTGTATTGGGGGCCCAGCTCTGGACACAGGACTCCAGCTGGGGCCTCAGGAGGGCAGAGCAGAGAGGGAAGATTGTAGAGTCCAACCATCTCGCCAGCCCTGCTAGGTCCAACACTAGACCATGTCACCTAACCCAAGGAAGACTGTGCATGTAAGGACAACAGAGGAGATGTAGAGACTTCCCCTCTATGAATGTATTTACAGTTCCAGTTTACCTCTCACTCACCTTTTCAGGGGGCAGCACATCTGATTCACCATTCACACAGCGTACCACCACCCCTGAGACGTTGTAACTGGGTGCTGTACAGCGCAGGGATGAGGGAATGAAGACATTTATTCTCCCATTCCCTTTCTCTCTCTCTCTGTTCCACGCTGCTCCACGCAAGGACAGCGTTTGCCCTGTGTGGCTGCGGTGCTGTGATGAGCTGCTCCTCCTCACCGAGCCCGCGCCACCCGGCAGCGATCTCTCTGGCTGGGTGAATTCATTAAAGCTCAAGTGCCTTAACAAGACTCCTGCTATTAGCAGAGCACCACGGGTGCTAATTAAAGGAGGGCAACAGTGATCTCTCACTCCAACACCTTGCAAAGGGATGGATCCAGCAAAACCATCACATTTCAACAGCCTTTTCAACTGGTCCCAAAATTACAGATGAAGTGGGATCCAGTGGGGACCGTGCTCATCACATGGGCTCAGCTTACCAGCTCCCCTACCAAGTAGGTCTGGCAGGACCATGGTGAGATTAATTTTTTTTTTGGTCTCTCTCTTCACCCCAGCAAAAGCCCTTCAAATGTCCTTGATCTCTGCCTCACCACATCCCCAACCATGCACGATGGAGATCGTCTGTGACCCAGAGGAGTCAGGCAGCAAAGGCCCTGGTACCTACAAAGCAGAGCTGTGAGCTTGCCAGGGACAGTGATGTGTTTGAGCTGGTGCTCAGACACTGTTTAGTCTGGGGTTAAATGAACTACCTGGCTTTGCTAACGACTACACCTTTGAGGAAGAGCAGAAGGACTGATGAAGAGCCTGCTTTGGTAGGAGGTGATGAGCTCTGCAGGTCCCTTCCAACCCCTATGATTCTATGATCACAAGCTTCTGCACGGACTGAGAAGCACTGGGACCTGTTTAAAAAGCAAGCTGAGAAGTCAGACAACTCCTCTCAATGAAGCTCTCACTAATTACTACCAACAAAGTCCTCTCCAGGGGCAGATTCAGACCCTCTTACTCCACAGCAAAGAGTCAAAGATTACTACAAGTCAAATCCAGGAGTGCACTCCGGGTTTCTGAGTGTGGATTTTAACTCTCCCAGCTTTGCTAGTGTTGCTGAGGCACAGCACATGGTCAGGGTGATTTCAAGGAACCTGTTTTTCATTAAGAGGTCATTGTTTTTAATTCCTTTGGGGTCTCTTTCTGGCACCAGCGATGCAGCTATACCAAACAGCAGCCATGCAAGCTGGATGGATAATATACAAGGAGTGGATAATATACCTATTTCTCTGTAAATAGTATTTATTGGATGCTTTTAACACCAGGATCCAAATGGGAATCCACTGAGGAGGAGGTGAGCAGAGCTGCCACTAGCCAAAGGCCAGAAGGCACCAAGTAGCACTGCCCCCAAAGGGGTTTTACTGTTATCTTCCAGGAAAATATGAATTTCCCTCCTTAACTTATGTCCAGGCCAAATGACACCCAGGGAAAACACAAAAAAAAATAAATAAAAAGAAGAGGAAAGAAAAACCAGACAATGCTCATTAGTTCATGGGAAGGGCAGAAAACAATGAAGAACTTGCTGACACTCACAGAGATTTTAAGCAGTGTGGGAAAGGCACCCGCCTGCCCCCAGGCAGACAGTGGGTCTGGGTAAATCAGCCGTGGCAGGGGGCTGTGAGTGGCTGAACATGAGAGAGGTGGGGGTGGGGGGTGGGGAAAGTCTCATTTCCCAGTGGGATCCAGCATGTGAAACTGCTCTGGGCTCAGCCATCCGCAGCCAGACAGCAACCAGGCAGTGCCCTGAGCAAACACAGCTCACGACCTGCACCCTGCAGCCCAAACACCTCTGTATGACGTGGTTTGAAGCTCGTCTCCAGGTCAAGCTGTCCAGGACAGAAAGACATATATCAGGGTTATTTGGCTGGACCTGTAGTCTTGCATCCTGCTCCCTCTCCAGCCCCAGCCTTGCCAGCTGTGGCTTTCACGCCACCCGGGCTTTTAATGTCTGGCAGCACATCAATTTAAAACCACCAGAATTATTTCCCTTACCTAAATAAAGCAGTTCCTAGAAGGGATGACTCAGGAGCCTCTCCTCTGGCCATAAATCAGAGTGGAAACACGATAACCCATCGGGGCAAATCACTTCACCCTTTTGGTTTGGCTTTTCTTCTAAAAAGGAAGATCCACTTCCCGCTGGCTCTTTGTCAGGGAGATTTGCTCCCCAGGACGCCCTGGATCAGGACTTTGCCTGTGTTACCACTGGAAAGGCCAGATCAAGATAAGTAAAACCAGGACAGTTATTTAAAAAAAATAAAAAATTAAAATATATAAAAATAGCCTCAGAGGTTTTTCACCGTGATGGAGGAGCCCACATCGGGAATTTGCCCCAAAGGAGGTATGTGCAGCGTGTGCCAGCAGCCAGAGAGATGGCAGAGAGACTCCTCTCACTCGTCCCTACCCTCCATGGGCCCCATGAGGTGCCCCTGTGAGCAGAGAGCGTGATGCCCTCCCCAAACCACCGCGCCGGGATCTCCCAAAAGTGCTTGCGCTGGTGTCTGTGACATCCCCCTTAATCCTCACCCAGGTTATGTTCAGGGACGGGGCTGGGTGGTGATTTGCAGATCTGCATGCTCAGCTTGGGGAAACAACGAAGGGAGAGGAAAACAAACCCTGTGTCTGTCGGCAGAAGCCCCTGGGTAAAGGATTCCCTCCCGCTGCAGTCCCACGGCGATGGCCTCACGCTGCTGCAGCCCTGACACTGCAAGAGAAACACTCCCCAGGAGAGGAAGAGGGGGGATGATAAATGATGGGGATACTTGCCCAGCGCCCCCCGCAGAAACACACCCACCTCTGATGTCCCTCACTCCTCCCAAAGAGCATCGTGGGGGCTCAGGGAAGCTCCCCTCCAGCTGCATGCCATCATCCCCATCGCCATGGAGAGGGGTGCTCCTACACACAGAAGGCCTCACTCGATCAGGTTTCTGTGGTACACACCTCTGACCTGTGTTACCTCCCTGCATAACCGAAAGGGCAGCAACCCCCCTTCCTCCAAGCCCACCTTCCCCCTGTACATCTCATCTGCCTGGGGAACAAGGCACATCCCTCCCAAAGACAGAGAAGGCTGTGGGGGGACCTCATTGCAGCCTGCCAGTCCCTGAAGGGAACAGAGGAACAGGAGGGGAATCAGCTTGTTCAAGGGCAGAGACTGGCAGGACAAGGGGGATGGAGTGAAGCTGAAGGAGGGAAGGGTTAGATGAGATCTTAGGGGGAAGTTCTTTGCAGAGAGAGTGGTGAGGGGCTGGAACAGGCTGCCCAGAGAGGGGGTGGATGCCCCATCTCTGGGGGTGTTCAAGGCTAGGTTGGATTGGGCCCTGGGCAACCTTGTGTAGCTCCAGGCCTGGAGGTTGGTGTCCCTGCCTGTGGCACAGGGGTTGGAGCTCTGTGATTTTTGGGGTCCCTTCCAACCCAGACCAGTCTGTGATTCTATCATTCTATGAAAGGGACTCCATATCCCAAACTTCATCCCTTTCCTTGGTCTGACTTCCTAAAGAGCAGGAGCACGAGGTCCCACACCTGCAGAGAGATCACGGAATCACAGCCTCACAGAACTGTAGGGGTTAAGGGAGCTCCAGAGCTCATCAGATCCAACCCCCTGCCAAAGCAGGGTCCCTAGGACAGGTCACACAGGTCGGTGTCCAGATGGGGCTGGAATATCTCCAGAGAAGGAGACTCCACACCCCCCTGGGCAGCCTGTCCCAGGGCTCCCTCACCCTCACTGGGAAGAAGTTCTTCCCCAGATTGGTGTGGAACCCCCTGAGCTCCAACTTGAGGCCATCACCCCTTGTCCTGTCCCCACAGACACTGAGAAGAGGTTGCCCATGTCCCCCTGTGTCCCACCCTTCAGATCTTGAGAACCATTGATCAGATCCCCTCTCAGGCTTCTTCTCTCCAGGCTGAACAGCCCCAGGTCACTCAGCCTTTCCTCACAGGGGAGATGCTCCAGTTCTTTAATCATCTCCATAGCCTCTGCTGGACTCAAATCCCATGCTAACACCTTCACAGGGTGAAACCCTGGTTTAACGCTCTCCAGTCTCGATGTTTTGGAATACACAGTGTGTAGTTAGGGGATGCCAGCAGCCAGCAAAGCACAAAGCCAGTGGCGGAAATGTGCCAGCATGAAAAATAACACAGGAGATTTTCTGGAGAATGAAAACAAAAATGTTGCAAGTGTCAGTACTAAAATAGTCTCAGCAAAACCTAAGTACACCACCCAGTGACTTTTAGCCATCCCAATAATAGACTGGGAATAAAAGGCTTTGCTGGCCCCACCGGTAAAGCTTTCTCTCACTATAATCATCTACTCCTATAATGAGATTATGTGGATTACCTTTATCTAAGGGAACATCAATGAACAGCGCAGCATCTCTAGGCAGGTTTTCAGTGCTACACAGAATAATCCTGAAAAAAGACACCCAAACAGGTGGCTATATTTAGACAGGATTCCTCTAAATAACCTAGGTGGAGAGAGACTGTAAGACAACACAGGTGTGGCAATGCCGGCCATGCTTGATGAATGAACGTTGCTGAGAAAACCAGACGCATCCCTGGTTTCTCTTGGCCAAGTTGCACAGGAAATTACTGACACTACACTGTCCAAAGGCCTTTACTCCTCTTTCCCAGGCTGAACCCAAGTTGGAGCCTCGGGGACTGGAACCCCGGATATTTTGCTCCCCATGTTCTATCCAGCCGCATCTCTGCACCTTCTCTCTTGCTGGGACCCAGGCAGGGCCTCGTGAATAAAACCCAATGAGGGATTAAACATCAGAGCAGCACAGCAGAAAGATGGCCCCTACCCCAGGCAGCTCACAGCCTGGGATCTTTAGCTCCCACCCTGGTGAAGCGACAAAAAGAACCCATTAAAAAGTCGCTTTAATTGCCTTGACAGTGGTTTTGCACAAACTCCAGCTAATGCTTGAGGTTAAAAAAAAAAAGAAAAAAAAAAAGAAAAAAGAATTAAGCCTTAAATAGCAAATTCTCTTCCATTCCTCCCACTTTTACCCTTAAATTTTAATAGGGTCGTGGTGGAGGGGGGTGGGGTGAAGCACACACACGACATTTTCATGCACCGAAAAGGCTCTGCTAGTATTGCAGTCAGAATTCCCTTCAAACTTCCTCCCTCTTCCCAGCCAAACGCACTCTGCCCGTGTTGCTGTGTCTCAGGAACAGGCAGCAATTAATTTCCCAGCCTGGGAGCTCCTTTATTTATTTATTTTCACCCTCAGGCCCATCCTTCTAAGTGATGACATCGTGGCATTCCTAACGACATCCGGAGACAAAGGCTGTAAGAAAGCCTCCCCCCCCACCTCACCCCCACCCCAGTGCAGAGCTGCCCCCTGCGCTCTCCAAAGGCAGAAGATAATGAGGCCCTTCGAGTGCTGCCATCAAACTCCTTCCCTCCAGCCCCATCACCAGCCCCACCATCAGCACCGCCAACAATCTCACCCAGCTCAACAAAAAACCCTCTCAGCAGCCTTTCCACTTCTTTATTTCCTTTTTCCCCCCACATCAGGTGGCATTTACCACAAATATGAGGTCTCCTGTGCTGAGCTGTTCTGCCTGCTCACCTGCCTTCACACTGGGGGGCGGGGGGATGCAGTGCAATTGCTAAACCCAGGGGGGCAAAACCCAGTGCTGAAGAGGCATGTGGATGGCAGGGATGTCTGTCATGCTGAACAGCATGGATGTCTGTCATGCCTGAAAAGCAGGTGTTTTGGGAGCAGATTTGGCCATCTCATTACCCTGAGAATTTCTGCTGTGGTTTTTGATAAGCAGTGTGAGTCCCCTCTGAATAAGGAGAGCACATGGGAGCCAGGTGGAGCGGGAATGTGAGACAAGTTGAAGAGTCAGGAATGCCAAGCCTTTGTATTGTCTGAGGATCCTAAAGCCCATCAAAATGTCCTTTGAGACTCCCCTGCCCCTCCTTCCAGGGAGAGAGGAGACATGGTGATGGCACCACGTGCACTGTGACCCCTTCGCAGCCACCGGTTACAGCTCCAGTTTGATGTTTCTGACCCCGGGTGTAAAACCAGCTCAGGAGAAAATAAAAGCTTACAAAAACCAGCAAAAGGAAGCGTGAAATATGAAACACCAACTTTGCATTAACACTTACCTGGAGGAAGCTGAGCGCATGGTGGCACGGGCGTGCAGGAGTGAGGTACGTGTGCCAGCTGGCACAGCTGTATGAACATCTGGCCCCAGTCTTGCAGCATCGCCTTCACCCAAGCAGCAGCTCCAGGAGCAACAAGAGCTGCTCCTTTCCACCCTGCAAGGCTTTTTTTTCCTCCACGAGCCTTTCACAGAGAATCACAGAATCACAGGGGCTGGAAGGGACCTCCAGAACTCATCGGGTCCAACCCCCTGCCAGAGCAGGGTCCCTAGGACAGGTCACACAGGTTGGTGTCCAGATGGGGCTGGAATCTCTCCAGAGAAGGAGACTCCACACCCCCTGGGCAGCCTGTCCCAGGGCTCCCTCACCCTCACTGGGAAGAAGTTCTTCCCCACATTGTGGGGGAACTCCCTGTGCTCCAACTTGAGGCCACTGCCCCTTGTCCTGTCTCCACAGGCACTGAGAAGAGGCTGCCCATGTCCCCCTGTGTCCCACCCTTCAGATATCGATAACCATTGATCAGATCCCCTCTCAGGCTTCTTTTCTCCAGGCTGAACAGCCCCAGCTCTCTCAGCCTTTCCTCACAGGGAAGATGCTCCAGTTCTTTAATCATCTCCATAGCCTCCTCTGGACTCTCTCCAGGAGATCCCTGGCTGTTTGATGCCAGGGAGCCCAGAACTGGCCACAACACTCCAGGTGGGGCCTGACCAGGGCAAAGTAGAGGGGGAGGATCACCTCATCTCCCCCAAAACCTGCTTCCTTAGCTGCCCATTCCCCACTCCCAGCTTTCCTTAGCAAGACAACAAAGCCCTGCTGCCTCCACTGAACCAGCAGCAGCCTGCTCCATCTTTACTGCTTTAACTAAAAGCACGTCGTAATTTCTAACTTATGACATTTCTGACCACAATTAGCCTGGGAGATACGTGGAAGGAAACTAAGGCTGACCTGCTCATTTCAGGCTCTGAGAAAAGGTTTCCTTAAGCAGATACAACCTAAAATTATTTTAAAAAAACCCCAAAAACCAAACCAAACAGGGAAAAGGAATTCTCAGAGAGCATAAGAGTTGTAATTCTTAAAAGAAATTATTTGAAACACATTCTGGGTTGGATTTGTTGCTTGTACAAAAGACACAAGCTGGTTCCAGTGTTCCAATACCGACAGAAATGCAAAGAAAACTTGTATTTTCCCTTCCCATTCCCCTTGATCTCATTTTAATTGGAGCCGGTCCCAGCTGAACCAGGTCCCAAGAAGCCCAGCATCTGCACTCTCTGTCCTTGAAGTCATTTTAAACCGGGACCTATTTCCACATTTCACCTTCCCAGCTCTGCCACACTCCTCCCAGCAGGCCAGGGTTTAATTTACCTGTACCCAAAGGCACTTTCTGGCAGTTCAAAACTTTCCATACGTTTCACAGGACAGGGCAGGGGGAGTTAATGGAGCACACAGCCACAGAGAGGGGGCTGGGTACAACCGGTGACGGGTGACACCACGCTGACAGCCTGTTTAACCGGGGTGCCGAGGAAGGGGCATCACCCTCAGATTACAGAATCGTAGGGGTTGGAAGGGACCTCCAGAGTTCATGGGGTCCAACCCCCCTGCCAAAGCAGGGTCCCTAGGACAGATCACACAGGTGGCCATCCAGATGGGGCTGGAGTATCTCCACAGAAGGAGATCCTTTGAGAAAAGCCTGGGAGGATTTAGTGCTGGGTCTGTGGGATGCAGGTGCCGAGCAGCAGCACACCCAGCATCCCTGGGGAGTAAAAGAAGGAAAATATCACCTCTACACCCTTAGTCTGGGTGCCTATCTGTGCAATATGAGCTAGGGACCCTGCTTTGGCAGGGAGTTGGACCTGATGATCTCTGGAGGTCTCTTCCAACCCCTATGATTCTGTGATGCTGTGATCATGCAGGCTGCACCTTGGGTTGTGCTTTGCAACTGGAAAAACCCCCAAAGCAGCGATGATGAATCGCTGGGAGCAATGTCTGGTGCCTGCCTGGAGGCACACGTGTCTACTGGTTCCCTGCCTCCCGCACACCTGCCTGGCTGCTCACCCAGAGCAGCACTGAGAGGGTCAAACCCAGCAGTTCCTCCCTTGCTGCAGTTCATATTGCAGCAGTGGGATGATATTCCACCTCGCCTGCGAACGTCATCCACCCTGCCTTTTCTCCTGCCCATAAACCTTCAGGGATGGGTCCCCAGCTCCTTCCAGAGGGACCAGCAGCATCATATTCAAGACCCGTCTGGACGCCTATCTGAGTGATATGTCCTAGGGAGCTGCTTTGGCAGGGGGGTTGGACCCCATGATCTCTAGAGGTCCCTTCCAACCCCTACAATTCTATGATTCTATGATTCTATGATCACAGCCACACAAGTGAGAGATGGGGAAGTGTTAGGACTGTTCCCTGGGCTAGGAAAGCCCTGAACCCCAGGGTCAGAGGGGATGCTTGTGGGTTACAACTCCTTCCAGAAAGGCTCGTGCCTTGGTAACTGATAGGCTCCATTCCCCCTGCCCCACTTCACTTACTCCTAGGAACAAGCATCTCTTCGGATCCAGAGATGATCAGCAGTTCCTTTTAGAAAGAGTTTTTGGGAGGAGGGCTTAGGAAGCCTCCAGAAGAAAGCAGCAACATGAAATTTGATCAGGCTTTTCATCATAGATTACATAGCTAATTGGTGCGGGTGTATCAGTTACCATGTAATTAATACTGTTGTAAAATCAGGTGTAGCCTGTGCAAACAAGCTGAGCAGCTGGGACAGATGGACAGAGATGCGTATCAGCCTGGAGGGTTGTTTGCTCTTCCCTGAATCCAAAGGGATTCTAACGGGAAGCTGAGACACAGACAAACCTCTTCCCTGGGAAGTTGTACGGACTCTGAACGTCTTCCACTGCTCTGCTGGGGAGGAAGATGCTGTCTTGGGCAGTGGAGAGTAACATCAAAGAGATGTAGCATCAAAGACACACATCGATGGCAGGTCATGGATGGTGAGGAAGGTACTAAGGGAGCAAGAGGAGATGCAGGCTTCCCATCTGCATGTCCCAGGTCCACACTGGATTCCAGCAAGAGACGGCTCTCCCTGCCTGCAGAACATCTATATGGCCAGAACACAGGCAAGGGACCTCTCTCCCTGCCTGCAGAGCATCTACATGGCCAGAACACAGGCAAGGGACCGCTCTCCCTGCCTGCAGAGCATCTACACGGCCAGAACACAGGCAAGGGACCTCTCTCCGTGCCTGCAGAGCATCTACATAGCCAGAACACAGGCAAGGGACTGCTCTCCCTGTCTGCAGAGCATCTACATGGCCAGAACACAGGCAAGGGACCTCTCTCCCTGACTGCAGAGCATCTACATGGCCAGAACACAGGCAAGGGACCTCTCTCCCTGCCTGCAGAGCATCTACATGGCCAGAACACAGGCAAGGGACCGCTCTCCCTGCCTGCAGAGCATCTACATGGCCAGAACACAGGTGAGCATCCCTGCCAGTGACGCGATGGACACGCATGTCCCTGGGCACTGCACCCCATGCCCACAGGGATACTCCCATCAGCACTTTAGAAAGCTTTTTCCTTGAGTTCCCCATTCTTCCCTCTCCTCCCAGGAACGCCCCGAGGATAAACACACTCAGAGCCATGTAACACGGGGCTGCTGCAGCGGCGTGGGCTGGCTGGCTTCCTACAGAGATGACTGTTGTGTATAATATAGAAACTGAGCTGCTTGTTCCAAGCACAACCACGCTGGCTGCTTTTTAAAGACAGGCTTAGCCTGGATGCACAGTGCTGTGGCAATCAGCAGTGCTAATTCCCCCTGCAGCCTCCAAGCCAGGGGACATTGTCAGTGGGGAGATTCAGGAGCCTGTCCCATGCCTGACCCAGCCCCAGGGGCAGGGACTATCTGCAAGGTCATTCCAGCACCTTTCAGCAGGGCTGAAGGCAGCTCCTGTAAATCCTCACATGCACTGATGTCTGGGAAGCCCTCCGAAGCAGACCACTGTCTACTCTCACCCTAGCATAGACCACAGGAAGCACACAGGGGCTTCCTGGTGCCAGGCCTGGGCTGCACTGGTGGGCACCGTGCCTGCCAGGGAAGTGTGGCCAGTGGGATCTGCAAGGTGCAGCAGTCGGGCAGGACAGGAGCATCCAGGCATCAAGGTGCAAAAGGAGAATCATGACTTGAACGTGCAAAAACAATCCAAACTGAATGAACGTCGTGATTTTCTTCTGCAGCATCAAAGACACTCAGAGACCAACTGCTGGGTGTTCACAAGCCAAAAGCGCCAAATTTCACTCTCTTCTACCCATTCAGCTGCACCAGGACAAGGAAGACAACATCTTAAGATCACAGGCTCACAGGTTGCATTAGGTGGGAAGGGGCCTGTAAAGCCCATCCAGTCCCACCCCCTGCAGTGAGCAGGGACACCTTTAACTAGAGCAGGTCGCTCAGAGCCCCATCAAGCCTGACCTTGAATGTCTCCAGGGATGGGGCCTACACGACCTCTCTGGGCAGCCTGTGCCATTGTCTCACCAGCCTCAGAGTGAAGTACTTCTTCCTAATGTCCCATCTAAACCCACCCTGCTCCAGTTTAACACAATCACCACTCATCCCATCGCTCCATGCCCTTGGGAACAGTTCTTCTCCAGCTTTCATTAGGCCCCTCAGTGACTGTAAGGCCACTGTAAGGTCCCCCCAGAGCCTTCTCTTCTCCAGGTTGAACCAGCCCAACTCTCCCAGCCTGTCTCCATAGGAGAGGTACTCCAGCCCTTGGATCATTTTTGTGGCCTACTCTGGCCCCACTCCAACATGTCTATGTCCTTCTTGTGCTGAAGGCTTCAAAGCTGGATGCAGTATTCCTAGTGAGATCTCCCCAGAGCAGAGCAGAGCAGAGGGGCAGAATCCCCTCCTTGGACCTCATGGCCACACTTCTGGTGATGCAGCCCAGGATGCCATTGGCCTTCTGGGCTGCAGATGCACATTGGTGGCTCCTGTCCAGCTTCTCATCCGTGAGTGCCCCCAAGTCCTTTTCCTCAGGGCTGCTTCCCAGCACATCATCTCCTGACCTGTATGGATAACAGGGACTGTCCTGACCCAGATGCAGGACCCTGCACTTGGCTTTGTTGAACCTCTTGCAGTTCCCTGGGGCCCGTTTTTCCAGCCTGCTCTGGATGGCATCCCATCCCTCTGGCACATTCACCTCACTACCCAGCTTGGTGCCATCAGCAAACTTACTGAGGGTGCCCTCAATCCCACTGTCAATATCACTAATAAAGAGATTGAACAGCAATGGTCCCACACAGACCCCTGAGAAACTCTGCATGTCACCATCCTCCATCTGGCCTTGCAGCCATTGACCACCTCCCTCTGGATGCAACCATCCAGCCAATTCCTTATCCCCTGAACAGCCCACCCATCAAATTCCTCTCTCCAACTCAGAGAGAAGGATGTTGCGGGGGGCTGTGTCAAAGGCCTTGCAGAAACCCAGATGGACGACACCCGTAGCTCTTCCCTTGTCCCCTGCTGCAGACACTCCAGTGTAGACAGTCACTTGGTTGGTCAGGCATTGATCACATACACAGGCCCAGAGAGGTGAAGAGAAATACCACAATGTAAACAACTAATGAATGACCAATACCCAACCCCAGAAACGCACTGAACATCTTTGGGATGAAGAACTGCTGGTGGCAAATGGAGCAGCTCAGGTTCCAGCCTTCATCACCCACAGAGCACCAGCAGATCTACGTGACAACAATAAAGCCAAGAGGAACTGCTGTGTCTAATGCAAGTCCTCTTCCATTATAGATTGTTTCTGTACTAGATACAGAACCTACGAGCCTGAAATAACAGCAGCAGTGCCTGAGTGCAAAAGGGCACATTTTACAAAGCCAAAAGCCATGGCTAGCATCAATGAGAGTACAGGACCTGTCTGAAGCACCTACCAAAGATCCCAAAAGTTCCAAATCCAGAAAAGCATCAAGAGTTAAATCAGGCAAGAATGGGATATGGAAAATGCAAGGAAATGTGATGGTTCTAAAAGGTAAAGGGCAGGAAGAGGAGAAAGAAACAGCGCTGAAAAGAGATGTCCAGGGTCGGTGGCTGATGAGGATCTCCTAAAGAATCCACTAAATCTGAACAGGCAGGAGGGTTCACTGTAAAGTCAGGCAGGTTTTAACCATGAACAGAGAATTACAGAGCTGCTAGATTCATTACCAGGTACCACCAGTGATGTCCGAAAGCGACTGTGCTGCCAGTGGGATTTACCAGGGAGGACAAGAGAAACTCGTGCACCCCATTGTGCAAAAGCAAGGTCTCTCCCCAAAAACACCTGTGTGACCTGCCTGAACAAGGACAGAGACTTCAGCATTGGCAGCCACCTGCTAAAACAAAGCACTTAGAAAGCAATAGGTGAAACAGGGGGAATCTCTGTGTAGTCGAGGTGCTTTAAGGAAGGACAAAAGGTGCAGCAGGCAAGCAGGAGGTCAGCTCCAGCTACAGCAGCAGGGAGGAAATTTCAGGTAAATACATGAAATAAGAGACTAAAAATACAATTCCAATCAGCCAGCTGAGTTTCCTGGAATTAGGTCTATTTAAAAGACATATTTTTACTGTGACAGCCAACAGGGCTGCGTGACGCAGGCAACTGCCACAACACAGCTCCTGCCCAAATTTCTCAGGAGCACGTAATATTTTGAGGATAAATCTCAGGGGAAATGAGCCTCCACACAGGAGGTGCATGCCAGCACAGCCCCAAGTGTGGCTTGTGTCAAGGGTGAGAACAGGGAGGGAAGCCAAACATTGTCCTCGGGGATGTTCATCACTGCTCAGCCTCATCTGTGATTCCTTCTTGGGGATTATGTTAAATATAAACCTGTAACACACAGAGAAAATTCAGTCACTGATGGATGGCTGGTTGGTGACACAGTTGCATGGAGACCCAAATCACTGCAGTGGAGGTCACAGTCCAATAGACCGTGTTTTTCCATGGCAAAGTGATACAAGAGGGCAGGAAAAGGAACTCTGGGGAGGTGATCCCTGGGGATGCAATGGGAAACACATCCATTAGAAGTTGGGACAATCCTTGTTATCAATACAGGCTAGGGGATGATGTGATGGAGAGCAGCCCTGAGGAAAAGGACTTGAGGTTCTGATGGACAAAAAGCTGGACAGGAGCCACCACTGTGCATCTGCAGCCCAGAAGGCCAATGGCATCCTGGGCTGCATCACCAGAAGAGTGGCCATGAGATTCAGGGAGGGGATTCTGCCCCTCTGCTCTGCTCTGGGGAGACACCCCTGCCGTGCTGTGTCCAGCTCTGGAGCCCTCAGCACAAGGAGGACATGGGCCTGTTGGAGCGGGTCCAGAGGAGGCTACAAAAATGATCCAAGGGCTGGAGCACCTCTCCTATGGAGACAGGCTGGGGTAGCTGGGATTGTTCAGCCTGGAGAAGGCTCTGGGGGGACACCTCAGAACCCCTTCCAGTCCCTGAAGGACCTGCAGGAAAGCTG
Source organism: Laterallus jamaicensis coturniculus (assembly GCA_022605575.1). NCBI lineage: Eukaryota > Metazoa > Chordata > Aves > Gruiformes > Rallidae > Laterallus > Laterallus jamaicensis. The sequence continues at coordinate 491,542 of JAKCOX010000186.1, forward strand.
GAAAGGACTGTTTGTAAGGGCATGGAGCAATAGGATGAGGGGTGATGGTGTTAAATTGGAGCAGGGTGGGTTTAGATGGGACTTTAGGAAGAAGTACTTCACTCTGAGGGTGGTGAGACACTGGCACAGGCTGCCCAGAGAGGTGGTGGAGGCCCCATCCCTGGAGACATTCCAGGTCAGGCTTGATGGGGCTCTGAGCAACCTGCTCTAGTAAAGGTGTCCCTGCTCACTGCAGGGGGTGGGACTGGATGGGCTTTACAGGCCCCTTCCCACCTCACACAGCCTGTGGGTCTGTGAGTCTGTGAAACTGGAGATCAAGCTGGTACCAACACACGGCGCTGCCATGGTCACGGCTGCATCTACACTGGCACCTGCATCATGCAGGTCCAGCAGCAAAGTCCCAGGGGTGACAGAAAACCCACTTGTAATGGAGCAAGAGCCCTTTCAGCATGCCATTACAGCACCTGAAACACCCCAGCCTCCCGAGGAGTGGGTGAAGAGGTGACCCCATCTCAGGGAGCTGGGAGTGACAAGTCACCTTTGTGACAAGGGCAGGACAGCAGCAGCAGCAGCGTCCCCCTCTCCGAAAATCAAAGCTGGGTAAGCTCAACCTTGAAATGAGATAGCATCTCCCCAGATAGTGAGCAATTAAATGCTGGCACAAGTTACTGTAGCAAGGTGGGGAAGGGAAGGGGGAGAGGGATGCAGACAGATGGGGGGGTGGGGGAGCTCACCATCTTTTTAGAGTCATTAAAACGAAATTTAACAGGCTGGGTTTTAACCCAGCCTTCCCTGTCTGCAGGAGGATGAGCTGCAAACGCTTTCCTAGAGTTGCATTTCTGCAACACCTCCCACCTGGGGCCAGGGGAAGTTTCAGAGGCATTATTTCTGCCCAAGTGTTGGGAGAACATCAGGGTCACCCTGAAAAGGGAAAGATCGGGGCAAAAAGGACTGAAAACCAAGGTTTGCAAGTGTTGGGTGAGGCTCATCTCACTTAAATTTAGAATCCTCAGACTCAGATATCCAAGTCAGAGCCAGCACCCTGGGAAGCATTTGCCTGCTGGGTGGCTGAGGTTTATGGCAGGACAAGACCGTTTGGGGAGGTGCCTGTCCCCTCTCTTTGCTGGGGGCAGTTCAGACCACTTTGGGAAGGGGCAAGTGATCTGCATCCAACCAGCTTCAACTGCAAGCGAGCTGCCTCGCACAGCCTGGAAAATCAAGATGTCATTTTGGGTCATAAAGCCAGTTCTGGGAATTCTGCCTTGCCCGGGAGGTGGGAGGAAGAAGAGGGATTACTGGGGGCAGGTCTCCATCATGTCATAGAATCACAGAATCCTTAAGGTTGGTAAAGACCTCTAAGATCATCAAGTCCAACTGTTTGTCCAATACCCCCATGTCAGCTAAACCATGTCCTGGAGTGCCATGTCTACACATCGTTTGACCACCTCCAATGATGGCGACTCCACCACCTCTCTGGGCAGCCTGTTCCAACACCTGACCACTCTTTCAGTGAAGAATTGTTTCCTAATCTCCAATCTAAACCTCCCCTGACACCACTTGAGAACATTTCCTCTTATCCTACTGCTTAGTTACTTGGGAGAAGAGAGCCACCCCCACCTCACTACACCCTCCTTCCAGGTCCTCTTGTCTCAGTTGTAGGTATAAAATAAGAGATAAACAGACACTTTTCATGAAGCACTCAACCTGAAGAGCTTGAGGTTGGCCAAGATGCTGTTAGTTCAGTGTCACACAGGACATTAGGAGTTGGAAGGGATCTTGAAAGATCATCTAGTCCAACCCCTCATGGTCCTTTCTGAACACGAGTTTATTTGGTCAGGATTTCAGCCCTTACCCATCCTCTCTAGCAGGCTGTGTTCAGCTTGAGGAGGGGAAGGACTGTGGTGAGCCTGGCTTTGCTCTGCTTTGGCTCTGAATCCAGGCAGAGACTCACAGTGGTGGTGCCCCAAGCCCAGGAGATGGTACGTGCATTATCATATCCCTTTGCCTCTCTTCTCTCTTGCGGGTAAGGGGAACACTGATGGGTGGAATTCTCTCCTCAAAATACCATATGCAACTCCAGCTCTGGCTCCTGCAATATCCTCACTATGGTCCTGGTCTCCCTTGCCCTTCAATCCTTTGCCTGTACACCTCCACAGGGCTTGTCACCTTCAACCCAACGGATGTCCATCCATCCATCCATCCATCCATCCATCCATCCATCCATCCATCCATCCATCCATCCATCCATCCTCCCAAAAAGAGGAGAGCACACTGCAAAACTGAGTCCTGGTGGTGTCCCTTGAACATGAGCATGGTGGTGGAAAAGATGTCACTCTCCCCAAGCCTTATTCTACAGGAGGCTAGGCTCCTGCCACAGACCAGGAGAGGGAAAAGCACTGGGAAGTTCCCAGCACCAGGCAGGATTAGATGGGCTTAATTAAGAGTGAGGAGCAACACAGAGCTGAATGCAGGGACCAAACCAAGCACTGGGTATCCAAAGCTGCTCCATCAAGAGAAACCCTGGATACTGCACATCACCTTCTCTAGCCATGACATGCCCCAAGTACACAGACAAGAGACAAGCAGTGGAGGTACCTGCACCCCTCCAACACCAGGGCTGAGCTCTGGATACACACCCTACCTCAGGGGAGGACCCCTCTCCTCTAAACCACCCTACACCCCGGGGCTGGAGGATGCGGCCGGGCAAAGCACGGCACAGGGACACCTTGTCTGAGCTGCTGGGACATCAGGGTCAGGTTTTTCTCCCCCCCCCCCCCCCCTCCCCTCCTTTTTCTGGTACTCACTATTCCAGCCCCGGGTGAATCACCCCGAGGTGCCGCGCTGCAGCCAAGCGCCCGTTCCCCACACACACACTCAGCACATCCCATGCCATGAAAGCCGGGACCACCAACCACCACCTGCCACCTCTCGCGCTGGGGGGGTCTAGATCAGGCGAGGAGTAAATACATACGACCGAGACCGAACGCAACTGCCTGGGAGGGCGGGGGGGGTGGTGTGTGTGGGGGAAGGAGGGCGGAAAGAAGAGGGAGAGAAGCATCTTCTCCCTCCCCGAAGGTGGGGAAGGGGGCCGGGGACCTGCCAGGCAGGCTGAGGCCAGCTGGGCGCGGATGGAGCTGTGCGAGCCCCGAGCCCGCCCCGCACGGACACGCCGAGCGCACCCGCGCACCCGCACCGCGCGAGCGCGCGCACAAAGCGCGCCTGGAAGCGCAGAGACGCAAATCCGGCTCGTCCCCTCCGGGCGGCAAAGCCGGCGGGGGGTCTGATGGGATGGGGGGGCGGGTGTGTGTGTGTGAGAAGCCCACCGTTCCGGGGAGGGGGGTGTCCGGCAGGCCCGGCCCAGGCTGGGCTGAGCTCCCCCCCGGGGAAAGGCGAAACGACGCCGACATCGCCGGGCGGTCCCGGGGATGGGTCCCCAAGGCGGGTCCCGGCGGGATCCCCCGCTGCCGGTCCCGCACAGGGCAGGAGGAGGCGACCTGGCCGCGAACCTGCGGACCCAGCCCCGCCGTAACCACCGCCCTCCGCCCGGCTCCGCCACGCCGCGCCGCTTACCCCTCCGGGCGAAGCCCCTCACCGCCGGCCCCCGGCGGGCTCAGCCCGCGGCACCGGCTCGGCAAGGGGGTATCGGGGTTTGGGGGCGGGGGAGGGGGGGGGAGAGCAGCGCCCGGGCGCGGCGCGGCCGAAGAGCCGGCGCCGTGCGGCACTTACCGAGGCTGCTCCGCGCCGCTCCGCTCCGCTCCGCCATGGCCCGGCCCGGCTCGGCGCACCGGCACCGCGCGCCGGCCCCCGCCGCTGACGTCACCCACCGGCCGCAGCCACCGCGCGGGGCCACCTGCCGGGGGAGGGGCGAGGGAGGGAAGGGGCGACCCCGGGGGAGCCGCCTCAGGGGATCCGGTCCCCGCAACTGTCCCCGGCGAGGAGGGGGGGGGGGGGGCGCGCCGCCTCAGGGGTAACCGGTCTCCCAAAGCAGCCCCCGGGGGGAGCCGCCTCAGGGGTAACCGGTCTCCCAAAGCAGCCCCCGTGGGGGCAGCCGCCTCAGGGGTAACCGGTCCCTCTCCCCGGGCTGTCCCCGGTGAGGAGCTGCCTCAGGGGATCCGACCCCAAAAGCTGCCCCCAGGGGCGACGCCTCAGTGTAACGGGTCCCCCCAGCAGTCCCCGGGGGGAGCCAACTCAGGGGATCCGGCCCCCAACTGCCACCCCGGGGCAGCCACCTCAGGGTAACCAGCCCCTAAAGAAGCCCCTGTGGGGAGCCGCCTCAGGGTAACCGGTTCCCCAGTTGTCCCCGGGGGGAGCTGCCTTAGGGGATCCGGCCCCCAAAGAAGCCCCCGGGGGGAGCCATCTCAGGGTAACTGGTCTTCCAGAGCTGCCCTCGAAGGGGGCCGCCTCAGGTGATCCAGCCCCCCTCTGCCATAGTCCCTGTAGGACCCCCCAAGGGGGGATCCCACCCAGCCCCTCACCCCAAGGAGTCCTGCATAGTGCATGGGGAGGTGGGGCTGAGGTGAACATGAGGCAATCCTGGCTGCGCTCACTGTCCTTTTCCCCCTCTATAACCAGCGTCTATTTGCTTATCAGTATATACGCCTGGGCTTCCACACCTGCACCAAGACAGTGCCCCAGCAGCCTGTGAGACCATACCCCGGCCTATTTCAGCCCCAGGGAGCCCTGGAGCACCTCAGCATCCTTCTGCCTGCCTGCTTCTGCAATCTGTCCCTCCCCTTCCTGAGGATAAAGGTGTAATGGATTTTGGGTAGTGACCCAAAGGGCCAAGGGCTCTGTACAGGTGAGGTACTCGAGGTCTTTCCACCCTGGGGTGCTATGACCCACTGAGCAGCCTTAAAAAAACCAAACCAAAACAAAACAAAACAAAACACTGTACAGTGTATTTACAGTGTGAAAGAACAATTAGAGGAAGCTGCTTCAACAGTCTAAATGGAAGAAGCACGGTAGTTCAATAGCTATTGATCCCCTTCAGACAAGCGTGCTGCTTTGTTAGAGCCAGAGGAGCTGAACCTCCCTTGTCTTCTGCAGGGGAAACAGTGAGAAAAAAAATAAAAGAGAAGAATGGTGTGGTAAATTAAACTCCCAGAGAATGACACGGGAGGAAATGAAGGGGATTTGAGCACTGTGGGCTAGTGGAGGGTATCCCTGCCCATGGAAGCGGTGGCACAGGGTGGGCTTTGAGGTCCCTTCCTGCCCAAACCAGCCTGGGATTCTATGTTTCTATGCATATGAACAATTTTGGGAGGTATAGTCATCTGTAACAAGACCACCCCACTGAGATGAAAATGCACATTCCCATCTGGTTACCCCACGAGCAGGAACTGAATCGGTGCTTATGCCTATGAATGCAAAGGGGGGAAAAAAAATCAGAGAGAAGAAAGACGAGTAGGAGCGTTGTCATTTGTTGCTAAAACCTCCCAGGGAAACAAAATGCCTGGCATTAGTGCGAGCTTAGCTGCCGCTTCCCAGAGCCCTTCAAAGCCAAGCGTGGAGCTTACTCTCATTTGACGCAGGTGACAAACACCCATGGCCAGGGACACCAAGGGACACCCTGGGGTGCTTGTGGGGAAGAACTGCTTTGGTCGATACGGGTTGGGATTTGGTGAAGAGGTTGTTGGGGCTTTCCTGGCGCTTGGGGAAAACCAGGGCAGCGCTCAGCGTCTCACAGGACCTTGGCGGCTGTCCCCGGCATGGCGCTGGCTGAACAACAAACTCTGGCAGGGCTGTGAATGGTGCCGCGGAGCAGCTGTCACGCCGCCCTAGCAACAAGCGTCGTGGCAGCTCGGCAGGATCGGTCCCCAAACGCCAAGGAGATAAAGGAGCCTCCATTCAAACAGGGTGATCAAACGGCAGTAACTCCCAGCGGCTACAGTCAGCTCATCGTCATCGTGGAGCCACTGAGTGCGGCGAAAGGGGAGCCCCATGTTTAGGGTATGCAGTATTGGTGCCTCTTGAGCTGTGTGCTGTGAACCGGAGGTTCTGGCACTTGTGGCTCTGTACACGGTGTCACTACACAGACAGACATCTTCAGAGAGCCCCTGCTCTCCCGGCGTGAGGTGGGTGCAAGGATGCGTGTTTCCCAGCAGGATGAAGAGAGCCAGGGTGATAACACGATAAGCGACTTAATTAAAGGCTACGGAGCCTGAATAGACAATCACGGGCCTGTGCTGCATCTTCATGCGTGAGGAATCGCGTCTCTTTCTCAGCGAGGAGAGCAGAGCTCTCAAAAACCTGCCTGAGTGTTTACATCAATTTCCTGGTGATTGGTGAGGAGGGACCCGGCGCACTTGATCAAAGCAGGCAGCACTGTTGCCTGAAGCATCTGCCAATACCAAGAGCTACAAGAATCTCTCTCTCTGTTTTTGTTGGGTTGGTTTTTTTCCCCCCCAATCCTGTCATACTGTGGTTTTCAATCCAGGCTCTCTCCTTTCCCGCTGTGAGACAGCTGAAAGCACAGGTATGGCAAATGAAGAAAGATGTAGCATCAGTCCTGCCTGAAGCCTAGCAATTCAGCCTTCCCACTGCAGGCTGGGACTATCAAATGCCTTCAGGAAGAGGGTGCTTTCCCCTCCTCTCTCATTTTTATCATCAAATCACAGCATTTTATCTGGATCCTAAAATTTGCCCCTTCCATAGGCCAAGAAGCCACAACTCACAGGTGTGATGTTCAGACTGTGCTGGGGAGGCTTATACGAACCCCAAGTGTAGATTTTAACCCAGCTGCTGTTAACACCTACCACAACATGCTTGTCTTGAATATTACCCTGTCTCCAGGTACAGGATTTAGGAAGCTAAGCCACTGGAATAAACAGGACCCAAGTGTCTCCAGCACGAATGAGTTCCAGAAATCCCCTGCCAGATCTGAAGTCACCAACCTCAGTGATGTGACACAGGTCAGCCCAGTGCTGTCACTTCCCTCTGGATACAGTACATTCAGCACATCCTTTCTGACACCTGTAACACTGCCTGTTCCAGGCACATCCCTGGTATTTTATCAACCCTTGGAACAAGGCGCAGGGTAGTTACCCTATTGGTGACCCGCAGTAGCACACCCTGAGATTAATTGTTACTGCTTTCACAGGTCCATACACAACAGGCAGAGAATAAAGACTCTTTTTCCTACAAAATTCCATAAAATGAAGCACCAGCATTAAGCTGGCAACATTTCCAGTGGTGCTAAGACTGGCTGCTGGATTTTGGGGGCACCTCAGGACCCATGGAAAAAAAAGAAATCATCCTTTTATTTATCAACACTTTGTAGTCTGTCTTCCCTCTACATAGACAGGGAATGCTGTTGGGAGTTGCTCTGTGTTGTAAGATTTTTCCATCTAACAATTGCTTCTGTCTGCAGGGTAACTGATGGGAGAGCTGCCTCGTCCAGCCCTCTGCTGCTTGGATTATGTCTCCTTGGATCAGGTTCCTTGTAGAGTCTTCTAGTGAGCCTTGAATGTCTCCAAGGGTGAGAGGTTGTACAGTCAGGTAGGGTGAAGGGGATTTAGCAGAATTTGGTTTCAGGTGTCAGGCTGTAAGAAAGAAAACTGTGTTTCTTGCCTCAGCAGCCTCCTCTCCAGGCTGCAGGCTGCCTACCCCACACATGCAATCTGCTTCTTGAATTTTAGCTTTCCTCAGCACTTCAAGCTTCCAGCCCAATTTCACTCCATCAGCTGTACTATTAATCAGTAGGCTGCAAATTATGTTGCTATAACCCACATGCTTTTTGTATTTTAAACTGAAAATAAAATAAATTGGTGCATAGTAAACAAATCCCAGCTTTCCAGGACAAGAATCATAGAATGATGTCATTCCAGAATATCCTGAGCTGGAAGGGACCATTAAGCCCAACTCTTGGCTCCACACAGGCCCAGCCCAATCAGCGCAGGGCACTGAGAGCATCGTACAGACACTTCTTGCCCTCAGTCCAGCTCGGGGCTGTGACCCCTTCCCTGGGGAGCCTGTGCCAGTGCCTGACCCCCCTCTCAGTACAGAACCTCTTCCTGACACCCAGCCTAAACCTCCCCTGGTGCAGCTTCACACCGTCCCCTCAGGTTCAGTCCCTGGTCCCCAAAGAGAGATCGGTGCTGCCCCTTCGCTCCCCCTCATCAGGAAGCCCCAGACCCCCATGGGGTCTCCCCTCAGCCTCCTCTTCTCCAAACTGAACAACCCCAGGGCCTTCAGCCTCTCCTTGTAAGAATTCCCCTCCAGCCCCTTCCCCATCCTCGCTGCCTCCTCTGCACACTCTCCAAGAGTTTTGTGTCCCTCTTGTCCCATGGGGCTCAAACCTGCCCCCAGGACTGGAGGTGAGGCCACCCCAGTGCAGGGCAGAGCAGGACAATCCTCTCCCTGTCCCAGCCATGCCATGCTGGATGCAATGTTCTTTCTGGTCCTCCTCTTGCTGTTAATGTATTTGAAAAACCCTTTTTTATTGCCTGCCACTGCGCTGGCCTCAGCTCTAACTGAGCTATGGCTGGACAAATTTTCTCCCTACAAAGCTGAACAGCTTCCCTGTAATCCTCCCATGTTGCCCGACCGTTGGTTTCAGTACAGGCTGGGGGATGACCTGCTGGAGAAGAGCACTATGGAGAAGGAACTGGGGGTCCTGGTGGATGACTGGTTGGCCATGAGCCAGCAGTGTGCCTTGGGGGCTGAGAGAGACAATGGGATCCTGGGGGGCATCAGGAGGAGTGTGGCCAGCAGGTCGAAGGAGGTGATCCTCCCCCTCTGCTCTGCCCTGGTCAGGCCCCATCTGGAGTATTGTGTCCAGTTCTGGGCTCCCTGGGATAAAAAGGACAGGGATCTCCTGGAGAGAGTCCAGAGAAGGGCTACGAAGATGATTGAGGGCCTGGAGCATCTCCCCTATGAGGATAGGCTGAATTAGCTGGGACTGTTCAGTCGAGAGAAAAGAAGATTAAGACCTAATTGGTGTTTACAATTATCTTAAGTACGGGATACAGGGGGAATTGGCCAGCCCCTTTTCAGTGGTTAGTGGGGACAGGACAAGGGGCAATGGCTGCAAATTGGAGCACAGGAAGTTCCACACCAACATGGGGAGGAACTTTTCCCCAGTGAGGGTGAGGGAGCCCTGGGACAGGCTGCCCGGGGACGTGGTGGAGCCTCCTTCCCTGACCCATCTGGATGCCGACCTGTGCAGTATGAGCTGGGGAGCGGCTTTGGCAGGGGGGTTGGACCTGATGATCTCTTGAGGTCCCTTCCAAACCCTACAATTCTGTGATTCTGTGACCTTGCTTCCATTGCTATACACTTTCTTTTTCCACCTAAGCTCTAGAAGGTCTCTGTCCATCCAAGCTGGCCTCTTGCCCTGCCTAATTATTTCCAACATTTTGGAACTGCCTGTTCCTGAGTTTTGAGAAGGTGGCACTTAAAAAGTGACCAGCACTGATGGGCTCCGATGCCTTCAGAAGCAGTTTCCCAGTGGATTTTACCAACTAGTTCCCTGATCAGCCCAAAACCTGCTCTCCCCATATCTACTGTTGAAGTTTTGGAGGCAGTTTTCCTCCTCTCCCCAGAGATTTTAAATTCCACTACTCTGTGGTCACTGTGGCCAAGACACATCTACCTCCACTTCTCCATTGAGACCTTCTCTGTTCATAAGCAAGAGACCTAGGAGGGCACCTTTCCTCACCAGCTCACTTAATACCTGAACAAGGACATTACCATCCAGTTGTTTTAGGAATCTCCTGGACCTAGATATGCAACTGAGTTGAGTTTCCTACACAAACTGAGTTTGCCTTTGTAAAGGTCCATTTATATTCCTAGATACTCCTAAATTCAGTGCAGTGCACAACATTTGGGCTAGGGGCAGGGGCAAAAAATCCATTTAATAATGCCTTCCCCCCTCCCCCCCCGTTACTAAGAGGTGCTCTGTTGAGTAGAGGTCTGGTGTGTAAGGCATGGCTTGAGCATGGTCTGGATACATTAGCCCTGGCAGCTTCACTGACTCCACTGAAATTACTCTGATGCTATGAAGAAAAGATGCATTCCCCAGGGGATCTTGTCACAGTAATGCATGATCAGTTGCCCCAGAGTAGTATTAATGTACAAAAATAAAGTGGAAATTAAAAACAGCAGGACAGGAAAGTGCTGGAGTATCAGGCTGGGGAAATTAAACCACTCTAACTCACCACGTGCACCGTTCCCTCCTCCACATGTGCTCTGATTACTCCACAAAGTATCATAAATCAAGGAGATACTTAAACGTTGGTGTCTAGAAAGCAGCTGGGCAGGAGAGTCCCAGCTGGTGGGGACATTTGGGTGGGGTGACACAGCCCTCCACGCTGCTCAACTTGCAGTGGCTGCCAGCACCCATCATCTCATGATCACAAAATCACAGAATCACACGGTTGGAAAAGACCTCTCAAGATCAAGTCCAACCATTCCCATTCTAAGCCAAACCAGATCCTTGAGCACCTCATCTCCCCTCTGTTAAACACACCTGGGGTGGGGACTCAGCCCCCTCCCTGGGCAGCCTGTGCCAGGCCCTGACAACTCTTGCAGGGAAGAACTTTTCCCTCTCATCTGAGCTGACCCTGCCCTGGGGCAGCTTGAGCCCATTGCCCCTTGTCCCATCTCCTGTCCCCTGGCTGAAGAGACCATCGCCCACCTCTCTGCACCCTCCTGGCAGGGCAGGGGAGGTGGATGGGGAGAAGGTCTCCCCTCAGCCTCCTCTTCTCCAAGCTCAACATCCCCAGCTCCCTCAGCTGCTTCTCAGAGGATTTGCCCTCCAGCCCCTTCCCCAGCCTGGTTGTCCTTCTCTGGACTCGCTCCAGGACCTCAATGTCCTTCTGATGGGGAGGAGCCCAGAACTGGACCCAGGACTCAAGGTGCAGCCTCACCAGTGCCCAGTCCAGAGGCACAATCCCCTCCTTTCTGTTTACTGCGGAAGCTTGCTTTCTGCCCTGCATCTGCAGAGCTTGTCCCTGCTGTCCCCACCGTGCCACAGCTGCACCCAGACCTCTGCACCCTCCTTGCACCACGAAATTAACACTATTTATTCACCTCATGATCCCATGTGCTTCCATGCTGGTGTCAGAGCACGAACACGGGGTGAAAACGGTGGCCGCTGCAGCTCCCCAGCTATGGGGGATCCTTCCGTCTCACCAGCAACAAAAACCTGTTGAGAACAAAGCTTTAGATTTCCCCAACTGTCTCCAACTCAGCATCGACTCCCTTGAAGGTTTCCTTTTTTCTCTTCTGTCTTATTAAACTGACCTAAAACTGCCAAAGCAAAGGAAAGAGATGAAGTCTCTCTCATATTGTAGGCAGCCACCTTTGTAAATCCTTGGGAATGAGCTTGTCACAACTCCCTGGTACGGGGCGGGGGATGCTGTTAGAGCCATCAGTCTCTGCACACCCACATGTCCTACTATTTTCCACCTCCTACTATTACTTTCTACCTATACTACAACTAGACCCTTACGAGCTGCGAACCTCACAGCCAGGAGAGATGGCAGAAGGACATCCCCAAGAAGATAACACGACATTTATCCAGGTGTCTCCATCATTAATAAAGATGTAATTAAAAGCAGAGTCTCTGCCTGCCCATATGCCCTGATGTCACTGCTTTAGCAGTGGCTAACAAAGCCATGACAGGAGCCCAGGCATGGCAGGAGGGCACCACACAGGGTCTGTGAAGCAGTTTGGGATACTGGAAGATGGACCTGCTGCATTCCTGATTGCTCAAAGCCTTTTGCACCCACAGCAGAAATCCAGCCACAGGAAAGAAAGACAATAGGATGATTTTTTTCAACTGTTGGAGAGTGGTCAGAGGAGCCATGAAGATGATCAGAGGGCTGGAGCAGCTGCCCTACAAAGAGAGGTTGAGGGAGCTGGGCTGGTTCAGCCTGGAGAAGAGAAGGCTGTGGGGGGACCTCATTGCAGCCTGCCCGTCCCTGAAGGGAGCTTATAAGCAGGAGGGGATTCAACTTTTTAAAAGGATAGACAATGCCAGGACAAGGGGGATGGATTAAAGCGAAAGGATGGAAGGTTTAGATTAGATATTAGGGGGAAGTTTTTCACAGAAAGAGTGGTGAGGTGCTGGAACAGGCTGCCCAGAGAAGTAGTGGATGCCCCATCCCTGGAGGTGTTCAAGGCCAGGTTGGATGGGCCCCTGTGCAACCTTGTGTAGCTCCAGGCCTGAGGTTGGTGTCCCTGCCTGTGGCAGGGGGTTGGAGCTCTATGATCCTTGGGGTCCCTTCCAACCCATGTGTTGCAGTTTTGTGTAGCTGTGCTGCTTCAGAGGCTTTTGTAAGCCACAGTTACAGCTTTCTGCAAGCCCCACATTTTGAAAACATGGTCAACTCAAAGCCAAATTCGAGACTGGGCCTATCAGAGCTGGCCATAGCGCCTCTGAGAATCACATAGAGGAGAAAACAAAACTGCTGGCAGGTGCTCTTTGCCACCGGAGCGGGAGAGAGAAGATGTAATAAGCTGCACAGAAACCAAGGCCAGGCCTGCAGGTGGGGGGGAGGGGTGAAGAACGCGAAAAAAGAGAGTTTCCCTGGCAGCTCGGGGTGAGACCATGATGAAATGGGTGTCTCCTCGAAGCCCATGGATGAGGGCGGGGAGCAGAGACATCTATGCCCTGTGAAGATTGATCCACGCCTCAGCAGGTTCGCCGGGGGACCCGAATGTCAGCACCCCATGGAGAGGGGCCCTGCTGAGAGGCCTGTGTTGAGGACATGGCTCCCCGATGGAAAGGACTCACGCTGCAGAAGTTGTGGACACGACTCTGGCATGGGTGGGACCCCACGGCGCAGCCAGGGAAGTGTGTGTGTGTGTGTGTGTGGAATGCCCCACCCCCCCAGCTGAGACGAAGACAACTTGGGAGGAAGGAACTGAACCCCCCACTCCCCATTCCCTGCCCCTCCCTGTGCTGCCAGGGGAGGGATGAAGGGAGCAGATCTGTGATTAAAGTCAAGAGTGCACAGAGGCGAGGGGTGGGAGGAAGGAGAAGTGTTGAGATCTTGGGAGGAAAAGCAGCTTGTGAGGAATCGCAGGAACCCCACTGCCCATTCCCTGCCCCTCCCTGGGCCATGGTGGGGGGGAAGAAGGGAGTAATATCATGATGAGTTTTAAGTGTACTGAGAAGGGAGGGGTGGGGGGAAGGTGCTTTAAGACCTGGCCGCTTCTTATCTCGTTCCGGTTCACCGGGTGTATCAGTTGTAGTAGTAATAAATCACTTTTCTTTATTCTGGGCTGAGTCTGTTTTGCCCATTGCATTAATTTGAGAGCGATCCCTCTGGCCTTATCTCAGGTCCTAAGCCTCCTAATATCTATTTTCTTCCCTCTTTGGCTGGAGAGGGTAGTGAGCGAGCAGCTTGGTGGGTATTTGGCCTCTGGCTAGGGCCAAACCACCACACCAAGCCATTCTATGATTCTATGATTTTAAAACCTGTGGCTTTCTTTCTAAAAGCAGGCACCTTTCTTTTGCCACGACTGTCCCCAGCATGCCAAATCCAGGGAATGTTTAAACAGCATCACCTCAAAGCTGTTGTTCCCCAGCCCTGCGGAGCAAATCCTTGGCAGCATTTTATCAGTATTTTACCAGCTCCCAGCATTTGCATTTCTGCTTGTTGGCAGGACTGAGCCTGCAGAAAACAAAGAGCCAGGTTATCTTGGGCACGGACTTTCACACAAAGCATTACTCCAAATTACCTGGCAGAAGCACGGGAAGCAGAAGGGAAATAAATATGGGAATTAGTCAAGGTCTCTTCCTATTCATAGATTATTTTATCTATTAATTAAAGCAGAGCAGGCTTCAGAGTGGAAACGGCTTCCCTAAGGTCCCAATTAGGAGGGATGGCTTTGCACTAGCCTCGGTGGGCATCTGAGAGACGGGGCGAGGACAGAGGGCTTGATGGATGATAATGAAGGAGCTGTTTGAACATGTGCAAGTGAGGTTCTCAAATGACTTTAAGCAGCCTGGTTTGGGAAAGCTGTGCTGTCTGCACCAGGAGATGCTATCTCCTCTGAGAACAGCCCAGCTGAGGCACCATCCAGCCCTTTGTATTTTAGATCCAACATCTGGGGAATATTTTAATGTGAGAAATCACCAATTCCAAGTGCACAGAAAGATTGGGTTGTTTTGGTGGTTTTTTTTTTTCTTTCTCCCAGAACTGGAAATTTCCCTTCATTGCCATTCTAATTGTAAATAGTGGCTTTAAGTTTAAAAAGTGGTTTTGGAAGTGATGCAAACCGCCCCATTTCCAGCCCACAGGACTGCTGACTGACAGGGAATGGATCCTGCTTCCTAAGGACAGCCTCTGCCCCTCAGCCTGATGCTGGCCATCACCAGTCACAACCTGAAAACTGGCTGAAACCTGTAAACCCTGTGTCCGTGCTTAGCACTGATTCACATCCCATCATATACTAAAGCTGAGCAGTATTTAGCTGAGCAGTATTTAGCCGAGTTAGCCTTAGTATTTAGCTGAGGTAGCCTTTAACAGGGGCCCCACATGAACTTACAACTCGACCTCAGACCCTCCAAAGCTGGGAATACAAAGAGGCTGAGGAACAGACACTGACAACAACCTCCATGAAGAGAAGCTGATCATTCTGTGATTCTGCCTCCCTGCTGCCTTCTCCCATTGGTCTCTGACCACTGCTTTTGTGCCTGGAATGATCCAGAAAAGCCTTGCATGTTCTCATTGACCAGAGGGTCAACCCAGGAATGCAACTGCTGGTGGTTTCTGTTGGGGGTGCATGGGCCATCTCTCCCATTCTCTCCTTTTGTAGGTGGCTGCAGGCAAAGTTCTCACCATGTTGGGATGGAAAGTAGAGGTTAGGGTTCTACCTCTCAGCCTGCAGCTCTCACGCTCACATTTTTCCTCTCAGTGGCCCCCAACAAAAGGCAAGGGCTATGTGATTTCACAGGGATATCTCTTTCATAATGCACACCATAGGTCATCACTGGGAAAGGGTCAGGACCCACCAGTTGTTTTTATGTGAGTCAAAGGAAACACCTGCCTGGCTGACATGGCCATACAGAGCCCTGAGGGCTTTTCAGTGCTGGTGTGACCTCCCTGGTCCTTTCAAGGCTGCAACATTGAGATGATGTTTCCATTTGAAGAAGGAAACCAGAATCACCAGCTGAGCCACTGGTGCCAACCAGAGTCTTTGGACTGGAAAAAAGTCCTGCTGCCTGAGAGCTTCTGTGGAAGCAAATCCTTTGATGCCAAGTTGAGGCTGAACAAGATAGCAGCAGCAGATGATGCTCAACCTCTGCCAGGCCAGAGGCAAAACTTGCTCTGGGCTGAGTCCAGGTGGCCCTGAGAAGAATTCATGTGTCTCCCTTGTAGAGCAATTCCCTTGCAGATGGCTGGGTGAAGAAAAAGCAACATCCTCCTCTGTGAGCTGGGTGAAAGAACAACAGCATTACTGCCAGCACCCCCACCCAAAAAGACACAGACTTTCTTTTGCATGATATGGACTGAAAATTCCCACACAAATCACAGAGTCACAGAACAGTAGGGGTTGGAAGGGACCTCAAAAGTTCATAGAATCATAGAGGCACTGAGGTTGGAAAAGGCCTCCAAGATCACCCAGTCCTACAATTCCCCTACCACCTCTCACTAACCCATGTCCCTGAGTGCCTCATCCAACCTTTCCTTGAACACCCCAAGGGACACGGTGACTCCACCTCCCTGGGCAGCCACTTCCAATGCCCAACTGCTCTTCCTGAGTGGAAATTTCTCCTCATTCTCAACCTGAACCTGGTGCAACTCACAGCCATTCCCTCTCGTCCTGACACTGGTTATCAGGGAGAAGAAGCTGAGCCCCAGCTAACCACAACCTCCTGTCAGGGAGTTGGAGAGAGCAACAAGGTCTCCCCTGAGCCTCCTCTTCTCCAGACTGAAGAGTCCCAGTTCCCTCAGCCGCTCCCCATCAGATTTGTGTTCATCTAGTGATCATTCAGCCCAACCCCCTGCCAGAGCAGGGTCACCTCGAGCAGGCTGCACAGGACAGCGCCCAGGATCACGGGGTTTGAATGTCTCCAGAGATGGAGACTCCACAACCTCTCTGGGCAGCCTGGCACAGGGCTCTGCCACCCTCTCAGGAAAGAAGTTCCTCCTCAGGGTTAGGTGGGACTTCCTCTGGTCCAGTTTGTGCTCATGGCCCCTTGTCTTGCCCCTGGGCACCCCTGAACAAAGACAGACCCATCCTCCTGACCCCACCACTCAAGGATTTATCAGCACTGAGAAGATCCCCCCTCAGTCTTCTCTTCTTCAGGCTAAACAGCCCCAAGTCCCTCAGCCTGTCTTCATGAGAGAGATGTTCCAGTCCCCTCAGCACCTCTGTAGTGCTTTGTTGTTCCTTCTTCAGTAGCTCTAGTTACAGCCTGTAACTCTGGACCCTAGTAATGGTGTCACTAAACCCCCTGGTGCAAAGGAGGAGACAGATTCCTGCCAATTTCTGGCAGCAGCATCCCTGGCTGAGAAGATGCTGAGACAGGGAAGGACTGGGACTGGCTTAGTGAGGAGCATGAGTCGCAGGGCCAGCTCTTGCACCAAGCAGGTCCCAAGGAGCTGAAGGATAGGAGGTTTTCCTCAGCTATCACTGAGTTTAAGCTGGATATTGGGAGAGGCATCTTTCTGTTAAGGAAGGAAGATCTGGACTTCCCGAGCCAAAAGGGCCAAGGTGAAGCCACATGGAGCTTGGCAAGTCAACAAAGAGTGAGCATTGCTTCTCAGAAAGGGATCTGCAAGGCAGGAGCTTGGGGGAGCCTGAGGAGGTGGAGGACAGGGATGAAGAGAAGTACTTTGCACTGTGAGCCCAATTGCTGACTGCTGGTATGGCCCTGGGAGGAGATTTATTGCCCTGACCACTCATGTTCCTTTAGCACAACCAGGATCACGGTCCTGACCTGTGCTTAGGAACCGCCCTGGACATGGGTGTTAAGGCATAATCACAAGCAACACCCTCCTGGGTCACGTTGCAGCACGAAACATGAACAACCTCAAGCCATTTGTGACGAATTTTGGGGTGGGGAAACCTGAGGATGGAGGAGCCCTGGTGTGAGCCTGGGCACAGAGCCAATGCCTTCGCTGCACTTCTCTATTATTAATAAACCTGGGGTCCTGCTGCCTTGGAGGCTGCTTAAATTTTAATGGGCACCTGCGTAGACATTCTTACCCAACCAGCTCCTGTCTGAGGTGTTGCCATGGCATCTCCCAGCCCCAAGCTCCAGCGTCTGGCTGCTGGATTGTTCACACTCAGCGCTGCTGGGTGAGAGGGGCGTGTGCATTGGCTCCTGTGCCAGCATGGGGAGAATGGGCCCTTTTCTGACATTCAAGGGGCTTTACAGAATTGGTGAAATTACCACTGTCCTACCTAAGGAGCAACCCTGAGCCTTTCTCTCATTAAACAGTTGAGTGACAAGCAGAAGGAAACGCTGCTGCAAAAAATAAACACAAAAATCCACATATTTACAGCTGGTAACAGTCAGCACATGATGTCATTTAGAAATAAACTTATTATTAAGATCGGTGTGGCTTCCCAGAGGGTGGGAGCAAGGGCAGGCAGCCTGGGGGGAATGCTGGGACACTCTGCGAGCAGCCAGGGATTGGGGTAGGAAAACTGAAATCCCAATGGGATTACATCTGCCCAGGGACACCATGGGCAGCTGGGAGTCCTGGTAGATGACAGGTTGGCCATGAGCCAGCAGTGTGCCCTGGGGGCTGAGAGAGACAATGGGATCCTGGGGGGCATCAGGAGGAGCGTGGCCAGCAGGTCAAAGGAGGTGATCCTCCCCCTCTACTCTGCCCTTGTCAGGCCCCACCTGGAGTGTTGTGTCCAGTTCTGGGCTCCCTGGGATAAAAAGGACAGGGATCTCCTTGAGAGAGTCCAGAGAAGGGCTACAAAGATGATTGAGGGCCTGGAGCATCTCCCCTGTGAGGAGAGGCTGAATAAGCTGGGACTGTTCAGTCTAGAGAAAAGAAGATTAAGGGGAGACCTAACTGGTGTTTATAATTAGCTTAAGCATGGGATGCAGGGCAAGTTAGCCAGCCCCTTTTCAGTGGTCATTGGAGACAGGACAAGGGGCAATGGCTGCACATTGGAGCACAGGAAGTTCCGCACCAGCATGTGGAAAAACTTTTTCACAGTGAGGGTGACAGAGCCCTGGGACAGGCTGCCCAGGGACGTGGTGGAGTCTCCTTCTCTGGAGAAATTCAAGACCAGTCTGGACGCCTGTCTGTGCAGTATGAGCTGGGGAGCTGCTTTGGCAGGGGGGTTGGACCTGATGATCTCTTGAGGTCCCTTCCAACCCCTACAACTCTGTGATTCTGTGACTCTGTGATTCAGTGTCAGCAGTGGAAGGTGAGGGAAAACGTGGGCCCACTCCTGCTGCAATTAAGAGACAGGGCACAGCTTGATGCAAGCTAATTGTCTTTTCATTGTAGCCAATCACAAGTTTATACACTTTGCAAAGCCCACGTGTGCCTTAGTTTCATTGGAGCACAGAAGCCATTCTTGCATTTACTATTTGCTGATTGGTTCAAAAACACGAGCATTATTAGAAAAAGCAGCTTAGGCCTAATCACACAACCTTTAGACATATGGTGGTTTTTGTTTCTTAAAGCATGTTTCATTCTCCCTTTCAAGGCTGACCAGGTCCTGTTATGCACTTGTGGTGTCAAGATATCTAGTCACCCAACATTCTTTCATCCCTTATCAACCAGCTCTTCTTTGTTATTTTGACTGTCCCAGAGTTTGTGTCCAACAAACCAGCACGTCTGTGTCTGACAGCTGCAAAATGCTGGAACTTCTATCTGACTCTTTCAGGCCTTGTGCTACACACTCCACAATGGAATTGGAGAGCTGTTCACCCAGGATGTGGAGAAGGCTGAGGTATCCAGTGCATTTCTGGCCTCAGCCATCACCAGAAGGGCTCCAGCCACACTTCCCAGGTCACAGAGAGCAGAGGCAGGGACTGGGAGGGTGAAGAACCATCACTGTAGGAGATCAGGTTTGAGACCATCGACGGCACCTGAAGGTGCACAAGGCCATGGGACCTGATGAGAGGTATCCACAGGTCCTGAGGCTCAGCTGCAATCTGTCCTATCTGAGAAGTCGTGGCAGTCTGGTGAAGTTCCCACTGACTGGAAAAGGGGAAACACAACGCCCATCTGGAAGCAGGGGGCAAAAGGGAACAAGAGGCTGGTCAGTCTCACCTCTGTGCCGTGCAGAATCATGGAGCAGATCCTCCTGGAAACTGCTCAGGCACTATGGGAAGTACAGAGGGGATCAGTGACAGCCAATGGCAAATCCTCCCTGACAAATTTGGTGGCTTCTATGATGGGGTTACAGCGCTGGTGGATAAGGGGAGAGCGAGGGACATCATCTACCTGGATTTCTGCAAAGCCTTTGACACTGTCCCACAGAACTTTCTTGTCTCTAAATTGGAGAGACTTAGATCTGACAGATGTCCCACTCAGTTGGTAAGGGATTGCCTGGACAGCCACGCTCAACTCAGTGTCCAACTGGAGACCAGTGAGGAGTGCCATTCCTCAGGGGCTGGTACTGGGACCAGTGCTGTTAAACATCTTTGATGGAGACACGGACAGTGGGATCGAGGGCACCCTCAGCATGTTTCCCAGTGACACTGAGCTGTGTGGTGAGGTCAAGATGCTGGAGGGAAGGAATGTCATCCAGAGGGACCTGGACAGGCTGGAGAGGTGGGACTGTGTGAACTGCATGAAGTTCAACAAGGCCAAGTGCAAGGTCCTGCATGTGGGTTGAGGCAATCCCAAGCACAGTGACAGGCTGGGTGGAGGATGGATGGAGAGCAGCCCTGAGGAGAAGGGCTTGGGGTGTTGATTGATGAAAACCTCAACACGACCCAGCACTGTGCACTGGCAGCCCCAAAAGCCCACCATGGACTGGGCTGCATCCCCAGCAGCAGGACTGGAAGGGCTGGGAAAGGGGGATCCTGCCCCTCTGTTCCCCTCTGGGACACAGACCCCCCAGCAGTGCTGCCTCTAGCTCGGGGGCCCCCAGGACAAGGAGGACATGGAGCTGTGGGAGTGAGTCCTGAGGAGCCCTGGAGATGATCTGAGGGCTGGAGCCCCTCTGCTCTGGAGTCAGGCTGGGAAAGCTGAGCTGGCTCAGCCTGGAGAGGAGGAGGCTGCTTCTGGGGAGAGCTCCAAGCCTCTTCCAGTCCCTCCAGGGGCTCCAGGAGATCTGGAGAGGGGCTGGTGCCAAGGGCAGGGAGGGCATGGCCCAGGGGAAAGGCCTTCAGCTGCAGGAGAGCAGCTGGAGAGGGGCTGGTGCCAAGGGCAGGGAGGGCATGGCCCAGGGGAAAGGCCTTCAGCTGCAGGAGAGCAGCTGGAGAGGGGCTGGGAGGCAGAAATCCTTCCTGGGGAGGGAGGAGGCCCTAGCACAGGGTGCCCAGAGAAGCTGGGGCTGCCCCTGGATCCCTGGCAGGGCTCAAGGCTGGGTTGGATGGGGCTTTGGGCACCCTGGGCTGGTGGGGGTGTCCCTGCCCATGGCAGGGGTAGCACTGGGGGTCTTTGAGATACCTTCCCACTAAAATCATCCTGTAGTTCCATGAAAGTATTCTAATTTAATTTATCTCCTTATTTTTCTTGCAAGGGTGCAGAATCAGTCCGTCAGACCTTCGAGCCAGGCTGCCAAGACAACCGACATAACCACGTTCTTTCCAGATGGAAGCAGACAAGAGACTAGCAATAAACCAGCTCTTAATTAAACATTTATCTTGCAGTTACATACTTCTGAGTCATTATCACCATCAAGACAAACATCAACTGGATTTCGCAGAAAACAGACAGATGGTAAAGGTTAATGGGTCCTTTTATCTCTTTGTAGTTATTCCTGAGATGCTGCAGAGATAAGGGCAGGACATCCAGAGAGCTGCTACAAGGGAGGAACAAGCCCAATCAAGGAAAAATCGACCTGAAGTAGCAGATTTACGGGTCTGAGTGGTGGATGATGACTTCTTCAAGGTCTTGGTCCAGGCTCAGTGCATCATAGACCATGGCTAAGAGCCTCCAGCAGTCCAGCAACATCCCTCCACAGCACCTCCCTATGTTTTATCATACTCTGGGTCCATGAGAGCAAAGCTGAACGTGTTGTTAAGGGCTCACAGCTTCACTGCAGGGTTTCCTGCTCCACAAAACACCAAACACCAGACTTGGAAATCCCCAGGGGCAGCTGGGGGTATTTGTGGTTCATTGTACTTCCTCCACCAAAACCATTTCATCCATCCCCACAACCAGGTCAGTGTAAGAGCTTCTTCAAACACAAAATTGTCTCCCATTGAGTTGCCTCTGTTAAATAGCCCCAATTTCTATCTTTGCCTGTGGTGATATAGCCCGGGCTGGTGGTCAGACACCCACCAAAGCTGCTCTGTCACTGCCCTTTCCAGCAGGACAGTGGAGAAAATAGATACTGAGAGGCTCAGGAGTGGAGATAAGGACAGGGAGAGATCATTCCACAATCAGTGTCACGGGCAGAACAGGCTCAACATGGAATAAAGGAAAGAAAACTCTCTAATTGATGGCACTGCCCTGCACCCCCAGTGACACCAGAGTCAGGTGAAGTGTGGCCAGATCATAAAGCACCTCCCCCCACCCCTCTCTTCTTTGCAGACTCAACTTGACTTGAATGGGGGTTTTGGTCAGTTCCTCAGGAGTTGTTTTCCTTCTTTGCTGGGATGGGGGGGTCACTCCTCACCCCCTTCCCCTGCTGCACCGTGAGGTCCCACCCACAGCAGACAGTCCTCCACCAACTTCTCCAATGTGAGGCCTTTCCCACAGGGCTTCAGCTCTTCCCCAGCTGCCCCAGTGTGGGTCCTTCCATGGGGTACAGTCCCTCAGGCCCAGATTGCTCCAGCCTGGTCCCCCATGGAGTCACAAGCTCCCCAAGCAATCCTGCTCTGGTGTGGGGTTTCTCTCTCTCCCCACAGGCTGCAGGTCCTGACAGGACCTTGCTCCAACGCGGGTCACAGCATCTCCTGCATGTCTCCCCCTGCTCCACCATGGGTTTCTCCAGGGGCTCAGGGGCATCTTTCTCCGCGGCCCCTGGGGTGCCTCCTGCCCCCTTCCCTGCCCTTGGTGCCTGCACAGTCTCTCCCCCTTCTCACTCCCTTCTCTGGGGCACAAAGCAGCCGCTTGCGGTTGTTTCTCCTCAGGGTGATTCCCAGAGGCGCTGTGACCGTCGCTGATGGGCTCGGCCTTGGGCAGCAGCGACTCCGGCTTTGAGCCAACTGGTGTTTGCTCTGTGGGGCCTGGGGGAGGCTTCTGGCTGCTCCTTGCAGAAGCTGCCCCTGCAGCCTCCTCCTCCGCCAGAATCCCACCATGCAAAACCATGACATTTCCTTTACTTCAAACCTTTTTAGCTGTCCTTGCTTCCATCTTCTGTCTTCTCTATAATTTGTCCTCTAAGACGGAAAACCAGGTCCTCATAGACAAAGGGTCCAAGCCAGGTTCCCAGCAATTAGTAGGTTTTCATTTCTAACAGGCTTCACATTTCATAAACCCAAAGGTGTTTATATATATATATATATGTTATGGGGAAGGATTATGGGGTTTTGTCTTTTTTTTTTTTTAATTTTATTAATGTGTGGGTATCACAGATCAGCCAATTGGTCCCCACTTCAATCTATGCTCCACTGTGCTCATTGGGTCTCCTCCAGCAAACTGCTGCTGGCCCTGCCTCGATTTCTCCTCACTGTGGGTACCTCTGTCTGTCAGTGTCCTGTGATGCAGCATAAGGAGAAGGTGAGGCAGCATCATCTGGCACCATCAGCTGCATGAGCAAGGGAAGCAGGATTGTATCTTCAAATTAGATTTTAACAAATGTCACCAGTCTAGCACCTTGAAGTTCTGGATCATTCACTGCATCTCCCTGTAACAGAGAAGAAAGGGACGCCCAGGGATGAGGGCAAGCAGGAAGAATCCAGACAGTTTTACCACCCCTGTGCTCCCACAGCCGGTATCACACTGATTGCAGCAACTCTGCAAGTCTTCCCAACACCCCTGTGCAGCTCAAGGTGGAAGTGCTCTGGCGGGGCCAAAAGCATCACATGAACCCTCATATTACTAAAACAAACAGGAATAACATTGATTTTTAAACCCAAACATTTGAATAAATCTCAGATTCACACAAGAACTGGCTTGAAAAGTCATGCTCACTCACCGCTGCCTACCCCAGATCAGTTGCAAGTCTCTTCTCTGCTATTGGTGAATCCTTTTCCAGCTTGGAAAACGAAGGCTTTGCTCTGCAAAGCAGCCTTGGTGTGTTCCCAAAGGTTAATCCACTTTGCTGAGCCAGGGCTGAATTATTAATGATCAGCGCTGCAGCTCTGATGAAGGAACAGAAAACACAGCACACAGGTAGCAACTCCCAGGCCAGCAAATCTCTGAAGTCAGTGCAGCTCACAGCCATGAAGAAGCTGATCTGACTCCTGGCCTGCTCGGGCCGCTGGGAAGTTTAATTATTGAGGCTTCTCAGCTGCTGTGTAAATATCGAACACGAAGCATTAGTTCATAATTGAAACACTACTGCTCAGCACACAGCAGGAGGAGGAGATGTGTCTGCAGGGATGAGTGGGATGAGCCTGGCCAGTGTGGAGAGAGATGTGGGAGCAGGGGCTGATCTTCTCCCATGAACAGAGTCCCACTGAAACTTGGGAGAAAGGAAAAGGAAAAAGGAAAAAAGGCTAACTCTGGTCTCGAGTAATACTTCTACTCAGCATGAAACGCTCTTAAAATATACAAGAAGGATGTGGAACTGTTGGAGAAGGTTCAGAGGAGCCACAAAGGTGATCAGAGGGCTGGAGGAGCTCCCCTACAAAGAGAGGCTGAGGGAGCTGGGCTGGTTCAGCCTGGAGAAGAGAAGGCTGTGGGGGGACCTCATTGCAGCCTGCCAGTCCCTGAAGGGAGCTTATAAGCAGTAGGGGATTCAACTTCTTTTAAAAGGATAGACAATGGCAGGACAAGGGGGAATGGATTAAAACTAAAGGAAGGAAGGTTTAGATTAGATATTAGGGGGAAGTTTTTCACAGAAAGAGTGGTGAGGTGCTGGGACAGGCTGCCCAGAGAAGTAGTGGGTGCCCCATCCTGGGGGGTGTTCAAGGCCAGGTTGTCTGGGACCCTGGACAACCTTGTGTAGCTCCAGGCCTGGAGGCTGGTGGCCCTGCCTGTGGCAGGGGGGTTGGAACAGTGTGATCCTTGGGGTCCCTTCCAACCCAGACCAGTCTGTGATTCCATGATTATGTTGCCAGGACAGGCTAAGCAGCTTGACTTCACAAAGTGATGTAAAGGCCTGGACTTACCTCCACTTGTTAACTTACCCCTCAATTAAAGAAGAACCTATAGGAAGCTATGGGAAGAAAATAGGGATGAGGTCAGGAAAGCCAAGGCACAGCTGGGGGCTGAACTTGGCAAGGGAGGCTGAGAATACCAAGAAGGGCTTCAACAGGCACGATGACCAGAAAAGGAAGGTTAAAGTGCATGCGCACACACACACACACACACACACACACACACACTATGAGCAAGACTGGCAGACTGGTAACACCAGATGAGGGGAAGGCTGGGGCTCTCAATAGTCTTTTTGCCTCGGTCTTCGCTGCCAACGTCTCTCCTCAGAGCACCCAAGCTGAAGGACTGCAAGTTGGGGACCTGGGGGAGACAAAGTCCCTCCTGCTGTAAGTGAACACAAGGTTTGTGACCACCTGAGGAAACTGAACATGCACCAGTCTGTTGGCCCGGTCACTGTGCTGGTTCATTTAACACCTTGTTTGCCTCTGTCTTCACCACAGCCAATGGGCTCAGGGACTCCAGATGCCTCAAGCTGGAGGACATGACTGTGGTAATGATAAACTCCTACTGAACCATGAATTTCCAGCGATTTGCTGTTCCATCTGGGCCTATACAAGTCCATGGGCCCCAATGGGATTCATCCCAGGGTACTCAGGCTGATGTCACTGTGAGACCTCTCTCAATTATTTTCCAAGGAACTTAGGAATCTGAAGCAGTCTCTGTTGACTGGAAGCTGGCAAACATCCCAGTTTTCAAGAAGGGTAAGAAAGAAGACCCTGGTAATTACAGGCCTGTCAGTCTCACTTCAGTGTCTGGTGAAAGTATGGAGAAAATCATGCTGGGAGTTATTGGAAAACACCTAAAGGACAACACAGTTGCTGGCCACAGCTGTCATGGGTTCAGGAGAGGAAGGTCCTGTCTATCCAATCCGATTCCCTTTTACAACAAGGTCACCCAGCTGGTTGACCAAAGGAAGCCAGCATAAAACTAGACAAAGCCAGAATGCGTTGGGGGGGGGGGGCAACTGGCTGGAGGGTCTGGCCCAGAGGTGACAGTGACTGGGGTTACTTCTGGCTGGCGGCCAGTCACTTGTGGGTTCTTTCCCAGGGTTCCAGCTTAGGGCCAGGTATTTTTAAGGTTTTTAATAAAGGACCCAGGCTCAGGACTGGTAGGGTCTTAGGTAAATTTGCAGATGGCACCAAACTGTGAGGAGCTGTTGACTCCCTTGAGAGTGGAGGAGCCTTATGGAGAGTCCTGGACAGGTCAGAGAGCTGGGCAATCACCCACAGCGTGAAGTTTAACCAGGGCAAGTGCTGGATTCTGCCCCTGGGAAGGGGCAGCCCTGGCTGCACACCCAGCCTGGGGGATTAGGTGCTGGAGGCCAGCCGTGCTGAGAGGGGTTTGGGGATCTTCATGAACAGCCAGTTACCCCTGAGACAGCAGTGTGCCCAGGCAGCCAGGAGGGACAACCCCATCCTGGGGGCATCCAGCACGGCACAGCCAGGCCAGGGAGGGAGAGGATTGTCCTGCTCTGCTCTGTGCTGGGGTGGCCTCACCTCCAGTCCTGGGGGCAGGTTTGGATGAAAAGGAGGCTGAGGGGAGACCTCATGGGGGTCTGTGGCTTCCTGACAAGGGGGAGCGAAGGGGCAGTGCTGATCTCCTCTCTTTGGGGACCAGGGACTGAACCTGAGGGAACGGTGTGAAGCTGCATGAGGGGAGGGTTAGGCTGGGTGTCAGGAAGAGGTTCTGTACTGAGAGGGGGGTCAGGCACTGGCACAGGCTCCCCAGGGAAGGGGTGTCCTGGTTTCAGCTAAGATAGAGTTAATTTACTTTTTAGCAGTGGGTGGAACACCGTGTTTGGGTGTTAGGATGAGAGTAGTGCTGACCCACCACAAGGGGTCACAGCCCCCAGCGACTGGAGGAGAGGAAACATCATGGCCATTTTAAAAAGGGGAGGAAGGACCCTGGGAACTACCCACCTGTCAGCATCACCTCTGTGCCTGGGAAGATCATGGAATGGATCATTCTAGAAGCTCTGCTGAGGCACATGGAGGACAAGGAAGTGATTTGAGACAGCCAGCATGGCTTTACTAGGGGCAAGTCCTGCCTGACCAACCCAGTGGCTGTCTACACTGGAGTGTCTGCAGCAGGGGACAAGGGATGACCAACAGATGTCATCTGTCTGGAACATCCTTCTCTCTGAGTTGGAGAGATAGGGATTTGATGGGTAGACTGTCCAGTGGATAAGGAATTGGCTGGGTGGTCACATCCAAAGGGTGGTGGCCAATGGCTTGATGTCCATATGCAGAGGGGTGACAAGTGGTGTCCCTCAGGAATCCATACTGGGACCAGTGTTGGTTAATATCTTCACTGACAATAAGGACAGTGGGATGGAGGACACCCTCAGCAAGTTTGCAGATGACACCAAGCTGAGCAGTGCGGTTGAGATGGCAGAGGGACAGGATTCCATCCGGAGGGACCTGGACCAGTTGGAGAGTTGGGTCTGTGCAAACCTCATCAAGTTCAACAAGGCCAAGTGCAAGGTCCTGCACTTGGGTTGGGACAATCCTCGTTATCAATACAGGCTGGGGGATGATGTGAGGGAGAGCAGCCCTGTAGAAAAGGACTTGGGATTCTGATGGACACAGAGCTGGACAGGAGCCACCAATGTGCACTCACAGCCCAGAAGGCCAATGGCATCCTGGGCTGCATCCCCACAAATGTAGGCAGCAGATTCAGAGAAGGGATTCTGCCCCTCTGCTCTGGGGAGACCCCCCCTGCAGTGCTGTGTCCAGCTCTGGAGCCCTCAGCACAAGGAGGACATGGACCTGATGGAGAGTGTCCAGAGGAGGCCACAAGGATGATCTGAGGGCTGGAGCACCTCTCCTACAAAGACAGGCTGGGAGAGTTGGGCTTGTTCAGCCTGGAGAAGGCTCCAGGGAGACCTGAGAGCCCCTTCCAGTCCCTGAAGGACCTACTGGAAAGCTGGGAAGGGCTGTTTGTAAGGGCAGGGAGCAATAGGACAAGGGGTGATGGTTTAAATAGAGCAGGGCAGGTTTGGATGGGACATTAGGAAGAAGTTCTGTCTGAGGGTGGTGAGACGCTGGCACAGGTTGCCCAGAGAGGTGGTGGAGGCCCCATCCCTGGAGACATTCCAGGTCAGGCTTGATGGGGCTCTGAGCAACCTGCTCTAGTAAAGGTGTCCCTGCTCACTGCAGGGGGTGGGACTAGATGGGCTTTACAGGTCTCTCCCAACCCAGCACAGTCTGTGAGTCTGTAGATAGAAGAAATATTAAACTGGAATAGAAAAACCTCAAAGCCATTACATTACTCTTCACTGTGAGGATACTCCAGTAGTTTATATTTGCATTCCGTGGATCCACAAAGAATTGAGGAAATGGGAAAACCAATTACCTGAGTGCAGTTCCCAGTGTGAGGAGGCAGAGGTTACCACCTAATTTATCACAGTGCAAATGCCCTTAATTGGCTTGGATCGTAGCCTTCCAAAGTACTTGGCTTTATTCAGCTTTGAAGGCGACACAGGTAGGGACAGGCGTGTCCCACGCTTTCTGTCTGTGCACATGAAATTCTTTGAATGCCTCAGCCTGTGCATAGATCCCAGCGTGTTTACAGTGGTTTCTTTTCAACAAGATTCTCATTATTCGAATTGCATCCCAATTCCCGGGAAATTCCATGTGGATTAAAAAAAAATGAAAAATTATTTTTAAAAATCAACCGTTTAGTAAGAAAGCATCATTTGGCTTTTGTACTTTACCTCAGAAAATGGCAAACCTAATTACTGGTATATCAAACTTTGCAGCTTCCTGAATATATTTATTATCCTGGTTATCACCCACACAGGTTCCAAACTCAGCCCAGCTCTTGTTCTTCAGTTGCAGTGAGCATGTATTTAGGGATCTGGTCCAGTAAGAATAAAGGACTCAAGGGGAAAAAAGAATAAACAAACCCCATAAATGCAAAATTGGAATAAAAGTAGTTACTTGAATCAAGGTTTTCTGCATTGGTGGACTCTAAGCTTCTCAGGGCAGCGAGGAGGATGCAAAGCAAGCTCACTTCCTTGGACTTCAGAAGAGCAGAGCCTGGCCTCTTCAGGACCTTCTTGGGCCCAAGGAAGCTGGTTGGTACTGAGGGATCACCCGATCACCTCCCTCGCGCACAGGAGCGATGGATCCCTGCAAAGAGGATCCCAGCACTTGGAGGTGTCAAAGGATGAACAGGGAGCTCCTGGGCAGTCTCAAACACAAAAAGGAAGCCTACAGAGGGTGGGAGCAAGGGCAGGCAGCCTGGGGGGAATGCAGGGACATTCTGCGAGCAGCCAGGGATCAGGGTAGGAAAGCTGAAGCCCCCGTGGGATTACATCTGCCCAGGGACACCACGGGCAGCAAGAACAGTTTCGGAGTCAGCAGTGGAAGGTGAGGGAAGACACAGACCCACGCCACAGTGGAATGGGAGACCCGTTTATCCAGGATGTGGAGAAGGCTGAGGTACCCAGTGCATTTCTGGCCTCAGTCTTCACCAGCAAGGGCTCCAGCCACACTTCCCAGGTCACAGAGAGCAGAGGCAGGGACTGGGAGAGTGAAGAACCATCACTGTAGGAGATGATATGATCCACTCCAAGAAGTCCATGTCCTCCTTGTGCTGAGGGCTCCAGAGCTGGACACAGCACTGCAGGGGGGGGATCCCTGAGCAGAGCAGAGGGGCAGAGTCCTCTCTCTGGATCTGCTGCCCACACTTGTGGTGATGCAGCCCAGGATGCCATTGGCCTTCTGGGATGCAGATGCACATTGGTGGCTCCTGTTCAGCTTTGTGTCTATCAGTACCGCAAGTCCTTCTCTGCAGGGCTGCTCTCCCTCACATCATCTCCTAGTCAGCACTGGTAGTGAGGACTGTCCCAACCCAAGTGCAGGACCTTGCACCTGGCCTTGTTGAACTTGATGAGGTTCACATGATCCCACCTCTCCAGCTGGTCCAGGTCGTGCTGGATGACATCTCATCCCTCTGCCACATCAACTGCACCACTCAGCACAGGGTTTCTCTAAATGGTTCTGTAACTCATTTGAAACCCAAAAAACTACCACCCCTGTGCTGAGAGCGAGTTTATACACATGCCTGTGTGGGGCACGCAGCCTCACTGCCTATTTATGAAGTGGCTGCAATCACTGTGGTCCATCAGGATTCCTTATTCTGCCTTGGCCCACAGTAAGCACCATCCTAGAGAAAAGGTTGTATCATTTTTCATATTAAGACAATAATTCAGAGTCACAGGCAACATCCTTTTCTCACCCCAGACTCTTCCATCACATCCCTTGATATCCATTATCTTCTTTATCCAGCATTCCCATCCTCACACAGTTATTTACCAACTTTGCTTGGTATTAACTCCCTGTAAGTGAAGCTAAGTCATGACTGACACGAAACGCTCACTTTCCCTTCATCCTGGTGGGCACCATGAAAGGGAACATGTGCTCTCACAGATGGAGATCGCTATCTCCCGAAACAACATGCAGCCAAACACTGAACTAAATACCCAGGGTAAGAGTGAGCTGAGTGCTGATCTCAGCAGATAATCGGTGACATCAAAGAGAAAAAAAAAGGCATTTTCTTAAACAACAAAGCAGCAAAGCAACAGGAACGAAGCATCTACAATGCAACTTTGCTTTAGTCTTGAGGAGGCAGAGGGGAGACCTTCTCCCCACCTCCACTGACCTGCCAGGAGGGTGCAGAGAGGTGGGTGATGGTCTCTTCAGCCAGGGGACAGGAGATGGGACAAGGGGCAATGGGCTCAAACTGCCCCAGGGCAGGGTTAGCTCAGATGGGAGGGAAAAGTTCTTCCCTGCAAGAGTTGTCAGGGCCTGGCACAGGCTGCCCAGGGAGGGGGCTGAGTCCCCACCCCTGGGTGTGTTTAGCAGATGGGCAGATGAGGTGCTCAGGGATCTGGTTTAGCACAGGACAGGAAAGGTTGGACTCGATGATCTTAAAGGTCTTTTCCAACCTGCTGATTCTGTGATTCATCTAGGCTTTAGATGCACACAAGGATCCCTGACAGCCACAAAGCCCAACTCCCCTGGACTGAGGGGCCGCTGGCTTTCTTGTGCCAAGCAGCACAGTCAGGTGGTTCTTGAGTCCTGTGCTGCTTTCACATTGTCAGGTGGCATCCTCCCTGTCCTCAGAAGCCCTGCACCGTGCAGGATCCAGTTTGATTTCTGACCATTGAGGCCCCATTTAAGAGCCGTTTCTCTCTGCCTCTGCCCAAGACATTTACCACATCATATCAGATTATCACAAGCATTTAGTTTCCCATTTTGCCCAGACCTGCCTGAGGAGGTAACTTTGCTCACCACAGACATACGCATCAACTGCTTCTCCTCTTCCTTACGGCTTCTTCTATGTTCCTCACTGAACACAGAGAGCAACAGGCATGAAGGCAAGTCACATCCTGAAGAGGTGTTATGGCTGTGGAGCCATAACGCTTCTTTCCTCATGTATCAGGTAATTTAATTTGTGCTACCCCAGTTTTACATCCTTGTTTTCAGAAGCTGACATTTGGAAGAGTGCAAGTTAGCACCAGAAAGCTACAGGTTTTATTTTGGAAGAGGATTTCATTAAACCATCTGGCAGGATTGGCAGGAACACTTACTGGTATCTAGCCCTGGTGCAGTTGTATGCTGATGAAAGATACAGGGAGCACCAGCCAAAGAGAGGAGTAAGTAAACACAGAGCAGAAGATAAGTCATCTTCTGAGGCAACTCCTGGAGATGAACATTTTGTCCTCAAGACACACTGGAAACAAAAACTCATTCAGGAGAAGAGATAGGAACTTGGTGAGGACCCGGGACACCAGGGCAGAGTGATGTTACCAGCTGGTGGTTGCTTCTACCGTTGTGAGCACATACCATTTGCCTAGGTGTGTCTGCAGGTGTGTGATGTAATCAATCTGCCAGGCCTCCCCATGTTTGTATTTCAGCCATCCTCCATACCACAGAGGCTTTAACTGCTCAGCTTGCTTGATCGAGGCACGTTTCACATTCATGGATGACCTGTGAGATAGTGTCATGGTCACGACCACCCCTCGATCATGATGAGCCCGTCTATATGTGGCTTCTCTCCCTTGATGGCCTGAGGTGTCCTGGGCCTAGTGAGCTGTAGATAATTTGCCCTTACGTTGCCAACTGAGGTCTGCTTGAGCCACTTCAATCCAAGGAGTCTGATCAACCTGCTGGTTGTTGTAATGTTCTCCAGTCGCTCGACTCTTGGGTACGTGGGCATCTACGTGATGTACTTTTGCAGTTATGTTCTCTAGCTGAGCATAAATATCTTGCCACAATGGATGGGTTTGCCTCTGCGCTGCCAGTTGCTTTGTTACCACCCCCACAGGGCACTGGGCACCATCTCAGAGTCAGTACAGAGGTACCATTTCGTCCACTTTTCTCCTCTGGCAGTGCCTAAAGCCAGCTGGATGGCTTTTACCTCTGCCAGCTGGCCAGATTTGCCTTCTCCTTCAGCAGCGCCTGCAGCTTGCCAGGTAGGACTCCATACAGCAGCCTTCCACCTCCAATGTTTGCCAACAAGGCGACAGGACCCACTGGTGAACAGGGCGTATTTTTTCTGGCAGTTAATTATATAGTGGGGCCTCTTCGACATGCCTCCTCTGGGGATATTCCACAATCTTTGCCTTCTGGTCAATCTGTGATCCCTTACAGGATTCCTGGGTGATTGGGGTTTCGTATTCAAGCCCCCTGTGTGACCTACACAGCACTGGTGGCAAAGTGCATGGAAGGGGCCTTCCCTTTGAACATCCAGCCCAGCACCAGCTGTCAGGGTGCCAGGAGCTGGGCTTTGGTTCTGATCACTTCCCAAGTGACTCAAACCCTTCATAAGTGGCCAGTATTTCCTTGTCTGTTGGGAGTGTACTGGCCTTGGATCCTCTGTAGCCCTGACTCATAGGCCTTGAGTGTCCCCTGGTGCTTTCTGCCAGAGACCCTAGGCAGGGCTGTTCTCCCTGGCTGTGGTCTAAAGCACGCTCTTTACATCTGGACCAAGGGCTACTGCACAGACTAGCTCTGGTTTGCTCTGTTCAAGGGCTTGTCGCTGCTCATGGACTCACTGGAAATTGTTCTTTTGGGTTACGTGGTAGAAAGGCCTGACAATGACACTGTAGGTTTGGGATAAGCATTCCCCAGAAACCCACAGTGCCTAGGAAAGCTTGTGTCTCCTTTCTGTTTGTTGGTGAAGACACAGTTCTATCTTATTGATAACATCCATTGGGATCTGAAAACATCCAGCTTGCCATTTTAATCCTAAAAACTGGATTTCTTAAGCAGGCGCCTTGACTTTACTTCGTTTGACAGCAAAACCAGCTTTTAGCAGGATGTGGATTATTTTCTTCCCTTTCTCAAAGACCTCTTCTGCTGAGTTGCCACATACAGCGATGTCGTCAACATACTGCAGGCTCTGGGGCTTCACCCTGTTCTAATGCAGTCTGAGTCAATCCCTGGCAGATGGTGGGGCTGTGCTTCCACCCCTGGGGCAGTTGATATGGGGAGCACTGGCCAAAGAGAGAAATAAGTCAACAAAGAGCAGAAGACCTCTTCTGAGGCAACTCTTGGAGACAAACATTACCTGAAAGGGCCTACAAGAGAGCTGGGAGGGACTTTTTAGAAGGGCATGGAGAGATAGGACGAGGAGGAACGGTTTTAAATTGGAAGGGGGGGAGATTTAGATTGGATATTAGGAAGAAGTTCTTCACTCTGAGGGTGGTGTTCCAGCGGTTGTTGACCCCGGTATCAGAGGGGCTGGGGATGGCTGGGCTTGAACTGGAGCGGTTCCCAAGTCCAGTCTCATTCAATATACCGAACTATCACGATTATGGATGTGCAAACAGTGTGAGGTACCTGCAGGCTAGTTGTGTTCAATGAACGAGCACAGCCAGACCGAAGGAGCTGGGTCACGTTCAATGAGAACTCACATGTCTGGATTAATGAACAGCAGGTCGTTGGGATGACACAGCGCGGGTTCTTTGGGATCGCCAGTGTTCACTCACTGTCTGCAGAAGCACCTGCAAGCCACACAGTGACCTAAGGCAGCATAAAGCTACTCAAGTAGCATGGCAAGGGAAATAGCTCTCTGTAGAGGTTTCCAAGTTTCCTGGGATAACGAAGTGTTCAGATCACACCCAAAGTGTCCTTTTTTGGGGAGAGGGTCAGCCTGTCAGCTGGTCCCTGTCAGCGATGGTTTGTGACGGCATCTTCCCTAACATCTGTGTATTATTTTCACCTATCAGGTGGAGCTTGAGTGACTCCAATCATAGATCCCTGATTATGAGTGGTAGAAAACTCCCTTGCTTGGCTTTTGAAGGTGCAGGCTGGCACAGATTCAGAGTGCATGCTTAGGGAGGGGTGGTCATACCTTTGCGGAGCACAGCTTTTGGGATGGAGGCATGTTTTGGTATTATAATGAGGTTATAACAAGAAAAGCTCACTGAAACGACAAGACTTCCACAGAAAATTAACAACTGCCAGCTCAGGGTAGCAATTAGCAGCTTATCAGTACCATGGCACGACCTGGTTCCCAGATATCTCAGAGCCTGGCCGAGGTGTCTCCACTCAGCTTCATCCTTCGTGGTGTTTCTCTCAGGGTCAGTACATCCAGCTCTCCTGATGTTGCCAACCCCTGAGGTTGCCTAGGGAACTTCTGGGGACTGGATTCCTTGCATGTCAGCCACGTTCCACCCTGGAAGTTTCTTCAACACCGTAGCTTTTCTTAGAGGTGGAATGTAACTTTAATTTTTAAGTCACCTCCAGCAATTATTCCTTACGAGAAGTAAAAAAAAATGTTAGGATAGGGGATTAAAATAATGAGCAGGTTTATGAGAATCTGCCTGAGGGCAAATAGTTCAGAAAATGAAAAACTCCACAGTAAGAGACTGAAAGCTGCTAACCAACTGTGGTGGTTTGACCCTGGCTGGAGGCCAGATGCCCACCAAAGCCGCTCTGTCACTGCCCTTTTCAGCTGGACAGGGGAGAAAATAGATGTTGAGACGCTCAGGAGTGGAGATAAGGACAGGGAGAGATCATTCCACAATCAGTGTCGTGGGCAGAACAGACTCAACATGGAAAAAAAACAACCCCATCTAATTTATTACATTACACACCCACACCCCCCACCTCACCGGGAAAGTACCTAATGAAACCAGAGTAGGATAATGAGAAATAAACCCAAACCTTAAACTCCTTCCCCCACCCTTTCCTTCTTCCCCTGCTCAACTTCACCTCACATTTTGCTCCCTCGCTCCCCCCCCACTGGCACAGGGGGATGAAGATGGGGGTTGGGGTCAGTCCATCACACGCTGTCTCTGCCGCTCCTTCGTCTGCAGAGGAGGACTCCTCACCCCCTTCCCCTGCTGCACCGTGGGGTCCCACCCACAGCAGACAGTCCTCCATGGACTTCTCCAACGTGAGGCCTTTCCCACGGCGCTTCAGCTCTTCCCCAGCTGCCCCAGCGTGGGTCCTTCCATGGGGTGCAGTCCCTCAGGCCCAGACTGCTCCAGCCTGGTCCCCCACAGTGTCACAAGCCCTCCCAGCAAACCTGCTCCAGCGTGGGTCTCTCTCCCCATGGGCTGCAGGGCCTGCCAGAAGCAGGGCTTTTTTCCTCCTTAAACTGTTACCCCAGAGGTGCGACCACCATCACTGACACATCTGTCCTTGAGTCGGCTGGTGTTTGCTCTGTGGGGCCTGGGGGAAGCTTATAGCTGCTTCGTGCAGCAGCCACCCCTGCAGCCCCCCCAGCCTTGCCATGCAGACCTACAACAAGCACAGGGCACACCAGTGATCACAGGCAGTTTTAATCCTATTTTCAGGTCAGCACTTGGAAGTTAAGTTCTCTGCATGTTATTATTGTTCTGTTTTGAGTTGGAGACTGTGTTTAAGGTCCTGTAGCTATTCAAAGGGAGACTTTTTTTTTTTTCCTTAAATCTTTCACACTACTTTCCAGAGTTGTGGCAGGCTTGAAAAGGAACTTGCTGATAGGCAAATGAGACTGAGACAGGTATCCTATGTTGCAACTATTGTAACGGTGGAGAAATAAGAGACCTTTTTCTTAAAAATCTGTCCTGGTTTCAGCTAGGATAATTTCTTTCTAGCAGCAGTTGGAATTCCCTGTTTGGGAGTTAGGATGAGAGCAGTGCTGATAACACATGGATGTTTTTAGTTGTTGCCAAGTAGTCACTGACTTCTCAGTTGTTTGTATTTCCCTGGTAACAAGAAGGTGGGGGGGGGGGCACCCAGGAAGCTGGGAGGGGACACAGCCAAGATAGGTGACCCAAACAGGCCAAAGAGAGTACTCCATGCTATTACATCCTGCTCAGCATAAAGGGGTGCTGGTGAGGGGAAGAGCACTTAGCTCCAGGACACATGGTTTTTGGAGACAGGCCGGTTTTGGGACAGTTTTGAGCTGTACAGCCAGAGTTGTGCAGTTCGGTGAGAAACTGCACTGTATACCATGAGCCTTGTATATTTTACTATAAAATCTATCTCTCTGCTATCCCAGTAAACTATCCTTATCCCAGCCCACAAGGTTTCGTTTTTTCTGGTTTTCTTATCCCTCCCTTTCTCCCTCCCCCAATTCCTACCCACCTTAAAGTGAGTAGCTGCATGGTACCTGGCTCTTGACTGGGGCAAAACCACAACACAATCATTTAAGTTGCTGTTCTCAAAATGTTTGATTGCTTGGTGTTCAGAGTGACAGGGCTTTGGATAAGGGAAGCCCTGTGCAGCATTAGGGGCTGGAAAAAGGCAGCCATGGGAGCACTGTGGGCTCTTCTGGCCAGGCACAGAATCTGTGCTCGCAGATTTAAAGGCTGGAGTAGAGAAAGAGCAATGGCAATCAGGCAAGCTTGTAGTGACCGTGCCCTCTGACAGCTGGCGTAGTGGCAAACTGTAGCCAGATACTAATCCATGCTTCTGCAGTGGCCAAGCATCACTTAATCTCAGCATGCAAGAGGGTTGCCAGGATCCTAGAGATTGCCTTCTGCTTAGTATGAAAAGTCACCACCTGGTGCTACTCAACACAACCTTCATTTCAGCTATTCACCCTAAAGTCCTGAGAGTTTTGTCCATTTCTCTTTTTCAGTTACTGTGGCTTTTTTTTTTTTTTTTTCCCTTTTTCTTAGTACCTGGACTCTGGGTAAGTTTGGTTGTGGCAGGAGTTGGTTTTTTTCTCCTTTTAATGTTTTGAGAATCACAGTTTGTGATAGTTGGATGCTGGTATCTTGGGTTCAGATAGGATAGAGTTAATTTTCCTTCCTGCAGCTGGGGCAGTGCCATGTTTGGGAGTTGGGATAACACATGGACCAGAGTTGCCTGGGTTGGAAGAGACCCTTTAGATCATTGAGTCCAGCCATAAAAAGCCCCACATCCAACCAATGTTTTTAGTTACTGCCAAGCAGTCAAGGGTTTGTCAGTTTTTCTTGCTGCCCTGCTATGAAGAATTAGAGGGGCTCCCAGGAAGCTGGGAGGGGACACAGCCAGGACACAAACTAACCAAAGGGGTATTCCATGCCAACCATGTCATGCTCAGCATGAAGAAGGGCTGATGGGGGATGAGTGCACAGCTCCAGGATGTGTGGTTTGGCGACGGTCCAGCTTTGGGAAGGCTCTGAGCTGTATGGGCTGAGTTGGGCGGTTCGGTGAGAAAATGCATCATGTATCACCAGTTCCATATATTGTGCTGTGAAATCCCACTGTTGTAATTTCTCCCTCCCTTTGCTGTCCCAATAACCTGTCCTTACCCCAACTCGCAAGGTTTGCCTTTTTCTTTTCCCTCCTCTCTCCCAGAGAGAGGAGCTGGGTGGTACTCAGCTGCTGGCTGGGGCAAAACCACAACACCTACATGGTTTGCATTCGTAATTTATTGTTTCATTTCGAAAACTCAAATACATCAAGGGCATTTGATATTTCCACTCCAAATTGAGGACAGAGATCTGAAATGAAACACCTCTTGGTGCTCACTACTGCTTTTGAAAGAGTGAAATGAGCAGGAATGGCAGAAGTGCCCACATACAATTTTCTCTGCAGACAACAATCTCTCTGCACCTCAAAATAATGCTGCATCTTGGGGAAGCAGAGTATGGAAAGCTTGTTAGCAGATCAAGTAGCGGACAGCTCTGGAGTCCTGAACGTGTTTCACTCTGTGGCAGTGGCGCAGGATAGCGAGTATCCTACGGAACTGCTTA
Source organism: Laterallus jamaicensis coturniculus (assembly GCA_022605575.1). Classification (NCBI taxonomy): domain Eukaryota; kingdom Metazoa; phylum Chordata; class Aves; order Gruiformes; family Rallidae; genus Laterallus; species Laterallus jamaicensis. The sequence goes on from JAKCOX010000186.1 coordinate 529,108, forward strand.
TTCACCTTCAGTTTAGTGAACTCTTTGATGTCCTCATCAACAACAAAAAAATGACCTGGAAAACAAATGACAACTTTGCTGTAGAAATGACTTTGTTGTAGGATACACTTAAGGCCTCAGAAGTAGCAATACCACCCCTTCTTTAGAATTCCACACTGACCAAAAAACACAGATGACAGCAGGGCAGCCTCACACTACCAACAGAATCCCAAGAGAAAGTTTGCACAAGCTAATAGATGGCAAGGGGAAGGGCAAGGGCAGCACTCTATTCACTGGCTGTCATTTTATATTCAGTCTTGCCACACTTCTCAGCTTTAGTAAAATGACTGCACATTCAGTATTTCCTATGACATGGCATAAGGAATGCCCAATTATCTTTCAATAGAGGAAGAGAGGACGTAAAAGGAAACTAGCATATTCTTCTCCAAGTATCACATTTCCATGTCTTGAGAGGAAGCTGCAAAGCATGGGGTATTCAAGCATGAAAAAGAAGAAAGAGAGCATCCTCCCTCCTCCTTTTATCCTTTAAATTAAGGCAGAGGCAGTAGCATCTTAGGTAAGATGGAGCATCTCTTCTTCCTATCAAGTTATGCCAGGGAAGCTTTTATTTATTCATTAAACAAGTACAATGCAGCTTTACACAGGCAAATCTATGTTTTTAGGTAAACACTTCATTTTGAGATGTCATTTTATCAATGATCCAACATGACATGCACTCCACTCTGAAGGAGCATCCAAAGAAGCAACAGTCATTAGAACTCAGGTCCCAGAATGCTGTTTGTAAGCACAGAGCTCCCCAAAATTCTGCTCAGAGATGAAGAACAACAGACCATGTTTTCTCACAGACTGAGCCATTTTGGGAGTTGGTGACACAGGGGTCCAATAGGAAGTAGAATCTTCTAGAGACAGTGACTGACAAAAGCTAGAGGTCTTTCCCCAGAAGGGACTATAGTGGTATCTCAAAGGAGCTTGCATACCTCAAATTCACCCACACAGGAAAAGTAGAAAGTTTTTTTAGTAGGAAAAGAAAAAAAACCTGATCAAGTGCTTAAATATGTAATTACAGTTGGGTAGAGATCGTCTGCAGTTGCCAGTAATAGGGCAATACACTTAGGTGGCCTTCGGAACTCGGGGATAACCTGCATGCTGGTTTTGTGGTTTGTTTTATCTGGGGGAGCATCCACTACTTCTCTGGGCAGCCTCTTCCAGCCCCTCACCACTCTCTCTGTAAAGAACTTCCCCCTAAGATCTCATCTAACCCTTGCCTCCTTCAGCTTCACTCCAGCCCCCTTGTCCTGCCAGTCTCTGCCCTTTGAACAAGCTGATTCCCCTCCTGGTTCTCTGCTCACTTAAGAGACTGGCAGGCTGCAATGAGGTCCCCCCACAGCCTTCTCTTCTCCAGGCTGAACCAGCCCAGCTCCTTCAGCCTCTCTTTGTAGGGCAGGTGCTCCCGCCCTCTAATCATCTTTGTTGCTCCTCTGAACCCTCTCCAGCAGTTCCACATCTTTCTCGTATTGGGGGCCCCAGTTCTGGACACAGGACTCCAGCTGGGGCCTCAGGAGGGCAGAGTAGAGAGGGACAATCACCTCCCTGTCCCTGCTCGCCACCCATCTTCTAATGGAGCCCAGAGTCCATGCAGAGTATAATTCCTTCCTCTATTTTCCCAGAATCCGTGGAAGTAACATGTAGCACAGCAGGATCCTGATTATGAAGAAACTAGACCTGGCTAAAGGGTGGTGGTATGGTTATTTGGAACCAGCTCTGTGCACTAAATACCCTGATAAACCAGGCAGAATCTTTCCTCATCTTGATATCAGAGGAAGAGGTCAGTTGGCAATCAGCCCAGTCTAAGAAACTGGGAATCCTAAGCAGACACACTGGCAGAGCAGAAATTTAAGCAAACAAATCAATGACTGCACAACCTCATCCTGAGGAACACAATGGATAAAGACACTTCATTTCGTGCTGGCCAGATACGAACCATCTGACAGCTTGCCAGACCTTTTCTCTAGACTTTCTAGATGATTAGTCACAGCAAAAAGCAAAACAAAAACCCCACCACACATGCACAACAGTCCCTCAGATGCCCAATGTCCTAGATTCCTAACTGAACTTTCCAATGTAAACAAGAAAATAAAGAGTGTGTCTCTTAGGTACTTGGAAACATTAAAAGCCTCGATTTTTCAGAGCTAAAAAAAAATATCTGGGTACAGTCTGTGTGGATTGGTTATCAAACTAGGAGTTCCAAACTGTGTAGCGACTAGGTTTTATATCATCTACCCATTTCTGTATAGTGCTGAGACAGTTATATTCCTTATGGCCCAGAGTCTGATCTGGGGATGAATCCAAGTTCTGTTCTCCTCCCTTTATGTCAAGGAGAAAGAGAACTTTCATTGCTCCATACTGAAAAGCGTCATTCCTCCCTCCATAGAGGGCAGGAATTCTTCAGGGCCAAATTCATCTTGGGTTGTGGCACCACATGCTGGGAAGGGAAGGAAAGCCCTGCTAAGCCTATGTATTTTTTTCTTTTTTCTCCCTCTGTTCCCTGAGATTAAGCAATACCAGGTCTTGCAAAATTTTTCAGGACTGATGGTTTTAAACACTCCCACGGGTTAGACCATTCCACCAACTGCCAGAGTACCTGGATGGACTACTTCTGAGAATAAGATGCTGTATGTACACTATAAGATGAAAAGCACGTCCTGTCATTCAGTATTTTGACCAGTATTTTTATACTTGTGCTGCAATACCTCAATGCCATGTGTGTGGTACTAAGAAATGTAAAAGAAATACCTCTTGTTTCCTTAATTTCGTCTTCCCAGAACCTGCTGTACCGGCGTCTGAAACGATGCTTCAGAGTTTTCGAAGGCTGATGGAAGATTTTGTACTTGGACACCACAGCCTTGTTAATTTCTTGCACAACTTCATTTATCTGAGTACATTTAAAATGACCTTTCATATACCTACAAATAAAAATACAAGTCAGTAACCAGGAAGTAAGAAATGAAGCCCTGTGTTTAGCTTTCACTTTCATAAGTCATAACTGGACATGCTATTCCTTGTTAGAGGTGGTTTCTTCTGCTTTGTAATGATCCTCATCATCAATACAGGCTGGGAGACAATGTGATGATGTGCTAGAGAGCAGCCCTGCAGAGAAGGACGTGGGGTGCTGGTGGATGAGAAGCTTAACACGACAATACATGCTCACAGCCCAGAAGGCCAATTTTATCCTGGGCTGCATCGAAGGGAGCGTGGCAGCAGGTCGAGGGAGGGGATTCTGCCCCTCTGCTCCCCTCTTGTGAGACCCCACATGGAGTGCTGGGTCCAGCTCTGGAGTCCACAGCATAAGGAGGGCATGGAGCTGTTGGAATGGGTCTAGAAGTGGGCCACCTCTCCTATCAAGGCAGGCTGAGAGACTTGGGGTTGCTCAGCCTGGAGAAGGCTCAAGGGAGATCTTATAGCGGCCTGCCAGTACTTGAAGACGCCTACAAGGAATCTGGAGAGGGGTTTTTTAGAAGGGCCTGCAGTGATAGGACAAGGGGGAATGGTTTTAAATTGGAAGGGAGGAGAGTTAGATTAGATGCTAGGAAGAAATTCTTCACTGAAGGTCACAAAGCACTGGTGCGGGGTGTCCAGAGAGGCTGTGTAAGCTCCATCCCTGGAGGTGTTCAAGGCCAGGTTGGATGGGGCGTTGATCAGCCTGGTCTAGCAAGAGGTGTCCCTGCCCATGGCAGGGGGTTGGAACTTGATGATCTTTGAGGTCCCTTCCAGCCCTGACCATTCCATGATTCTACGAGTAAACACAGTTACTTAGTTTTGTCCATTTCTGTAATGGTTTAGTAACATTGAAAAGCCAGAAAGATGAAACATTAAAAAGCTAAATTAAGAAGTAAAAAATATCCAGTGCTGAAATTGGAAGGAGCCTTTCAAAACACAATGAAAGGTTGCTTTTAGAGCATACTACTTAAATTAAAAATGCAGACTTCCCCCCCTAAATCAAGCAGCTTTGCAGAATACATTATGTGAACCAAAACCAGAATGAAATGTTTGTGCCTATCAATGCAATTTGGTTTATACTATAAACAACCTGTGTTTGATCTTGCAGCCATTTCTTTATGAATAAATACAAGGTTTGTATTATTTTCTGCAGTTTGCTGTGCAGCCTACTGAGCTATATAGACAAAGTTCTACATTGCCACATCCTTTTCTGAGCTTTCAGAGCCATTCATAAAACTAGTACTAAGATTGTAAGATCTGTCAGTACCAGCCTACAGGTACAGGAAGCACAGAAGAGAAAAATAAAAAATGCTAGAACACTGGAATACTTACAAGTAAGCCTATTCAGCCTTTATAGACATAAAAGTTTGCACTGAAGGAAAAGAAGGCTTCTAAGTTTGTAACACGCTATCATACAAAAATGAAATCTGAAACTCATGAGACAAGCAATAAGCTAAACACAAACCAAAACCAATACACAGCAGTAAAAGCCAGGGGAGCCTTGCAGCTGGAATTACCCTGTTCTCACCATTCAGACACTACACCAAACCCAGTCTGGCTGCAAAATCCTGGGTAAACTGAAGTCTGGGAAGAAGGGAGGGGTGGGGGAAGGTGCTTTAAGCTCTGGCCACACTTCTCATCACCCGACTCTGGTGTCACTGGGGGTGCAGGGCAGGGCCATCAATTAGGGATTTTCTTTCCTTTATTCCATGTTGAGTCTGTTCTGCCCGTGATGCTGATTGTGGAATGATCTCTCCCTGTCCTTATCTCTACTTCTGAGCCTCTCAGTATCTATTTTCTCCCCTGTCCAGCTGAAAAGGGCAGTGGCAGAACAGCTTTGGTGGGTGTCTGGCCTACAGCCAGGGCTATACCACCACAACAGGGTAACAGTGATAAAATCCAGAGACACCTCAACTCATCCTGATGCAGAAACTGAAAAGCAGGATTCAGTTACCTAAACCTCAGAAGCAAGTGCTCCAAGAGGTCCTTGGGGATCCAAGAGGCTCACATGGGGTTCGCAGACATGTTAGGGTTTACAGAAAATTCAGGAACAAAGGCATCTGCAATGGTCCCAGACAGTTCTGCTTAGGCAACTGGAACACGCCATCAGTAGCCAGACAGCTGAGCTGTTTCCTGGTTCCATCGACTGTAACAACCAGACATTCACCAACAAGAGCAGGAGTGGGGGCACCCGGTGTCACAGCACTTTGATCTGAAACTAAACTCTGTCAAAAGCAACTGGAATTTTCCTTCGGCACCTAGCTGTAATGATCACTAAAACTCCTGCTGTTCCACTCTGCTAGTCATGGCTGGATAGAAACAAGCAAAGCCATAAATGCCAATATTCATTTCAGTCCATACATACACTAGTGTTTTTTTAAACAAGTGACCTGATTTCATTTTTTAATCCACAAAAGCCCCTTTCAAAACATAAGATGTCTTCTTCCCTCTCCCCTCCCCCCCACCAGGTATGAAAACCAAAGCACAATGCTTTTCTTCAAAGAAAAGAACATCAATATATTCACATATATACGACTGGAAAAAGAGACAAACCTAATGGCCAGCCCCTGCTCCCTTAGGCTAAAAGAAACACGTATTCCTACACGTTACCACTTTCTGATACTTGAGAGAGTTATAATGAATGTGCAGACTCTAAAAATATCTTAAGCAGTTAGAATTTGAGACAGAATAAAGCACGTGTTTCCCTTTGCCTTGAATTCGAAGTTAACAGAGACATCTACTGTGCCATTTCCTTTCTCTTCCTTGGAAAAAAAGTGTCTTTCTGCAATAGATTTGAAGGCTAAGATAATTTGCAGGTTTCTTACTGTGCAAGAGTGTTCTATTTGATCAAGGTGCTCCGTATCTGCCCCTTAACAAAGCACACATCTTTCTTAGATACTGGCTGTGGAGTTCTAATATAATAAAGTCACTGAAGACTGTCTATCCCTTCCAGTGCCCTAACAATGCTAGGGATAGATTCTCCTTAATGTTCCACACAAAGAGGCTGAAAACCAGATAGATTTTTCAGTTACAGACTGTCACAGCTGCAGTAGGAAGGGAGAGAGGAATGGGACTCAGCAGAAGCAAAAGCCGTGATATCCAACTGGAGTGGGAGGCAAACCCCTATGCAATGCATATGTACAGTTGTGCTGTATTAAATCCCTAAACAAGCTTAGCATAGGTACAGTTCTGTGCTAGCATGGCCATAGGGCTACAGGACCAGAGCTGTGTGAAAACGCAGCAGTGCCTGCATCAGAACCAGTACTGACCTGGAGAACAGGGATAGGAACCTAATTCTCATTCTTCTAGGAGAGTACATTAGGTGTGAGCAAGTCTGTGTTTCAAACATTTGCTGCCTGGGCTTGATTAAATAGTATGTGGAATAGCAACCTTAGCAAAGCACCCCAATCTTGTAATACAAAACCACCAGGCAAAAGAAAATGGTGGATCAATAGATCTATTTAAAAACTCACATGAATCCTTCTCCACAGAACACACATGCTTTTCCCACTGAATTAAAATATTCTATAGCCCCACAAGCCCAGTCTGAGACACAAACTTTCCACTAACTGGCAATGAATGTAGGAGTATCCTTCTGGCCTCTGTCCCCGTTTTCCCCACCCACCAACAGCAGGAGAAATGCTTCCACTCCAAAGGATAACGAAGAATTTCAAGGTTTTACTGGGGAGGATGATAGCTTTATCAGGAAGTTAAAACACTTGGCTGGAACGGCCTATGTCTGCGTCTCTTGCCACAGAAGAGATAAAGACTAACAAGTCCCATGGCCTAGCTTTACCTTTCTAAAATTTTATCAGGAGGGAAGTACCTAAGGGAGTAAATCCACCAGACACTAGAGATGATCTGCAGGATAAAAATACTAGGTGCATGCACTTTTAAATAGTAAACAAAACAGTTCTACTATTAGCTCAACATCCAGGCTCCTTCATTTTTGGATTGAGCAATTTTGTGGAAGAAAATGGACATTACTCACCTGAAAATTTTGAAAGCTATAGGAACGATTATCTGAAAGCCCTGAGTAAAACAGACTCAAAAAAAAATGTTTCTTATAGAAAGAAGTGTTATTAGGGAACACACCAAGCATAGAGTCTAGGTAACAATTTAGACAAAGGCATCAAGGGATTTTTTTCATTTTGGCAGAAGTATTTGTCATTGTCCCCAAAATGCCACTTAAGAAGAGATATTCCCACATGACAGGTATCAGACAGGGATTGCTATTAATCAAGTCCTGACAACAGGGGAAAAATCCCACAGCTTTCTATTCCAGAAGTCTGGGATATTTCAGTGGCAGGTGCTTCTGCTTATAAAAAGTGTGATTTCTGTTTGTGTCTCAAAACAAACTGGTAAGTCAAGAGTCAAAGTTTGCAGAAACTAAGGTCAAATGAGAACTATGTTTATCACTTTTCCTTAAAAATGTCAGTTCTCAATATATTTCTGTTCACACAAAGCAACTTTTGAAATACAAGGTTTGGGTTTTAGCTGATTTGTTCTCATTTTCCCAATACAGATACAAAAAAAAAAAAAAAAGAACCTAATTAGCTTTATTAATTTAATTTTCAGGTTTGCCAGTATGGCATATAAGTGAGTTGGAGCTATCATCACAAAGCTGTGGAACATTTAAAATTTCAAGAAATCTCTTGAACATCTAGACATCTTGAACAGGGGAATCAGCTTTTTAAAAGGGTAGATAACGACAGGACAAGGGGGATGGACTGCAGCTAAAGGAGGGAAGGGTTAGATGAGACCTTAGGGGGAAGTTCTTTGCAAAGAGAGTGGTGAGGGGCAGGAACAGGCTGCCCAGAGAGGGCATGGATGCCCCATCCCTGGGGGTGTTCAAGGCCAGGTTGGATAGGGCCCTAGGCATCCTTGTGTAGCTCAAGGCCTGAAGGTTGGTGGCCCTGTCTCTGGCAGGGGTTGGAGCTCTGTGATTCCTGGGGTCTCTTCCAACCCAGACCAGTCTGTGATTCTATGATCTCTGTCAGTCTCAGTTCTGCAGGAGCTCACTTTCCCAAATCTACATTTGCCATCCAAGTTCACATGACAGTGTCTAAGAAAAGACACATTTGCTTACCCAGGAACACTTTGAAATTCTTCTGCAGTTATGAGGGGGATTTCTTTAATAGATTTTAATTGTTTCACAGTTTTCAGAGTTTTCTTTGCACATTTAGGTTCTTCTACATCTGCCAACTTTTCTTCACGCTTCACAGTTGTCTCAGGTGTGCTGTAAAGTGAACGAATAGTAAGTGTATAAACATCAATAAGCAGTATGGAGAACACCATCATATTAGCAAGCCTGCTTACTCACAGACCTAAGTTCCAAGCCATCTGTTACTCTGGGTGTACACAGCTCATGATCTTGCAAAGAAAAAAAACATTTAAAAAAGCAAAAAGCTGCTCCATTTCATCTATTTCAAATTGCATACTTCAGCTGACTTCATTATAGGTCTTCATCTCTGCTGCTAGCAGGTGAGTTGGAAGCAGTCCAAATGCAGCACAGAGCAGTTAAGAATTCAATGAACCATCACATTTATCAGATGAAGCCGAGCAGGGATGCAGCCTAACAGGCAGATCTGAAATACTTCACAGCTCTTTGAAACAAGTTCAGATCCTGAGAAGCCTGACTCATCTATTAATCTTTCCTAGGATGCAAATTCAACACCATCCAGCAGGCTGGGATTTTTTTTTTTTTTTTTTTAAAAAGCCATACTTTTTTTTTTTGCTTTAGGCAAGATCCCAAAATCTGAGGAATTTCCTGCTTTGAGTGATTATTACAGCATTATTTTTATAAATCCACCCTTGCTCCAAACCTTCAGCTTAGGGACTCAAACAGTGAGTTATCTGCTTATCTGCCAGCCACCCACCTAGCTGCTCTCCTGCTTACCAGGAGGACAGCAAAGAGTAAGCATTTGGCTAAGTTCATGGTGATCTGAACACAAGGCCATTACTAGGCACCTGCTGGACTCCCAAACTGTCTGATCTATGACACACTGACAGGGGAAGCTCTGCTCCAAGCCATGCCACACCACAACAAAACCCTTCTGGAAACCAGGAGGCCAACAATCACTCATTCACATGTAAAGATCTGAAAAAACAAGGTCCTGCACAAAACTAACCCCTGCATTCTAACTAGCACTAGCTGCAGGGAATGTCAGCAAAGAGAAAGAGGGAAGGGATTTTTTTGGTGGTGGGTTTGGAATAGGATAAACACAAAGAGGGAGGCAGGTGAGTTCACATCGCTACACTCCTTTCCATTCAGTCTCCTGCCATCCTCTGCCCTTCAAGAAACCTCTTGTCTTTCCTGGATGATGCCCCACCCCCAGCTACTCTTGCTTTGGGTTCCCACCAGCTGCCTTGCCTCTAGATGGCTGCAGTGAGATGGTACTTGTTTAGTTCACTGCTGGCTTGGGCATAGAAGGAACAAATTGACAAACGAGCTGGCTTCAGCGCAGCAAGAAACTGCTCTCAAACACATGGACTACAGAGGGCTTTAAGATACACTGAACTTGCTTTTTTTACTTCAGTGAGATTCCTCCAGTACACAAGAGCATCAAAACCAAGAGCACAGTTAAAAACAACAGCTGAAGTAATGAACTGTTCAAATTGTTTGTGTGGGCATTTCTTTTCTTTCCAAGATTTGATGGCCTGTCTCACCACTGTTCAAGTGCTCACTCTGCTTTCTGCATTACTGACGATACTCAGCCAATTCACACTCAGTTCCTCAAGTATCTGAGGACAGAGAGGAATGCAAAGGGAAAAGGCCAACGTAGGAAGGTTTGGGGAAGAGGATTCACAGCAATACAGGTGGTTTCAGATCCGTTACAATCTCTTGCACTTACTTGATCCTCCACTGCACGACACCAAGATTAACAACATGGGGACAAATGAGAAGTGTTAATGCCCTCTGTCAAATCACCCTTCTCGTTAGCAGAGCAGTTAGGAGAAGCTGAGAAGTCCTCGACTGCTTGGCAACAACTAAAAACATCAGTGTGCTATTAACAGGAGTCCCATCCTAAACCCAGCACAGCACTACACCAGCCACAAGAAATAAAGTCTCTGCTGAAACCAGCACACCCAGTGATAACTGAAGAGCTTCCATTCTTTCACAAACATGCACTACAATCTGCAACATCTAAATAAAAAAAGGAACAGACCTCTCTAGACACAATCTGGGAGGCTGTTTCCTAAACTGAGGGTGCATGTCTGAGGAGTGAAATTCAGCAAAAAAAGCACCTGTACAAGTTGTCTCTCTTATCACCCACAATTAGTACAACTTTCATCAGAAGCAGTACCTACACAGATGAGAATATTGCTACACAAAGCCTAAAATTACACTTCCCCTCTCTGTAACCCTGCCTCCAGATTCTTTACCTTTCGTTTTGCTGGAATATGCCTACAATGACACTTTCAGCCTGAGGCTTGTCAGGCAACAGGAGCCAGACCAGGTAAAGCTGATAGGTTCAAGGCACAGACTGGAAACACTGACTTCAGACTGATGCGTTGCCTTCTGGCAAGCCACAGGGGTGGCAACAATGGCTGGGACCTCCAGACATCATAATCCAGACAAGACCCCCATCTGGCACACAATAACATCACCCAAAAATAAAACACAATTCCAACAGGCCAGAGAAAGAGCTGACCACTCTGAGGAACCTAGTCAGAGTCAGAACACGGCACAAGCCTTTTGAATAACAACTTTTGCTTCACATACTCATGTCTCTCTCAAGCTGCTTTATTCTGAACAGCTCCTTCATACAGCCCTCAGAGGCAGGTGCATGTCACTGCTAGCTAAGAGAAATGCCAGGCTGCTGGAAGGGAAGGACAGAAAAAAATAGCAGAGCCATCGTTCACGTCCTCACAGAAAGATTACAGAGTTAGAGGCTTATTATTTTTTTAATTATATTTGGAAGGGCAGAGCCAAGCCATAGTTCTAGTAACCCAGCATTTAGATAACTTACCTCTGAATCCTTAGGCACCACACCTATCTATTCAGCATGTTTGCAATTCTAAAGCAAGGACCATTCAGATTTAGAGAAGAACTAGTTTTCTACTATGATGTCACACCTGCCACTGGGAGCTTCCAACTGAAGATCTTGATATTTGATAGGTTTTACCTGAGGGATTTGTTAGGGTGAGAACCTAAGTAGCAACAGTTAAGCACAAACTCCAAAATCAATACATGTATATACACCATGGCTCCCAAAGGTTCACAGTTAATATACAGTGAAAGGAGTAGAGCTGTACAGTGCTGCAGCTGGACGCCACCAGAAGCAGCCCAATGCTCATGTAACACATACCAGTGCTGAGTCTTCTTGGGCAGATTGGGAGGATTGTTTTCTTTAAAGTGCTCTGCTTCATCCTGACAGTTCTTAGCAGCATTCTGAAGGCTCTGAAATTAATGACAGACTTGATCAGAAACCTGAAATTCAATGCTAAGCAAGTAAAATTAGTTTGCTGTTAGGGCGATGCTAAAATATTTTTTGCATTTAAGATGTGGTCCTTGCTCTCTCCCCATCTTTACCCCCTAATTTCCCCAAGAGCAACTAACAAAGCTCATAAAAAGAAAGCTGAGAGTGAGAAAACATAAGCTTGTCTGTCCTTGCCCTCAAAGCATCAGAGAAATTTGAGTGGGCAAGAAGTAAATCACTAACAATATATCCCAGGAGTTCTGGGTGGCAGTGATGAGGTGATGCTACAAGAAACTCATCTACAATCCCCAAGTAACACTTTCACAAGAGACTTGAATGTGTGATGGTGCAGCAAACACACACGAAACCAACAGAGAAATATTTTAATTAAATAGCTTTCACAGCCATTGTAAGAATGTAAAAACAGAGCTGCTCTTCACACCACCACGTTCACCATGCCACAGAGCTGCTACGTAAGCCATGAGGAAGCCTGCTCTGAGTCTCAAGAGTCACTGTTATTGTAAACACACAGATCCAAATTTACCACCTAGGAACTTCAGAAGAACTACACACTAATCAAAGATGCCTTTGAATCTCTCAGTATTTAATGAACAGGGAAATAAAGATTACTTCTACGTAAGTCTTCAGTTTTTCTTGCTCTTTAACTTCTGCTTCCATTTCATCCAGGCAATTGTGCAAGGCAGACAATTCACTCATTATTTTAAAGAACACGAATGGTTCTTGACCTGTCAAAGAGACAACATGAACTCAAAACACTGAACCAGTGTCCCATTTCCTTCCCCTCCACAGGAACTGATTATTTGCTAACTTTATGCTCCCACACCACCGTATCTTCCCAGGAGAAGCAGCACTATTTGTCAGTCAGTCAACCTCCTACTCCACAGGGCAAACAGGGCTCAAAACTGCTGCACCAATAAAGGCTGCTCTCCTTTACACAGCTGGAAAGCACTATGCTGCAGACCGCAGGTGGAGGACACTTTTAAATACAGCCTGGCTTCCACAACTGGACCACCCTGGGAGGAGCCTCAGCTCCCTCTGTCTAGGGTTATAGATCCCCTTCAAACAGGAGGTTAGCCCTCCTCAACCAACACTTTTATGATTCTGTGTAACCTCTATTTGTGCCCAGCAGTCAGAGCAGACAGGAAACACTGAGCTCAATCTCAGTGCCTCAGTTTAAGGAAGTTTGCTGCCCACTGCACATCACAGCTGGTCACTCCTGGAGTGCTAGGACAGGACACCTGGAAAAACCTCCACTTATATCTTTGCACATTTTTAAATTAAGGTTAATTGTGCACAGAATCACAGGGGTTGGAAGGGAGATCATCCAGTCCAACCCCCTGCCAGAGCAGGGTCACCTCGAGCAGGCTGCACAGGACAGCATGCAGGATCATGGGGTTTGAATGTCTCCAGAGATGGAGACTCCACAACCTCTCTGGGCAGCCTGGCCCAGGACTCTGCCACCCTCCCAGGAAAGAAGTTCCTCCTCAGGGTTAGGTGGGACTTCCTCTAGTCCAGGTTGTGCCCATCACCTCTTCTCCCGTCCCTAGGCACCACTGAACAAAGACTGACCCAACCACCTGACCCCACCCCTCAAGTATTTCTCAGCAATGAGAAGATCCCCTCTCAGTCTTCTCCAGGCTATACAGCCCCAAGTCCCTCAGCCTGTCTTCATGAGAGAAATGTTCCAGTCCCCACTGTATCTCCTAGCCCTTTTCTGTCCCCTCTCCAGCAGCTCCCTGTCCTTCTTGACCTGGAAGACCAGCACTGCACATAATATTCCCAATGAGACCTCACTGGGGCAGAGCAGAGGGGCAGGAAAAAACTCACTCAACCTGCTGTCCTCAGATCCCCTGATACACCCCAGGATGCCATTGGCTTTTTTGGCCCAAGGGCACATCACCAGTCATGGTCAACCTATTGTCCACAAGCACTCCCAGGGCTTTTCCCACAGAGCTGCTTCCCAGCAGGTCACCCCTCACCTGTACGGGTGCCTGGGGTTATTCCTCCTTGGGGGCAGGGCCCTACACTTGCCCTTGTTGAATTTGACAGGATTGCTCTCTGCCCAACACCCCAGCCTGTCCAGACATCACTGGATGGCAGTGCAGCCTTCTGGTGTGTCAGCCACTCCTCCCAGTTTTGTATCACTAGCAAACCTGCTGAGGGTACACTCTATCCCTTCATCCGCGTTACTGATGAATATGTTGACCAGGGCTGGACCCAGGGGTGATTCCTGAAGAACACCACTTGTTACAGGCCTGCAAAAAGACTCTGTGCTACTGATCACAACCATTTGGGCCCTGTCTTTCAGCCAAATTTCAATCCACCCCACTGTCCATTCACATACTTTTGTTCTGCCACCTGCAGCTTTCCCCACCAAGTATTTATGGTGCATTAACCACGAGTCTCCAAGTCTCTCAGAGGAGCATACCGTCACATAGTTCACACTCTCTGCTTGGCACCTAGTACCCTGATAATGCTCCCACTTTGCCACCCTTGCTCCTTTTTTGTTGTTGCTGTAGTTCTCTATAATTTATTGGATTTCATGTTATGTTTGTTGTCTAATCAGAGCATTCCCATTTTCTGCCAGGTGGTGCAAACCAAAACCCACTCTTACCTATGTTTTTTAACTGCAAAGTCTTTTTCAGGTCTGAAATTTTCTTCCTGAAGGCAGCGAACAGATCTTCCAGGCTTGAGGCCTCCATGTTTGCTGAGGCAAGCTAAGAAAACAGAAAAGCAGCAGTGGCTTAGCAAAGGCCTATGTTGAAAACGCTAAGAACACGAGCAGAATTTTACAAAGGGCCCTCGATCTGCTAAAGAAGCAACGAGAACTTCAGTGAAGCAGTACACATAGCAGCTACCTGTGATTTTACTGAGCTGAAAGCAGGTGAGGAAGCACCAAGTGTCTGACATTAGACAAGACAAGCCAGTTTCCCTGAACTCTGGAGGGAAGCGCAGTGTAAGGTCGGTAATAAACTCAATAAACTGGGGAAGCCTTTATTATATACTTGTCTGGACGCCTATCTGTGCAGTATGAGCTGGGGAGCTGCTTTGGCAGGGGGGTTGGACCCCATGATCTCTCGTGGTCCCTTCCAACCCCTACAATTCTGTGATACCAAGGTGTTTGCTACTAAAAGTGGGGGGGGGGGGGGGGGGGCATCTACTGAGAGAAACTACTAACAGCTGGCTTAATAAGGCACTCTCAGAGGGAGACACACACATCCCCTCCCCCTCCCCCCCATCGCTGCCTGGCGGTCCCGGTGCTCACAGCGCTCCTAACGCTCCCTCTCGTGGTCGCCTCACGCCCGAGAACCTCCCCCTATACCCCCCACCCCCGCCTTTAGTTTTACAATACCAGGGAGCGGCACGCTTGCTGAGCCGGCGGGCAGAGCGCTCCCGGCCTCCGCAACCGAGGGGGAACAGCGGCAGCCTTCACCCCTGCCCTCCTTCACCCTCCACACACACACACACCCGTCACCCACATACATCCCACACACGCTCCCCACCCCCATCACACACTCCCCCCCATCCCACACCCGCTCCCCCCATCCCACACCCGCTCCCCCCATCCCACACCCGCTCCCCCCATCCCACACCCGCTCCACGCCCCATCCTACACTCCCCCCCATCCAACACACACTCCCCACACACACACACACTCCCCCCCCATCCCAAACACGCACACATCCCCCCCACCCCCACCTCACCCCCTCCCCACCTCAGCCTCCCCCACCCCCTCCGCCCCCCACACGCCCCCCAAAACCCTCCCCTCCTCTGCCTCTACCCCTCCTCCCCGACTCGCCTCCCGTCCCGACCCGACGCGAGTCATTCCCTCCCCTCAGCGCCCCGCTCTCACCGCTGCCATGGATCGGGGGCTGCTGGTTCCGAACAGCCAGGAGGAAAGCAGGCAGGCGGCTCGGGCAGCGCCGGCCGCCTCTCCATAGACGAACTCTGCGCGCAGGCGGCCGTTACGGCGCGCAGGCGCAGGCGCGGCGCTGGCCGGGGAAAGGCGGGAAGCGCTGAGGGGGAGAAGCCTCCCCTGCCCGCCCAGCTCCGCCCTCTGCCACCCCCCACAAAGCCTCCGCCGCGAAGCGGGATGCCACCGCCAGTAAACGAGAGGCAGACGCTGGTTTTTTTTAATCGGTTAAACGTCAAGTTTATTTCGGCCTTCGACAGAACACAAAGCCCACAGTACAAATTGAATCGCTTTTCGACATGTATACACACCCACTCGTGCTGGTGTGTCCCCTACTCATCCCCATCCCTACATCTTCCTACATCATCCCCGCTCAGTCCTTTTTCCTCGTGACTGGGGGGGCAGGGAGTTAGGAGTAAGTGAGATAAATAAACAGCTTACACTTGCTTCAAACTCCTTTCTTTAGCTACAACTACTCGGCTTATTGCTAAGGATAGGATGCTCATCTCTCCAGAGGAAAAAAAAATAAAATTAAAGCAAATATGCTGTGGCTGTTCCCCAATCCCCTCATGAAGAATAGCTCACAGTTTCATCCCCAATTCTAAAGCAGCAAAAAGAAAAAAATCCAGCCCTAAAGAACTGAGAAATGTTATCATTCAAATGAGTTCAACAAGAAAGTGAGGCAGCCCAAGCAGTGATGGCATTCAGCAGGCCTTTAAGGAGAAAGCCAGCAGGAGAGATGCGTGACACCACCGGGCAACAGGTTATTGAAATTACCATCTGGACATTCTTAGCGGTGACAAGGTAAAGCAGGAAAGGCTGCACAACCCCCTCCAGCAGTCCTGCCTGCACGGCCACAACCATGCCAGCATGCCCTGTGACTCCCATCTTCCTGACTGTGTTCACCTCAGTCATTCGTGCAACCTCAGTGTTAAACGAGGAGACATAGCCTACCTTTTAGACAAACAGCAAAATCATCAGGAAAAGGAGAAATTCTTTCAGAAGCTGTGCCTTCATAAGCAATTTCTGATGTAGAATAATAACTATTCTTTTTAAAAAACCCAACAAAACCCCAAGCAAACAAAAGCCCAAGAGATATCCTAAGCCAAAAAGCTCAACACATACATCCCTTTCTAACCTAGGACTCTTCACATTTGCTAGCTGAGTATAAAAAACAACTTAAACGTCTGTTCTAGACTTTAAACATGGGTTTCTCTTGCACTAGCAAGTGGAATTACAACATATCACCATAAGGAGGAGGAAAAAAATAAAAAAGAAACATCATCAGACATAAAGAAAACATATTCTAACTTATACCCATGAAGAATATTTGTGCCTGGAATTCAACAGTTTCTTTTTCTGTTTAACCCCACAGGAATGACCCGATGTTTGTGCAGACAACCAAAACCCCTCCCATCATCTCAATCAGTTTTGTGATTAAAAAAAATAAAGGTTTCTTAAGGGTAGAGGAAAGAACTGCAGAAGTAAATTTGTATCTAGAGTCGATTATGCCATCTGGTGCTATCTAAAGTCACAAATCCAAATCTACAAGAGCAGTACAGAAAGCTGTGGTATGCAAGACAGAGTACCTTACACTGAAGGGCGCTGAATGCTGAAACTGCCATTTCACATCACCCCCCAAAGAACTTCCCCAGATCAAGAGACAAGTTTCTTTCTGTTTCATGTACATAAAGTAAGATATTCAGCAAGAAGGTGATAAGCTGTCCTTCAGCGGTCATTTTTACGAGTCTATTTTATCATCAGGAAGCAAAAGAAAAGTGACCTTCGCGTTTTATTAAGCAAACACCCCCGAGTAAAGAGGCTGATATCCACTGTCTTCTCTTCTGCAGCTAAGCACGCAAATACTCACCATGCCAAAGAACTGAAAGAGAGAGAGAGAATGCACAAGAGGTTTAATTTTGCTGTATTTTTTGTTTCACTCAGATTAATGTTAATTAGGTTTAAGGACATTCCTTTCATATGAAAAGCCACTTAGGAAATACATTAGCAGAAAGTGACTTTTTTTTCATATCAACTTCCATACTTCAAGCTTAATATTTTCCTCCCATTACTTTATACATTGACATTTCTAGTTATTTTACTGTAAAAAAAAAATCAGTGAAAGCATGAGATTCTTCTGGACTTATAATTAGTTCAGCAAAATATTTCCATGTGGAAACTATGTAAATAAAACTAGTGCAGAATATGTTAAGGCAATTGTTAAAGACAGTCACAGGAGAGATACTGGTGGGAGGCCTCATCACCAATAGTAACAGGACGTGCCATGGGAATGTAGAACTCCTCACTTTTAAGTCTATAAGCAACCCCACTGGTTTAATGCCATAGTCATATTTTGAGTTCATTTTGAGCCCAGGTCTTTAAGGACAGGACTGCTCACTGGACTCTATCTAAAACCAATCTTCAAAAAGCAGGTTTTTTAAATCCCAGTTAAATATATCAAAGCTAGTTGTTGTAATAAAGAATTCTAGATCTAGGGCTTTTAGCATGCCCAGCTTTTTTTTAATACATCCTACCAAATGACCAAGATGGGTTATCTCTTGGCTTGCAGTCCCAAATGCCCCACTAGCTTTCTGGGTAACTCCCTTTAACGTTGAGCAGATGAAATGGAAAAAGTTGGAAGGAAAGAAGGATCAGAGGACTGTGTCTATTTCAGAGCCAGGAAAGGGCTGTAGGCCAACAGGACACAGTAGAAGAAAAAGCCCCAGGATCAAAGTACAAACAATATTACTTTCCATGAGGGAAGAGATAAAATGTTTACCTTTACAATGGCAAAACCCAGGATTACTAGCATAGCATAGCTGAAAACACTCCGCAGCCCAGACTCCAGCTTCTCTGCACAGCCCTGTCATGAAAGAGGCAGGTGAAAACAAATCAAAAACTGTAATTAAGCCGGATCTTTTTGGTTGTGTTTTTATTCCCTGACCTTTCAAAGAGAGCAGGGTCTTGCAGGGCCTACCCAGCCACTGCAGACCATGAGGGCTTCAGTTCTTGTCTTCCAGACCTGATGTCTTGTTCATCTCCTGCCTGGGGTGAAGCTCTGACTCAATGGCCTTCTTATGGTGAGGACCCCAGAACTGGACCCAGCACTCGAGGTGCAGCCTCACCAGTGCCCAGTCCAGGGGCACAATCCCCTCCCCAGACCTATTTGCCACACTCTTTCTGACACAAGCCAGGATGTCATTTGCCTTCCTGGCCACACAGGCACACTTCTGACTCATGTTCAGTCAGCAGTCACCCAACATCCTCAGGTCCTTCTCTGCCTGACAGCTATCAGGAGCTTTTATATCACCTAGGAGCTTTTATACAATTACATGAAAAGGAAAACCATGGGGAGAAGAGAATTTGGGGAATATGCTACTGGAAAATAGAGTTTGAAATCACCCTGAAGTGCTTTCCTCACTGGTTCTGGCTGGTTTAGAAGGATCATGACCCAGCTATGAAACAATGCCCATTATTCTCACCCGTGTGTTGAGATCCTCTGGCTGGTCCAGGCGCCCTGTGCAGTTCCTCATGCCTTGCCTGCAGCAGCTCATAGGGACGCTGTTGTTCCCGGTGGAATTAAACCACTGTGTGGTTGTCCAGTCACTGTAGTTCTTTACCCCACAACAATGAAGCTGCCAAACACAGAACAGTTACAGGGATATACAAATACATACAAACACAAATGAGTTACACCTCTCTTAGGCACACTGGGCAAGGGCCACCCTCAGCATGCAGCAGATTTACAAGTTGTAGATTTAATAGATCACACATCATGACCTCCTTATTGGAATATTCTCTGAGAAAGCTCTAGGATTAAAGTGACAGGTTGCAGGATAGACTCTTCTGTCATCTTTCTATGTCATGATACAGGATTCTCTGCAGGAGTCTGAAAAGCCAGCTCTGCAAAGTAAGGAGCACCGTCCTTGGAGAATTGGATGCTAAACACTGCTGCCGAGCCAGGTTCCAGGATACTACCGTACTCTTTCCCTCCTTTCCCAGCGTAAATTCCTGGTTCATGACCAAACTGCTCTTTTCTAAATAATTCTCAGGACAATATAAATATTTTCTTACCTGTTCCTGCAAGTAATCCACAAGGGTAGATACTGAATTTTTCCCATTATACTTCTGAAAGACTGAGTGCATTGTGCGTTGCACATCAGTTTTCACCTATTTGGCAAGGAAAGAAAAAAAATAAACAGCTTTTAAGATGATAACTAAAACTTTTACTTAGTGGAAACCACAAAAGATCCCTACCCCAACTAAGCCAGGAGGAAAAAAAAAGAAAAAAGACTAAAACAACCAAAATAAAAATCAGGCAATGTCTCAGGAAAAATGGAGAAGAGCACTTGACCAGCATCATGTTCCTGGACAGAAGCTTGCCTCCCCTTATGGAAGAGCCCCTTTTTCTGAACATCAACAACTGTTTCTAATGCACTTTAGAGGCTGTTGTGATGCCTGTTGGGTACTTCATGTATTCACACCTTCCTGACAAAGACTGACTGTACTGGTTACAGCCCCGTTCCCACGTGTACTGCAGGCAGCAGGAGAGGGGATGCAGTGTAACAGCACTGGATGTCATGGAACGTCATAACAATTCAAGATCTACTCTACTTTCAGGTTACTACAGAGATGTGTCGTGGTTTTGCCCCAGCTGAGAGCCAAACACCATGCAGCCATTCTTTAAAAGGGAGTAAGGGGAGGGGGGGAAGTTGAGGGAGGGGAAGAGGGAAGGGAAAAGGAAAAAAAAAATATCAAAACCTCATGTGTTGGGATAAGGATAGTTCACTGTATCACAGAATATTGCAGAATCACAAGGTTGGAAAAGACCTTTAAGATCATGGATTCTAACCGTTCCTGTCCTGTGCTAAACCAGATCCCTAAGTACCTTATCTATCCTTTTTTGAACACATCCAGGGAAGGTGACTCAATCACCTCACTGGGCAGCCTGTTCCAGTAATCATTTTTTTTCCTAACATCCAATCTGAGCCGACTTTATAGCAAAATACATGAAACTGGTGATACACAATGCAGTTACTCACCGAACCGCACAGCTCAGGCTGTACAGCTCAGGGCCATCCCCAAAACCAGACTGTCCCCAAAACTGCATCCTGGAGCTGCCTGCTCCTCCTCCCACCAGCCCCCCTGTTATGCTGAGCATGACATAACTGGCATGGGATACCCCCTTTGTCAGTTTGGGTCACCTGTCCTGGCTGTGTCCCCTCCATTCTCGTTAGCAGGGAAATATGAACAACTGAAAAGCCCTAGATTGCTTGGCAACAACTAGAAACATCAGGGTGGTATCAGCACTGCTCCCATCCTGACTCCCCAAATGTGGCATTCCATCTGCTATTAGAGAATAAGTTAACTCCATCCTAGCCAAAACCAGGACAAGATACTAATTCTTTGCTTACCTTTTCCCTATAAACAAATCCCAGGACAAAAGCGGTTACTTCTGCAATGAAGATAAGCAGGATAATGCCCAAGAACTGAAATTAAAGGAGAGAGACTGTAAGGGAGAATTCCACAGCATCTGAATTCGACTGCACATTAATTTATAGCAGTAAGTCCCTGTTATTTGCTAATGCCTCTCCAATCAAAATGGTTTCCAGACAATACATTAGAGTAGGTGATTAATATGCATGGCTGGGACTATGACTGCAGTTCCACAGGACCTGTGGCCAATGTAGGCAGTCTCCTGAACGCTGCCATGATGTCACCTGCGTGAAGGGCCTATGAAACCCTTCATAAGGAGGCCATCCAACAGGAGACCGCAGCAGCTGAGCTGGCATCATCTCTGAGGCACGAGTTGGGTGCCCAGAGTTGCTCAATGTAAAATGGTTTTTAAAAAAAATAAATCATTCTGGAAGCCAAAGCATACTTTCAGGATTCAGAGAACTAAATTCAGCAGGAAAAAGAGATAATAATGATATCATCATCATCATCATCTTGTTTTACTTGCTTTGGAAATTCAGATCTCCTCCTGTTGCCTCAGCATCACAGAATCACAGAGTTGTAGGGGTTGGAAGGGACCTCGAGAGATCATGGGGTCCAACCCCCCTGCCAAAGCAGGCTCCCTAGCTTCTCAAAACCTGCTACTGTGCACACATCTCCAACAAGCCAGAGGAGGCAGATGGATGAATCTCCCCGTGACTGCAGCCTGTAGAAGGCAGTACAACTAATCCTTCAGCCTGCACCTCGCTCAGGATGGGTCAGTGCTTCACAGCAGAACCTGGCTCACAGCAGAACCTGGCTCCCACAAGTGCTTCAGCAGTGTATTTCAGACAAATCTTTTGCTTTCTGTTCCCTGCATCCCGAGAAGGTCTGGTGCAGCACCTCCCAGACCGTGCAACAGGGGGAGAAAGAGGACAGGCAAAAACTCACCAGCCTTAGGCCAACTCGAGACTCTCGGAAGGTGGCACAGCAGCCGATCAACCCGACGATGAACATGACCACGGCAACACAAATAATGATGACAGCTGGCAAAAGGGCGTACTTGTCCTGCACGAAGTTGTCATAGCTCTTGTAGGTCTTAATGATGCATCCCCCAACGTAGCTGAGACCTGCTGCTGCTGCCTGAAATACAATTAGCAGTTATTTGTTAAGCATCTGCCCATGAAAGTAAATATATGAAAATACCTTTTGTAACAGTGGAATTGAAATTTCGAATTTATAAGCAATGACTACAGTGTGGAAGGATCTAGAAGAAAAAAAGGTGCTGCATCTGAAACTAGCTACCTATTCCAGCTTTGAAGGAGTGAAGAATTCACTTCCCCATGAATTACTCCTCCTCATTGCAGCCTTCCAGTCCCTGAAGGGCGCAGAGAAACAGGAGGGGAATCAGCTTGTTCAAAGGGCAGAGACTGGCAGGACAAGGGGGATGGAGTGAAGCTGGAGGAGGGAAGGGTTAGAGGAGATCTTAGGGGGAAGTTCTTTTCAGAGAGAGTGGTGAGGGGCTGGAACAGGCTGCCCAGAGAGGGGGTGGGTGCCCCATCCCTGGAGGTGTTCAAGGCCAGGTTGTCTGGGTCCCTAGGCAAGCTTGTGTATCTCTAGGCCTGGAGGTTGGTGGCCCTGCCTGTGGCAGGGGGGGTGGGAGCTCTGTGATCCTTGGGGTCCCTTCCAACAGAGACCAGTCTGTGATTCTGTGGTATGATTCTAGTGAAGCACCACTTTTAGCTGAGCTAAAATACTGGAGCCTATTGACATGCATCAGCCAGTGTCTCTGCAGAAGGCCAAGTTCACACTGCCTACCCGCGATCACCAGTACATCCTACCCAGTGTTGCATTTGCAGGAAACAACTTTTAAGATGGTCACCACAGAGCTGGGTTGCTGGTTTTAGGGGGTTTTGTTTTGAGAACAACTCATCCTTTCCACTGTTGCAACAGCATTAACCACGAAGACAGGGGCAAACATTCCTTATGTCAGCAAAACTCATCCCCTACTTGTCCTGGAGGAAAGAGATTTCTGCATCCTCTAAAATAAACTCTCCTCCAAAAGGATGTTTTGCCAGTTGAGGCCAACGTACAGTGCACTATGGACAGCTGCTCAACTAGCATCCCCACAGACCTAAGGCTGCAGAACTGGGTACAGCCCTGGAAACATCACTGAAAAGCTCAGCAATGGCAGAAAAAATGTTCTCTTTCGAGTTACAGTGGCTCATCCACCCTCTGTAATTCTGCAGCACAAGATGTCAGCTGTAAAGCACAGCACCACCTGTACTCACACTCCAGAAACTCGAGGGAAACCAGTCTGTTTGTTTTCAGTAGGCAACAGCTAGTTTTCATCATGCTGTTTCTGAGTAGTTCATTACTTCTCCCAGCGCTGTATGTTTTAATTAAACCAAACACTCATCACACTCAAGCTAGGGCTTGCTAACTCCTTTACCTTGTTTGCCTCCTTCCCTCAAAGTCCTTCCAGGTCTGGTGCCTGACCTTCAATTACCTCCAAGTGCAGAGGACGTCCTTCATTTCAGACAGCTCTCAGCATTCCTGGCCTGTTCCTCAAAATCACCAGCATCAGATGCATCCAGTGATGAAATGGGGACCAAACTAAGAGACATTCAGCACATGTTGGGCAAGATCCTGCTGCATTTGTGTTCAGATATGGCAGGTCCTTTACAATATAGGACAGAGTCTGGCTGGAGGCCTGTATCTAGTGGAGTCCCTCAGGGGTTGGTACTGGGACCAGTACTATTGAATATATTCATCACTGACCTGGATGAGAGAACTGAGCACACTTGTGTCAGCAAGTTTGCAGATGACACAAACCTGGGAGGGGTGGCTGACACCCCAGAGGGCTGTGCTGCCATCCAGCAAGGCTTAAATAACCTGAAGAGTTGGGAGGGGAGAAATTTAATGAAATAGAACAAGGGCAGGTGTAGGGCCTGGCATCTGGGGAAGGACAGCCCCAGGTACCAGTATAGGTTGGGGACTGGGCTGTTGGAGAGCAGTGTAGGGGAGAGGGAGCTGGGGGTGCTGGGGGACAGCAGGATGACCATGAGCCAGCAATGTGTGCTGGTGGTCAGGAAGGCCAAAGGCATCCTGGGGTGTCTTAGAAGGGAAGTGGATGTGTGGTTAGTAGGTCAAGCGAGGTCCTTCTCCCCCTCTGCTCTGCCCTGCTGAGACCCCACCTGGAATATTGGGTCCAGTTCTGGGCTCCTCAGGTCAAGAAGGACACAGAACTCCTTAAAAGAGCCCAGCACAGGGCCACCAAGGTGATGGAGGGAGTGGAACCCCTTCCTAATGAGGAGAGGCTGAAGGAGGTGGGCCTCTTTAGCCTGGAGGAGACTGAGGGGTGACCTCATTAATGTCTATAAAGATGTAAAGGGTGAGAGTCAGGAAGACGGAGCCGGGCTTTTCTCAGGGATGGCAGCAACAGGACAAGGGGCAGTGGGTGCAAGCAAGTGAATGTCAGGAGGAACTTTTTCCCTGTGAGCCCTGGGACAGGCTGCCCAGAGAGGCTGTGAAGTCTCCTTCCCTGGAGACATTCAAACCCATCTGGACGTGTTCCTGTGTGATTTAGTCTGGCTGACATTTGGAAGAGTGCAAGTTAGCACCAGAAAGCTACAGGTTTTATTTTGGAAGAGGATTTCATTAAACCATCTGGCAGGATTGGCAGGAACACTTACTGGTATCTAGCCCTGGTGCAGTTGTATGCTGATGAAAGATACAGGGAGCACCAGCCAAAGAGAGGAGTAAGCAAACACAGAGCAGAAGATAAGTCATCTTCTGAGGCAACTCCTGGAGATGAACATTTTGTCCTCAAGACACACTGGAAACAAAAACTCATTCAGGAGAAGAGATAGGAACTTGGTGAGGACCCGGGACACCAGGGCAGAGTGATGTTACCAGCTGGTGGTTGCTTCTACTGTTGTGAGCACATACCATTTGCCTAGGTGTGTCTGCAGGTGTGTGATGTAATCAATCTGCCAGGCCTCCCCATGTTTGTATTTCAGCCATCCTCCATACCACAGAGGCTTTAACTGCTCAGCTTGCTTGATCGAGGCACGTTTCACATTCATGGATGACCTGTGAGATAGTGTCATGGTCACGACCACCCCTCGATCATGATGAGCCCATCTATATGTGGCTTCTCTCCCTTGATGGCCTGAGGTGTCCTGGGCCCAGTGAGCTGTAGATAATTTGCCCTTACGTTGCCAACTGAGGTCTGCTTGAGCCACTTCAATCCAAGGAGACTGATCAACCTGCTGGTTGTTGTAATGTTCTCCAGTCGCTCGACTCTTGGGTACGTGGGCATCTACATGATGTACTTTTGCAGTTAGGTTCTCTAGCTGAGCAGAAATATCTTGCCACAATGGATGGGTTTGCCTCTGCGCTGCCAGTTGCTTTGTTACCACCCCCACAGGGCACTGGGCACCATCTCAG
The DNA here is from genome assembly GCA_022605575.1 of Laterallus jamaicensis coturniculus. Taxonomy (NCBI): domain Eukaryota; kingdom Metazoa; phylum Chordata; class Aves; order Gruiformes; family Rallidae; genus Laterallus; species Laterallus jamaicensis. The sequence continues at coordinate 554,347 of JAKCOX010000186.1, forward strand.
AGTCAGTACAGAGGTACCATTTCGTCCACTTTTCTCCTCTGGCAGTGCCTAAAGCCAGCTGGATGGCTTTTACCTCTGCCAGCTGGCCAGATTTGCCTTCTCCTTCAGCAGCGCCTGCAGCTTGCCAGGTAGGACTCCATACAGCAGCCTTCCACCTCCAATGTTTGCCAACAAGGCGACAGAACCCACTGGTGAACAGGGCGTATTTTTTCTGGCAGTTAATTATATAGTGGGGCCTCTTCGACATGCCTCCTCTGGGGATATTCCACAATCTTTGCCTTCTGGTCAATCTGTGATCCCTTACAGGATTCCTGAGTGATTGGGGTTTCGTATTCAAGCCCCCTGTGTGACCTACACAGCACTGGTGGCAAAGTGCATGGAAGGGGCCTTCCCTTTGAACATCCAGCCCAGCACCAGCTGTCAGGGTGCCAGGAGCTGGGCTTTGGTTCTGATCACTTCCCAAGTGACTCAAACCCTTCATAAGTGGCCAGTATTTCCTTGTCTGTTGGGAGTGTACTGGCCTTGGATCCTCTGTAGCCCTGACTCATAGGCCTTGAGTGTCCCCTGGTGCTTTCTGCCAGAGACCCTAGGCAGGGCTGTTCTCCCTGGCTGTGGTCTAAAGCACGCTCTTTACATCTGGACCAAGGGCTACTGCACAGACTAGCTCTGGTTTGCTCTGTTCAAGGGCTTGTCGCTGCTCATGGACTCACTGGAAATTGTTCTTTTGGGTTACGTGGTAGAAAGGCCTGACAATGACACTGTAGGTTTGGGATAAGCATTCCCCAGAAACCCACAGTGCCTAGGAAAGCTTGTGTCTCCTTTCTGTTTGTTGGTGAAGACACAGTTCTATCTTACTGATAACATCCATTGGGATCTGAAAACATCCAGCTTGCCATTTTAATCCTAAAAACTGGATTTCTTAAGCAGGCGCCTTGACTTTACTTCGTTTGACAGCAAAACCAGCTTTTAGCAGGATGTGGATTATTTTCTTCCCTTTCTCAAAGACCTCTTCTGCTGAGTTGCCACATACAGCGATGTCGTCAACATACTGCAGGCTCTGGGGCTTCACCCTGTTCTAATGCAGTCTGAGTCAATCCCTGGCAGATGGTGGGGCTGTGCTTCCACCCCTGGGGCAGTTGATATGGGGAGCACTGGCCAAAGAGAGAAATAAGTCAACAAAGAGCAGAAGACCTCTTCTGAGGCAACTCTTGGAGACAAACATTACCTGAAAGGGCCTACAAGAGAGCTGGGAGGGACTTTTTAGAAGGGCATGGAGAGATAGGACGAGGAGGAATGGTTTTAAATTGGAAGGGGGGAGATTTAGATTGGATATTAGGAAGAAGTTCTTCACTCTGAGGGTGGTGAGGCCCTGGCACAGGGTGCCCAGGGAAGCAGTGGCTGCCCCCTCCCTGGAGGTGTTCAAGGCCAGGTTGGATGGGGCCTTGAGCAGTCTGGTCTAGCAAGAAGTGTCCCTGCCCATGGCAGGGGGTTGGAGCTTGGTATCTTTAAGGTCCCTTCCAACCCAGAGCAGCACAACTTTCTAGCTCGCATGTCAGCGTGGTTTTTCAGGAAAAAGCTGGAAAGGCACAGTAAGTGACCACAAGCCACAGCTCGACCTCTGTTGCATTAAGTGGGCTAAGGAATTCTGCAGAAAATAAACCCCTTTCTGTTCCAGCGGTTGTTGACCCCGGTATCAGAGGGGCTGGGGATGGCTGGGCTTGAACTGGAGCGGTTCCCAAGTCCAGTCTCATTCAATATACCGAACTATCACGATTATGGATGCGCAAACAGTGTGAGGTACCTGCAGGCTAGCTGTGTTCAATGAACGAGCACAGCCAGACCGAAGGAGCTGGGTCACGTTCAATGAGAACTCACATGTCTGGATTAATGAACAACAGGTCGTTGGGATGACACAGCGCGGGTTCTTTGGGATCGCCGGTGATCACTCACTGTCTGCAGAAGCACCTGCAAGCCACACAGTGACCTAAGGCAGCATAAAGCTACTCAAGTAGCATGGCAAGGGAAATAGCTCTCTGTAGAGGTTTCCAAGTTTCCTGGGATAATGAAGTGTTCATGTAATAAGTTGAGACCCATTAAAATTAACCAATCAAACTTTTATTAATTACAGCAAGCAAGGTATGGGCAAAATCTCAGCACTGGGTGACAGGGGAGCAGAGGGGAGGGCCCGCTGCTACCAACTGCCACACCTCGTGGTCTTCGGCCCCCTCTTTTATAGTCCTGTCGCGAACCTTCTGTTGTTACTCTGCGCACGTGTGAGTGATTGCCAGGGGGCTCCCGAAACTTCTGCCAGTTGTTGCTAAGGAGGGGGTGCTTGAAACTTCAGGTGATTGTTGCAATGAAGGTCCATAGCCGTCCGTTGATTGGTTCCCTCCTAGGCAGGTCTCCTCATTCAAGTCCCTTAAAATCTTTTCACGCTTGGTTAAACTGACAATCGTGGAACATTGAGTAAACAATCATTTGAACAATAACGAACTTAACGTGCCCTTCCCACATAGTAGACTGCAGATGGCATTCATTCCAAAGGCATGGGGAGGGGTGGGCTGTTGACTTAACGTTCGTTATTAACGCAAAACAACAATGAACATAAAGTAACAACATGCAACCATTTAATCCAACTGCAACTCTTAACAATGAGCAAAATGAATCAGGAAAAAAAAGGTAACTTGTCCTATCTAACACAACTCCCCCATTCCTCTTATCCTGATTTATTTTGCTCATCATATCTTTGTAATTCTTTCCTAGCTAATTCCAACATTTCCGTCTGTTCTTCGTCGGGTATTTGGTTATACCGAGTTCGAATAAGCATTAAATGCGTAGCTTCTAATCACGCCTTTATGATGGCAATTAATTTATTAAAAATACACGGTCCGAACATTAATCCTACTGTGAATAAAATTAGAGGTCCTGCTATTGTGGATAAAAGAGTAGTTAACCAGGGAGAGTAGTTAAACCAGGATTTAAAACAATTTTGATTTGTTTTCCTTTCTTTTTTCCTCTGTTCCATCCGTTTCCTCAACTCTGTCATGGTGTCAATTACTACTCCTGTATGATCTGCATATGCGCAGCATTCTTCTTTTAAGGCTACGCATAGGCCTCCTTGCTGCAAAAACAGTAAATCAAGTCCCCTCCTATTCTGGAGTACTACTTCTGATAGAGATCTTACCGATTTCACCAAGCCTGTTCTATTCTACCCAGATCTTCGTCCACCGACATTTGTAGTGCCGCGAATTCTTTCTGTTGATTGACCAGAGAAGTTCTTCCTGTTCCTGTCCCTATGCCTCCTAGGGTAAGGAGGGCTGCTATTGTTAAAGCAGTAAATGGCCCTCGTTTCTCTAAATGATGGTCTGCTGTGATGTGTTGCTTACAAATATATTCACTAGAACAATAAGTGATCCTGGGGACTATAGATACTTTAATACAATAATCTTGGGAGTAGTTAAAGAGTTTGAGTGAAAGACAGGGTGTAATTCCTATATTATTACATATCCATTTTGTATTCTTAGCTGGTATTAACCAATCAGCCTCCTGAGTTCGGTGGTGCCGAATAATTTCTTTACAGAGATGTTTCTTATTTTCCGGAACGGTTCCTATACATCTCCCTTTGCCTGTTACCTGAGATAAAGTAATTCCCTGGAGGACCTCTTTTTTCTGTTTCCAAAGACACTGAGATGGATTTGTCCCGTTAATTCTTGTAGTTTTTAAAGTCACTCCGATACCTTCGTAAAATGGTGGTCTGGTATTATAACACAACCAACATTCATTAGTTAGTTCTGGGTTAGTTTTGTTTAAAACATCATAACTGGCTTGCATTACTTTCCACAATGCACTATGTTTCAAATCTGTTTGGACTTCAGTTTGATTCGCCTGAGTGTTATCCTGGGTGTCTTCTGCTACCTCTGGGTTTGGACCAACTGATTCAGGATCAGGGGAAACAGGTTCTTCTTGAATGAGGAAATGACTACCTCTATCTTTGACTGGCCACCCCTCCCATCTCCGTATTCCCCAAGTTCTCCCTAGGGTCCATTCAGGATCAATCACATTGGTAACATCAATATAAGTTTTATTACATGTTTCTTTTCTTACGAATATTGGGTCGCCACCAAGTGTATGTCTTGGGGGTCGACACCCAAAAGGTCCCCACCCAGCCTTTATAAATTTATCAGGTATACCCACTTTCCAGTTTGAAGCAATTGTTTCACAACCCCAATATCCGCAATAATAATGCCCTGGAGAGTTGCCGTAGCCCTTCCCTGGATTGGAAGCAGGACAAAAATAAAAGCCATATTTATCAAAGTTATTACAGGGGTTCATGGGTATCAGGTCACATAAAGAACAGAGGAAACTGGGAGCCCCAGGGGTGATCACAGAAGAGATGACGTTCTGGTCCTCCCTTCTAATTAAAGACCACTTAAACGGCTGATGGGGCATGTGCTGATTAGTTTCCGCTTCTTTGATAAAAAACAACAAATACATTACAATAATTTGCAGAGTCAAGCGGGAATCTTTAGTATAAGAGGTGGGGAGAGTCCCTGAACTTATCCAGTTCTTGTGTTGCCACCTGTCTTTTCCATAAAAACTCTTAATTTTGGTTTCACCCTTGGGGTAATTCCAGACACACCTTGAAAGTGTCCCAGTCAGAGGATTCTTTTCTCCACAATTAGTTATCCTTCTGCCTCGCCAGTCGACTCGGTTGCTTCGAGCCACTGGGTATGCCATCTTCTCGGCAGCAAGGATACTCCTCAGGAGTCCTCTGGGACAATTTTCCTTATCTGTTTATTATTTTAATTTTTATATTTCCCTGGGGATGTGTCACACCAGACTTTCCCCAACTGGGTCCAACAGGCGCAATTAATTATTTCTACTATAATAATAATAATTTGGATTTACTTCTAATACCAACGTTTACCACTACTCCTTTAAACACCTAATTAATCTCCCTTGATTCACCTTATGTTTCACAGTCCATTTAGTTAAATCACGTTAGGGCTCCCAACAGGGATCACAAACTCCCTTTTGATGGATGTCCCTTCCCACAGTGTTCCCACCACTTGTCTCTTGCAAATCTTGCAAAAATAACATGCAAAGAGATAACACTGGCACCCTGGCCCTCTACACCTTATCCCAACCCCCGAGTTACAAGTTATACCTTCTTCCCTTTTTGTATTTTCAATTTCAAATCCCCTGGATTTCCAGTCACTTGCCACTCAGGAGTCGGTTCTGCAACAGGTCCTTTTATCCTACTGGCATGAGTCCATCCGCTCTCAGCTGTCCTGACTGCAGTCTCTGTTGTAAGCAATACAAGATAAGGACCCTCCCATTGGGGTGTTAGCGTTGCCTCTTTCCACTTTTTTATCATAACCCAGTCCCCCGGATGTACCCGGTGTAATTTTAAGTCCAGCGGCGGCCTTTGTGCTAATATTCCTTTTTTCCATAAGTTTTCCCTATGTTTCATTAGATTTGTAATATATGTATTTATGTTTTCATCCCTTAACATCGGGTGATCCTGGGGTTCTCCCATGTTGTAGGGCATTCCATATAACATTTCAAACGGGGATATTCCCATGTCAGTTCTAGGTTGCGTCCTAATATCCAATAAAGCCAGAGGTAAACATTTCACCCAAGATAATTTAGTTTCCATCATAAGTTTGGTCAGTTTTTTTTTAATTTCTCCGTTCATCCTCTCTACCCGACCTGAACTTTGGGGATGCCAAGGAGTATGGAGATCCCACCGTATCCCTATTGCCTCCATAATTTCAGCTAAAATTTTTGATACAAAGTGAGGACCCCTGTCCAAATCAATAGTTTCGGTAACCCCATACCGAGGAATGATTTGCTCTAAGATGGTTTTAGTTACTACCTGTGCAGTAGCTCTAGCTGTGGGGAAGGCCTCTACATAGTGCGTTAGACTATGACTAATAAATATTTACATCTTCCTACTTTTGGTAACTCGGTAAAATCTAATTGGATGTTTGCAAATGGTCTGCGTGCTGCCGGCCGCCCTCCTCTCATGGGCTGCCTTAAATTGGCTTTATTCACTTTCAAGCAGGTAGTACATCCCCTCACTACTTGTTTTGCTAAATCATCTATCCCAATGCACATATGGTTCGTGGCAAATTGGTCCACTAACGCTTGCGCTCCCCAATGTGTTTTGCTATGTATTCTTTTCATAATTTCTAGAGCTACTGATTTAGGCAAAACAGTCCGGTGATCCTCTGGGAGTCTCCATTCTCCTTGAGAATTTTCGTTTAGTCCCATTTCCTCTAATTTCTTCTTTTCTTGTGTAGTAAAACTATCTATTTTCCATGACTCCTTTAAAGGGGGATGGTCTCTGGGTTTTAAGTCTTCTTGCATAACTTGTACTGTTAGTAACGCTGCCTTTTTGGCTTCCTGATCTGCTGCATTATTCCCTCGACTCCTAAAATCTAATCCCTTCCGATGTCCTTTTAAATGGACTATAGCAATTTTCTTAGGTCCTCTCAGGGCCTGTAATAATTCCTTAATTAATTCTTGATGAACTAAAGTTTTTCCTTGAGAGTTTATTAATCCCCGCTCTTCCCATATTTTCCCAAAGGTATGTACAATTCCATAAGCATACTTCGAATCAGTATAAATTGTACCCGCTTTATTTCGCAAAAGTTGTAATGCTCGTAATAAAGCATAAAGTTCGCAGGCCTGAGCTGACCAAGAATTATTCAATGATCCTGATTCTATTACTGTTAATTCTTTTCCTCCAATTATTGCATATCCAGACACTCTTCTTCCCTCCACAATGCGGGATGAACCATCTACAAATATTTTTTCTCCTTCTTCCAGTTCTTCTTCTAGATCTGGCCTTATCTTAAGTCTGTTCCTCTATAAGTGATAAACATTCATGAACCAAAGCATCTGGGTTCGGTTCCCCATAAAGGAATTGGGCCGGATTTTGCAAATTGGTTATTTCTAGCATTAGTTTTGGGAAGTCTAACAGAATCCCTTCATATTTTAAGAGTCAGGCATCAGTTATCCATTTTTCTGCCTTTTGCTGTAATATTCCCCGAATATTATGGGGGGGTAGTACTCTTAGTTCTCCGTTAAGGGTAATTTTATTGGCTTCCTCTACAAGGAGAGCACGTGCCACTATGGCCTGTAAGCAGGTGGGCCATCCTTTGCTTACAGGGTCCAGTAATTTGGATAAATATCCTATAGGCTTTTTCTTCCCTGCCCATTCCTGGGTTAATACTCCGTAAGCTGTGCCACTATCTATGTTCACAAACAGATAAAAAGGTCTCTTCAAGTCTGCGAGGCTCAAAACTGGTGCTCTGACTAACCCATGCTGTAGTTCCTTCAAATATTTATTATCTTCCTCGCTCCATTTTAATAACCCATCCTGACTCAGCTTTTCATACAAAAATTTAACTTTTGCACTATAATTTTCAATCCACTGTCGGCAATATCTGACCAAACCCAGTAGTTGCCTTACTTGTCTCTTATTTCTCGGGGGTGGCATTGCAAGGATTCCCTTTACTCTTTCTGGGTCTATTTTCTTTTCCCCTTTCCGGAGGTATTGTCCTAAATATTTTACTTCTTCTTCGACAAATTGCAGTTTTGCCTTAGATACTTTTAGCCCTTTTATACTTAAGAAATTTAATAGCTTAATGCTTTCGGCTTGCACTTCATCCTCCGTCTCTCCAGCAAGAAGAAGATCATCTACATACTGAATGAGGGTTACTTTCTCACTCACTTGATATTCCTGCAAAATTTGTTCCAGAGCCTGCCCAAACAAATTAGGAGATTCTGTAAATCCCTGGGGGAGTACGGTCCATCTTAATTGCTGTCTCCTATGAGTATCTGGGTCCTCCCATTCAAAGGCAAAATAATCCCTACTCTTTTCGTCCAAGGGACAGGCCCAAAAGGCATCTTTAAGATCAATTACACTATAATATTGTTTTTCAGGACCCAGCCGACTCAATAGGGTATAGGGATTTGCCACCACTGGAAAGCGAGCCACTGTCCTTTTATTTATTTCCCTTAAATCATGAACTAGTCGGTATGACCCATCCGCCTTTTTCACAGGCAGAATGGGGCTATTAAAGGGGGACATACAAGGGTCTAGAAGACCTGTATTTAATAATCTTTCTATTTCTGGTTTTAATCCTTCTTTTCCCTCAGGGGAAATGGGATACTGTTTAACTCTTATTGGTACCTCAGGTTCCCTAATAGTGATTGAAAAGGGAGTTATATCCAATTTTCCCACACTATCGGGAGTATACCAAACTTCTGGATTGATCTCTGCTTCATCCTCTACCCTCAAGGGGCACAATTTTATTTTAATTTCCCTGTTTACTACTTCCATATTAATACCTAATTCAGTAATCAAATCTCTTCCCAATAAATTGTAATCCGCTTCAGGGATCAACAAAAAATTTCCTAATCCTATTCTAGAGTTTGTTTCTATTAATACATTTTCAACTATTGGGACTTCAAAAGGTTCCCCTTTTGCTCCTACTACTTGGGCAGCCCCCCTGGAAACTTTACACCCTCCCAGTAGTTTTTGGACGGTGGACCGTTCTGCCCCAGTGTCTACCAGGAATTCAACCTCCTGCTGCTGGGGACCTATTTTTAGTTTTATCAAGGGCTCTCGATGTTTTTGCGTCCCCAGCAGATAGAGCCCCTGACCCCTCTAATCCTCTTGAAAGGCTTTTTCATCTTTCAGTCTCTTTCTACACTCCCTCCGAAAATGTCCCTTTCCCCCACAATAATAACACACACCTGCCTCTCTTCTTTCTGTTGGGGAAATTCTTCCCCCATTCCTCTTGATCATGGGCCCTGTTTTTGAAAAGGTTTTGGACCTTCCGGTCTCCCTTACTGCGGCCAACATCATTCTCACTTGTCTCCGGTGACTTTCCTCGTCTCGTCTAACATAGACTTTTTGTGCCTCTCTTAGCAACTTGTCTAGGCCCCTGTCTTGCCAATTATCTATTTTTTCCAGTTTCTTTCGGATATCTTCCCATGATTTAGCTACAAATTGCGTTTTCAACAATGCTTGTCCTAACTCGTTTTCGGGGTCTAGACCAGAATACATTTGTAAGTTTTTCCTCAGGCGTTCCAACCAATCAGTGGGAGTTTCTTCCTTCTTCTGTCTTTCATTAAATGCCTTATTAATGTTTTGCCCCCTAGGAACTGCCTCCCTGATCCCTTGTATCACTATTCTCCATAAGTCCTGCATATTCACCCGATGGTTTTCTTGCTGATGGTTCCAATTTGGGTCCTGCAATGGCCACTTGGTCTCTGCTAAAGGGCCTTGTGCATGTTTGGTATCCCAAATTCACATTCCCGCACTCCTAATCATATTATGCTCCTCAGAAGTAAATAATATATTTAATATAGCTTGGAGCTCTCCCCATGTATAAATACTGGGTCCTAAGAACTGATCTACCCTCTCTCCTACCCCCAGTGGGTCTTCCAGAAGATTCCCCATTTCTCTTTTAAATTCCCGCACATCCCCTGAGCTTAGCGGGACTGATACAAATCCTATCGCGGGGTTTGGTCCGGGACCCCCAATTGGCAACTCCTGGAGCGGATATAAATTTTGTTGCTGTGCCTTTCTCCGAGTTATAGGCCCTTGGACGTGGCTAGCCGGTTCGGGGTGACTTTCCAATTGGGGAGGCATGTCGGGGGGGTGGTATGTCTGGGGGCAAGTGGTTCTGAGAGGGCACATATGGGGGAGGAATTAATGGAACCTCTTCCCCTTCTTTATTCCTCTTTTTTGCTTTTTCATTTAAAGGGAATAGAGATGCATCAACGCCAGGTCTTGTCACCCATACATGGGCATAGTCACTTTCCTCCTGGTTAAAAGGAGTCCAACTATTCACCCAACAATTTAAATCCTGTCTCACCCAATCCTCTGATGATCCAAAAATTGGCCAAAAATTATTTTGAGAAATTTCCTTTTCTCCCCAAACAACTATACAATAACAAATCATTTTTGACTTAACCTTGTCACCTGTACTAGGGTACAGCTCCCAGTTATCTAACATAAATCCCAGCGGGCTATTCTTAGGCACCCGTGGGAGTCTACATGGAACTTGAGGCTTGCTTTTTCTCTGTCCCATCTTCTGGAGCGCCTTCACACAACACTTTAACCAAACACTTCCCCTGGTTCGTGACTCATGCCCTTGCAGGCAATGAGAACCACACTACTGAGGGTCCACACTCGCTTGGGGAATCCAGACTACCAGTCCCCCTCTCACACACACACCAGTCGCTGCGCCTCCAGGATCCCCGACCCCGACCGAACAGATCCCTTCACAAATACTCACGCATCCTGCATCTTTGTCCGGACCTTTGTGCACAAAGTTTAAAGGGTCGACCAGCCTTCCTTTGCCCTATACCTTGAATTTAGGTTCATCAGAGCAACCGAGGCAGGAGTCGGACCACCAAGGCCGCCTAAATTAACAGGCGGGTCGCCCTCCCGGTAGTACCAAAAATCCTGTCATCCAGGTTGCATCCAAGTCACAGCACCAAATTGTAACAAGTTGAGACTCATTAAAATTAACTTTTATTAATTACAGCAAGCAAGGCATGGGCAAAATCTCAGCACTGGGTGACAGGGGAGCAGAGGGAAGAATCCACTGCTACCAACTGCCACACCTCGTGGTCTTCGGCCCCCTCTTTTATAGTCCTGTCGCGAACCTTCTGTTGTTACTCTGCGCACGTGTGAGTGATTGCCAGGGGGCTCCCGAAACTTCTGCCAGTTGTTGCTAAGGAGGGGGTGCTTGAAACTTCAGGTGATTGTTGCAATGAAGGTCCATAGCCGTCCGTTGATTGGTTCCCTCCTAGGCAGGTCTCCTCATTCAAGTCCCTTAAAACCTTTTCACGCTTGGTTAAACTGACAATCGTGGAACATTGAGTAAACAATCGTTTGAACAATAACGAACGTTAAGCAAAACAACAACGAACATAAAGTAACAACATACAACCATTTAATCCAACTGCAACTCTTAACAATGAGCAAAATGAATCAGGAAAAAAAAGGTAACTTGTCCTATTCTAACACATTCAGATCACACCCAAAGTGTCCTTTTTTGGGGAGAGGGTCAGCCTGTCAGCTGGTCCCTGTCAGCGATGGTTTGTGACGGCATCTTCCCTAACATCTGTGTATTATTTTCACCTATCAGGTGGAGCTTGAGTGACTCCAATCATAGATCCCTGATTATGAGTGGTAGAAAACTCCCTTGCTTGGCTTTTGAAGGTGCAGGCTGGCACAGATTCAGAGTGCATGCTTAGGGAGGGGTGGTCATACCTTGGCGGAGCACAGCTTTTGGGACGGAGGCATGTTTTGGTATTATAATGAGGTTATAACAAGAAAAGCTCACTGAAACGACAAGACTTCCACAGAAAATTAACAACTGCCAGCTCAGGGTAGCAATTAGCAGCTTATCAGTACCATGGCACGACCTGGTTCCCAGATATCTCAGAGCCTGGCCGAGGTGTCTCCACTCAGCTTCATCCTTCGTGGTGTTTCTCTCAGGGTCAGTACATCCAGCTCTCCTGATGTTGCCAACCCCTGAGGTTGCCTAGGGAACTTCTGGGGACTGGATTCCTTGCATGTCAGCCACGTTCCACCCTGGAAGTTTCTTCAACACCGTAGCTTTTCTTAGAGGTGGAATGTAACTTTAATTTTTAAGTCACCTCCAGCAATTATTCCTTACGAGAAGTAAAAAAAAATGTTAGGATAGGGGATTAAAATAATGAGCAGGTTTATGAGAATCTGCCTGAGGGCAAATAGTTCAGAAAATGAAAAACTCCACAGTAAGAGACTGAAAGCTGCTAACCAACTGTGGTGGTTTGACCCTGGCTGGAGGCCAGATGCCCACCAAAGCCGCTCTGTCACTGCCCTTTTCAGCTGGACAGGGGAGAAAATAGATGTTGAGACGCTCAGGAGTGGAGATAAGGACAGGGAGAGATCATTCCACAATCAGTGTCGTGGGCAGAACAGACTCAACATGGAAAAAAAACAACCCCATCTAATTTATTACATTACACACCCACACCCCCCACCTCACCGGGAAAGTACCTAATGAAACCAGAGTAGGATAATGAGAAATAAACCCAAACCTTAAACTCCTTCCCCCACCCTTTCCTTCTTCCCCTGCTCAACTTCACCTCACATTTTGCTCCCTCGCTCCCCCCCCACTGGCACAGGGGGATGAAGATGGGGGTTGGGGTCAGTCCATCACACGCTGTCTCTGCCGCTCCTTCGTCTGCAGAGGAGGACTCCTCACCCCCTTCCCCTGCTGCACCGTGGGGTCCCACCCACAGCAGACAGTCCTCCATGGACTTCTCCAACGTGAGGCCTTTCCCACGGCGCTTCAGCTCTTCCCCAGCTGCCCCAGCGTGGGTCCTTCCATGGGGTGCAGTCCCTCAGGCCCAGACTGCTCCAGCCTGGTCCCCCACAGTGTCACAAGCCCTCCCAGCAAACCTGCTCCAGCGTGGGTCTCTCTCCCCATGGGCTGCAGGGCCTGCCAGAAGCAGGGCTTTTTTCCTCCTTAAACTGTTACCCCAGAGGTGCGACCACCATCACTGACACATCTGTCCTTGAGTCGGCTGGTGTTTGCTCTGTGGGGCCTGGGGGAAGCTTATAGCTGCTTCGTGCAGCAGCCACCCCTGCAGCCCCCCCAGCCTTGCCATGCAGACCTACAACAAGCACAGGGCACACCAGTGATCACAGGCAGTTTTAATCCTATTTTCAGGTCAGCACTTGGAAGTTAAGTTCTCTGCATGTTATTATTGTTCTGTTTTGAGTTGGAGACTGTGTTTAAGGTCCTGTAGCTATTCAAAGGGAGAATTTTTTTTTTTCCTTAAATCTTTCACACTACTTTCCAGAGTTCCTTTTCTTAATCTTCTTATCTTCATTGTATGGTTTGGCGTTTCCCGCATCACTTGAACAGGAAGATCTGGAGCAGTTTAAACATTTCCAGACCGATGCTCAGGAGTTCTGTCAGCCATTTGGTTTTTCTACTCCATCATGCAGCCAGACTTCTCCCTCAGACCAACCCACTGGACTGAAACAGTCCAGCAGTGGGGGTTTTCCTAAGTGAAAACACTGACTTTTACTTTGAAAACGCTGGTCAAGCCCGTCAGAGTTTTTAATATATAAGATTGCTTTCAGAGGACCTGTTAGTGTAGTTGTTATAAACGGTCGTGACAAATTTACAAAGTTTCCAAAGAGAATTTATTTGAGCAAGCTACCAAGCAGGCAAAACAACGCTGGGCGGCCTGGGAGACCCTTGCTCCCTCCAAAGGCGCGCACTTCACCCCGCCAAAGCTCCCGTTTTTATAGTCCAGTAGCTCCAGGTATGCATAGCACATCCTGATAAGCTCCTGTGGCTGCGCATGCTGTTACTAGGGGGGGTCGTCCTGGTCCTGTGGTCCTAAAGGTCATGGTCTTCCTCTGCGTTGTGGGTCAGTCTCCTTCCTCACTGAGTCATGTTGACCCAGTGTAAAAGAGTAAGGAGTTCTTGTTGATTCGGCAGGATGTCGCCACTCTGAGATTAGGTATCTTGCCACCTTATCAGGAGGTAGTCTCCTGGGGTTTTGCCCATTAGCAACTCTAACAAAGACACAAGGAGCAAGCGGGGGATTTCCCCCCCTTCCCCATCTGCTGGTTTGGAAACAAATTCCTTATATTTTTATTACATAGTAAGTTCCAGAATTTTGGTTATTATAAAAAAATTAAATTATCTCTGTAAGGAATCAAAACTGCTTTTATAAGAAGAGTTAGTGTCTTCTTCTACCACTGGTTTGTACCTGCTGCTAACCTAACAAGTAATCTAAATTACCTCCTCTTGAGGTACAAGAAGCAGAGGACCCTGAATGAATTCTGAATTTTCTCAATAAAGACATCCCAGTGAATGCTGTATGTACACTAGATCATTTCTTCTGTTTGGGGGGTGGGGCACCGGTGGTGCACAGTGGTGGTTGGTTTCCTGTGGGGGTTTCTTCTCTTTTGCTCTGGGATGTTGAGATTCAAGCTGCGGCCTCTGCATCATGCTGGAATCTGCTTCACGCTCAGATGAACACAAAGCATGGGAGGATGTGCAAAATCCATTTCCATAGGTGTCAGTTTGAGTCTATCTCTTTCTTTCAAAGCTTGTGTGATGTTAAGTAACATGTGGAGGAGGTTTGGGCCTATAAATCATCAGGTCCTTTTCCTCTGCCCAGCTTCATGTGCTCATCAGCATTTCAAGATCGAGAATGTGGAACCTTCTGTTGAGTAACACAGGGGTATCTCAGTATTTACAGCACGGTTGCCTTTTCTTCCTCAGCAGTTTACTTGGTTCAGCCCCAGGCAGTGGCTGAGCACCAAGTGCTGCCCTCTTACACCTTCACTGGAGAACAGACAAAGCCCCAATGGGTTGGGATAAGGACAGTTTACTGACAACACCCAAAAGGGGAACCATACAATCATTAAGGCTGGAAAGGCCTCCAAGATCACCTAGTCCAAACGTCCCCCTGCCAACTCATTACTCACTAACCCATGTCCCTAAGGACCTCATCCACCTTTCCTTCCACACCCCAAGGGATGGTGATTCTACCACCTCCCTGGGCAGCCCCTTCCAATGCCCAACCGCTCATGCGGAGAAATTTCTCCTCGTTCCCAACCTCAACCTCCAGTGGTGCAGCTTGCAGCCATTCAGTCTAGTCCTGTGGCCAGTTCTCTGTGAGAAGAGGCTGAGCCCCAGCTCACCACAACCTCCTTCCAGGTAGTTGTAGCTGAGCCCTGTGGCAGAGTTCACTTGGTGGTAACACAGAGTACTTTACAGCATGATGTCATCTGGTGGGGTAAACAGCCCGAGGCAACTCACTCACCTGTGTGGGCTGCTTGGGGAAGTTAACTCTGTCCTGGCCTGAACCAGGACAGATGGTTATGTGGCTTTAACTTTAGAAGTGTAGGTCCCATATGGACCCAGAACCATGTCCAAGGGAATCCTTTGTCTGCTTATGAGACAGTTGTGGCAGGCTTGAAAAGGAACTTGCTGATAGGCAAATGAGACTGAGACAGGTATCCTATGTTGTAACTATTGTAATGGTGGAGAAATAAGAGACCTTTTTCTTAAAAATCTGTCCTGGTTTCAGCTAGGATAGAGTTAATTTCTTTCTAGCAGCAGTTGGAATTCCCTGTTAGGGAGTTAGGATGAGAGCAGTGCTGATAACACATGGATGTTTTTAGTTGTTGCCAAGTAGTCACTGACTTCTCAGTTGTTTGTATTTCCCTGGTAACAAGAAGGTGGGGGGGGGGGGGCACCCAGGAAGCTGGGAGGGGACACAGCCAGGATAGGTGACCCAAACAGGCCAAAGAGAGTACTCCATGCTATTACATCCTGGACAGCATAAAGGGGTGCTGGTGAGGGGAAAAACCAATGTTTTTAGTTACTAATCCATGCTTCTGCAGTGGCCAAGCATCACTTAATCTCAGCATGCAAGAGGGTTGCCACTGTTGTAATTTCTCCCTCCCTTTGCTGTCCCAATAACCTGTCCTTACCCCAACTCGCAAGGTTTGCCTTTTTCTTTTCCCTCCTCTCTCCCAGAGAGAGGAGCTGGGTGGTACTCAGCTGCTGGCTGGGGCAAAACCACAACACCTACATGGTTTGCATTCGTAATTTATTGTTTCATTTCGAAAACTCAAATACATCAAGGGCATTTGATATTTCCACTCCAAATTGAGGACAGAGATCTGAAATGAAACACCTCTTGGTGCTCACTACTGCTTTTGAAAGAGTGAAATGAGCAGGAATGGCAGAAGTGCCCACATACAATTTTCTCTGCAGACAACAATCTCTCTGCACCTCAAAATAATGCTGCATCTTGGGGAAGCAGAGTATGGAAAGCTTGTTAGCAGATCAAGTAGCGGACAGCTCTGGAGTCCTGAACGTGCTTCACTCTGTGGCAGTGGCGCAGGATAGCGAGTATCCTACGGAACTGCTTATTCACCTTCAGTTTAGTGAACTCTTTGATGTCCTCATCAACAACAAAAAAATGACCTGGAAAACAAATGACAACTTTGCTGTAGAAATGACTTTGTTGTAGGATACACTTAAGGCCTCAGAAGTAGCAATACCACCCCTTCTTTAGAATTCCACACTGACCAAAAAACACAGATGACAGCAGGGCAGCCTCACACTACCAACAGAATCCCAAGAGAAAGTTTGCACAAGCTAATAGATGGCAAGGGGAAGGGCAAGGGCAGCACTCTATTCACTGGCTGTCATTTTATATTCAGTCTTGCCACACTTCTCAGCTTTAGTAAAATGACTGCACATTCAGTATTTCCTATGACATGGCATAAGGAATGCCCAATTATCTTTCAATAGAGGAAGAGAGGACGTAAAAGGAAACTAGCATATTCTTCTCCAAGTATCACATTTCCATGTCTTGAGAGGAAGCTGCAAAGCATGGGGTATTCAAGCATGAAAAAGAAGAAAGAGAGCATCCTCCCTCCTCCTTTTATCCTTTAAATTAAGGCAGAGGCAGTAGCATCTTAGGTAAGATGGAGCATCTCTTCTTCCTATCAAGTTATGCCAGGGAAGCTTTTATTTATTCATTAAACAAGTACAATGCAGCTTTACACAGGCAAATCTATGTTTTTAGGTAAACACTTCATTTTGAGATGTCATTTTATCAATGATCCAACATGACATGCACTCCACTCTGAAGGAGCATCCAAAGAAGCAACAGTCATTAGAACTCAGGTCCCAGAATGCTGTTTGTAAGCACAGAGCTCCCCAAAATTCTGCTCAGAGATGAAGAACAACAGACCATGTTTTCTCACAGACTGAGCCATTTTGGGAGTTGGTGACACAGGGGTCCAATAGGAAGTAGAATCTTCTAGAGACAGTGACTGACAAAAGCTAGAGGTCTTTCCCCAGAAGGGACTATAGTGGTATCTCAAAGGAGCTTGCATACCTCAAATTCACCCACACAGGAAAAGTAGAAAGTTTTTTTAGTAGGAAAAGAAAAAAAACCTGATCAAGTGCTTAAATATGTAATTACAGTTGGGTAGAGATCGTCTGCAGTTGCCAGTAATAGGGCAATACACTTAGGTGGCCTTCGGAACTCGGGGATAACCTGCATGCTGGTTTTGTGGTTTGTTTTATCTGGGGGAGCATCCACTACTTCTCTGGGCAGCCTCTTCCAGCCCCTCACCACTCTCTCTGTAAAGAACTTCCCCCTAAGATCTCATCTAACCCTTGCCTCCTTCAGCTTCACTCCAGCCCCCTTGTCCTGCCAGTCTCTGCCCTTTGAACAAGCTGATTCCCCTCCTGGTTCTCTGCTCACTTAAGAGACTGGCAGGCTGCAATGAGGTCCCCCCACAGCCTTCTCTTCTCCAGGCTGAACCAGCCCAGCTCCTTCAGCCTCTCTTTGTAGGGCAGGTGCTCCCGCCCTCTAATCATCTTTGTTGCTCCTCTGAACCCTCTCCAGCAGTTCCACATCTTTCTCGTATTGGGGGCCCCAGTTCTGGACACAGGACTCCAGCTGGGGCCTCAGGAGGGCAGAGTAGAGAGGGACAATCACCTCCCTGTCCCTGCTCGCCACCCATCTTCTAATGGAGCCCAGAGTCCATGCAGAGTATAATTCCTTCCTCTATTTTCCCAGAATCCGTGGAAGTAACATGTAGCACAGCAGGATCCTGATTATGAAGAAACTAGACCTGGCTAAAGGGTGGTGGTATGGTTATTTGGAACCAGCTCTGTGCACTAAATACCCTGATAAACCAGGCAGAATCTTTCCTCATCTTGATATCAGAGGAAGAGGTCAGTTGGCAATCAGCCCAGTCTAAGAAACTGGGAATCCTAAGCAGACACACTGGCAGAGCAGAAATTTAAGCAAACAAATCAATGACTGCACAACCTCATCCTGAGGAACACAATGGATAAAGACACTTCATTTCGTGCTGGCCAGATACGAACCATCTGACAGCTTGCCAGACCTTTTCTCTAGACTTTCTAGATGATTAGTCACAGCAAAAAGCAAAACAAAAACCCCACCACACATGCACAACAGTCCCTCAGATGCCCAATGTCCTAGATTCCTAACTGAACTTTCCAATGTAAACAAGAAAATAAAGAGTGTGTCTCTTAGGTACTTGGAAACATTAAAAGCCTCGATTTTTCAGAGCTAAAAAAAAATATCTGGGTACAGTCTGTGTGGATTGGTTATCAAACTAGGAGTTCCAAACTGTGTAGCGACTAGGTTTTATATCATCTACCCATTTCTGTATAGTGCTGAGACAGTTATATTCCTTATGGCCCAGAGTCTGATCTGGGGATGAATCCAAGTTCTGTTCTCCTCCCTTTATGTCAAGGAGAAAGAGAACTTTCATTGCTCCATACTGAAAAGCGTCATTCCTCCCTCCATAGAGGGCAGGAATTCTTCAGGGCCAAATTCATCTTGGGTTGTGGCACCACATGCTGGGAAGGGAAGGAAAGCCCTGCTAAGCCTATGTATTTTTTTCTTTTTTCTCCCTCTGTTCCCTGAGATTAAGCAATACCAGGTCTTGCAAAATTTTTCAGGACTGATGGTTTTAAACACTCCCACGGGTTAGACCATTCCACCAACTGCCAGAGTACCTGGATGGACTACTTCTGAGAATAAGATGCTGTATGTACACTATAAGATGAAAAGCACGTGCTGTCATTCAGTATTTTGACCAGTATTTTTATACTTGTGCTGCAATACCTCAATGCCATGTGTGTGGTACTAAGAAATGTAAAAGAAATACCTCTTGTTTCCTTAATTTCGTCTTCCCAGAACCTGCTGTACCGGCGTCTGAAACGATGCTTCAGAGTTTTCGAAGGCTGATGGAAGATTTTGTACTTGGACACCACAGCCTTGTTAATTTCTTGCACAACTTCATTTATCTGAGTACATTTAAAACGACCTTTCATATACCTACAAATAAAAATACAAGTCAGTAACCAGGAAGTAAGAAATGAAGCCCTGTGTTTAGCTTTGACTTTCATAGGTCATAACTGGACATGCTATTCCTTGTTAGAGGTGGTTTCTTCTGCTTTGTGATGATCCTCATCATCAATACAGGCTGGAGACAATGTGATGATGTGCTAGAGAGCAGCCCTGCAGAGAAGGACGTGGGGTGCTGGTGGATGAGAAGCTTAACACGACAATACACGCTCACAGCCCAGAAGGCCAATTTTATCCTGGGCTGCATCGAAGGGAGCGTGGCAGCAGGTCGAGGGAGGGGATTCTGCCCCTCTGCTCCCCTCTTGTGAGACCCCACATGGAGTGCTGGGTCCAGCTCTGGAGTCCACAGCATAAGGAGGGCATGGAGCTGTTGGAATGGGTCTAGAAGTGGGCCACCTCTCCTATCAAGGCAGGCTGAGAGACTTGGGGTTGCTCAGCCTGGAGAAGGCTCAAGGGAGATCTTATAGCGGCCTGCCAGTACTTGAAGACGCCTACAAGGAATCTGGAGAGGGGTTTTTTAGAAGGGCCTGCAGTGATAGGACAAGGGGGAATGGTTTTAAATTGGAAGGGAGGAGAGTTAGATTAGATGCTAGGAAGAAATTCTTCACTGTGAGGGTCACAAAGCACTGGTGCGGGGTGTCCAGAGAGGCTGTGTAAGCTCCATCCCTGGAGGTGTTCAAGGCCAGGTTGGATGGGGCGTTGATCAGCCTGGTCTAGCAAGAGGTGTCCCTGCCCATGGCAGGGGGTTGGAACTTGATGATCTTTGAGGTCCCTTCCAGCCCTGACCATTCCATGATTCTACGAGTAAACACAGTTACTTAGTTTTGTCCATTTCTGTAATGGTTTAGTAACATTGAAAAGCCAGAAAGATGAAACATTAAAAAGCTAAATTAAGAAGTAAAAAATATCCAGTGCTGAAATTGGAAGGAGCCTTTCAAAACACAATGAAAGGTTGCTTTTAGAGCATACTACTTAAATTAAAAATGCAGACTTCCCCCCCTAAATCAAGCAGCTTTGCAGAATACATTATGTGAACCAAAACCAGAATGAAATGTTTGTGCCTATCAATGCAATTTGGTTTATACTATAAACAACCTGTGTTTGATCTTGCAGCCATTTCTTTATGAATAAATACAAGGTTTGTATTATTTTCTGCAGTTTGCTGTGCAGCCTACTGAGCTATATAGACAAAGTTCTACATTGCCACATCCTTTTCTGAGCTTTCAGAGCCATTCATAAAACTAGTACTAAGATTGTAAGATCTGTCAGTACCAGCCTACAGGTACAGGAAGCACAGAAGAGAAAAATAAAAAATGCTAGAACACTGGAATACTTACAAGTAAGCCTATTCAGCCTTTATAGACATAAAAGTTTGCACTGAAGGAAAAGAAGGCTTCTAAGTTTGTAACACGCTATCATACAAAAATGAAATCTGAAACTCATGAGACAAGCAATAAGCTAAACACAAACCAAAACCAATACACAGCAGTAAAAGCCAGGGGAGCCTTGCAGCTGGAATTACCCTGTTCTCACCATTCAGACACTACACCAAACCCAGTCTGGCTGCAAAATCCTGGGTAAACTGAAGTCTGGGAAGAAGGGAGGGGTGGGGGAAGGTGCTTTAAGCTCTGGCCACACTTCTCATCACCCGACTCTGGTGTCACTGGGGGTGCAGGGCAGGGCCATCAATTAGGGATTTTCTTTCCTTTATTCCATGTTGAGTCTGTTCTGCCCGTGATGCTGATTGTGGAATGATCTCTCCCTGTCCTTATCTCTACTTCTGAGCCTCTCAGTATCTATTTTCTCCCCTGTCCAGCTGAAAAGGGCAGTGGCAGAACAGCTTTGGTGGGTGTCTGGCCTACAGCCAGGGCTATACCACCACAACAGGGTAACAGTGATAAAATCCAGAGACACCTCAACTCATCCTGATGCAGAAACTGAAAAGCAGGATTCAGTTACCTAAACCTCAGAAGCAAGTGCTCCAAGAGGTCCTTGGGGATCCAAGAGGCTCACATGGGGTTCGCAGACATGTTAGGGTTTACAGAAAATTCAGGAACAAAGGCATCTGCAATGGTCCCAGACAGTTCTGCTTAGGCAACTGGAACACGCCATCAGTAGCCAGACAGCTGAGCTGTTTCCTGGTTCCATCGACTGTAACAACCAGACATTCACCAACAAGAGCAGGAGTGGGGGCACCCGGTGTCACAGCACTTTGATCTGAAACTAAACTCTGTCAAAAGCAACTGGAATTTTCCTTCGGCACCTAGCTGTAATGATCACTAAAACTCCTGCTGTTCCACTCTGCTAGTCATGGCTGGATAGAAACAAGTAAAGCCATAAATGCCAATATTCATTTCAGTCCATACATACACTAGTGTTTTTTTAAACAAGTGACCTGATTTCATTTTTTAATCCACAAAAGCCCCTTTCAAAACATAAGATGTCTTCTTCCCTCTCCCCTCCCCCCCACCAGGTATGAAAACCAAAGCACAATGCTTTTCTTCAAAGAAAAGAACATCAATATATTCACATATATACGACTGGAAAAAGAGACAAACCTAATGGCCAGCCCCTGCTCCCTTAGGCTAAAAGAAACACGTATTCCTACACGTTACCACTTTCTGATACTTGAGAGAGTTATAATGAATGTGCAGACTCTAAAAATATCTTAAGCAGTTAGAATTTGAGACAGAATAAAGCACGTGTTTCCCTTTGCCTTGAATTCGAAGTTAACAGAGACATCTACTGTGCCATTTCCTTTCTCTTCCTTGGAAAAAAAGTGTCTTTCTGCAATAGATTTGAAGGCTAAGATAATTTGCAGGTTTCTTACTGTGCAAGAGTGTTCTATTTGATCAAGGTGCTCCGTATCTGCCCCTTAACAAAGCACACATCTTTCTTAGATACTGGCTGTGGAGTTCTAATATAATAAAGTCACTGAAGACTGTCTATCCCTTCCAGTGCCCTAACAATGCTAGGGATAGATTCTCCTTAATGTTCCACACAAAGAGGCTGAAAACCAGATAGATTTTTCAGTTACAGACTGTCACAGCTGCAGTAGGAAGGGAGAGAGGAATGGGACTCAGCAGAAGCAAAAGCCGTGATATCCAACTGGAGTGGGAGGCAAACCCCTATGCAATGCATATGTACAGTTGTGCTGTATTAAATCCCTAAACAAGCTTAGCATAGGTACAGTTCTGTGCTAGCATGGCCATAGGGCTACAGGACCAGAGCTGTGTGAAAACGCAGCAGTGCCTGCATCAGAACCAGTACTGACCTGGAGAACAGGGATAGGAACCTAATTCTCATTCTTCTAGGAGAGTACATTAGGTGTGAGCAAGTCTGTGTTTCAAACATTTGCTGCCTGGGCTCGATTAAATAGTATGTGGAATAGCAACCTTAGCAAAGCACCCCAATCTTGTAATACAAAACCACCAGGCAAAAGAAAATGGTGGATCAATAGATCTATTTAAAAACTCACATGAATCCTTCTCCACAGAACACACATGCTTTTCCCACTGAATTAAAATATTCTATAGCCCCACAAGCCCAGTCTGAGACACAAACTTTCCACTAACTGGCAATGAATGTAGGAGTATCCTTCTGGCCTCTGTCCCCGTTTTCCCCACCCACCAACAGCAGGAGAAATGCTTCCACTCCAAAGGATAACGAAGAATTTCAAGGTTTTACTGGGGAGGATGATAGCTTTATCAGGAAGTTAAAACACTTGGCTGGAACGGCCTATGTCTGCGTCTCTTGCCACAGAAGAGATAAAGACTAACAAGTCCCATGGCCTAGCTTTACCTTTCCAAAATTTTATCAGGAGGGAAGTACCTAAGGGAGTAAATCCACCAGACACTAGAGATGATCTGCAGGATAAAAATACTAGGTGCATGCACTTTTAAATAGTAAACAAAACAGTTCTACTATTAGCTCAACATCCAGGCTCCTTCATTTTTGGATTGAGCAATTTTGTGGAAGAAAATGGACATTACTCACCTGAAAATTTTGAAAGCTATAGGAACGATTATCTGAAAGCCCTGAGTAAAACAGACTCAAAAAAAAATGTTTCTTATAGAAAGAAGTGTTATTAGGGAACACACCAAGCATAGAGTCTAGGTAACAATTTAGACAAAGGCATCAAGGGATTTTTTTCATTTTGGCAGAAGTATTTGTCATTGTCCCCAAAATGCCACTTAAGAAGAGATATTCCCACATGACAGGTATCAGACAGGGATTGCTATTAATCAAGTCCTGACAACAGGGGAAAAATCCCACAGCTTTCTATTCCAGAAGTCTGGGATATTTCAGTGGCAGGTGCTTCTGCTTATAAAAAGTGTGATTTCTGTTTGTGTCTCAAAACAAACTGGTAAGTCAAGAGTCAAAGTTTTCAGAAACTAAGGTCAAATGAGAACTATGTTTATCACTTTTCCTTAAAAATGTCAGTTCTCAATATATTTCTGTTCACACAAAGCAACTTTTGAAATACAAGGTTTGGGTTTTAGCTGATTTGTTCTCATTTTCCCAATACAGATACAAAAAAAAAAAAAAAAAGAACCTAATTAGCTTTATTAATTTAATTTTCAGGTTTGCCAGTATGGCATATAAGTGAGTTGGAGCTATCATCACAAAGCTGTGGAACATTTAAAATTTCAAGAAATCTCTTGAACATCTAGACATCTTGAACAGGGGAATCAGCTTTTTAAAAGGGTAGATAACGACAGGACAAGGGGGATGGACTGCAGCTAAAGGAGGGAAGGGTTAGATGAGACCTTAGGGGGAAGTTCTTTGCAAAGAGAGTGGTGAGGGGCAGGAACAGGCTGCCCAGAGAGGGCATGGATGCCCCATCCCTGGGGGTGTTCAAGGCCAGGTTGGATAGGGCCCTAGGCATCCTTGTGTAGCTCAAGGCCTGAAGGTTGGTGGCCCTGTCTCTGGCAGGGGTTGGAGCTCTGTGATTCCTGGGGTCTCTTCCAACCCAGACCAGTCTGTGATTCTATGATCTCTGTCAGTCTCAGTTCTGCAGGAGCTCACTTTCCCAAATCTACATTTGCCATCCAAGTTCACATGACAGTGTCTAAGAAAAGACACATTTGCTTACCCAGGAACACTTTGAAATTCTTCTGCAGTTATGAGGGGGATTTCTTTAATAGATTTTAATTGTTTCACAGTTTTCAGAGTTTTCTTTGCACATTTAGGTTCTTCTACATCTGCCAACTTTTCTTCACGCTTCACAGTTGTCTCAGGTGTGCTGTAAAGTGAACGAATAGTAAGTGTATAAACATCAATAAGCAGTATGGAGAACACCATCATATTAGCAAGCCTGCTTACTCACAGACCTAAGTTCCAAGCCATCTGTTACTCTGGGTGTACACAGCTCATGATCTTGCAAAGAAAAAAAACATTTAAAAAAGCAAAAAGCTGCTCCATTTCATCTATTTCAAATTGCATACTTCAGCTGACTTCATTATAGGTCTTCATCTCTGCTGCTAGCAGGTGAGTTGGAAGCAGTCCAAATGCAGCACAGAGCAGTTAAGAATTCAATGAACCATCACATTTATCAGATGAAGCCGAGCAGGGATGCAGCCTAACAGGCAGATCTGAAATACTTCACAGCTCTTTGAAACAAGTTCAGATCCTGAGAAGCCTGACTCATCTATTAATCTTTCCTAGGATGCAAATTCAACACCATCCAGCAGGCTGGGATTTTTTTTTTTTTTTTTTAAAAGCCATACTTTTTTTTTTTGCTTTAGGCAAGATCCCAAAATCTGAGGAATTTCCTGCTTTGAGTGATTATTACAGCATTATTTTTATAAATCCACCCTTGCTCCAAACCTTCAGCTTAGGGACTCAAACAGTGAGTTATCTGCTTATCTGCCAGCCACCCACCTAGCTGCTCTCCTGCTTACCAGGAGGACAGCAAAGAGTAAGCATTTGGCTAAGTTCATGGTGATCTGAACACAAGGCCATTACTAGGCACCTGCTGGACTCCCAAACTGTCTGATCTATGACACACTGACAGGGGAAGCTCTGCTCCAAGCCATGCCACACCACAACAAAACCCTTCTGGAAACCAGGAGGCCAACAATCACTCATTCACATGTAAAGATCTGAAAAAACAAGGTCCTGCACAAAACTAACCCCTGCATTCTAACTAGCACTAGCTGCAGGGAATGTCAGCAAAGAGAAAGAGGGAAGGGATTTTTTTGGTGGTGGGTTTGGAATAGGATAAACACAAAGAGGGAGGCAGGTGAGTTCACATCGCTACACTCCTTTCCATTCAGTCTCCTGCCATCCTCTGCCCTTCAAGAAACCTCTTGTCTTTCCTGGATGATGCCCCACCCCCAGCTACTCTTGCTTTGGGTTCCCACCAGCTGCCTTGCCTCTAGATGGCTGCAGTGAGATGGTACTTGTTTAGTTCACTGCTGGCTTGGGCATAGAAGGAACAAATTGACAAATGAGCTGGCTTCAGCGCAGCAAGAAACTGCTCTCAAACACATGGACTACAGAGGGCTTTAAGATACACTGAACTTGCTTTTTTTACTTCAGTGAGATTCCTCCAGTACACAAGAGCATCAAAACCAAGAGCACAGTTAAAAACAGCTGAAGTAATGAACTGTTCAAATTGTTTGTGTGGGCATTTCTTTTCTTTCCAAGATTTGATGGCCTGTCTCACCACTGTTCAAGTGCTCACTCTGCTTTCTGCATTACTGACGATACTCAGCCAATTCACACTCAGTTCCTCAAGTATCTGAGGACAGAGAGGAATGCAAAGGGAAAAGGCCAACGTAGGAAGGTTTGGGGAAGAGGATTCACAGCAATACAGGTGGTTTCAGATCCGTTACAATCTCTTGCACTTACTTGATCCTCCACTGCACGACACCAAGATTAACAACATGGGGACAAATGAGAAGTGTTAATGCCCTCTGTCAAATCACCCTTCTCGTTAGCAGAGCAGTTAGGAGAAGCTGAGAAGTCCTCGACTGCTTGGCAACAACTAAAAACATCAGTGTGCTATTAACAGGAGTCCCATCCTAAACCCAGCACAGCACTACACCAGCCACAAGAAATAAAGTCTCTGCTGAAACCAGCACACCCAGTGATAACTGAAGAGCTTCCATTCTTTCACAAACATGCACTACAATCTGCAACATCTAAATAAAAAAAGGAACAGACCTCTCTAGACACAATCTGGGAGGCTGTTTCCTAAACTGAGGGTGCATGTCTGAGGAGTGAAATTCAGCAAAAAAAGCACCTGTACAAGTTGTCTCTCTTATCACCCACAATTAGTACAACTTTCATCAGAAGCAGTACCTACACAGATGAGAATATTGCTACACAAAGCCTAAAATTACACTTCCCCTCTCTGTAACCCTGCCTCCAGATTCTTTACCTTTCGTTTTGCTGGAATATGCCTACAATGACACTTTCAGCCTGAGGCTTGTCAGGCAACAGGAGCCAGACCAGGTAAAGCTGATAGGTTCAAGGCACAGACTGGAAACACTGACTTCAGACTGATGCGTTGCCTTCTGGCAAGCCACAGGGGTGGCAACAATGGCTGGGACCTCCAGACATCATAATCCAGACAAGACCCCCATCTGGCACACAATAACATCACCCAAAAATAAAACACAATTCCAACAGGCCAGAGAAAGAGCTGACCACTCTGAGGAACCTAGTCAGAGTCAGAACACGGCACAAGCCTTTTGAATAACAACTTTTGCTTCACATACTCATGTCTCTCTCAAGCTGCTTTATTCTGAACAGCTCCTTCATACAGCCCTCAGAGGCAGGTGCATGTCACTGCTAGCTAAGAGAAATGCCAGGCTGCTGGAAGGGAAGGACAGAAAAAAATAGCAGAGCCATCGTTCACGTCCTCACAGAAAGATTACAGAGTTAGAGGCTTATTATTTTTTTAATTATATTTGGAAGGGCAGAGCCAAGCCATAGTTCTAGTAACCCAGCATTTAGATAACTTACCTCTGAATCCTTAGGCACCACACCTATCTATTCAGCATGTTTGCAATTCTAAAGCAAGGACCATTCAGATTTAGAGAAGAACTAGTTTTCTACTATGATGTCACACCTGCCACTGGGAGCTTCCAACTGAAGATCTTGATATTTGATAGGTTTTACCTGAGGGATTTGTTAGGGTGAGAACCTAAGTAGCAACAGTTAAGCACAAACTCCAAAATCAATACATGTATATACACCATGGCTCCCAAAGGTTCACAGTTAATATACAGTGAAAGGAGTAGAGCTGTACAGTGCTGCAGCTGGACGCCACCAGAAGCAGCCCAATGCTCATGTAACACATACCAGTGCTGAGTCTTCTTGGGCAGATTGGGAGGATTGTTTTCTTTAAAGTGCTCTGCTTCATCCTGACAGTTCTTAGCAGCATTCTGAAGGCTCTGAAATTAATGACAGACTTGATC
Organism: Laterallus jamaicensis coturniculus; assembly: GCA_022605575.1. NCBI lineage: Eukaryota > Metazoa > Chordata > Aves > Gruiformes > Rallidae > Laterallus > Laterallus jamaicensis. The sequence continues at coordinate 581,757 of JAKCOX010000186.1, forward strand.
AGAAACCTGAAATTCAATGCTAAGCAAGTAAAATTAGTTTGCTATTAGGGCGATGCTAAAATATTTTTTGCATTTAAGATGTGGTCCTTGCTCTCTCCCCATCTTTACCCCCTAATTTCCCCAAGAGCAACTAACAAAGCTCATAAAAAGAAAGCTGAGAGTGAGAAAACATAAGCTTGTCTGTCCTTGCCCTCAAAGCATCAGAGAAATTTGAGTGGGCAAGAAGTAAATCACTAACAATATATCCCAGGAGTTCTGGGTGGCAGTGATGAGGTGATGCTACAAGAAACTCATCTACAATCCCCAAGTAACACTTTCACAAGAGACTTGAATGTGTGATGGTGCAGCAAACACACACGAAACCAACAGAGAAATATTTTAATTAAATAGCTTTCACAGCCATTGTAAGAATGTAAAAACAGAGCTGCTCTTCACACCACCACGTTCACCATGCCACAGAGCTGCTACGTAAGCCATGAGGAAGCCTGCTCTGAGTCTCAAGAGTCACTGTTATTGTAAACACACAGATCCAAATTTACCACCTAGGAACTTCAGAAGAACTACACACTAATCAAAGATGCCTTTGAATCTCTCAGTATTTAATGAACAGGGAAAAAAAGATTACTTCTACGTAAGTCTTCAGTTTTTCTTGCTCTTTAACTTCTGCTTCCATTTCATCCAGGCAATTGTGCAAGGCAGACAATTCACTCATTATTTTAAAGAACACGAATGGTTCTTGACCTGTCAAAGAGACAACATGAACTCAAAACACTGAACCAGTGTCCCATTTCCTTCCCCTCCACAGGAACTGATTATTTGCTAACTTTATGCTCCCACACCACCGTATCTTCCCAGGAGAAGCAGCACTATTTGTCAGTCAGTCAACCTCCTACTCCACAGGGCAAACAGGGCTCAAAACTGCTGCACCAATAAAGGCTGCTCTCCTTTACACAGCTGGAAAGCACTATGCTGCAGACCGCAGGTGGAGGACACTTTTAAATACAGCCTGGCTTCCACAACTGGACCACCCTGGGAGGAGCCTCAGCTCCCTCTGTCTAGGGTTATAGATCCCCTTCAAACAGGAGGTTAGCCCTCCTCAACCAACACTTTTATGATTCTGTGTAACCTCTATTTGTGCCCAGCAGTCAGAGCAGACAGGAAACACTGAGCTCAATCTCAGTGCCTCAGTTTAAGGAAGTTTGCTGCCCACTGCACATCACAGCTGGTCACTCCTGGAGTGCTAGGACAGGACACCTGGAAAAACCTCCACTTATATCTTTGCACATTTTTAAATTAAGGTTAATTGTGCACAGAATCACAGGGGTTGGAAGGGAGATCATCCAGTCCAACCCCCTGCCAGAGCAGGGTCACCTCGAGCAGGCTGCACAGGACAGCATGCAGGATCATGGGGTTTGAATGTCTCCAGAGATGGAGACTCCACAACCTCTCTGGGCAGCCTGGCCCAGGGCTCTGCCACCCTCCCAGGAAAGAAGTTCCTCCTCAGGGTTAGGTGGGACTTCCTCTAGTCCAGGTTGTGCCCATCACCTCTTCTCCCGTCCCTAGGCACCACTGAACAAAGACTGACCCAACCACCTGACCCCACCCCTCAAGTATTTCTCAGCAATGAGAAGATCCCCTCTCAGTCTTCTCCAGGCTATACAGCCCCAAGTCCCTCAGCCTGTCTTCATGAGAGAAATGTTCCAGTCCCCACTGTATCTCCTAGCCCTTTTCTGTCCCCTCTCCAGCAGCTCCCTGTCCTTCTTGACCTGGGAGACCAGCACTGCACATAATATTCCCAATGAGACCTCACTGGGGCAGAGCAGAGGGGCAGGAAAAAACTCACTCAACCTGCTGTCCTCAGATCCCCTGATACACCCCAGGATGCCATTGGCTTTTTTGGCCCAAGGGCACATCACCAGTCATGGTCAACCTATTGTCCACAAGCACTCCCAGGGCTTTTCCCACAGAGCTGCTTCCCAGCAGGTCACCCCTCACCTGTACGGGTGCCTGGGGTTATTCCTCCTTGGGGGCAGGGCCCTACACTTGCCCTTGTTGAATTTGACAGGATTGCTCTCTGCCCAACACCCCAGCCTGTCCAGACATCACTGGATGGCAGTGCAGCCTTCTGGTGTGTCAGCCACTCCTCCCAGTTTTGTATCACTAGCAAACCTGCTGAGGGTACACTCTATCCCTTCATCCGCGTTACTGATGAATATGTTGACCAGGGCTGGACCCAGGGGTGATTCCTGAAGAACACCACTTGTTACAGGCCTGCAAAAAGACTCTGTGCTACTGATCACAACCATTTGGGCCCTGTCTTTCAGCCAAATTTCAATCCACCCCACTGTCCATTCACATACTTTTGTTCTGCCACCTGCAGCTTTCCCCACCAAGTATTTATGGTGCATTAACCACGAGTCTCCAAGTCTCTCAGAGGAGCATACCGTCACATAGTTCACACTCTCTGCTTGGCACCTAGTACCCTGATAATGCTCCCACTTTGCCACCCTTGCTCCTTTTTTGTTGTTGCTGTAGTTCTCTATAATTTATTGGATTTCATGTTATGTTTGTTGTCTAATCAGAGCATTCCCATTTTCTGCCAGGTGGTGCAAACCAAAACCCACTCTTACCTATGTTTTTTAACTGCAAAGTCTTTTTCAGGTCTGAAATTTTCTTCCTGAAGGCAGCGAACAGATCTTCCAGGCTTGAGGCCTCCATGTTTGCTGAGGCAAGCTAAGAAAACAGAAAAGCAGCAGTGGCTTAGCAAAGGCCTATGTTGAAAACGCTAAGAACACGAGCAGAATTTTACAAAGGGCCCTCGATCTGCTAAAGAAGCAACGAGAACTTCAGTGAAGCAGTACACATAGCAGCTACCTGTGATTTTACTGAGCTGAAAGCAGGTGAGGAAGCACCAAGTGTCTGACATTAGACAAGACAAGCCAGTTTCCCTGAACTCTGGAGGGAAGCGCAGTGTAAGGTCGGTAATAAACTCAATAAACTGGGGAAGCCTTTATTATATACTTGTCTGGACGCCTATCTGTGCAGTATGAGCTGGGGAGCTGCTTTGGCAGGGGGGTTGGACCCCATGATCTCTCGTGGTCCCTTCCAACCCCTACAATTCTGTGATACCAAGGTGTTTGCTACTAAAAGTGGGGAGGGGGGGGGGCATCTACTGAGAGAAACTACTAACAGCTGGCTTAATAAGGCACTCTCAGAGGGAGACACACACATCCCCTCCCCCTCCCCCCCATCGCTGCCTGGCGGTCCCGGTGCTCACAGCGCTCCTAACGCTCCCTCTCGTGGTCGCCTCACGCCCGAGAACCCCCCCCCTATACCCCCCACCCCCGCCTTTAGTTTTACAATACCAGGGAGCGGCACGCTTGCTGAGCCGGCGGGCAGAGCGCTCCCGGCCTCCGCAACCGAGGGGGAACAGCGGCAGCCTTCACCCCTGCCCTCCTTCACCCTCCACACACACACACACCCGTCACCCACATACATCCCACACACGCTCCCCACCCCCATCACACACTCCCCCCCATCCCACACCCGCTCCCCCCATCCCACACCCGCTCCCCCCATCCCACACCCGCTCCCCCCATCCCACACCCGCTCCACGCCCCATCCTACACTCCCCCCCATCCAACACACACTCCCCACACACACACACACTCCCCCCCATCCCAAACACGCACACATCCCCCTCACCCCCACCTCACCCCCTCCCCACCTCAGCCTCCCCCACCCCCTCCGCCCCCCACACGCCCCCCAAAACCCTCCCCTCCTCTGCCTCTACCCCTCCTCCACGACTCGCCTCCCGTCCCGACCCGACGCGAGTCATTCCCTCCCCTCAGCGCCCCGCTCTCACCGCTGCCATGGATCGGGGGCTGCTGGTTCCGAACAGCCAGGAGGAAAGCAGGCAGGCGGCTCGGGCAGCGCCGGCCGCCTCTCCACAGACGAACTCTGCGCGCAGGCGGCCGTTACGGCGCGCAGGCGCATGCGCGGCGCTGGCCGGGGAAAGGCGGGAAGCGCTGAGGGGGAGAAGCCTCCCTTGCCCGCCCAGCTCCGCCCTCTGCCCCCCCCCCACAAAGCCTCCGCCGCGAAGCGGGATGCCACCGCCAGTAAACGAGAGGCAGACGCTGGTTTTTTTTAATCGGTTAAACGTCAAGTTTATTTCGGCCTTCGACAGAACACATAGCCCACGGTACAAATTGAATCGCTTTTCGACATGTATACACACCCACTCGTGCTGGTGTGTCCCCTACTCATCCCCATCCCTACATCTTCCTACATCATCCCCGCTCAGTCCTTTTTCCTCGTGACTGGGGGGGCAGGGAGTTAGGAGTAAGGGAGATAAATAAACAGCTTACACTTGCTTCAAACTCCTTTCTTTAGCTACAACTACTCGGCTTATTGCTAAGGATAGGATGCTCATCTCTCCAGAGGAAAAAAAAATAAAATTAAAGCAAATATGCTGTGGCTGTTCCCCAATCCCCTCATGAAGAATAGCTCACAGTTTCATCCCCAATTCTAAAGCAGCAAAAAGAAAAAAATCCAGCCCTAAAGAACTGAGAAATGTTATCATTCAAATGAGTTCAACAAGAAAGTGAGGCAGCCCAAGCAGTGATGGCATTCAGCAGGCCTTTAAGGAGAAAGCCAGCAGGTGAGATGCTGCGTGACACCACCGGGCAACAGGTTATTGAAATTACCATCTGGACATTCTTAGCGGTGACAAGGTAAAGCAGGAAAGGCTGCACAACCCCCTCCAGCAGTCCTGCCTGCACGGCCACAACCATGCCAGCATGCCCTGTGACTCCCATCTTCCTGACTGTGTTCACCTCAGTCATTCGTGCAACCTCAGTGTTAAACGAGGAGACATAGCCTACCTTTTAGACAAACAGCAAAATCATCAGGAAAAGGAGAAATTCTTTCAGAAGCTGTGCCTTCATAAGCAATTTTTGATGTAGAATAATAACTATTCTTTTTAAAAAACCCAACAAAACCCCAAGCAAACAAAAGCCCAAGAGATATCCTAAGCCAAAAAGCTCAACACATACATCCCTTTCTAACCTAGGACTCTTCACATTTGCTAGCTGAGTATAAAAAACAACTTAAACGTCTGTTCTAGACTTTAAACATGGGTTTCTCTTGCACTAGCAAGTGGAATTACAACATATCACCATAAGGAGGAGGAAAAAAATAAAAAAGAAACATCATCAGACATAAAGAAAACATATTCTAACTTATACCCATGAAGAATATTTGTGCCTGGAATTCAACAGTTTCTTTTTCTGTTTAACCCCACAGGAATGACCCGATGTTTGTGCAGACAACCAAAACCCCTCCCATCATCTCAATCAGTTTTGTGATTAAAAAAAATAAAGGTTTCTTAAGGGTAGAGGAAAGAACTGCAGAAGTAAATTTGTATCTAGAGTCGATTATGTCATCTGGTGCTATCTAAAGTCACAAATCCAAATCTACAGTAAAGTACAAACAATATTACTTTCCATGAGGGAAGAGATAAAATGTTTACCTTTACAATGGCAAAACCCAGGATTACTAGCATAGCATAGCTGAAAACACTCCGCAGCCCAGACTCCAGCTTCTCTGCACAGCCCTGTCATGAAAGAGGCAGGTGAAAACAAATCAAAAACTGTAATTAAGCCGGATCTTTTTGGTTGTGTTTTTATTCCCTGACCTTTCAAAGAGAGCAGGGTCTTGCAGGGCCTACCCAGCCACTGCAGACCATGAGGGCTTCAGTTCTTGTCTTCCAGACCTGATGTCTTGTTCATCTCCTGCCTGGGGTGAAGCTCTGACTCAATGGCCTTCTTATGGTGAGGACCCCAGAACTGGACCCAGCACTCGAGGTGCAGCCTCACCAGTGCCCAGTCCAGGGGCACAATCCCCTCCCCAGACCTATTTGCCACACTCTTTCTGACACAAGCCAGGATGTCATTTGCCTTCCTGGCCACACAGGCACACTTCTGACTCATGTTCAGTCAGCAGTCACCCAACATCCTCAGGTCCTTCTCTGCCTGACAGCTATCAGGAGCTTTTATATCACCTAGGAGCTTTTATACAATTACATGAAAAGGAAAACCATGGGGAGAAGAGAATTTGGGGAATATGCTACTGGAAAATAGAGTTTGAAATCACTCTGAAGTGCTTTCCTCACTGGTTCTGGTTGGTTTAGAAGGATCATGACCCAGCTATGAAACAATGCCCATTATTCTCACCCGTGTGTTGAGTTCCTCTGGCTGGTCCAGGCGCCCTGTGCAGTTCCTCATGCCTTGCCTGCAGCAGCTCATAGGGACGCTGTTGTTCCCGGTGGAATTAAACCACTGTGTGGTTGTCCAGTCACTGTAGTTCTTTACCCCACAACAACGAAGCTGCCAAACACAGAACGATACAGGATTCTCTGCAGGAGTCTGAAAAGCCAGCTCTGCAAAGTAAGGAGCACCGTCCTTAGAGAATTGGATGCTAAACACTGCTGCCGAGCCAGGTTCCAGGATACTACCGTACTCTTTCCCTCCTTTCCCAGCGTAAATTCCTGGTTCATGACCAAATTGCTCTTTTCTAAATAATTCTCAGGACAATATAAATATTTTCTTACCTGTTCCTGCAAGTAATCCACAAGGGTAGATACTGAATTTTTCCCATTATACTTCTGAAAGACTGAGTGCATTGTGCATTGCACATCAGTTTTCACCTATTTGGCAAGGAAAGAAAAAAAATAAACAGCTTTTAAGATGATAACTAAAACTTTTACTTAGTGGAAACCACAAAAGATCCCTACCCCAACTAAGCCAGGAGGAAAAAAAAAGAAAAAAGACTAAAACAACCAAAATAAAAATCAGGCAATGTCTCAGGAAAAATGGAGAAGAGCACTTGACCAGCATCATGTTCCTGGACAGAAGCTTGCCTCCCCTTATGGAAGAGCCCCTTTTTCTGAACATCAACAACTGTTTCTAATGCACTTTAGAGGCTGTTGTGATGCCTGTTGGGTACTTCATGTATTCACACCTTCCTGACAAAGACTGACTGTACTGGTTACAGCCCCGTTCCCACGTGTACTGCAGGCAGCAGGAGAGGGGATGCAATGTAACAGCACTAGATGTAATGAAACGTCATAACAATTCAAGATCTACTCTACTTTCAGGTTACTAGAGAGATGTGTCGTGGTTTTGCCCCAGCTGAGAGCCAAACACCATGCAGCCATTCATCAAAAGGGAGTAAGGGGAGGGGGGGAGGTTGAGGGAGGGGAATGACGTACGGAAATAGACTCTATAACTCGAAAGTTATAAAGTAGGTATGTTTATTGCGCGCAGGGGCACGGGGGATCGCTCCACCACAAACGTGCTCCCCGGAGCAGCGAAACTATCCCATACTTATACAATCAAACAATGAATATTCAACTAATGCCTATACATATTAATTACCTAACCCCGCCTACTCTCGCTTTACGTGCTAATTGGCTTATCAGTCCTTCGAGCTTGCGCAGATCTTTTTAAAAAAATTGTGGGCAAGGGGTTCGGTGGTCTTTGGGCGGAAGGCTCCGAGTCTACCTCATGACATATTTTTCACCCTTTGCCTGGAATGTGCTGGTCTTGATGTTTGCAACGTTCTTATCGGTCTGAGTTAGCGTATGACCTTGTTGACTGTCTGCTTTCCTCGGAATGTTTTGGTCCTATTCGTACATCAAGTCTGTTATCAGTCTTCTGTTTCTTTTGTTTAGGCGGAGACGACGGAGATGGGTACCTATTATTCCATCCTCCAGTTTTTGCTCTTTATCTTTATTTTACCTGGAAAGTACAAGGCTTTCAAGCTATTCTACATCATTGTCTAGCTATGCAAGAGTTGTTTTCCCTAATTGTGCTTATACTATACATGTACTGTGATTCTATACTCCGTGTCAATTCTATAATTCTATATTCTCGGATCAGGGAAGAGGGAAGGGAAAAGGAAAAAAAGCCACCCCAAAACCAAGGAATCAAAACCTCATGTGTTGGGATAAGGATAGTTCACTGTATCACAGAATATCGCAGAATCACAAGGTTGGAAAAGGCCTTTAAGATCATGGAGTCCAACCGTTCCTGTCCTGTGCTAAACCAGATCCCTAAGTACCTTATCTATCCTTTTTTGAACACATCCAGGGAAGGTGACTCAATCACCTCACTGGGCAGCCTGTTCCAGTAATCATTTTTTTTCCTAACATCCAATCTGAGCCGACTTTATAGCAAAATACATGAAACTGGTGATACACAATGCAGTTACTCACCGAACCGCACAGCTCAGGCTGTACAGCTCAGGGCCATCCCCAAAACCAGACTGTCCCCAAAACTGCATCCTGGAGCTGCCTGCTCCTCCTCCCACCAGCCCCCCTTTTATGCTGAGCATGACATAACTGGCATGGGATACCCCCTTTGTCAGTTCGGGTCACCTGTCCTGGCTGTGTCCCCTCCATTCTCGTTAGCAGGGAAATATGAACAACTGAAAAGCCCTAGATTGCTTGGCAACAACTAGAAACATCAGGGTGGTATCAGCACTGCTCCCATCCTGACTCCCCAAATGTGGCATTCCATCTGCTATTAGAGAATAAGTTAACTCCATCCTAGCCAAAACCAGGACAAGATACTAATTCTTTGCTTACCTTTTCCCTATAAACAAATCCCAGGACAAAAGCGGTTACTTCTGCAATGAAGATAAGCAGGATAATGCCCAAGAACTGAAATTAAAGGAGAGAGACTGTAAGGGAGAATTCCACAGCATCTGAATTCGACTGCACATTAATTTATAGCAGTAAGTCCCTGTTATTTGCTAATGCCTCTCCAATCAAAATGGTTTCCAGACAATACATTAGAGTAGGTGATTAATATGCATGGCTGGGACTATGACTGCAGTTCCACAGGACCTGTGGCCAATGTAGGCAGTCTCCTGAACGCTGCCATGATGTCACCTGCGTGAAGGGCCTATGAAACCCTTCATAAGGAGGCCATCCAACAGGAGACCGCAGCAGCTGAGCTGTCATCATCTCTGAGGCACGAGTTGGGTGCCCAAAGTTGCTCAATGTAAAATGGCTTTTAAAAAAAAAAATAAATTCTGGAAGCCAAAGTGTACTTTCAGGATTCAGAGAACTAAATTCAGCAGGAAAAAGAGATAATAATGATATCATCATCATCATCATCATCTTGTTTTGGGAATTCACATCTCCTCCTGTTGCCTCAGCATCACAGAATCACAGAGTTGTAGGGGTTGGAAGGGACCTCGAGAGATCATGGGGTCCAACCCCCCTGCCAAAGCAGGCTCCCTAGCTTCTCAAAACCTGCTACTGTGCACACATCTCCAACAAGCCAGAGGAGGCAGATGGATGAATCTCCCCGTGACTGCAGCCTGTAGAAGGCAGTACAACTAATCCTTCAGCCTGCACCTCGCTCAGGATGGGTCAGTGCTTCACAGCAGAACCTGGCTCACAGCAGAACCTGGCTCCCACAAGTGCTTCAGCAGTATATTTCAGACAAATCTTTTGCTTTCTGTTCCCTGCATCCCGAGAAGGTCTGGTGCAGCACCTCCCAGACCGTGCAACAGGGGGAGAAAGAGGACAGGCAAAAACTCACCAGCCTTAGGCCAACTCGAGACTCTCGGAAGGTGGCACAGCAGCCGATCAACCCGACGATGAACATGACCACGGCAACACAAATAATGATGACAGCTGGCAAAAGGGCGTACTTGTCCTGCACGAAGTTGTCATAGCTCTTGTAGGTCTTAATGATGCATCCCCCAACGTAGCTGAGACCTGCTGCTGCTGCCTGAAATGCAATTAGCAGTTATTTGTTAAGCATCTGCCCATGAAAGTAAATATATGAAAATACCTTTTGTAACAGTGGAATTGAAATTTCGAATTTATAAGCAATGACTACAGTGTGGAAGGATCTAGAAGAAAAAAAGGTGCTGCATCTGAAACTAGCTACCTATTCCAGCTTTGAAGGAGTGAAGAATTCACTTCCCCATGAATTACTCCTCATTGCAGCCTTCCAGTCCCTGAAGGGCGCAGAGAAACAGGAGGGGAATCAGCTTGTTCAAAGGGCAGAGACTGGCAGGACAAGGGGGATGGAGTGAAGCTGAAGGAGGGAAGGGTTAGAGGAGATCTTAGGGGGAAACTCTTTCCAGAGAGAGTGGTGAGGGGCTGGAACAGGCTGCCCAGAGAGGGGGTGGGTGCCCCATCCCTGGAGGTGTTCAAGGCCAGGTTGTCTGGGTCCCTAGGCAAGCTTGTGTATCTCCAGGCCTGGAGGTTGGTGGCCCTGCCTGTGGCGGGGGGGTGGGAGCTCTGTGATCCTTGGGGTCCCTTCCAACAGAGACCAGTCTGTGATTCTGTGGTATGATTCTAGTGAAGCACCACTTTTAGCTGAGCTAAAATACTGGAGCCTATTGACATGCATCAGCCAGTGTCTCTGCAGAAGGCCAAGTTCACACTGCCTACCCGCGATCACCAGTACATCCTACCCAGTGTTGCATTTGCAGGAAACAACTTTTAAGATGGTCACCACAGAGCTGGGTTGCTGGTTTTAGGGGGTTTTGTTTTGAGAACAACTCATCCTTTCCACTGTTGCAACAGCATTAACCATGAAGACAGGGGCAAACATTCCTTATGTCAGCAAAACTCATCCCCTACTTGTCCTGGAGGAAAGAGATTTCTGCATCCTCTAAAATAAACTCTCCTCCAAAAGGATGTTTTGCCAGTTGAGGCCAACGTACAGTGCACTATGGACAGCTGCTCAACTAGCATCCCCACAGACCTAAGGCTGCAGAACTGGGTACAGCCCTGGAAACATCACTGAAAAGCTCAGCAATGGCAGAAAAAATGTTCTCTTTCGAGTTACAGTGGCTCATCCACCCTCTGTAATTCTGCAGCACAAGATGTCAGCTGTAAAGCACAGCACCACCTGTACTCACACTCCAGAAACTCGAGGGAAACCAGTCTGTTTGTTTTCAGTAGGCAACAGCTAGTTTTCATCATGCTGTTTCTGAGTAGTTCATTACTTCTCCCAGCGCTGTATGTTTTAATTAAACCAAACACTCATCACACTCAAGCTAGGGCTTGCTAACTCCTTTACCTTGTTTGCCTCCTTCCCTCAAAGTCCTTCCAGGTCTGGTGCCTGACCTTCAATTACCTCCAAGTGCAGAGGACGTCCTTCATTTCAGACAGCTCTCAGCATTCCTGGCCTGTTCCTCAAAATCACCAGCATCAGATGCATCCAGTGATGAAATGGGGACCAAACTAAGAGACATTCAGCACATGTTGGGCAAGATCCTGCTGCATTTGTGTTCAGATATGGCAGGTCCTTTACAATATAGGACAGAGTCTGGCTGGAGGCCTGTATCTAGTGGAGTCCCTCAGGGGTTGGTACTGGGACCAGTACTATTGAATATATTCATCACTGACCTGGATGAGAGAACTGAGCACACTTGTGTCAGCAAGTTTGCAGATGACACAAACCTGGGAGGGGTGGCTGACACCCCAGAGGGCTGTGCTGCCATCCAGCAAGGCTTAAATAACCTGAAGAGTTGGGAGGGGAGAAATTTAATGAAATAGAACAAGGGCTGGTGTAGGGCCTGGCATCTGGGGAAGGACAGCCCCAGGTACCAGTATAGGTTGGGGACTGGGCTGTTGGAGAGCAGTGTAGGGGAGAGGGAGCTGGGGGTGCTGGGGGACAGCAGGATGACCATGAGCCAGCAATGTGTGCTGGTGGTCAGGAAGGCCAAAGGCATCCTGGGGTGTCTTAGAAGGGAAGTGGTTGTGTGGTTAGTAGGTCAAGAGAGGTCCTTCTCCCCCTCTGCTCTGCCCTGCTGAGACCCCACCTGGAATATTGGGTCCAGTTCTGGGCTCCTCAGGTCAAGAAGGACACAGAACTCCTTAAAAGAGCCCAGCACAGGGCCACCAAGGTGATGGAGGGAGTGGAACCCCTTCCTAATGAGGAGAGGCTGAAGGAGGTGGGCCTCTTTAGCCTGGAGGAGACTGAGGGGTGACCTCATTAATGTCTATAAAGATGTAAAGGGTGAGAGTCAGGAAGACGGAGCCGGGCTTTTCTCAGGGATGGCAGCAACAGGACAAGGGGCAGTGGGTGCAAGCAAGTGAATGTCAGGAGGAACTTTTTCCCTGTGAGCCCTGGGACAGGCTGCCCAGAGAGGCTGTGAAGTCTCCTTCCCTGGAGACATTCAAACTCATCTGGACGTGTTCCTGTGTGATTTAGTCTGGCTGACATTTGGAAGAGTGCAAGTTAGCACCAGAAAGCTACAGGTTTTATTTTGGAAGAGGATTTCATTAAACCATCTGGCAGGATTGGCAGGAACACTTAGTGGTATCTAGCCCTGGTGCAGTTGTATGCTGATGAAAGATACAGGGAGCACCAGCCAAAGAGAGGAGTAAGCAAACACAGAGCAGAAGATAAGTCATCTTCTGAGGCAACTCCTGGAGATGAACATTTTGTCCTCAAGACACACTGGAAACAAAAACTCATTCAGGAGAAGAGATAGGAACTTGGTGAGGACCCGGGACACCAGGGCAGAGTGATGTTACCAGCTGGTGGTTGCTTCTACTGTTGTGAGCACATACCATTTGCCTAGGTGTGTCTGCAGGTGTGTGATGTAATCAATCTGCCAGGCCTCCCCATGTTTGTATTTCAGCCATCCTCCATACCACAGAGGCTTTAACTGCTCAGCTTGCTTGATCGAGGCACGTTTCACATTCATGGATGACCTGTGAGATAGTGTCATGGTCACGACCACCCCTCGATCATGATGAGCCCATCTATATGTGGCTTCTCTCCCTTGATGGCCTGAGGTGTCCTGGGCCCAGTGAGCTGTAGATAATTTGCCCTTACGTTGCCAACTGAGGTCTGCTTGAGCCACTTCAATCCAAGGAGACTGATCAACCTGCTGGTTGTTGTAATGTTCTCCAGTCGCTCGACTCTTGGGTACGTGGGCATCTACATGATGTACTTTTGCAGTTAGGTTCTCTAGCTGAGCAGAAATATCTTGCCACAATGGATGGGTTTGCCTCTGCGCTGCCAGTTGCTTTGTTACCACCCCCACAGGGCACTGGGCACCATCTCAGAGTCAGTACAGAGGTACCATTTCGTCCACTTTTCTCCTCTGGCAGTGCCTAAAGCCAGCTGGATGGCTTTTACCTCTGCCAGCTGGCCAGATTTGCCTTCTCTTTCAGCAGCGCCTGCAGCTTGCCAGGTAGGACTCCATACAGCAGCCTTCCACCTCCAATGTTTGCCAACAAGGCGACAGAACCTGTGGAGGAATGGTTAGCTGAGAAAGGTCATGTTCTCACGGGAAGGCTGCAAAGCAAGAACTCACTGGATACCATGTTTTTACTGTGTAACAAGAAAGTTGATACATTAAATAAAGGGACATTATGACCTAACCATTCGTATCAAGAACCGGAGGACCGGTTGCAACTAACTTTCAACCACAAGGATGCTGACAAAGGACTATGGAACGGACCAATGAAGAAAGATTACATCATAGAGGAAGAACCACAATGAAGCCAACCAATGATATATTGCCCAGTGGACATAAGTAACCAATAGCAAACTAACCAATAGACATAAGCTAACAATAAAGTATAAAAGGGACTAACCTAAACCTAAGAAACGAAGCTTGCTGATCGCTCATATTGAGTGTGTCCTTGCTTCCCTCCGGTTCTGACCATCGGTCCGCGGCCGATGGTCTTCGACAAAATGGCGCCCGAACAGGGACCTACAAAGGAGGAATTGAGACCCTATAGAGGGTGAATTCGCTGCCACGTGTCGACGGAGAATAGTTCGGTCCTGGAAGCAGCTCAGGAGGCAGAAGGGAAAGATCCCGCTGGTTCGGGAGAATCCCCGTTGCTCGGGAAAACTATAGGGCCCCGCCGATACGCGTCGCCGAAGTCTTGCAAGGCTGCAACAGCGCGCTGACAAAAAGGTATGGATAGACAAGCGACGTATCATTTACTTATATGCTTTTTAGAAAAGCGAAAAGTTCAGGTGATTAATGCTCTAGTGCAACACGAGGCCAAACAAAAAGCGGCCGCTGTAGCAGCTGAACAGCTGGGGTTATCAGCTGGAGACCCGGCTGTTTCTCAGCGCGGCAGCAGCAATACAGCTGAAGACTGTCCTTTGCCTTCCTTGGTGCGCAGTGTGGTTTGGTATGGAAAGGCAAATTTTTTGTGGTTGGACTCAGTACAGTTGGACGCAGTGTTGCTGAAAAGCATTGATTTACCTACTTAGGAAACTATAGAAATTTAAATCCTTGACAAACCCTCAGTTGGGGTGAAAGAAGCTAAGTCATTAACAACTCTCAGAAAATTAAGTAAAAGAACTTTAACTGAAATAGAAACAGAACTCGTTGCTGCCGCTTCAACCTTTGCAGCTTTAACATCGATTACGGGTTCTACAGAGCTGATTCAAAAAGAAAAAGAAAATCTACTACGGAGAATGTGTTTTTGTTTCTGGGTGCTTTTTCACCTATCCCAGTTACTAAGCTAAGTAAAAATGCCGTGTTATCAGAGCAAAGTTATAAATCTGTCGGAACTGAAGGGGAGCGAGTAGTGCACGTAAATCTGCCACCACGGTCTGCACTCCCTCCACTGTGATGCCTTCGGAAGGAAAAAATGTGAAAACAAACGTACAACCGACTGCCTTTAATATCTATCTGCCTCTGACTTTTACTGAGCCTAAAACACCCCATGGCGCAGTCAAAAATGTTAACCAGCATCAACAACTTAGACTTGTCCTTGAAAAGCTGGAAAACAAAGCAGAGCAGACAACGGCATGCCCTGTTGTAAAAGGATTTGAGCCCCCACCCGAAAACTACGAAGACGGAGAATCACCGATTCAGGCGCAGAACAGTGTTGCCCCATGGACAAGGAACCTATAAGCACAGACAAGAAACCTAAGGACAGAGAATCCTATGGAGATGGACAGGTATCAGCTTCAACAACCATCGGATCAGGGACATTCATCAATATATCACTGCCTCCTGACACCCGAGAGACTCTGCACAGACTGCTCGGAGGAGCCTGGTCACGTAAGGTGGCGTGAGAACGGGAAAAACAGCTAAATCAGGGTATTTTGATTCCTACTCAATCACGGAAATTACCAGGGAAAAGTTTATGTGGGAAAAAGCGGGTGGCAGAGAAAGTTAGTAGTGGGCCAGTGGGAAGTGGAAGGAACGGGGTCCTAGCACTTACCCGGGGCTCAGTCATGGTAAACAACGGGATCACACTGTGGTTTATGGCGGGGGGAGATGGGCTGGATGTGACAACTCGTGTCTCTCAATGTCGTTTGTCTGATTAATTGGTTTGTAACACTCGTTTGTTCGTATGTACTATAAGTTCAGGGCTGTGTTTGTCCACTGGGAGCAAGGCTGGTTACTGAGCAAAAATGAATTTTTTATAGCGAGCGTTGAAAAAGGGCAGCTCATATTAAAAGTTAACCTGGAAAACAAAAAATGCCCACTTACACGATTTAATACGAGAACAACTGACTAAGGGTCTTGTAAAGCCTTCCACAAGTTTGTGAAACAAGCAAAAAATTTTTTTTAAAAAAAAGATTGGGTTTTTTCTTTTCAAAAGGTGTCACTGGGTACGCTCCCACAAAACAAAAAAAAAATTCAGCAACTATGTGTCAGGCTTATGTAGCCTGGGTGTTTGCTCCAGTACGAAAAACACATCCTGATATGGTTACTATATTGATTGTGGGAAAAATTTGGACGTTGAAAGTTTGATTCATGAGTTAACAGTGCATTTGAAAAGCAAGGGGTTACAGATTACTCCATAGAAAAATTCAAAATAAGCCAGTATGAAAATATTCGGACTAACAAATTGATAAAAGTACTGCAATACCTCAGAGGATTGCAATCAAAACTGGGGTTGGCATGTTAAATGATGTTCAAAAATTATTTAAAAATGTTGACTGGATTAGATCAATGTGTGGTATTATGCATCAGTACTCTGTTACCCAGACTCACAGCCACACTGAGCTAACTAACTACATCTAGGTCTAGCAGGGAGAAATCAGAGAACAGACAGGCTGGTTGCACCGGCAGGGGCTGCTCCCTCAGCAGACAGCTTTGCACGAGCTCAGAAATTACATGAAATTTTGTTTACCAATCTACTAAAGTGCTTTAACGACAATACCGCTTGTTGGTTGCTGAAACTAAAAAACTTGTACAATACAAAGCCATGACAGAACATATGAATCAAATTCTCAAGCGTTTGCTTCACAAACAATAAGGGGGAGAGAAGGATATCTCTCCAGCTGATTGATTAAACGAGGCTCTGTATGTTTTGAATGGAAAAGTTCATGTTAGATGTTAGTGAAATGAAATTACAGGTACTAACTTGGAAAAGGAGATCTGCCTATATCATTACAGATATGGGAACCAAACAGATAAAGCTGTGGATCCAGAAGAAATCAAGCTTGCATAAACCAGGACGCGATCCTGATCACAGTAACTGAAGTCAAGTGTTCCAAGTGCAGCCACAATGGCCTATGAGTTTTGCTGCGGAACATTTTGAATACTCTTTTAAATATGAATGTGTTAGTGGTAAATAAAAATTAGAGAAATAGTGATTTCTGCACAGCCTAAGGTCACAGGCTACAATCGGTGCCTGCATGGCAACGTGAAGCTGAAGTTATCTGCACTTCTGACATTCCTGATTGGCAAAACAAACAGATACAACAGCAAAGGTATCAAGGCACTTAGCTACAGATGCGGATTCTGTGAAACATGCAGCAGCTGATTTGTGCTGCTGGCTCACAGACGTATTTATGAAAGTTTTGGAAGGTATGTGCTGCAGGAATCTGGCTGGCCACTCTCAGTCGATTCATGTGAGCATTCAGAAATTAACAGATCAAACAGAATTGGTTTCATGAGTGGGAAATTTCAGGATATATATTGTCAATGGTCAAATTTGGATTATTGGATTTGACAATTCGGTACTTGTCTTACATTTACTGCCATGCTTGTTGAGCTTTCTGCAAAGGGCCCTTGCAGGAACCTCTAAAAGCAGTATTGTGGCACAGATACAAAAAGAGAAAAATTTGTCAAGGAGGACAACAGGCCT
The DNA here is from genome assembly GCA_022605575.1 of Laterallus jamaicensis coturniculus. NCBI lineage: Eukaryota > Metazoa > Chordata > Aves > Gruiformes > Rallidae > Laterallus > Laterallus jamaicensis. Next base: position 598,870 of record JAKCOX010000186.1, read on the forward strand.
GCCGGCAACCTGACTCTCCTCGCAACAACACAGACTCTGACAGTATCCTTGAAATTCCCATGAAACAACAAAGTTACTCATGCTGAGAAGTCTTGGTAATCACTTTTTCAAAGCGTAGCGGCCTTGAAAGCAGGCGTACAGACTCCCTTAAATCAAGGAGCTGTGAGAAAGTATTTGGAAGTAAATAAACATGTCATGAACCAACCATAATGAGATGGCCAAAGCACAGCAGGCGTGCAGATAACTTTCAGACATTAAAGGTAAAACTAACAATGTTTTGCTATAAGGTATGCTTATCAAAACTCGTTATAATTACTAATTAATCACTTTGGTGTGAACAGCATGTATAACCAATTAGAGATTTTTAGATTGCCACATTTTATAGTATAGCTTTTCGTTTATGGGATAGATGAGCTGGTTACCTTCCTGTATCACCTCAGGAACCGCAAGAGTTGGAACTTCTGGGTTCAGTAAAGGCTGATGCATGCTTGTCTTTTAACCATACACGTAGGAACCAAGCTTACCCACCAATGTAAATTCTAGCGTGGCTGTTCATCGCAATGCTACAAGCTGGTGCAATTATACTTCACCTAACATTTCGATATCTACTAACCATCCCTTGCAGCTACCGCCTGGTAATTTACTGAGATGCGGAGACCGTGCCTGGCCAGGTATCCCGTCACGTTTAAGAGGGGGGCCATGCACGTTTTGCCGCTTATCTTTGCTAACGCCTAACACCCCTGTGATATTTAACATGAGCCGTCACCATCACCGAACCAGAAGGCAGATACATGCTTTTAACAAAGAATGCAACGGCCAGGTAACATTCTGGTCACTGGAGGAGATTATATCTGCATCTCTTCTCGCTCCAGGAGTGTCAGCAGCAGCTGCACACAGTCACCTAAACAAGTTGAGGTGTTGGCTAGCAAAACAAACAAATGCTACTTCTCTTGCACTTTCCAGTCTTTTGCTTGAGGTTGATTCTGTCCGCCATGCTACACTACAAAATAGAGCTACAATTAATTTTCTTTTGCTTGTCCAAGGCCATAGATGTGAAACCATTAAAGAAAAGTGTTGTTTTAACTTGTCAGATCATGGACAATCAATCCAAGAACAATTAAAATGATTGAAAGATCATGTAAAGAAAGTTACAGTGTTTAATGGGAGGTTAGACGGTTGGTTAAACTCTTGGGGAATAACAGATTGGCTTAGTGACTTAGTTAAGGAAGGTATACGATGACTATTGATTATTATAATTGTTGTTATAGTAATACGCACTTTGTTAACTTATACCCTACGCCCTTCGAGACAAAATTATTGCCCTTGTTGCACAAAATAAAAACGGGGGAATTGTGGAGGAATGGTTAGCTGAGAAAGGTCATAGGCTGCCCAGGGAGGTGGTGGAGTCTCCTTCTCTGGAGATATTCAAGTCTCGTCTGGACGCCTATCTATGTAATATGAGATAGGGAGCCTGCTTTGGCAGGGGGGTTGGACCCGAAGATCTCTTGAGGTCCCTTCCAACCCCTAAGATTCTGTGATTCTGTGATTCTGTGATGTTCTCACGGGAAGGCTGCAAAGCAAGAACTCACTGGATACCATGTTTTTACTGTGTAACAAGAAAGTTGATACATTAAATAAAGGGACATTATGACCTAACCATTCGTATCAAGAACCGGAGGACCGGTTGCAACTAACTTTCAACCACAAGGATGCTGACAAAGGACTATGGAACGGACCAATGAAGAAAGATTACATCATAGAGGAAGAACCACAATGAAGCCAACCAATGATATATTGCCCAGTGGACATAAGTAACCAATAGCAAACTAACCAATAGACATAAGCTAACAATAAAGTATAAAAGGGACTAACCTAAACCTAAGAAACGAAGCTTGCTGATCGCTCATATTGAGTGTGTCCTTGCTTCCCTCCGGTTCTGACCATCGGTCCGCGGCCGATGGTCTTCGACAAGAACCCACTGGTGAACAGGGCGTATTTTTTCTGGCAGTTAATTATATAGTGGGGCCTCTTCGACATGCCTCCTCTGGGGATATTCCACAATCTTTGCCTTCTGGTCAATCTGTGATCCCTTACAGGATTCCTGGGTGATTGGGGTTTCGTATTCAAGCCCCCTGTGTGACCTACACAGCACTGGTGGCAAAGTGCATGGAAGGGGCCTTCCCTTTGAACATCCAGCCCAGCACCAGCTGTCAGGGTGCCAGGAGCTGGGCTTTGGTTCTGATCACTTCCCAAGTGACTCAAACCCTTCATAAGTGGCCAGTATTTCCTTGTCTGTTGGGAGTGTACTGGCCTTGGATCCTCTGTAGCCCTGACTCATAGGCCTTGAGTGTCCCCTGGTGCTTTCTGCCAGAGACCCTAGGCAGGGCTGTTCTCCCTGGCTGTGGTCTAAAGCACGCTCTTTACATCTGGACCAAGGGCTACTGCACAGACTAGCTCTGGTTTGCTCTGTTCAAGGGCTTGTCGCTGCTCATGGACTCACTGGAAATTGTTCTTTTGGGTTACGTGGTAGAAAGGCCTGACAATGACACTGTAGGTTTGGGATAAGCATTCCCCAGAAACCCACAGTGCCTAGGAAAGCTTGTGTCTCCTTTCTGTTTGTTGGTGAAGACACAGTTCTATCTTACTGATAACATCCATTGGGATCTGAAAACATCCAGCTTGCCATTTTAATCCTAAAAACTGGATTTCTTAAGCAGGCGCCTTGACTTTACTTCGTTTGACAGCAAAACCAGCTTTTAGCAGGATGTGGATTATTTTCTTCCCTTTCTCAAAGACCTCTTCTGCTGAGTTGCCACATACAGCGATGTCGTCAACATACTGCAGGCTCTGGGGCTTCACCCTGTTCTGAGTCAATCCCTGGCAGATGGTGGGGCTGTGCTTCCACCCCTGGGGCAGTTGATATGGGGAGCACTGGCCAAAGAGAGAAATAAGTCAACAAAGAGCAGAAGACCTCTTCTGAGGCAACTCTTGGAGACAAACATTACCTGAAAGGGCCTACAAGAGAGCTGGGAGGGACTTTTTAGAAGGGCATGGAGAGATAGGACGAGGAGGAATGGTTTTAAATTGGAAGGGGGGAGATTTAGATTGGATATTAGGAAGAAGTTCTTCACTCTGAGGGTGGTGAGGCCCTGGCACAGGGTGCCCAGGGAAGCAGTGGCTGCCCCCTCCCTGGAGGTGTTCAAGGCCAGGTTGGATGGGGCCTTGAGCAGTCTGGTCTAGCAAGAAGTGTCCCTGCCCATGGCAGGGGGTTGGAGCTTGGTATCTTTAAGGTCCCTTCCAACCCAGAGCAGCACAACTTTCTAGCTCGCATGTCAGCGTGGTTTTTCAGGAAAAAGCTGGAAAGGCACAGTACGTGACCACAAGCCACAGCTCGACCTCTGTTGCATTAAGTGGGCTAAGGAATTCTGCAGAAAATAAACCCCTTTCTGTTCCAGCGGTTGTTGACCCCGGTATCAGAGGGGCTGGGGATGGCTGGGCTTGAACTGGAGCGGTTCCCAAGTCCAGTCTCATTCAATATACCGAACTATCACGATTATGGATGTGCAAACAGTGTGAGGTACCTGCAGGCTAGCTGTGTTCAATGAACAAGCACAGCCAGACCGAAGGAGCTGGGTCACGTTCAATGAGAACTCACATGTCTGGATTAATGAACAACAGGTCGTTGGGATGACACAGCGCGGGTTCTTTGGGATCGCCGGTGATCACTCACTGTCTGCAGAAGCACCTGCAAGCCACACAGTGACCTAAGGCAGCATAAAGCTACTCAAGTAGCATGGCAAGGGAAATAGCTCTCTGTAGAGGTTTCCAAGTTTCCTGGGATAATGAAGTGTTCATGTAATAAGTTGAGACCCATTAAAATTAACCAATCAAACTTTTATTAATTACAGCAAGCAAGGTATGGGCAAAATCTCAGCACTGGGTGACAGGGGAGCAGAGGGGAGGGCCCGCTGCTACCAACTGCCACACCTCGTGGTCTTCGGCCCCCTCTTTTATAGTCCTGTCGCGAACCTTCTGTTGTTACTCTGCGCACGTGTGAGTGATTGCCAGGGGGCTCCCGAAACTTCTGCCAGTTGTTGCTAAGGAGGGGGTGCTTGAAACTTCAGGTGATTGTTGCAATGAAGGTCCATAGCCGTCCGTTGATTGGTTCCCTCCTAGGCAGGTCTCCTCATTCAAGTCCCTTAAAATCTTTTCACGCTTGGTTAAACTGACAATCGTGGAACATTGAGTAAACAATCATTTGAACAATAACGAACTTAACGTGCCCTTCCCACATAGTAGACTGCAGATGGCATTCATTCCAAAGGCATGGGGAGGGGTGGGCTGTTGACTTAACGTTCGTTATTAACGCAAAACAACAATGAACATAAAGTAACAACATGCAACCATTTAATCCAACTGCAACTCTTAACAATGAGCAAAATGAATCAGGAAAAAAAAGGTAACTTGTCCTATCTAACACAACTCCCCCATTCCTCTTATCCTGATTTATTTTGCTCATCATATCTTTGTAATTCTTTCCTAGCTAATTCCAACATTTCCGTCTGTTCTTCGTCGGGTATTTGGTTATACCGAGTTCGAATAAGCATTAAATGCGTAGCTTCTAATCACGCCTTTATGATGGCAATTAATTTATTAAAAATACACGGTCCGAACATTAATCCTACTGTGAATAAAATTAGAGGTCCTGCTATTGTGGATAAAAGAGTAGTTAACCAGGGAGAGTAGTTAAACCAGGATTTAAAACAATTTTGATTTGTTTTCCTTTCTTTTTTCCTCTGTTCCATCCGTTTCCTCAACTCTGTCATGGTGTCAATTACTACTCCTGTATGATCTGCATATGCGCAGCATTCTTCTTTTAAGGCTACGCATAGGCCTCCTTGCTGCAAAAACAGTAAATCAAGTCCCCTCCTATTCTGGAGTACTACTTCTGATAGAGATCTTACCGATTTCACCAAGCCTGTTCTATTCTACCCAGATCTTCGTCCACCGACATTTGTAGTGCCGCGAATTCTTTCTGTTGATTGACCAGAGAAGTTCTTCCTGTTCCTGTCCCTATGCCTCCTAGGGTAAGGAGGGCTGCTATTGTTAAAGCAGTAAATGGCCCTCGTTTCTCTAAATGATGGTCTGCTGTGATGTGTTGCTTACAAATATATTCACTAGAACGATAAGTGATCCTGGGGACTATAGATACTTTAATACAATAATCTTGGGAGTAGTTAAAGAGTTTGAGTGAAAGACAGGGTGTAATTCCTATATTATTACATATCCATTTTGTATTCTTAGCTGGTATTAACCAATCAGCCTCCTGAGTTCGGTGGTGCCGAATAATTTCTTTACAGAGATGTTTCTTATTTTCCGGAACGGTTCCTATACATCTCCCTTTGCCTGTTACCTGAGATAAAGTAATTCCCTGGAGGACCTCTTTTTTCTGTTTCCAAAGACACTGAGATGGATTTGTCCCGTTAATTCTTGTAGTTTTTAAAGTCACTCCGATACCTTCGTAAAATGGTGGTCTGGTATTATAACACAACCAACATTCATTAGTTAGTTCTGGGTTAGTTTTGTTTAAAACATCATAACTGGCTTGCATTACTTTCCACAATGCACTATGTTTCAAATCTGTTTGGACTTCAGTTTGATTCGCCTGAGTGTTATCCTGGGTGTCTTCTGCTACCTCTGGGTTTGGACCAACTGATTCAGGATCAGGGGAAACAGGTTCTTCTTGAATGAGGAAATGACTACCTCTATCTCTGACTGGCCACCCCTCCCATCTCCGTATTCCCCAAGTTCTCCCTAGGGTCCATTCAGGATCAATCACATTGGTAACATCAATATAAGTTTTATTACATGTTTCTTTTCTTACGAATATTGGGTCGCCACCAAGTGTATGTCTTGGGGGTCGACACCCAAAAGGTCCCCACCCAGCCTTTATAAATTTATCAGGTATACCCACTTTCCAGTTTGAAGCAATTGTTTCACAACCCCAATATCCGCAATAATAATGCCCTGGAGAGTTGCAGTAGCCCTTCCCTGGATTGGAAGCAGGACAAAAATAAAAGCCATATTTATCAAAGTTATTACAGGGGTTCATGGGTATCAGGTCACATAAAGAACAGAGGAAACTGGGAGCCCCAGGGGTGATCACAGAAGAGATGACGTTCTGGTCCTCCCTTCTAATTAAAGACCACTTAAACGGCTGATGGGGCATGTGCTGATTAGTTTCCGCTTCTTTGATAAAAAACAACAAATACATTACAATAATTTGCAGAGTCAAGCGGGAATCTTTAGTATAAGAGGTGGGGAGAGTCCCTGAACTTATCCAGTTCTTGTGTTGCCACCTGTCTTTTCCATAAAAACTCTTAATTTTGGTTTCACCCTTGGGGTAATTCCAGACACACCTTGAAAGTGTCCCAGTCAGAGGATTCTTTTCTCCACAATTAGTTATCCTTCTGCCTCGCCAGTCGACTCGGTTGCTTCGAGCCACTGGGTATGCCATCTTCTCGGCAGCAAGGATACTCCTCAGGAGTCCTCTGGGACAATTTTCCTTATCTGTTTATTATTTTAATTTTTATATTTCCCTGGGGATGTGTCACACCAGACTTTCCCCAACTGGGTCCAACAGGCGCAATTAATTATTTCTACTATAATAATAATAATTTGGATTTACTTCTAATACCAACGTTTACCACTACTCCTTTAAACACCTAATTAATCTCCCTTGATTCACCTTATGTTTCACAGTCCATTTAGTTAAATCACGTTAGGGCTCCCAACAGGGATCACAAACTCCCTTTTGATGGATGTCCCTTCCCACAGTGTTCCCACCACTTGTCTCTTGCAAATCTTGCAAAAATAACATGCAAAGAGATAACACTGGCACCCTGGCCCTCTACACCTTATCCCAACCCCCGAGTTACAAGTTATACCTTCTTCCCTTTTTGTATTTTCAATTTCAAATCCCCTGGATTTCCAGTCACTTGCCACTCAGGAGTCGGTTCTGCAACAGGTCCTTTTATCCTACTGGCATGAGTCCATCCGCTCTCAGCTGTCCTGACTGCAGTCTCTGTTGTAAGCAATACAAGATAAGGACCCTCCCATTGGGGTGTTAGCGTTGCCTCTTTCCACTTTTTTATCATAACCCAGTCCCCCGGATGTACCCGGTGTAATTTTAAGTCCAGCGGCGGCCTTTGTGCTAATATTCCTTTTTTCCATAAGTTTTCCCTATGTTTCATTAGATTTGTAATATATGTATTTATGTTTTCATCCCTTAACATCGGGTGATCCTGGGGTTCTCCCATGTTGTAGGGCATTCCATATAACATTTCAAACGGGGATATTCCCATGTCAGTTCTAGGTTGCGTCCTAATATCCAATAAAGCCAGAGGTAAACATTTCACCCAAGATAATTTAGTTTCCATCATAAGTTTGGTCAGTTTTTTTTTAATTTCTCCGTTCATCCTCTCTACCCGACCTGAACTTTGGGGATGCCAAGGAGTATGGAGATCCCACCGTATCCCTATTGCCTCCATAATTTCAGCTAAAATTTTTGATACAAAGTGAGGACCCCTGTCCAAATCAATAGTTTCGGTAACCCCATACCGAGGAATGATTTGCTCTAAGATGGTTTTAGTTACTACCTGTGCAGTAGCTCTAGCTGTGGGGAAGGCCTCTACATAGTGCGTTAGACTATGACTAATAAATATTTACATCTTCCTACTTTTGGTAACTCGGTAAAATCTAATTGGATGTTTGCAAATGGTCTGCGTGCTGCCGGCCGCCCTCCTCTCATGGGCTGCCTTAAATTGGCTTTATTCACTTTCAAGCAGGTAGTACATCCCCTCACTACTTGTTTTGCTAAATCATCTATCCCAATGCACATATGGTTCGTGGCAAATTGGTCCACTAACGCTTGCGCTCCCCAATGTGTTTTGCTATGTATTCTTTTCATAATTTCTAGAGCTACTGATTTAGGCAAAACAGTCCGGTGATCCTCTGGGAGTCTCCATTCTCCTTGAGAATTTTCGTTTAGTCCCATTTCCTCTAATTTCTTCTTTTCTTGTGTAGTAAAACTATCTATTTTCCATGACTCCTTTAAAGGGGGATGGTCTCTGGGTTTTAAGTCTTCTTGCATAACTTGTACTGTTAGTAACGCTGCCTTTTTGGCTTCCTGATCTGCTGCATTATTCCCTCGACTCCTAAAATCTAATCCCTTCCGATGTCCTTTTAAATGGACTATAGCAATTTTCTTAGGTCCTCTCAGGGCCTGTAATAATTCCTTAATTAATTCTTGATGAACTAAAGTTTTTCCTTGAGAGTTTATTAATCCCCGCTCTTCCCATATTTTCCCAAAGGTATGTACAATTCCATAAGCATACTTCGAATCAGTATAAATTGTACCCGCTTTATTTCGCAAAAGTTGTAATGCTCGTAATAAAGCATAAAGTTCGCAGGCCTGAGCTGACCAAGAATTATTCAATGATCCTGATTCTATTACTGTTAATTCTTTTCCTCCAATTATTGCATATCCAGACACTCTTCTTCCCTCCACAATGCGGGATGAACCATCTACAAATATTTTTTCTCCTTCTTCCAGTTCTTCTTCTAGATCTGGCCTTATCTTAAGTCTGTTCCTCTATAAGTGATAAACATTCATGAACCAAAGCATCTGGGTTCGGTTCCCCATAAAGGAATTGGGCCGGATTTTGCAAATTGGTTATTTCTAGCATTAGTTTTGGGAAGTCTAACAGAATCCCTTCATATTTTAAGAGTCAGGCATCAGTTATCCATTTTTCTGCCTTTTGCTGTAATATTCCCCGAATATTATGGGGGGGTAGTACTCTTAGTTCTCCGTTAAGGGTAATTTTATTGGCTTCCTCTACAAGGAGAGCACGTGCCACTATGGCCTGTAAGCAGGTGGGCCATCCTTTGCTTACAGGGTCCAGTAATTTGGATAAATATCCTATAGGCTTTTTCTTCCCTGCCCATTCCTGGGTTAATACTCCGTAAGCTGTGCCACTATCTATGTTCACAAACAGATAAAAAGGTCTCTTCAAGTCTGCGAGGCTCAAAACTGGTGCTCTGACTAACCCATGCTGTAGTTCCTTCAAATATTTATTATCTTCCTCGCTCCATTTTAATAACCCATCCTGACTCAGCTTTTCATACAAAAATTTAACTTTTGCACTATAATTTTCAATCCACTGTCGGCAATATCTGACCAAACCCAGTAGTTGCCTTACTTGTCTCTTATTTCTCGGGGGTGGCATTGCAAGGATTCCCTTTACTCTTTCTGGGTCTATTTTCTTTTCCCCTTTCCGGAGGTATTGTCCTAAATATTTTACTTCTTCTTCGACAAATTGCAGTTTTGCCTTAGATACTTTTAGCCCTTTTATACTTAAGAAATTTAATAGCTTAATGCTTTCGGCTTGCACTTCATCCTCCGTCTCTCCAGCAAGAAGAAGATCATCTACATACTGAATGAGGGTTACTTTCTCACTCACTTGATATTCCTGCAAAATTTGTTCCAGAGCCTGCCCAAACAAATTAGGAGATTCTGTAAATCCCTGGGGGAGTACGGTCCATCTTAATTGCTGTCTCCTATGAGTATCTGGGTCCTCCCATTCAAAGGCAAAATAATCCCTACTCTTTTCGTCCAAGGGACAGGCCCAAAAGGCATCTTTAAGATCAATTACACTATAATATTGTTTTTCAGGACCCAGCCGACTCAATAGGGTATAGGGATTTGCCACCACTGGAAAGCGAGCCACTGTCCTTTTATTTATTTCCCTTAAATCATGAACTAGTCGGTATGACCCATCCGCCTTTTTCACAGGCAGAATGGGGCTATTAAAGGGGGACATACAAGGGTCTAGAAGACCTGTATTTAATAATCTTTCTATTTCTGGTTTTAATCCTTCTTTTCCCTCAGGGGAAATGGGATACTGTTTAACTCTTATTGGTACCTCAGGTTCCCTAATAGTGATTGAAAAGGGAGTTATATCCAATTTTCCCACACTATCGGGAGTATACCAAACTTCTGGATTGATCTCTGCTTCATCCTCTACCCTCAAGGGGCACAATTTTATTTTAATTTCCCTGTTTACTACTTCCATATTAATACCTAATTCAGTAATCAAATCTCTTCCCAATAAATTGTAATCCGCTTCAGGGATCAACAAAAAATTTCCTAATCCTATTCTAGAGTTTGTTTCTATTAATACATTTTCAACTATTGGGACTTCAAAAGGTTCCCCTTTTGCTCCTACTACTTGGGCAGCCCCCCTGGAAACTTTACACCCTCCCAGTAGTTTTTGGACGGTGGACCGTTCTGCCCCAGTGTCTACCAGGAATTCAACCTCCTGCTGCTGGGGACCTATTTTTAGTTTTATCAAGGGCTCTCGATGTTTTTGCGTCCCCAGCAGATAGAGCCCCTGACTCCTCTAATCCTCTTGAAAGGCTTTTTCATCTTTCAGTCTCTTTCTACACTCCCTCCGAAAATGTCCCTTTCCCCCACAATAATAACACACACCTGCCTCTCTTCTTTCTGTTGGGGAAATTCTTCCCCCATTCCTCTTGATCATGGGCCCTGTTTTTGAAAAGGTTTTGGACCTTCCGGTCTCCCTTACTGCGGCCAACATCATTCTCACTTGTCTCCGGTGACTTTCCTCGTCTCGTCTAACATAGACTTTTTGTGCCTCTCTTAGCAACTTGTCTAGGCCCCTGTCTTGCCAATTATCTATTTTTTCCAGTTTCTTTCGGATATCTTCCCATGATTTAGCTACAAATTGCGTTTTCAACAATGCTTGTCCTAACTCGTTTTCGGGGTCTAGACCAGAATACATTTGTAAGTTTTTCCTCAGGCGTTCCAACCAATCAGTGGGAGTTTCTTCCTTCTTCTGTCTTTCATTAAATGCCTTATTAATGTTTTGCCCCCTAGGAACTGCCTCCCTGATCCCTTGTATCACTATTCTCCATAAGTCCTGCATATTCACCCGATGGTTTTCTTGCTGATGGTTCCAATTTGGGTCCTGCAATGGCCACTTGGTCTCTGCTAAAGGGCCTTGTGCATGTTTGGTATCCCAAATTCACATTCCCGCACTCCTAATCATATTATGCTCCTCAGAAGTAAATAATATATTTAATATAGCTTGGAGCTCTCCCCATGTATAAATACTGGGTCCTAAGAACTGATCTACCCTCTCTGCTACCCCCAGTGGGTCTTCCAGAAGATTCCCCATTTCTCTTTTAAATTCCCGCACATCCCCTGAGCTTAGCGGGACTGATACAAATCCTATCGCGGGGTTTGGTCCGGGACCCCCAATTGGCAACTCCTGGAGCGGATATAAATTTTGTTGCTGTGCCTTTCTCCGAGTTATAGGCCCTTGGACGTGGCTAGCCGGTTCGGGGTGACTTTCCAATTGGGGAGGCATGTCGGGGGGGTGGTATGTCTGGGGGCAAGTGGTTCTGAGAGGGCACATATGGGGGAGGAATTAATGGAACCTCTTCCCCTTCTTTATTCCTCTTTTTTGCTTTTTCATTTAAAGGGAATAGAGATGCATCAACGCCAGGTCTTGTCACCCATACATGGGCATAGTCACTTTCCTCCTGGTTAAAAGGAGTCCAACTATTCACCCAACAATTTAAATCCTGTCTCACCCAATCCTCTGATGATCCAAAAATTGGCCAAAAATTATTTTGAGAAATTTCCTTTTCTCCCCAAACAACTATACAATAACAAATCATTTTTGACTTAACCTTGTCACCTGTACTAGGGTACAGCTCCCAGTTATCTAACATAAATCCCAGCGGGCTATTCTTAGGCACCCGTGGGAGTCTACATGGAACTTGAGGCTTGCTTTTTCTCTGTCCCATCTTCTGGAGCGCCTTCACACAACACTTTAACCAAACACTTCCCCTGGTTCGTGACTCATGCCCTTGCAGGCAATGAGAACCACACTACTGAGGGTCCACACTCGCTTGGGGAATCCAGACTACCAGTCCCCCTCTCACACACACACCAGTCGCTGCGCCTCCAGGATCCCCGACCCCGACCGAACAGATCCCTTCACAAATACTCACGCATCCTGCATCTTTGTCCGGACCTTTGTGCACAAAGTTTAAAGGGTCGACCAGCCTTCCTTTGCCCTATACCTTGAATTTAGGTTCATCAGAGCAACCGAGGCAGGAGTCGGACCACCAAGGCCGCCTAAATTAACAGGCGGGTCGCCCTCCCGGTAGTACCAAAAATCCTGTCATCCAGGTTGCATCCAAGTCACAGCACCAAATTGTAACAAGTTGAGACTCATTAAAATTAACTTTTATTAATTATAGCAAGCAAGGCATGGGCAAAATCTCAGCACTGGGTGACAGGGGAGCAGAGGGAAGAATCCACTGCTACCAACTGCCACACCTCGTGGTCTTCGGCCCCCTCTTTTATAGTCCTGTCGCGAACCTTCTGTTGTTACTCTGCGCACGTGTGAGTGATTGCCAGGGGGCTCCCGAAACTTCTGCCAGTTGTTGCTAAGGAGGGGGTGCTTGAAACTTCAGGTGATTGTTGCAATGAAGGTCCATAGCCGTCCGTTGATTGGTTCCCTCCTAGGCAGGTCTCCTCATTCAAGTCCCTTAAAACCTTTTCACGCTTGGTTAAACTGACAATCGTGGAACATTGAGTAAACAATCGTTTGAACAATAACGAACGTTAAGCAAAACAACAACGAACATAAAGTAACAACATACAACCATTTAATCCAACTGCAACTCTTAACAATGAGCAAAATGAATCAGGAAAAAAAAGGTAACTTGTCCTATTCTAACACATTCAGATCACACCCAAAGTGTCCTTTTTTGGGGAGAGGGTCAGCCTGTCAGCTGGTCCCTGTCAGCGATGGTTTGTGACGGCATCTTCCCTAACATCTGTGTATTATTTTCACCTATCAGGTGGAGCTTGAGTGACTCCAATCATAGATCCCTGATTATGAGTGGTAGAAAACTCCCTTGCTTGGCTTTTGAAGGTGCAGGCTGGCACAGATTCAGAGTGCATGCTTAGGGAGGGGTGGTCATACCTTGGCGGAGCACAGCTTTTGGGACGGAGGCATGTTTTGGTATTATAATGAGGTTATAACAAGAAAAGCTCACTGAAACGACAAGACTTCCACAGAAAATTAACAACTGCCAGCTCAGGGTAGCAATTAGCAGCTTATCAGTACCATGGCACGACCTGGTTCCCAGATATCTCAGAGCCTGGCCGAGGTGTCTCCACTCAGCTTCATCCTTCGTGGTGTTTCTCTCAGGGTCAGTACATCCAGCTCTCCTGATGTTGCCAACCCCTGAGGTTGCCTAGGGAACTTCTGGGGACTGGATTCCTTGCATGTCAGCCACGTTCCACCCTGGAAGTTTCTTCAACACCGTAGCTTTTCTTAGAGGTGGAATGTAACTTTAATTTTTAAGTCACCTCCAGCAATTATTCCTTACGAGAAGTAAAAAAAAATGTTAGGATAGGGGATTAAAATAATGAGCAGGTTTATGAGAATCTGCCTGAGGGCAAATAGTTCAGAAAATGAAAAACTCCACAGTAAGAGACTGAAAGCTGCTAACCAACTGTGGTGGTTTGACCCTGGCTGGAGGCCAGATGCCCACCAAAGCCGCTCTGTCACTGCCCTTTTCAGCTGGACAGGGGAGAAAATAGATGTTGAGACGCTCAGAAGTGGAGATAAGGACAGGGAGAGATCATTCCACAATCAGTGTCATGGGCAGAACAGACTCAACATGGAAAAAAAACAACCCCATCTAATTTATTACATTACACACCCACACCCCCCACCTCACCGGGAAAGTACCTAATGAAACCAGAGTAGGATAATGAGAAATAAACCCAAACCTTAAACTCCTTCCCCCACCCTTTCCTTCTTCCCCTGCTCAACTTCACCTCACATTTTGCTCCCTCGCTCCCCCCCCACTGGCACAGGGGGATGAAGATGGGGGTTGGGGTCAGTCCATCACACGCTGTCTCTGCCGCTCCTTCGTCTGCAGAGGAGGACTCCTCACCCCCTTCCCCTGCTGCACCGTGGGGTCCCACCCACAGCAGACAGTCCTCCATGGACTTCTCCAACGTGAGGCCTTTCCCACGGCGCTTCAGCTCTTCCCCAGCTGCCCCAGCGTGGGTCCTTCCATGGGGTGCAGTCCCTCAGGCCCAGACTGCTCCAGCCTGGTCCCCCACAGTGTCACAAGCCCTCCCAGCAAACCTGCTCCAGCGTGGGTCTCTCTCCCCATGGGCTGCAGGGCCTGCCAGAAGCAGGGCTTTTTTCCTCCTTAAACTGTTACCCCAGAGGTGCGACCACCATCACTGACACATCTGTCCTTGAGTCGGCTGGTGTTTGCTCTGTGGGGCCTGGGGGAAGCTTATAGCTGCTTCGTGCAGCAGCCACCCCTGCAGCCCCCCCAGCCTTGCCATGCAGACCTACAACAAGCACAGGGCACACCAGTGATCACAGGCAGTTTTAATCCTATTTTCAGGTCAGCACTTGGAAGTTAAGTTCTCTGCATGTTATTATTGTTCTGTTTTGAGTTGGAGACTGTGTTTAAGGTCCTGTAGCTATTCAAAGGGAGAATTTTTTTTTTTCCTTAAATCTTTCACACTACTTTCCAGAGTTCCTTTTCTTAATCTTCTTATCTTCATTGTATGGTTTGGCGTTTCCCGCATCACTTGAACAGGAAGATCTGGAGCAGTTTAAACATTTCCAGACCGATGCTCAGGAGTTCTGTCAGCCATTTGGTTTTTCTACTCCATCATGCAGCCAGACTTCTCCCTCAGACCAACCCACTGGACTGAAACAGTCCAGCAGTGGGGGTTTTCCTAAGTGAAAACACTGACTTTTACTTTGAAAACGCTGGTCAAGCCCGTCAGAGTTTTTAATATATAAGATTGCTTTCAGAGGACCTGTTAGTGTAGTTGTTATAAACGGTCGTGACAAATTTACAAAGTTTCCAAAGAGAATTTATTTGAGCAAGCTACCAAGCAGGCAAAACAACGCTGGGCGGCCTGGGAGACCCTTGCTCCCTCCAAAGGCGCGCACTTCACCCCGCCAAAGCTCCCGTTTTTATAGTCCAGTAGCTCCAGGTATGCATAGCACATCCTGATAAGCTCCTGTGGCTGCGCATGCTGTTACTAGGGGGCGTCGTCCTGGTCCTGTGGTCCTAAAGGTCATGGTCTTCCTCTGCGTTGTGGGTCAGTCTCCTTCCTCACTGAGTCATGTTGACCCAGTGTAAAAGAGTAAGGAGTTCTTGTTGATTCGGCAGGATGTCGCCACTCTGAGATTAGGTATCTTGCCACCTTATCAGGAGGTAGTCTCCTGGGGTTTTGCCCATTAGCAACTCTAACAAAGACACAAGGAGCAAGCGGGGGATTTCCCCCCCTTCCCCATCTGCTGGTTTGGAAACAAATTCCTTATATTTTTATTACATAGTAAGTTCCAGAATTTTGGTTATTATAAAAAAATTAAATTATCTCTGTAAGGAATCAAAACTGCTTTTATAAGAAGAGTTAGTGTCTTCTTCTACCACTGGTTTGTACCTGCTGCTAACCTAACAAGTAATCTAAATTACCTCCTCTTGAGGTACAAGAAGCAGAGGACCCTGAATGAATTCTGAATTTTCTCAATAAAGACATCCCAGTGAATGCTGTATGTACACTAGATCATTTCTTCTGTTTGGGGGGTGGGGCACCGGTGGTGCACAGTGGTGGTTGGTTTCCTGTGGGGGTTTCTTCTCTTTTGCTCTGGGATGTTGAGATTCAAGCTGCGGCCTCTGCATCATGCTGGAATCTGCTTCACGCTCAGATGAACACAAAGCATGGGAGGATGTGCAAAATCCATTTCCATAGGTGTCAGTTTGAGTCTATCTCTTTCTTTCAAAGCTTGTGTGATGTTAAGTAACATGTGGAGGAGGTTTGGGCCTATAAATCATCAGGTCCTTTTCCTCTGCCCAGCTTCATGTGCTCATCAGCATTTCAAGATCGAGAATGTGGAACCTTCTGTTGAGTAACACAGGGGTATCTCAGTATTTACAGCACGGTTGCCTTTTCTTCCTCAGCAGTTTACTTGGTTCAGCCCCAGGCAGTGGCTAAGCACCAAGTGCTGCCCTCTTACACCTTCACTGGAGAACAGACAAAGCCCCAATGGGTTGGGATAAGGACAGTTTACTGACAACACCCAAAAGGGGAACCATACAATCATTAAGGCTGGAAAGGCCTCCAAGATCACCTAGTCCAAACGTCCCCCTGCCAACTCATTACTCACTAACCCATGTCCCTAAGGACCTCATCCACCTTTCCTTCCACACCCCAAGGGATGGTGATTCTACCACCTCCCTGGGCAGCCCCTTCCAATGCCCAACCGCTCATGCGGAGAAATTTCTCCTCGTTCCCAACCTCAACCTCCAGTGGTGCAGCTTGCAGCCATTCAGTCTAGTCCTGTGGCCAGTTCTCTGTGAGAAGAGGCTGAGCCCCAGCTCACCACAACCTCCTTCCAGGTAGTTGTAGCTGAGCCCTGTGGCAGAGTTCACTTGGTGGTAACACAGAGTACTTTACAGCATGATGTCATCTGGTGGGGTAAACAGCCCGAGGCAACTCACTCACCTGTGTGGGCTGCTTGGGGAAGTTAACTCTGTCCTGGCCTGAACCAGGACAGGTGGTTATGTGGCTTTAACTTTAGAAGTGTAGGTCCCATATGGACCCAGAACCATGTCCAAGGGAATCCTTTGTCTGCTTATGAGACAGTTGTGGCAGGCTTGAAAAGGAACTTGCTGATAGGCAAATGAGACTGAGACAGGTATCCTATGTTGCAACTATTGTAATGGTGGAGAAATAAGAGACCTTTTTCTTAAAAATCTGTCCTGGTTTCAGCTAGGATAGAGTTAATTTCTTTCTAGCAGCAGTTGGAATTCCCTGTTAGGGAGTTAGGATGAGAGCAGTGCTGATAACACATGGATGTTTTTAGTTGTTGCCAAGTAGTCACTGACTTCTCAGTTGTTTGTATTTCCCTGGTAACAAGAAGGTGGGGGGGGGGGCACCCAGGAAGCTGGGAGGTGACACAGCCAGGATAGGTGACCCAAACAGGCCAAAGAGAGTACTCCATGCTATTACATCCTGGACAGCATAAAGGGGTGCTGGTGAGGGGAAAAACCAATGTTTTTAGTTACTAATCCATGCTTCTGCAGTGGCCAAGCATCACTTAATCTCAGCATGCAAGAGGGTTGCCAGGATCCTAGAGATTGCCTTCTGCTTAGTATGAAAAGTCACCACCTGGTGCTACTCAACATAACCTTCATTTCAGCTATTCACCCTAAAGTCCTGAGAGTTTTGTCCATTTCTCTTTTTCAGTTACTGTGGCTTTTTTTTTTTTTTTTTCCCTTTTTCTTAGTACCTGGACTCTGGGTAAGTTTGGTTGTGGCAGGAGTTGGTTTTTTTCTCCTTTTAATGTTTTGAGAATCACAGTTTGTGATAGTTGGATGCTGGTATCTTGGGTTCAGATAGGATAGAGTTAATTTTCCTTCCTGCAGCTGGGGCAGTGCCATGTTTGGGAGTTGGGATAACACATGGACCAGAGTTGCCTGGGTTGGAAGAGACCCTTTAGATCATTGAGTCCAGCCATAAAAAGCCCCACATCGAACCAATGTTTTTAGTTACTGCCAAGCAGTCAAGGGTTTGTCAGTTTTTCTTGCTGCCCTGCTATGAAGAATTAGAGGGGCTCCCAGGAAGCTGGGAGGGGACACAGCCAGGACACAAACTAACCAAAGGGGTATTCCATGCCAACCATGTCATGCTCAGCATGAAGAAGGGCTGATGGGGGATGAGTGCACAGCTCCAGGATGTGTGGTTTGGCGACGGTCCAGCTTTGGGAAGGCTCTGAGCTGTATGGGCTGAGTTGGGCGGTTCGGTGAGAAAATGCATCATGTATCACCAGTTCCATATATTGTGCTGTGAAATCCCACTGTTGTAATTTCTCCCTCCCTTTGCTGTCCCAATAACCTGTCCTTACCCCAACTCGCAAGGTTTGCCTTTTTCTTTTCCCTCCTCTCTCCCAGAGAGAGGAGCTGGGTGGTACTCAGCTGCTGGCTGGGGCAAAACCACAACACCTACATGGTTTGCATTTGTAATTTATTGTTTCATTTCGAAAACTCAAATACATCAAGGGCATTTGATATTTCCACTCCAAATTGAGGACAGAGATCTGAAATGAAACACCTCTTGGTGCTCACTACTGCTTTTGAAAGAGTGAAATGAGCAGGAATGGCAGAAGTGCCCACATACAATTTTCTCTGCAGACAACAATCTCTCTGCACCTCAAAATAATGCTGCATCTTGGGGAAGCAGAGTATGGAAAGCTTGTTAGCAGATCAAGTAGCGGACAGCTCTGGAGTCCTGAACGTGTTTCACTCTGTGGCAGTGGCGCAGGATAGTGAGTATCCTACGGAACTGCTTATTCACCTTCAGTTTAGTGAGCTCTTTGATGTCCTCATCAACAACAAAAAAATGACCTGGAAAACAAATGACAACTTTGCTGTAGAAATGACTTTGTTGTAGGATACACTTAAGGCCTCAGAAGTAGCAATACCACCCCTTCTTTAGAATTCCACACTGACCAAAAAACACAGATGACAGCAGGGCAGCCTCACACTACCAACAGAATCCCAAGAGAAAGTTTGCACAAGCTAATAGATGGCAAGGGGAAGGGCAAGGGCAGCACTCTATTCACTGGCTGTCATTTTATATTCAGTCTTGCCACACTTCTCAGCTTTAGTAAAATGACTGCACATTCAGTATTTCCTATGACATGGCATAAGGAATGCCCAATTATCTTTCAATAGAGGAAGAGAGGACGTAAAAGGAAACTAGCATATTCTTCTCCAAGTATCACATTTCCATGTCTTGAGAGGAAGCTGCAAAGCATGGGGTATTCAAGCATGAAAAAGAAGAAAGAGAGCATCCTCCCTCCTCCTTTTATCCTTTAAATTAAGGCAGAGGCAGTAGCATCTTAGGTAAGATGGAGCATCTCTTCTTCCTATCAAGTTATGCCAGGGAAGCTTTTATTTATTCATTAAACAAGTACAATGCAGCTTTACACAGGCAAATCTATGTTTTTAGGTAAACACTTCATTTTGAGATGTCATTTTATCAATGATCCAACATGACATGCACTCCACTCTGAAGGAGCATCCAAAGAAGCAACAGTCATTAGAACTCAGGTCCCAGAATGCTGTTTGTAAGCACAGAGCTCCCCAAAATTCTGCTCAGAGATGAAGAACAACAGACCATGTTTTCTCACAGACTGAGCCATTTTGGGAGTTGGTGACACAGGGGTCCAATAGGAAGTAGAATCTTCTAGAGACAGTGACTGACAAAAGCTAGAGGTCTTTCCCCAGAAGGGACTATAGTGGTATCTCAAAGGAGCTTGCATACCTCAAATTCACCCACACAGGAAAAGTAGAAAGTTTTTTTAGTAGGAAAAGAAAAAAAACCTGATCAAGTGCTTAAATATGTAATTACAGTTGGGTAGAGATCGTCTGCAGTTGCCAGTAATAGGGCAATACACTTAGGTGGCCTTCGGAACTCGGGGATAACCTGCATGCTGGTTTTGTGGTTTGTTTTATCTGGGGGAGCATCCACTACTTCTCTGGGCAGCCTCTTCCAGCCCCTCACCACTCTCTCTGTAAAGAACTTCCCCCTAAGATCTCATCTAACCCTTCCCTCCTTCAGCTTCACTCCAGCCCCCTTGTCCTGCCAGTCTCTGCCCTTTGAACAAGCTGATTCCCCTCCTGGTTCTCTGCTCCCCTAAGAGACTGGCAGGCTGCAATGAGGTCCCCCCACAGCCTTCTCTTCTCCAGGCTGAACCAGCCCAGCTCCTTCAGCCTCTCTTTGTAGGGCAGGTGCTCCCGCCCTCTAATCATCTTTGTTGCTCCTCTGAACCCTCTCCAGCAGTTCCACATCTTTCTCGTATTGGGGGCCCCAGTTCTGGACACAGGACTCCAGCTGGGGCCTCAGGAGGGCAGAGTAGAGAGGGACAATCACCTCCCTGTCCCTGCTCGCCACCCATCTTCTAATGGAGCCCAGAGTCCATGCAGAGTATAATTCCTTCCTCTATTTTCCCAGAATCCGTGGAAGTAACATGTAGCACAGCAGGATCCTGATTATGAAGAAACTAGACCTGGCTAAAGGGTGGTGGTATGGTTATTTGGAACCAGCTCTGTGCACTAAATACCCTGATAAACCAGGCAGAATCTTTCCTCATCTTGATATCAGAGGAAGAGGTCAGTTGGCAATCAGCCCAGTCTAAGAAACTGGGAATCCTAAGCAGACACACTGGCAGAGCAGAAATTTAAGCAAACAAATCAATGACTGCACAACCTCATCCTGAGGAACACAATGGATAAAGACACTTCATTTCGTGCTGGCCAGATACGAACCATCTGACAGCTTGCCAGACCTTTTCTCTAGACTTTCTAGATGATTAGTCACAGCAAAAAGCAAAACAAAAACCCCACCACACATGCACAACAGTCCCTCAGATGCCCAATGTCCTAGATTCCTAACTGAACTTTCCAATGTAAACAAGAAAATAAAGAGTGTGTCTCTTAGGTACTTGGAAACATTAAAAGCCTCGATTTTTCAGAGCTAAAAAAAAATATCTGGGTACAGTCTGTGTGGATTGGTTATCAAACTAGGAGTTCCAAACTGTGTAGCGACTAGGTTTTATATCATCTACCCATTTCTGTATAGTGCTGAGACAGTTATATTCCTTATGGCCCAGAGTCTGATCTGGGGAGGAATCCAAGTTCTGTTCTCCTCCCTTTATGTCAAGGAGAAAGAGAACTTTCATTGCTCCATACTGAAAAGCGTCATTCCTCCCTCCATAGAGGGCAGGAATTCTTCAGGGCCAAATTCATCTTGGGTTGTGGCACCACATGCTGGGAAGGGAAGGAAAGCCCTGCTAAGCCTATGTATTTTTTTCTTTTTTCTCCCTCTGTTCCCTGAGATTAAGCAATACCAGGTCTTGCAAAATTTTTCAGGACTGATGGTTTTAAACACTCCCACGGGTTAGACCATTCCACCAACTGCCAGAGTACCTGGATGGACTACTTCTGAGAATAAGATGCTGTATGTACACTATAAGATGAAAAGCACGTGCTGTCATTCAGTATTTTGACCAGTATTTTTATACTTGTGCTGCAATACCTCAATGCCATGTGTGTGGTACTAAGAAATGTAAAAGAAATACCTCTTGTTTCCTTAGTTTCGTCTTCCCAGAACCTGCTGTACCGGCGTCTGAAACGATGCTTCAGAGTTTTCGAAGGCTGATGGAAGATTTTGTACTTGGACACCACAGCCTTGTTAATTTCTTGCACAACTTCATTTATCTGAGTACATTTAAAATGACCTTTCATATACCTACAAATAAAAATACAAGTCAGTAACCAGGAAGTAAGAAATGAAGCCCTGTGTTTAGCTTTCACTTTCATAAGTCATAACTGGACATGCTATTCCTTGTTAGAGGTGGTTTCTTCTGCTTTGTGATGATCCTCATCATCAATACAGGCTGGAGACAATGTGATGATGTGCTAGAGAGCAGCCCTGCAGAGAAGGACGTGGGGTGCTGGTGGATGAGAAGCTTAACACGACAATACATGCTCACAGCCCAGAAGGCCAATTTTATCCTGGGCTGCATCGAAGGGAGCGTGGCAGCAGGTCGAGGGAGGGGATTCTGCCCCTCTGCTCCCCTCTTGTGAGACCCCACATGGAGTGCTGGGTCCAGCTCTGGAGTCCACAGCATAAGGAGGGCATGGAGCTGTTGGAATGGGTCTAGAAGTGGGCCACCTCTCCTATCAAGGCAGGCTGAGAGACTTGGGGTTGCTCAGCCTGGAGAAGGCTCAAGGGAGATCTTATAGCGGCCTGCCAGTACTTGAAGACGCCTACAAGGAATCTGGAGAGGGGTTTTTTAGAAGGGCCTGCAGTGATAGGACAAGGGGGAATGGTTTTAAATTGGAAGGGAGGAGAGTTAGATTAGATGCTAGGAAGAAATTCTTCACTGTGAGGGTCACAAAGCACTGGTGCGGGGTGTCCAGAGAGGCTGTGTAAGCTCCATCCCTGGAGGTGTTCAAGGCCAGGTTGGATGGGGCGTTGATCAGCCTGGTCTAGCAAGAGGTGTCCCTGCCCATGGCAGGGGGTTGGAACTTGATGATCTTTGAGGTCCCTTCCAGCCCTGACCATTCCATGATTCTACGAGTAAACACAGTTACTTAGTTTTGTCCATTTCTGTAATGGTTTAGTAACATTGAAAAGCCAGAAAGATGAAACATTAAAAAGCTAAATTAAGAAGTAAAAAATATCCAGTGCTGAAATTGGAAGGAGCCTTTCAAAACACAATGAAAGGTTGCTTTTAGAGCATACTACTTAAATTAAAAATGCAGACTTCCCCCCCTAAATCAAGCAGCTTTGCAGAATACATTATGTGAACCAAAACCAGAATGAAATGTTTGTGCCTATCAATGCAATTTGGTTTATACTATAAACAACCTGTGTTTGATCTTGCAGCCATTTCTTTATGAATAAATACAAGGTTTGTATTATTTTCTGCAGTTTGCTGTGCAGCCTACTGAGCTATATAGACAAAGTTCTACATTGCCACATCCTTTTCTGAGCTTTCAGAGCCATTCATAAAACTAGTACTAAGATTGTAAGATCTGTCAGTACCAGCCTACAGGTACAGGAAGCACAGAAGAGAAAAATAAAAAATGCTAGAACACTGGAATACTTACAAGTAAGCCTATTCAGCCTTTATAGACATAAAAGTTTGCACTGAAGGAAAAGAAGGCTTCTAAGTTTGTAACACGCTATCATACAAAAATGAAATCTGAAACTCATGAGACAAGCAATAAGCTAAACACAAACCAAAACCAATACACAGCAGTAAAAGCCAGGGGAGCCTTGCAGCTGGAATTACCCTGTTCTCACCATTCAGACACTACACCAAACCCAGTCTGGCTGCAAAATCCTGGGTAAACTGAAGTCTGGGAAGAAGGGAGGGGTGGGGGAAGGTGCTTTAAGCTCTGGCCACACTTCTCATCACCCGACTCTGGTGTCACTGGGGGTGCAGGGCAGGGCCATCAATTAGGGATTTTCTTTCCTTTATTCCATGTTGAGTCTGTTCTGCCCGTGATGCTGATTGTGGAATGATCTCTCCCTGTCCTTATCTCTACTTCTGAGCCTCTCAGTATCTATTTTCTCCCCTGTCCAGCTGAAAAGGGCAGTGGCAGAACAGCTTTGGTGGGTGTCTGGCCTACAGCCAGGGCTATACCACCACAACAGGGTAACAGTGATAAAATCCAGAGACACCTCAACTCATCCTGATGCAGAAACTGAAAAGCAGGATTCAGTTACCTAAACCTCAGAAGCAAGTGCTCCAAGAGGTCCTTGGGCATCCACGAGGCTCACATGGGGTTCGCAGACATGTTAGGGTTTACAGAAAATTCAGGAACAAAGGCATCTGCAATGGTCCCAGACAGTTCTGCTTAGGCAACTGGAACACGCCATCAGTAGCCAGACAGCTGAGCTGTTTCCTGGTTCCATCGACTGTAACAACCAGACATTCACCAACAAGAGCAGGAGTGGGGGCACCCGGTGTCACAGCACTTTGATCTGAAACTAAACTCTGTCAAAAGCAACTGGAATTTTCCTTCTGCACCTAGCTGTAATGATCACTAAAACTCCTGCTGTTCCACTCTGCTAGTCATGGCTGGATACAAACAAGTAAAGCCATAAATGCCAATATTCATTTCAGTCCATACATACACTAGTGTTTTTTTAAACAAGTGACCTGATTTCATTTTTTAATCCACAAAAGCCCCTTTCAAAACATAAGATGTCTTCTTCCCTCTCCCCTCCCCCCCACCAGGTATGAAAACCAAAGCACAATGCTTTTCTTCAAAGAAAAGAACATCAATATATTCACATATATACGACTGGAAAAAGAGACAAACCTAATGGCCAGCCCCTGCTCCCTTAGGCTAAAAGAAACACGTATTCCTACACGTTACCACTTTCTGATACTTGAGAGAGTTATAATGAATGTGCAGACTCTAAAAATATCTTAAGCAGTTAGAATTTGAGACAGAATAAAGCATGTGTTTCCCTTTGCCTTGAATTCGAAGTTAACAGAGACATCTACTGTGCCATTTCCTTTCTCTTCCTTGGAAAAAAAGTCTCTTTCTGCAATAGATTTGAAGGCTAAGATAATTTGCAGGTTTCTTACTGTGCAAGAGTGTTCTATTTGATCAAGGTGCTCCGTATCTGCCCCTTAACAAAGCACACATCTTTCTTAGATACTGGCTGTGGAGTTCTAATATAATAAAGTCACTGAAGACTGTCTATCCCTTCCAGTGCCCTAACAATGCTAGGGATAGATTCTCCTTAATGTTCCACACAAAGAGGCTGAAAACCAGATAGATTTTTCAGTTACAGACTGTCACAGCTGCAGTAGGAAGGGAGAGAGGAATGGGACTCAGCAGAAGCAAAAGCCGTGATATCCAACTGGAGTGGGAGGCAAACCCCTATGCAATGCATATGTACAGTTGTGCTGTATTAAATCCCTAAACAAGCTTAGCATAGGTACAGTTCTGTGCTAGCATGGCCATAGGGCTACAGGACCAGAGCTGTGTGAAAACGCAGCAGTGCCTGCATCAGAACCAGTACTGACCTGGAGAACAGGGATAGGAACCTAATTCTCATTCTTCTAGGAGAGTACATTAGGTGTGAGCAAGTCTGTGTTTCAAACATTTGCTGCCTGGGCTTGATTAAATAGTATGTGGAATAGCAACCTTAGCAAAGCACCCCAATCTTGTAATACAAAACCACCAGGCAAAAGAAAATGGTGGATCAATAGATCTATTTAAAAACTCACATGAATCCTTCTCCACAGAACACACATGCTTTTCCCACTGAATTAAAATATTCTATAGCCCCACAAGCCCAGTCTGAGACACAAACTTTCCACTAACTGGCAATGAATGTAGGAGTATCCTTCTGGCCTCTGTCCCCGTTTTCCCCACCCACC
The DNA here is from genome assembly GCA_022605575.1 of Laterallus jamaicensis coturniculus. NCBI lineage: Eukaryota > Metazoa > Chordata > Aves > Gruiformes > Rallidae > Laterallus > Laterallus jamaicensis. The sequence continues at coordinate 623,991 of JAKCOX010000186.1, forward strand.
AACAGCAGGAGAAATGCTTCCACTCCAAAGGATAACGAAGAATTTCAAGGTTTTACTGGGGAGGATGATAGCTTTATCAGGAAGTTAAAACACTTGGCTGGAACGGCCTATGTCTGCGTCTCTTGCCACAGAAGAGATAAAGACTAACAAGTCCCATGGCCTAGCTTTACCTTTCCAAAATTTTATCAGGAGGGAAGTACCTAAGGGAGTAAATCCACCAGACACTAGAGATGATCTGCAGGATAAAAATACTAGGTGCATGCACTTTTAAATAGTAAACAAAACAGTTCTACTATTAGCTCAACATCCAGGCTCCTTCATTTTTGGATTGAGCAATTTTGTGGAAGAAAAAGGACATTACTCACCTGAAAATTTTGAAAGCTATAGGAACGATTATCTGAAAGCCCTGAGTAAAACAGACTCAAAAAAAAATGTTTCTTATAGAAAGAAGTGTTATTAGGGAACACACCAAGCATAGAGTCTAGGTAACAATTTAGACAAAGGCATCAAGAGATTTTTTTCATTTTGGCAGAAGTATTTGTCATTGTCCCCAAAATGCCACTTAAGAAGAGATATTCCCACATGACAGGTATCAGACAGGGATTGCTATTAATCAAGTCCTGACAACAGGGGAAAAATCCCACAGCTTTCTATTCCAGAAGTCTGGGATATTTCAGTGGCAGGTGCTTCTGCTTATAAAAAGTGTGATTTCTGTTTGTGTCTCAAAACAAACTGGTAAGTCAAGAGTCAAAGTTTGCAGAAACTAAGGTCAAATGAGAACTATGTTTATCACTTTTCCTTAAAAATGTCAGTTCTCAATATATTTCTGTTCACACAAAGCAACTTTTGAAATACAAGGTTTGGGTTTTAGCTGATTTGTTCTCATTTTCCCAATACAGATACAAAAAAAAAAAAAAGGGACCTAATTAGCTTTATTAATTTAATTTTCAGGTTTGCCAGTATGGCATATAAGTGAGTTGGAGCTATCATCACAAAGCTGTGGAACATTTAAAATTTCAAGAAATCTCTTGAACATCTAGACATCTTGAACAGGGGAATCAGCTTTTTAAAAGGGTAGATAACGACAGGACAAGGGGGATGGACTGCAGCTAAAGGAGGGAAGGGTTAGATGAGACCTTAGGGGGAAGTTCTTTGCAAAGAGAGTGGTGAGGGGCAGGAACAGGCTGCCCAGAGAGGGCATGGATGCCCCATCCCTGGGGGTGTTCAAGGCCAGGTTGGATAGGGCCCTAGGCATCCTTGTGTAGCTCAAGGCCTGAAGGTTGGTGGCCCTGTCTCTGGCAGGGGTTGGAGCTCTGTGATTCCTGGGGTCTCTTCCAACCCAGACCAGTCTGTGATTCTATGATCTCTGTCAGTCTCAGTTCTGCAGGAGCTCACTTTCCCAAATCTACATTTGCCATCCAAGTTCACATGACAGTGTCTAAGAAAAGACACATTTGCTTACCCAGGAACACTTTGAAATTCTTCTGCAGTTATGAGGGGGATTTCTTTAATAGATTTTAATTGTTTCACAGTTTTCAGAGTTTTCTTTGCACATTTAGGTTCTTCTACATCTGCCAACTTTTCTTCACGCTTCACAGTTGTCTCAGGTGTGCTGTAAAGTGAACGAATAGTAAGTGTATAAACATCAATAAGCAGTATGGAGAACACCATCATATTAGCAAGCCTGCTTACTCACAGACCTAAGTTCCAAGCCATCTGTTACTCTGGGTGTACACAGCTCATGATCTTGCAAAGAAAAAAAACATTTAAAAAAGCAAAAAGCTGCTCCATTTCATCTATTTCAAATTGCATACTTCAGCTGACTTCATTATAGGTCTTCATCTCTGCTGCTAGCAGGTGAGTTGGAAGCAGTCCAAATGCAGCACAGAGCAGTTAAGAATTCAATGAACCATCACATTTATCAGATGAAGCCGAGCAGGGATGCAGCCTAACAGGCAGATCTGAAATACTTCACAGCTCTTTGAAACAAGTTCAGATCCTGAGAAGCCTGACTCATCTATTAATCTTTCCTAGGATGCAAATTCAACACCATCCAGCAGGCTGGGATTTTTTTATTTTTTTTTTAAAAAGCCATACTTTTTTTTTTGCTTTAGGCAAGATCCCAAAATCTGAGGAATTTCCTGCTTTGAGTGATTATTACAGCATTATTTTTATAAATCCACCCTTGCTCCAAACCTTCAGCTTAGGGACTCAAACAGTGAGTTATCTGCTTATCTGCCAGCCACCCACCTAGCTGCTCTCCTGCTTACCAGGAGGACAGCAAAGAGTAAGCATTTGGCTAAGTTCATGGTGATCTGAACACAAGGCCATTACTAGGCACCTGCTGGACTCCCAAACTGTCTGATCTATGACACACTGACAGGGGAAGCTCTGCTCCAAGCCATGCCACACCACAACAAAACCCTTCTGGAAACCAGGAGGCCAACAATCACTCATTCACATGTAAAGATCTGAAAAAACAAGGTCCTGCACAAAACTAACCCCTGCATTCTAACTAGCACTAGCTGCAGGGAATGTCAGCAAAGAGAAAGAGGGAAGGGATTTTTTTGGTGGTGGGTTTGGAATAGGATAAACACAAAGAGGGAGGCAGGTGAGTTCACATCGCTACACTCCTTTCCATTCAGTCTCCTGCCATCCTCTGCCCTTCAAGAAACCTCTTGTCTTTCCTGGATGATGCCCCACCCCCAGCTACTCTTGCTTTGGGTTCCCACCAGCTGCCTTGCCTCTAGATGGCTGCAGTGAGATGGTACTTGTTTAGTTCACTGCTGGCTTGGGCATAGAAGGAACAAATTGACAAACGAGCTGGCTTCAGCGCAGCAAGAAACTGCTCTCAAACACATGGACTACAGAGGGCTTTAAGATACACTGAACTTGCTTTTTTTACTTCAGTGAGATTCCTCCAGTACACAAGAGCATCAAAACCAAGAGCACAGTTAAAAACAACAGCTGAAGTAATGAACTGTTCAAATTGTTTGTGTGGGCATTTCTTTTCTTTCCAAGATTTGATGGCCTGTCTCACCACTGTTCAAGTGCTCACTCTGCTTTCTGCATTACTGACGATACTCAGCCAATTCACACTCAGTTCCTCAAGTATCTGAGGACAGAGAGGAATGCAAAGGGAAAAGGCCAACGTAGGAAGGTTTGGGGAAGAGGATTCACAGCAATACAGGTGGTTTCAGATCCGTTACAATCTCTTGCACTTACTTGATCCTCCACTGCACGACACCAAGATTAACAACATGGGGACAAATGAGAAGTGTTAATGCCCTCTGTCAAATCACCCTTCTCGTTAGCAGAGCAGTTAGGAGAAGCTGAGAAGTCCTCGACTGCTTGGCAACAACTAAAAACATCAGTGTGCTATTAACAGGAGTCCCATCCTAAACCCAGCACAGCACTACACCAGCCACAAGAAATAAAGTCTCTGCTGAAACCAGCACACCCAGTGATAACTGAAGAGCTTCCATTCTTTCACAAACATGCACTACAATCTGCAACATCTAAATAAAAAAAGGAACAGACCTCTCTAGACACAATCTGGGAGGCTGTTTCCTAAACTGAGGGTGCATGTCTGAGGAGTGAAATTCAGCAAAAAAAGCACCTGTACAAGTTGTCTCTCTTATCACCCACAATTAGTACAACTTTCATCAGAAGCAGTACCTACACAGATGAGAATATTGCTACACAAAGCCTAAAATTACACTTCCCCTCTCTGTAACCCTGCCTCCAGATTCTTTACCTTTCGTTTTGCTGGAATATGCCTACAATGACACTTTCAGCCTGAGGCTTGTCTGGCAACAGGAGCCAGACCAGGTAAAGCTGATAGGTTCAAGGCACAGACTGGAAACACTGACTTCAGACTGATGCGTTGCCTTCTGGCAAGCCACAGGGGTGGCAACAATGGCTGGGACCTCCAGACATCATAATCCAGACAAGATCCCCATCTGGCACACAATAACATCACCCAAAAATAAAACACAACTCCAACAGGCCAGAGAAAGAGCTGACCACTCTGAGGAACCTAGTCAGAGTCAGAACACGGCACAAGCCTTTTGAATAACAACTTTTGCTTCACATACTCATGTCTCTCTCAAGCTGCTTTATTCTGAACAGCTCCTTCATACAGCCCTCAGAGGCAGGTGCATGTCACTGCTAGCTAAGAGAAATGCCAGGCTGCTGGAAGGGAAGGACAGAAAAAAATAGCAGAGCCATCGTTCACGTCCTCACAGAAAGATTACAGAGTTAGAGGCTTATTATTTTTTTAATTATATTTGGAAGGGCAGAGCCAAGCCATAGTTCTAGTAACCCAGCATTTAGATAACTTACCTCTGAATCCTTAGGCACCACACCTATCTATTCAGCATGTTTGCAATTCTAAAGCAAGGACCATTCAGATTTAGAGAAGAACTAGTTTTCTACTATGATGTCACACCTGCCACTGGGAGCTTCCAACTGAAGATCTTGATATTTGATAGGTTTTACCTGAGGGATTTGTTAGGGTGAGAACCTAAGTAGCAACAGTTAAGCACAAACTCCAAAATCAATACATGTATATACACCATGGCTCCCAAAGGTTCACAGTTAATATACAGTGAAAGGAGTAGAGCTGTACAGTGCTGCAGCTGGACGCCACCAGAAGCAGCCCAATGCTCATGTAACACATACCAGTGCTGAGTCTTCTTGGGCAGATTGGGAGGAATGTTTTCTTTAAAGTGCTCTGCTTCATCCTGACAGTTCTTAGCAGCATTCTGAAGGCTCTGAAATTAATGACAGACTTGATCAGAAACCTGAAATTCAATGCTAAGCAAGTAAAATTAGTTTGCTATTAGGGCGATGCTAAAATATTTTTTGCATTTAAGATGTGGTCCTTGCTCTCTCCCCATCTTTACCCCCTAATTTCCCCAAGAGCAACTAACAAAGCTCATAAAAAGAAAGCTGAGAGTGAGAAAACATAAGCTTGTCTGTCCTTGCCCTCAAAGCATCAGAGAAATTTGAGTGGGCAAGAAGTAAATCACTTCCCAGGGTGGCAGTGATGAGGTGATGCTACAAGAATCTCATCTACAATCCCCAAGTAACACTTTCACAAGAGACTTAAATGTGTGATGGTGCAGCAAACACACACGAAACCAACAGAGAAATATTTTAATTAAATAGCTTTCACAGCCATTGTAAGAATGTAAAAACAGAGCTGCTCTTCACACCACCACGTTCACCATGCCACAGAGCTGCTACGTAAGCCATGAGGAAGCCTGCTCTGAGTCTCAAGAGTCACTGTTATTGTAAACACACAGATCCAAATTTACCACCTAGGAACTTCAGAAGAACTACACACTAATCAAAGATGCCTTTGAATCTCTCAGTATTTAATGAACAGGGAAAAAAAGATTACTTCTACGTAAGTCTTCAGTTTTTCTTGCTCTTTAACTTCTGCTTCCATTTCATCCAGGCAATTGTGCAAGGCAGACAATTCACTCATTATTTTAAAGAACACGAATGGTTCTTGACCTGTCAAAGAGACAACATGAACTCAAAACACTGAACCAGTGTCCTATTTCCTTCCCCTCCACAGGAACTGATTATTTGCTAACTTTATGCTCCCACACCACCGTATCTTCCCAGGAGAAGCAGCACTATTTGTCAGTCAGTCATCCTCCTACTCCACAGGGCAAACAGGGCTCAAAACTGCTGCACCAATAAAGGCTGCTCTCCTTTACACAGCTGGAAAGCACTATGCTGCAGACCGCAGGTGGAGGACACTTTTAAATACAGCCTGGCTTCCACAACTGGACCACCCTGGGAGGAGCCTCAGCTCCCTCTGTCTAGGGTTATAGGTCCCCTTCAAACAGGAGGTTAGTCTTCCTCAACCAACACTTTCATGATTCTGTGTAACCTCTATTTGTGCCCAGCAGTCAGAGCAGACAGGAAACACTGAGCTCAATCTCAGTGCCTCAGTTTAAGGAAGTTTGCTGCCCACTGCACATCACAGCTGGTCACTCCTGGAGTGCTAGGACAGGACACCTGGAAAAACCTCCACTTATATCTTTGCACATTTTTAAATTAAGGTTAATTGTGCACAGAATCACAGGGGTTGGAAGGGAGATCATCCAGTCCAACCCCCTGCCAGAGCAGGGTCACCTCGAGCAGGCTGCACAGGACAGCATGCAGGATCATGGGGTTTGAATGTCTCCAGAGATGGAGACTCCACAACCTCTCTGGGCAGCCTGGCCCAGGACTCTGCCACCCTCCCAGGAAAGAAGTTCCTCCTCGGGGTTAGGTGGGACTTCCTCTAGTCCAGGTTGTGCCCATCACCTCTTCTCCCGTCCCTAGACACCGCTGAACAAAGACTGACCCAACCACCTGACCCCACCCCTCAAGTATTTCTCAGCAATGAGAAGATCCCCTCTCAGTCTTCTCCAGGCTATACAGCCCCAAGTCCCTCAGCCTGTCTTCATGAGAGAAATGTTCCAGTCCCCACTGTATCTCCTAGCCCTTTTCTGTCCCCTCTCCAGCAGCTCCCTGTCCTTCTTGACCTGGGAGACCAGCACTGCACATAATATTCCCAATGAGACCTCACTGGGGCAGAGCAGAGGGGCAGGAAAAAACTCACTCAACCTGCTGTCCTCAGATCCCCTGATACACCCCAGGATGCCATTGGCTTTTTTGGCCCAAGGGCACATCACCAGTCATGGTCAACCTATTGTCCACAAGCACTCCCAGGGCTTTTCCCACAGAGCTGCTTCCCAGCAGGTCACCCCTCACCTGTACGGGTGCCTGGGGTTATTCCTCCTTGGGGGCAGGGCCCTACACTTGCCCTTGTTGAATTTGACAGGATTGCTCTCTGCCCAACTCCCCAGCCTGTCCAGACATCACTGGATGGCAGTGCAGCCTTCTGGTGTATCAGCCACTCCTCCCAGTTTTGTATCACTAGCAAACCTGCTGAGGGTACACTCTATCCCTTCATCCGCGTTACTGATGAATATGTTGACCAGGGCTGGACCCAGGGGTGATTCCTGAAGAACACCACTTGTTACAGGCCTGCAAAAAGACTCTGTGCTACTGATCACAACCATTTGGGCCCTGTCTTTCAGCCAAATTTCAATCCACCCCACTGTCCATTCACATACTTTTGTTCTGCCACCTGCAGCTTTCCCCACCAAGTATTTATGGTGCATTAACCACGAGTCTCCAAGTCTCTCAGAGGAGCATACCGTCACATAGTTCACACTCTCTGCTTGGCACCTAGTACCCTGATAATGCTCCCACTTTGCCACCCTTGCTCCTTTTTTGTTGTTGCTGTAGTTCTCTATAATTTATTGGATTTCATGTTATGTTTGTTGTCTAATCAGAGCATTCCCATTTTCTGCCAGGTGGTGCAAACCAAAACCCACTCTTACCTATGTTTTTTAACTGGCAAGTCTTTTTCAGGTCTGAAATTTTCTTCCTGAAGGCAGCGAACAGATCTTCCAGGCTTGAGGCCTCCATGTTTGCTGAGGCAAGCTAAGAAAACAGAAAAGCAGCAGTGGCTTAGCAAAGGCCTATGTTGAAAACGCTAAGAACACGAGCAGAATTTTACAAAGGGCCCTCGATCTGCTAAAGAAGCAACGAGAAATTCAGTGAAGCAGTACACATAGCAGCTACCTGTGATTTTACTGAGCTGAAAGCAGGTGAGGAAGCACCAAGTGTCTGACATTAGACAAGACAAGCCAGTTTCCCTGAACTCTGGAGGGAAGCGCAGTGTAAGGTCGGTAATAAACTCAATAAACTGGGGAAGCCTTTATTATATACTTGTCTGGACGCCTATCTGTGCAGTATGAGCTGGGGAGCTGCTTTGGCAGGGGGGTTGGACCCCATGATCTCTCGTGGTCCCTTCCAACCCCTACAATTCTGTGATACCAAGGTGTTTGCTACTAAAAGTGGGGGGGGGGGGGGGGGGGGGGCATCTACTGAGAGAAACTACTAACAGCTGGCTTAATAAGGCACTCTCAGAGGGAGACACACACATCCCCTCCCCCTCCCCCCCATCGCTGCCTGGCGGTCCCGGTGCTCACAGCGCTCCTAACGCTCCCTCTCGTGGTCGCCTCACGCCCGAGAACCCCCCCCTATACCCCCCACCCCCGCCTTTAGTTTTACAATACCAGGGAGCGGCACGCTTGCTGAGCCGGTGGGCAGAGCGCTCCCGGCCTCCGCAACCGAGGGGGAACAGCGGCAGCCTTCACCCCTGCCCTCCTTCACCCTCCACACACACACACACCCGTCACCCACATACATCCCACACACGCTCCCCACCCCCATCACACACTCCCCCCCCATCCCACACCCGCTCCCCCCATCCCACACCCGCTCCCCCCATCCCACACCCGCTCCACGCCCCAACCTACACTCCCCCCCATCCAACACACACTCCCCACACACACACACACTCCCCCCCATCCCAAACACGCACACATCCCCCCCACCCCCACCTCACCCCCTCCCCACCTCAGCCTCCCCCACCCCCTCCGCCCCCCACACGCCCCCCAAAACCCTCCCCTCCTCTGCCTCTACCCCTCCTCCCCGACTCGCCTCCCGTCCCGACCCGACGCGAGTCATTCCCTCCCCTCAGCGCCCCGCTCTCACCGCTGCCATGGATCGGGGGCTGCTGGTTCCGAACAGCCAGGAGGAAAGCAGGCAGGCGGCTCGGGCAGCGCCGGCCGCCTCTCCACAGACGAACTCTGCGCGCAGGCGGCCGTTACGGCGCGCATGCGCGGCGCTGGCCGGGGAAAGGCGGGAAGCGCTGAGGGGGAGAAGCCTCCCTTGCCCGCCCAGCTCCGCCCTCTGCCCCCCCCCCCAAAGCCTCCGCCGCGAAGCGGGATGCCACCGCCAGTAAACGAGAGGCAGACGCTGGTTTTTTTTAATCGGTTAAACGTCAAGTTTATTTCGGCCTTCGACAGAACACATAGCCCACGGTACAAATTGAATCGCTTTTCGACATGTATACACACCCACTCGTGCTGGTGTGTCCCCTACTCATCCCCATCCCTACATCTTCCTACATCATCCCCGCTCAGTCCTTTTTCCTCGTGACTGGGGGGGCAGGGAGTTAGGAGTAAGGGAGATAAATAAACAGCTTACACTTGCTTCAAACTCCTTTCTTTAGCTACAACTACTCGGCTTATTGCTAAGGATAGGATGCTCATCTCTCCAGAGGAAAAAAAAATAAAATTAAAGCAAATATGCTGTGGCTGTTCCCCAATCCCCTCATGAAGAATAGCTCACAGTTTCATCCCCAATTCTAAAGCAGCAAAAAGAAAAAAATCCAGCCCTAAAGAACTGAGAAATGTTATCATTCAAGTGAGTTCAACAAGAAAGTGAGGCAGCCCAAGCAGTGATGGCATTCAGCAGGCCTTTAAGGAGAAAGCCAGCAGGTGAGATGCTGCGTGACACCACCAGGCAACAGGTTATTGAAATTACCATCTGGACATTCTTAGCGGTGACAAGGTAAAGCAGGAAAGGCTGCACAACCCCCTCCAGCAGTCCTGCCTGCACGGCCACAACCATGCCAGCATGCCCTGTGACTCCCATCTTCCTGACTGTGTTCACCTCAGTCATTCGTGCAACCTCAGTGTTAAACGAGGAGACACAGCCTACCTTTTAGACAAACAGCAAAATCATCAGGAAAAGGAGAAATTCTTTCAGAAGCTGTGCCTTCATAAGCAATTTCTGATGTAGAATAATAACTATTCTTTTTAAAAAACCCAACAAAACGCCAAGCAAACAAAAGCCCAAGAGATATCCTAAGCCAAAAAGCTCAACACATACATCCCTTCCTAACCTAGGACTCTTCACATTTGCTAGCTGAGTATAAAAGACAACTTAAACGTCTGTTCTAGACTTTAAACATGGGTTTCTCTTGCACTAGCAAGTGGAATTACAACATATCACCATAAGGAGGAGGAAAAAAAAAAAAAGAAACATCATCAGACATAAAGAAAACATATTCTAACTTATACCCATGAAGAATATTTGTGCCTGGAATTCAACAGTTTCTTTTTCTGTTTAACCCCACAGGAATGACCCGATGTTTGTGCAGACAACCAAAACCCCTCCCATCATCTCAATCAGTTTTGTGATTAAAAATATAAAGGTTTCTTAAGGGTAGAGGAAAGAACTGCAGAAGTAAATTTGTATCTAGAGTCGATTATGCCATCTGGTGCTATCTAAAGTCACAAATCCAAACCTACAAGAGCAGTACAGAAAGCTGTGGTATGCAAGACAGAGTACCTTACACTGAAGGGCGCTGAATGCTGAAACTGCCATTTCACATCACCCCCCAAAGAACTTCCCCAGATCAAGAGACAAGTTTCTTTCTGTTTCATGTACATAAAGTAAGATATTCAGCAAGAAGGTGATAAGCTGTCCTTCAGCGGTCATTTTTACGAGTCTATTTTATCATCAGGAAGCAAAAGAAAAGTGACCTTCGCGTTTTATTAAGCAAACACCCCCGAGTAAAGAGGCTGATATCCACTGTCTTCTCTTCTGCAGGTAAGCACGCAAATACTCACCATGCCAAAGAACTGAAAGAGAGAGAGAGAATGCACAAGAGGTTTAATTTTGCTGTATTTTTTGTTTCACTCAGATTAATGTTAATTGGGTTTAAGGACATTCCTTTCATATGAAAAGCCACTTAGGAAATACATTAGCAGAAAGTGACTTTTTTTTCATATCAACTTCCATACTTCAAGCTTAATATTTTCCTCCCATTACTTTATACATTGACATTAATTTCTAGTTATTTTACTGTAAAAAAAAATCAGCGAAAGCATGAGATTCTTCTGGACTTATAATTAGTTCAGCAAAATATTTCCATGTGGAAACTATGTAAATAAAACTAGTGCAGAATATGTTAAGGCAATTGTTAAAGACAGTCACAGGAGAGATACTGGTGGGAGGCCTCATCACCAATAGTAACAGGACGTGCCATGGGAATGTAGAACTCCTCACTTTTAAGTCTGTAAGCAACCCCACTGGTTTAATGCCATAGTCATATTTTGAGTTCATTTTGAGCCCAGGTCTTTAAGGACAGGACTGCTCACTGGACTCTATCTAAAACCAATCTTCAAAAAGCAGGTTTTTTAAATCCCAGTTAAATATATCAAAGCTAGTTGTTGTAATAAAGAATTCTAGATCTAGGGCTTTTAGCATGCCCAGCTTTTTTTTTAATACATCCTACCAAATGACCAAGATGGGTTATCTCTTGGCTTGCAGTCCCAAATGCCCCACTAGCTTTCTGGGTAACTCCCTTTAACGTTGAGCAGATGAAATGGAAAAAGTTGGAAGGAAAGAAGGATCAGAGGACTGTGTCTATTTCAGAGCCAGGAAAGGGCTGTAGGCCAACAGGACACAGTAGAAGAAAAAGCCCCAGGATCAAAGTACAAACAATATTACTTTCCATGAGGGAAGAGATAAAATGTTTACCTTTACAATGGCAAAACCCAGGATTACTAGCATAGCATAGCTGAAAACACTCCGCAGCCCAGACTCCAGCTTCTCTGCACAGCCCTGTCATGAAAGAGGCAGGTGAAAACAAATCAAAAACTGTAATTAAGCCGGATCTTTTTGGTTGTGTTTTTATTCCCTGACCTTTCAAAGAGAGCAGGGTCTTGCAGGGCCTACCCAGCCACTGCAGACCATGAGGGCTTCAGTTCTTGTCTTCCAGACCTGATGTCTTGTTCATCTCCTGCCTGGGGTGAAGCTCTGACTCAATGGCCTTCTTATGGTGAGGACCCCAGAACTGGACCCAGCACTCGAGGTGCAGCCTCACCAGTGCCCAGTCCAGGGGCACAATCCCCTCCCCAGACCTATTTGCCACACTCTTTCTGACACAAGCCAGGATGTCATTTGCCTTCCTGGCCACACAGGCACACTTCTGACTCATGTTCAGTCAGCAGTCACCCAACACCCTAAGGTCCTTCTCTGCCTGACAGCTATCAGGAGCTTTTATATCACCTAGGAGCTTTTATACAATTACATGAAAAGGAAGACCATGGGGAGAAGAGAATTTGGGGAATATGCTACTGGAAAATAGAGTTTGAAATCACCCTGAAGTGCTTTCCTCACTGGTTCTGGTTGGTTTAGAAGGATCATGACCCAGCTATGAAACAATGCCCATTATTCTCACCCGTGTGTTGAGTTCCTCTGGCTGGTCCAGGCGCCCTGTGCAGTTCCTCATGCCTTGCCTGCAGCAGCTCATAGGGACGCTGTTGTTCCCGGTGGAATTAAACCACTGTGTGGTTGTCCAGTCACTGTAGTTCTTTACCCCACAACAACGAAGCTGCCAAACACAGAACAGTTACAGGGATATACAAATACATACAAACACAAATGAGTTACACCTCTCTTAGGCACACTGGGCAAGGGCCACCCTCAGCATGCAGCAGATTTACAAGTCGTAGATTTAATAGATCACACATCATGACCTCCTTATTGGAATATTCTCTGAGAAAGCTCTAGGATTAAAGTGACAGGTTGCAGGATAGACTCTTCTGTCATCTTTCTATGTCACGATACAGGATTCTCTGCAGGAGTCTGAAAAGCCAGCTCTGCAAAGTAAGGAGCACCGTCCTTGGAGAATTGGGTGCTAAACACTGCTGCCGAGCCAGGTTCCAGGATACTACCGTACTCTTTCCCTCCTTTCCCAGTGTAAATTCCTGGTTCATGACCAAATTGCTCTTTTCTAAATAATTCTCAGGACAATATAAATATTTTCTTACCTGTTCCTGCAAGTAATCCACAAGGGTAGACACTGAATTTTTCCCATTATACTTCTGAAAGACTGAGTGCATTGTGCATTGCACATCAGTTTTCACCTATTTGGCAAGGAAAGAAAAAAAATAAACAGCTTTTAAGATGATAACTAAAACTTTTACTTAGTGGAAACCACAAAAGATCCCTACCCCAACTAAGCCAGGAGGAAAAAAAAAGAAAAAAGACTAAAACAACCAAAATAAAAATCAGGCAATGTCTCAGGAAAAATGGAGAAGAGCACTTGACCAGCATCATGTTCCTGGACAGAAGCTTGCCTCCCCTTATGGAAAAGCCTCTTTTTCTGAACATCAACAACTGTTTCTAATGCACTTTAGAGGCTGTTGTGATGCCTGTTGGGTACTTATGTATTCACACCTTCCTGACAAAGACTGACTGTACTGGTTACAGCCCCGTTCCCACGTGTACTGCAGGCAGCAGGAGAGGGGATGCAGTGTAACAGCACTGGATGTCATGGAACGTCATAACAATTCAAGATCTACTCTACTTTCAGGTTACTACAGAGATGTGTCGTGGTTTTGCCCCAGCTGAGAGCCAAACACCATGCAGCCATTCTTTAAAAGGGAGTAAGGGGAGGGGGGGAAGTTGAGGGAGGGGAAGAGGGAAGGGAAAAGGAAAGGATGTGTTGGGATAAGGATAGTTCACTGTATCACAGAATATTGCAGAATCACAAGGTTGGAAAAGACCTTTAAGATCATGGATTCTAACCGTTCCTGTCCTGTGCTAAACCAGATCCCTAAGTACCTTATCTATCCTTTTTTGAACACATCCAGGGAAGGTGACTCAATCACCTCACTGGGCAGCCTGTTCCAGGCCCTGACAACTCTCTCAGTAATAATTTTTTTTCCTAACATCCAATCTGAGCCGACTTTATAGCAAAATACATGAAACTGGTGATACACAATGCAGTTTCTCACCGAACCGCACAGCTCAGGCTGTACAGCTCAGGGCCATCCCCAAGACCAGACTGTCCCCAAAACTGCATCCTGGAGCTGCCTGCTCCTCCTCCCACCAGCCCCCCTGTTATGCTGAGCATGACATAACTGGTATGGGATACCCCCTTTGTCAGTTCGGGTCACCTGTCCTGGCTGTGTCCCCTCCATTCTCGTTAGCAGGGAAATATGAACAACTGAAAAGCCCTAGATTGCTTGGCAACAACTAGAAACATCAGGGTGGTATCAGCACTGCTCCCATCCTGACTCCCCAAATGTGGCATTCCATCTGCTATTAGAGAATAAGTTAACTCCATCCTAGCCAAAACCAGGACAAGATACTAATTCTTTGCTTACCTTTTCCCTATAAACAAATCCCAGGACAAAAGCGGTTACTTCTGCAATGAAGATAAGCAGGATAATGCCCAAGAACTGAAATTAAAGGAGAGAGACTGTAAGGGAGAATTCCACAGCATCTGAATTCGACTGCACATTAATTTATAGCAGTAAGTCCCTGTTATTTGCTAATGCCTCTCCAATCAAAATGGTTTCCAGACAATACATTAGAGTAGGTGATTAATATGCATGGCTGGGACTATGACTGCAGTTCCACAGGACCTGTGGCCAATGTAGGCAGTCTCCTGAACGCTGCCATGATGTCACCTGCGTGAAGGGCCTACGAAACCCTTCATAAGGAGGCTATCCAACAGGAGACCGCAGCAGCTGAGCTGGCATCATCTCTGAGGCACGAGTTGGGTGCCCAAAGTTGCTCAATGTAAAATGGCTTTTAAAAAAAATAAATCATTCTGGAAGCCAAAGCGTACTTTCAGGATTCAGAGAACTAAATTCAGCAGGAAAAAGAGATAATAATGATATCATCATCATCTTGTTTTGCTTGCTTTGGAAATTCAGATCTCCTCCTGTTGCCTCAGCATCACAGAATCACAGAGTTGTAGGGGTTGGAAGGGACCTCGAGAGATCATGGGGTCCAACCCCCCTGCCAAAGCAGGCTCCCTAGCTTCTCAAAACCTGCTACTGTGCACACATCTCCAGCAAGCCAGAGGAGGCAGATGGATGAATCTCCCTGTGACTGCAGCCTGTAGAAGGCAGTACAACTAATCCTTCAGCCTGCACCTCGCTCAGGATGGGTCAGTGCTTCACAGCAGAACCTGGCTCACAGCAGAACCTGGCTCCCACAAGTGCTTCAGCAGTATATTTCAGACAAATCTTTTGCTTTCTGTTCCCTGCATCCCGAGAAGGTCTGGTGCAGCACCTCCCAGACCGTGCAACAGGGGGAGAAAGAGGACAGGCAAAAACTCACCAGCCTTAGGCCAACTCGAGACTCTCGGAAGGTGGCACAGCAGCCGATCAACCCGACGATGAACAGGGCAGAGACTGGCAGGACAAGGGGGATGGAGTGAAGCTGGAGGAGGGAAGGGTTAGATGAGATATTAGGGGGAAGTTCTTTACAGAGAGAGTGGTGAGGGGCTGGAACAGGCTGCCCAGCACCACCTGTACTCACACTCCAGAAACTCGAGGGAAACCAGTCTGTTTGTTTTCAGTAGGCAACAGCTAGGTTTCATCATGCTGTTTCTGAGCAGTTCATTACTTCCCCCAGCGCTGTATGTTTTAATTAAACCAAACACTCATCACACTCAAGCTAGGGCTTGCTAACTCCTTTACCTTGTTTGCCTCCTTCCCTCAAAGTCCTTCCAGGTCTGGTGCCTGACCTTCAATTACCTCCAAGTGCAGAGGACGTCCTTCATTTCAGACAGCTCTCAGCATTCCTGGCCTGTTCCTCAAAATCACCAGCATCAGATGCATCCAGTGATGAAATGGGGACCAAACTGAGAGACATTCAGCACATGTTGGGCAAGATCCTGCTGCGTTTGTGTTCAGATATGGCAGGTCCTTTACAATATAGGACAGAGTCTGGCTGGAGGCCTGTATCTAGTGGATATTCATCACTGACCTGGATGAGAGAACTGAGCACACTTGTGTCAGCATGTTTGCAGATGACACAAACCTGGGAGGGGTGGCTGACACCCCAGAGGGCTGTGCTGCCATCCAGCAAGGCTTAAATAACCTGAAGAGTTGGGAGGGGAGAAATTTAATGAAATAGAACAAGGGCTGGTGTAGGGCCTGGCATCTGGGGAAGGACAGCCCCAGGTACCAGTATAGGTTGGGGACTGGGCTGTTGGAGAGCAGTGTTGGGGAGAGGGAGCTGGGGGTGCTGGGGGACAGCAGGATGACCATGAGCCAGCAATGTGTGCTGGTGGTCAGGAAGGCCAAAGGCATCCTGGGGTGTCTTAGAAGGGAAGTGGATGTGTGGTTAGTAGGTCAAGCGAGGTCCTTCTCCCCCTCTGCTCTGCCCTGCTGAGACCCCACCTGGAATATTGGGTCCAGTTCTGGGCCCCCCAGGTCAAGAAGGACACAGAACTCCTTGAAAGAGCCCAGCAGGGCCACCAAGGTGATGGAGGGAGTGGAACCCCTTCCTAATGAGGAGAGGCTGAAGGAGGTGGGCCTCTTTAGCCTGGAGGAGACTGAGGGGTGACCTCAGTAATGTCTATAAAGATGTAAAGGGTGAGAGTCAGGAGGGTGCAGAGAGGTGGGTGATGGTCTCTTCAGCCAGGGGACAGGAGATGGGACAAGGGGCAATGGGCTCAAACTGCCCCAGGGCAGGGTTAGCTCAGATGGGAGGGAAAAGTTCTTCCCTGCAAGAGTTGTCAGGGCCTGGCACAGGCTGCCCAGGGAGGGGGCTGAGTCCCCACCCCTGGGTGTGTTTAGCAGATGGGCAGATGAGGTGCTCAGGGATCTGGTTTAGCACAGGACAGGAAAGGTTGGACTCGATGATCTTAAAGGTCTTTTCCAACCTGCTGATTCTGTGATTCATCTAGGCTTTAGATGCACACAAGGATCCCTGACAGCCACAAAGCCCAACTCCCCTGGACTGAGGGGCCGCTGGCTTTCTTGTGCCAAGCAGCACAGTCAGGTGGTTCTTGAGTCCTGTGCTGCTTTCACATTGTCAGGTGGCATCCTCCCTGTCCTCAGAAGCCCTGCACCGTGCAGGATCCAGTTTGATTTCTGACCATTGAGGCCCCATTTAAGAGCCGTTTCTCTCTGCCTCTGCCCAAGACATTTACCACATCATATCAGATTATCACAAGCATTTAGTTTCCCATTTTGCCCAGACCTGCCTGAGGAGGTAACTTTGCTCACCACAGACATACGCATCAACTGCTTCTCCTCTTCCTTACGGCTTCTTCTATGTTCCTCACTGAACACAGAGAGCAACGGGCATGAAGGCAAGTCACATCCTGAAGAGGTGTTATGGCTGTGGAGCCATAACGCTTCTTTCCTCATGTATCAGGTAATTTAATTTGTGCTACCCCAGTTTTACATCCTTGTTTTCAGAAGCTGACATTTGGAAGAGTGCAAGTTAGCACCAGAAAGCTACAGGTTTTATTTTGGAAGAGGATTTCATTAAACCATCTGGCAGGATTGGCAGGAACACTTACTGGTATCTAGCCCTGGTGCAGTTGTATGCTGATGAAAGATACAGGGAGCACCAGCCAAAGAGAGGAGTAAGTAAACACAGAGCAGAAGATAAGTCATCTTCTGAGGCAACTCCTGGAGATGAACATTTTGTCCTCAAGACACACTGGAAACAAAAACTCATTCAGGAGAAGAGATAGGAACTTGGTGAGGACCCGGGACACCAGGGCAGAGTGATGTTACCAGCTGGTGGTTGCTTCTACCGTTGTGAGCACATACCATTTGCCTAGGTGTGTCTGCAGGTGTGTGATGTAATCAATCTGCCAGGCCTCCCCATGTTTGTATTTCAGCCATCCTCCATACCACAGAGGCTTTAACTGCTCAGCTTGCTTGATCGAGGCACGTTTCACATTCATGGATGACCTGTGAGATAGTGTCATGGTCACGACCACCCCTCGATCATGATGAGCCCATCTATATGTGGCTTCTCTCCCTTGATGGCCTGAGGTGTCCTGGGCCCAGTGAGCTGTAGATAATTTGCCCTTACGTTGCCAACTGAGGTCTGCTTGAGCCACTTCAATCCAAGGAGTCTGATCAACCTGCTGGTCGTTGTAATGTTCTCCAGTCGCTCGACTCTTGGGTACGTGGGCATCTACGTGATGTACTTTTGCAGTTAGGTTCTCTAGCTGAGCAGAAATATCTTGCCACAATGGATGGGTTTGCCTCTGCGCTGCCAGTTGCTTTGTTACCACCCCCACAGGGCACTGGGCACCATCTCAGAGTCAGTACAGAGGTACCATTTCGTCCACTTTTCTCCTCTGGCAGTGCCTAAAGCCAGCTGGATGGCTTTTACCTCTGCCAGCTGGCCAGATTTGCCTTCTCCTTCAGCAGCGCCTGCAGCTTGCCAGGTAGGACTCCATACAGCAGCCTTCCACCTCCAATGTTTGCCAACAAGGCGACAGGACCCACTGGTGAACAGGGCGTATTTTTTCTGGCAGTTAATTATATAGTGGGGCCTCTTCGACATGCCTCCTCTGGGGATATTCCACAATCTTTGCCTTCTGGTCAATCTGTGATCCCTTACAGGATTCCAATGGGTTGGGATAAGGACAGTTTACTGACAACACCCAAAAGGGGAACCATACAATCATTAAGGCTGGAAAGGCCTCCAAGATCACCTAGTCCAAACGTCCCCCTGCCAACTCATTACTCACTAACCCATGTCCCTAAGGACCTCATCCAACCTTTCCTTCCACACCCCAAGGGATGGTGACTCTACCCCCTCCCTGGGCAGCCCCTTCCAATGCCCAACCGCTCATGCTGAGAAGAAATTTCCAACCTCAATCTCCTGTGGTGCAGCTTGCAGCCATTCCCTCTCGTCCTGTGGCCAGTTCTCTGTGAGAAGCTCACCACAACCTCCTTCCAGGTAGTTGTAGCTGAGCCCTGTGGCAGAGTTCACTTGGTGGTAACACAGAGTACTTTACAGCATGATGTCATCTGGTGGGGTAAACAGCCCGAGGCAACTCACTCACCTGTGTGGGCTGCTTGGGGAAGTTAACTCTGTCCTGGCCTGAACCAGGACAGGTGGTTATGTGGCTTTAACTTTAGAAGTGTAGGTCCCATATGGACCCAGAACCATGTCCAAGGGAATCCTTTGTCTGCTTATGAGACAGTTGTGGCAGGCTTGAAAAGGAACTTGCTGATAGGCAAATGAGACTGAGACAGGTATCCTATGTTGCAACTATTGTAACGGTGGAGAAATAAGAGACCTTTTTCTTAAAAATCTGTCCTGGTTTCAGCTAGGATAGAGTTAATTTCTTTCTAGCAGCAGTTGGAATGCCCTGTTTGGGAGTTAGGATGAGAGCAGTGCTGATAACACATGGATGTTTTTAGTTGTTGCCAAGTAGTCACTGACTTCTCAGTTGTTTGTATTTCCCTGGTAACAAGAAGGTGGGGGGGGGGGGGCACCCAGGAAGCTGGGAGGGGACACAGCCAAGATAGGTGACCCAAACAGGCCAAAGAGAGTACTCCATGCTATTACATCCTGCTCAGCATAAAGGGGTGCTGGTGAGGGGAAGAGCACTTAGCTCCAGGACACATGGTTTTTGGAGACAGGCCGGTTTTGGGACAGTTTTGAGCTGTACAGCCAGAGTTGTGCAGTTCGGTGAAAAACTGCACTGTATACCATGAGCCTTGTATATTTTACTATAAAATCTATCTCTCTGCTATCCCAGTAAACTATCCTTATCCCAGCCCACAAGGTTTCGTTTTTTCTGGTTTTCTTATCCCTCCCTTTCTCCCTCCCCCAATTCCTACCCACCTTAAAGTGAGTAGCTGCATGGTACCTGGCTCTTGACTGGGGCAAAACCACAACACAATCATTTAAGTTGCTGTTCTCAAAATGTTTGATTGCTTGGTGTTCAGAGTGACAGGGCTTTGGATAAGGGAAGCCCTGTGCAGCATTAGGGGCTGGAAAAAGGAAGCCATGGGAGCTCTGTGGGCTCTTCTGGCCAGGCACAGAATCTGTGCTCGCAGATTTAAAGGCTGGAGTAGAGAAAGAGCAATGGCAATCAGGCAAGCTTGTAGTGACCGTGCCCTCTGACAGCTGGCGTAGTGGCAAACTGTAGCCAGATACTAATCCATGCTTCTGCAGTGGCCAAGCATCACTTAATCTCAGCATGCAAGAGGGTTGCCAGGATCCTAGAGATTGCCTTCTGCTTAGTATGAAAAGTCACCACCTGGTGCTACTCAACATAACCTTCATTTCAGCTATTCACCCTAAAGTCCTGAGAGTTTTGTCCATTTCTCTTTTTCAGTTACTGTGGCTTTTTTTTTTTTTTCCCTTTTTCTTAGTACCTGGACTCTGGGTAAGTTTGGTTGTGGCAGGAGTTGGTTTTTTTCTCCTTTTAATGTTTTGAGAATCACAGTTTGTGGTAGTTGGATGCTGGTATCTTGGGTTCAGATAGGATAGAGTTAATTTTCCTTCCTGCAGCTGGGGCAGTGCCATGTTTGGGAGTAGGGATAACACATGGACCAGAGTTCCCTGGGTTGGAAGAGACCCTTTAGATCATTGAGTCCAGCCATAAAAAGCCCCACATCCAACCAATGTTTTTAGTTACTGCCAAGCAGTCAAGGGTTTGTCAGTTTTTCTTGCTGCCCTGCTATGAAGAATTAGAGGGGCTCCCAGGAAGCTGGGAGGGGACACAGCCAGGACACAAACTAACCAAAGGGGTATTCCATGCCAACCATGTCATGCTCAGCATGAAGAAGGGCTGATGGGGGATGAGTGCACAGCTCCAGGATGTGTGGTTTGGCGACGGTCCAGCTTTGGGAAGGCTCTGAGCTGTATGGGCTGAGTTGGGCGGTTCGGTGAGAAAATGCATCATGTATCACCAGTTCCATATATTGTGCTGTGAAATCCCACTGTTGTAATTTCTCCCTCCCTTTGCTGTCCCAATAACCTGTCCTTACCCCAACTCGCAAGGTTTGCCTTTTTCTTTTCCCTCCTCTCTCCCAGAGAGAGGAGCTGGGTGGTACTCAGCTGCTGGCTGGGGCAAAACCACAACACCTACATGGTTTGCATTTGTAATTTATTGTTTCATTTCGAAAACTCAAATACATCAAGGGCATTTGATATTTCCACTCCAAATTGAGGACAGAGATCTGAAATAAAACACTTCTTGGAGCTCACTACTGCTTTTGAAAGAGTGAAATGAGCAGGAATGGCAGAAGTGCCCACATACAATTTTCTCTGCAGACAACAATCTCTCTGCACCTCAAAATAATGCTGCATCTTGGGGAAGCAGAGTATGGAAAGCTTGTTAGCAGATCAAGTAGCGGACAGCTCTGGAGTCCTGAACGTGTTTCACTCTGTGGCAGTGGCGCAGGATAGTGAGTATCCTACGGAACTGCTTATCCACCTTCAGTTTAGTGAACTCTTTGATGTCCTCATCAACAACAAAAAAATGACCTGGAAAACAAATGACAACTTTGCTGTAGAAATGACTTTGTTGTAGGATACACTTAAGGCCTCAGAAGTAGCAATACCACCCCTTCTTTAGAATTCCACACTGACCAAAAAACACAGATGACAGCAGGGCAGCCTCACACTACCAACAGAATCCCAAGAGAAAGTTTGCACAAGCTAATAGAAGGCAAGGGGAAGGGCAAGGGCAGCACTCTATTCACTGGCTGTCATTTTATATTCAGTCTTGCCACACTTCTCAGCTTTAGTAAAATGACTGCACATTCAGTATTTCCTGTGACATGGCATAAGGAATGCCCAATTATCTTTCAATAGAGGAAGAGAGGACGTAAAAGGAAACTAGCATATTCTTCTCCAAGTATCACATTTCCATGTCTTGAGAGGAAGCTGCAAAGCATGGGGTATTCAAGCATGAAAAAGAACAAAGAGAGCATCCTCCCTCCTCCTTTTACCCTTTAAATTAAGGCAGAGGCAGTAGCATCTTAGGTAAGATGGAGCATCTCTTCTTCCTATCAAGTTATTGGAGAGTCCTTCCAGTTTAACAAAGGAGAAGGTAGCTGATGCTAACTGGAAAGCTGAAGATGCCAGGGAAGCTTTTATTTATTCATTAAACAAGTACAATGCAGCTTTACACAGGCAAATCTATGTTTTTAGGTAAACACTTCATTTTGAGATGTCATTTTATCAATGATCCAACATGACATGCACTCCACTCTGAAGGAGCATCCAAGGAAGCAACAGTCATTAGAACTCAGGTCCCAGAACGCTGTTTGTAAGCACAGAGCTCCCCAAAATTCTGCTCAGAGATGAAGAACAACAGACCATGTTTTCTCACAGACTGAGCCATTTTGGGAGTTGGTGACACAGGGGTCCAATAGGAAGTAGAATCTTCTAGAGACAGTGACTGACAAAAGCTAGAGGTCTTTCCCCAGAAGGGACTATAGTGGTATCTCAAAGGAGCTTGCATACCTCAAATTCACCCACATAGGAAAAGTAGAAAGTTTTTTTAGCAGGAAAAGAAAAAAAACCTGATCAAGTGCTTAAATATGTAATTACAGTTGGGTAGAGATCGTCTGCAGTTGCCAGTAATAGGGCAATACACTTAGGTGGCCTTAGGAACTCGGGGATAACCTGCATGCTGGTTTTGTGGTTTGTTTTATCTGGGGGAGCATCACAATGTCCCAAGTCATAGAATCATAGAATGGCATGGGTTGGAAGGGACCCCAAGGATCATAGAGCTTCCACCCCCCCTGCCACAGGCAGGGCCATCAACCTCAGGCCTGGAGCTACACAAGGTTGCCTAGGGCCCCATCCAACCTGGCCTTGAACACTTCCTGTGATGGGGCATCCACTACTTCTCTGGGCAGCCTGTTCCTGCCCCTCACCACTCTTTCTGTGAAAAACTTCCCCCTAATATCTAATCTAAACCTTCCAACCTTTAGTTTTAATCCATGCCCCCTTGTCCTGCCATTGTCTATCCTTTTAAAAAGTTGAATCCCCTCCTGCTTATAAGCTTCCTTCAGGGACTGGCAGGCTGCAATGAGGTCCCCCCACAGCCTTCTCTTCTCCAGGCTGAACCAGCCCAGCTCCTTCAGCCTATCTTTGTAGGGCAGGTGCTCCAGCCCTCTAATCATCTTTGTTGCTCCTCTGACCCCTCTCCAACAGTTCCACATCTTTCTCGTACTGGGGGCCCCAGCTCTGGACACAGGACTCCAGCTGGGGCCTCAGGAGGGCAGAGTAGAGAGGGACAATCACCTCCCTGTCCCTGCTGGCCACCCATCTTCTAATGGAGCCCAGAGTCCATGCAGAGTATAATTCCTTCCTCTATTTTCCCAGAATCCGTGGAAGTAACATGTAGCACAGCAGGATCCTGATTATGAAGAAACTAGACCTGGCTAAAGGGTGGTGGTATGGTTATTTGGAACCAGCTCTGTGCACTAAATACCCTGATAAACCAGGCAGAATCTTTCCTCATCTTGATATCAGAGGAAGAGGTCAGTTGGCAATCAGCCCAGTCTAAGAAACTGGGAATCCTAAGCAGACACACTGGCAGAGCAGAAATTTAAGCAAACAAATCAATGACTGCACAACCTCATCCTGAGGAACACAATGGATAAAGACACTTCATTTCGTGCTGGCCAGATACGAACCATCTGACAGCTTGCCAGACCTTTTCTCTAGACTTTCTAGATGATTAGTCACAGCAAAAAGCAAAACAAAAACCCCACCACACATGCACAACAGTCCCTCAGATGCCCAATGTCCTAGATTCCTAACTGAACTTTCCAATGTAAACAAGAAAATAAAGAGTGTGTCTCTTAGGTACTTGGAAACATTAAAAGCCTCGATTTTTCAGAGCTAAAAAAAAATATCTGGGTACAGTCTGTGTGGATTGGTTATCAAACTAGGAGTTCCAAACTGTGTAGCGACTAGGTTTTATATTGTCTACCCATTTCTGTATAGTGCTGAGACAGTTATATTCCTTATGGCCCAGAGTCTGATCTGGGGATGAATCCAAGTTCTGTTCTCCTCCCTTTATGTCAAGGAGAAAGAGAACTTTCATTGCTCCATACTGAAAAGCGTCATTCCTCCCTCCATAGAGGGCAGGAATTCTTCAGGGCCAAATTCATCTTGGGTTGTGGCACCACATGCTGGGAAGGGAAGGAAAGCCCTGCTAAGCCTATGTATTTTTTTCTTTTTTCTCCCTCTGTTCCCTGAGATTAAGCAATACCAGGTCTTGCAAAATTTTTCAGGACTGATGGTTTTAAACACTCCCACGGGTTAGACCATTCCACCAACTGCCAGAGTACCTGGATGGACTACTTCTGAGAATAAGATGCTGTAAGTTCCACTATAAGATGAAAAGCACGTGCTGTCATTCAGTATTTTGACCAGTATTTTTATACTTGTGCTGCAATACCTCAATGCCATGTGTGTGGTACTAAGAAATGTAAAAGAAATACCTCTTGTTTCCTTAGTTTCGTCTTCCCAGAACCTGCTGTACCGACATCTGAGATGTTGATTCAGAGTTTTCGAAGGCTGATGGAAGATTTTGTACTTGGACACCACAGCCTTGTTAATTTCTTGCACAACTTCATTTATCTGAGTACATTTAAAACGACCTTTCATATACCTACAAATAAAAATACAAGTCAGTAACCAGGAAGTAAGAAATGAAGCCCTGTGTTTAGCTTTCACTTTCATAGGTCATAACTGGACATGCTATTCCTTGTTAGAGGTGGTTTCTTCTGCTTTGTGATGATCCTCATCATCAATACAGGCTGGGAGACAATGTGATGATGTGCTAGAGAGCAGCCCTGCAGAGAAGGACGTGGGGTGCTGGTGGATGAGAAGCTTAACACGACAATACACGCTCACAGCCCAGAAGGCCAATTTTATCCTGGGCTGCATCGAAGGGAGCGTGGCAGCAGGTCGAGGGAGGGGATTCTGCCCCTCTGCTCCCCTCTTGTGAGACCCCACATGGAGTGCTGGGTCCAGCTCTGGAGTCCACAGCATAAGGAGGGCATGGAGCTGTTGGAATGGGTCTAGAAGTGGGCCACCTCTCCTATCAAGACAGGCTGAGAGACTTGGGGTTGCTCAGCCTGGAGAAGGCTCAAGGGAGATCTTATAGCGGCCTGCCAGTACTTGAAGACGCCTACAAGGAATCTGGAGAGGGGTTTTTTAGAAGGGCCTGCAGTGATAGGACAAGGGGGAATGGTTTTAAATTGGAAGGGAGAAGAGTTAGATTAGATGCTAGGAAGAAATTCTTCACTGTGAGGGTCACAAAGCACTGGTGCGGGGTGTCCAGAGAGGCTGTGTAAGCTCCATCCCTGGAGGTGTTCAAGGCCAGGTTGGATGGGGCGTTGATCAGCCTGGTCTAGCAAGAGGTGTCCCTGCCCATGGCAGGGGGTTGGAACTTGATGATCTTTGAGGTCCCTTCCAGCCCTGACCATTCCATGATTCTACGAGTAAACACAGTTACTTAGTTTTGTCCATTTCTGTAATGGTTTAGTAACATTGAAAAGCCAGAAAGATGAAACATTAAAAAGCTAAATTAAGAAGTAAAAAATATCCAGTGCTGAAATTGGAAGGAGCCTTTCAAAACACAATGAAAGGTTGCTTTTAGAGCATACTACTTAAATTAAAAATGCAGACTTCCCCCCCTAAATCAAGCAGCCTTGCAGAAAACATTATGTGAACCAAAACCAGAATGAAACATTTGTGCCTATCAATGCAACTTGGTTTATACTATAATCATAAACAACCTATGTTTGATCTTGCAGCCATTTCTTTATGAATAAATACAAGTTTTGTATTATTTTCTGCAGTTTGCTGTGCAGCCTACTGAGCTATATAGACAAAGTTCTACATTGCCACATCCTTTTCTGAGCTTTCAGAGCCATTCATAAAACTAGTACTAAGATTGTAAGATCTGTCAGTACCAGCCTACAGGTACAGGAAGCACAGAAGAGAAAAATAAAAAATGCTAGAACACTGGAATACTTACAAGTAAGCCTATTCAGCCTTTATAGACATAAAAGTTTGCACTGAAGGAAAAGGAAGCGTGTTACAAACTTAGAAGCCATCATACAAAAATGAAATCTGAAACTCATGAGACAAGCAATAAGCTAAACACAAACCAAAACCAATACACAGCAGTAAAAGCCAGGGGAGCCTTGCAGCTGGAATTACCCTGTTCTCACCATTCAGACACTACACCAAACCCAGTCTGGCTGCTTGCATTCAGTCCTGCATCAGTTTGCAGATGTGTGGAACTGAGAAGCCTTCCAATTCATTTTATGAACGAATGGGGCTCTTCGGGTCAGGGCATCAGCTGTTAGGACAATGAAACTGGAGAGATCAAGGAACAGGAAATTCTTCCCTCACATCAATCCGACGGGCAAAGACTCAGTCTTTGGAAAACACACAGAGAATTTAAAGTACAAGTGGCTCATCAACTACAAATTCAAGATTCTAAACAAGAGCGTGGGCAGGCATTTTATGATTGCCAACTAAAAATTAGTGCTTTCTGCAGATTTTACTAATAGCCAGTCTCTGCCAGGGAGACAGTCTACACATGGCATGTGAGAACTCCTGAATTCAAAGCAATCACTCTAATTTCAGTCTGAAATGCCACTAAATTATTTGTAGTTGGTTTTCAACTTTGTTCAATCTGGCTTGATCAAAAATATCAAAGTTGAAGGTGCAGCCATTTTTATAAAAATGCTCCACTTGGCACAAGTAACAACTTGCCAAATAAAAGCAGCACTACAATCTCTGAAATGCAGTCACACTCTGCATAAATAATACAGCCTATAACCACAGGAGGGGTTTTGCTTATATACTTTAACTGCTATTTACTGCTCAATCTGCATCCCTTACTCCATTTATAAAGTCACAGGGAATGTGCAGCGCTATGAAGATTAAGAGCAAAGGTATAAAATACCTTTATTTAAGTTCCTGTACTGTTGTCAACAGCAGAGCCATAGTTTTGAGGAGGGGGCTGCAGGGGCAGCTTCTGCAAGAAGCAGCCAGAAGCTTCCCCCAGGCCCCACAGAGCAAACACCAGCCGGCTCAAGGCCAGAGTCACTGCTGCCCAAGGCTGAGCCCATCAGCGACGGTCACAGCGCCTCTGGGAATCACCCTGAGGAGAAACAACCGCAAGCGGCCGCTTTGTGCCCCTGAGAAGGGAGTGAGAAGGGAGAGAGACTGTGCAGGCACCAAGGGCAGAGAAGGGGGCAGGAGGCACCCTGGAGCTGGATAGTAAAGATGCCCCTGTGCCCCTGGAGAAACCCATGGTGGAGACCCCACAGTGCAGCAGGGGAAGGGAGTGAGGAATGACCCCCCCTCCCCCGGTTAAGAAGGAAAGCAGCTCACGAGGAACTGATCTTATCCCATTTCCCCAGTCCCTGCCCCTCCCTGTGCCACAATGGAGGAAGAAGGGAGCAAAATCCTGGGTAAACTGAAGTCTGGGAAGAAGGGAGGGGTGGGGGAAGGTGCTTTAAGCTCTGGCCACACTTCTCATCACCCGACTCTGGTGTCACTGGGGGTGCAGGGCAGGGCCATCAATTAGGGATTTTCTTTCCTTTATTCCATGTTGAGTCTGTTCTGCCCGTGATGCTGATTGTGGAATGATCTCTCCCTGTCCTTATCTCTACTTCTGAGCCTCTCAGTATCTATTTTCTCCCCTGTCCAGCTGAAAAGGGCAGTGGCAGAACAGCTTTGGTGGGTGTCTGGCCTACAGCCAGGGCTATACCACCACAACAGGGTAACAGTGATAAAATCCAGAGACACCTCAACTCATCCTGATGCAGAAACTGAAAAGCAGGATTCAGTTACCTAAACCTCAGAAGCAAGTGCTCCAAGAGGTCCTTGGGCATCCACGAGGCTCACATGGGGTTCGCAGACATGTTAGGGTTTACAGAAAATTCAGGAACAAAGGCATCTGCAATGGTCCCAGACAGTTCTGCTTAGGCAACTGGCACATGCCATTAGCAGCCAGACAGCTGAGCTGTTTCCTGGTTCCATCGACTGTAACAACCAGACATTCACCAACAAGAGCAGGAGTGGGGGCACCCGGTGTCACAGCACTTTGATCTGAAACTAAACTCTGTCAAAAGCAACTGGAATTTTCCTTTGGCACCTAGCTGTAATGATCACTAAAACTCCTGCTGTTCCACTCTGCTAGTCATGGCTGGATAGAAACAAGCAAAGCCATAAATGCCAATATTCATTTCAGTCCATACATACACTAGTGTTTTTTAAAACAAGTTACCTGATTTCATTTTTTAATCCACAAAAGCCCCTTTCAAAACATAAGATGCCTTCTTCCCTCTCCCCTCCCCCCAACAGGTATGAAAACCAAAGCACAATGCTTTTCTTCAAAGAAAAGAACATCAATATATTCACATATATACGACTGGAAAAAGAGACAAACCTAATGGCCAGCCCCTGCTCCCTTAGGCTAAAAGAAACACGTATTCCTACACGTTACCACTTTCTGATACTTGAGAGAGTTATAATGAATGTGCAGACTCTAAAAATATCTTAAGCACTTAGAATTTGAGACAGAATAAAGCACCTAAGGGAGTAAATCCACCAGACACTAGAGATGATCTGCAGGATAAAAATACTAGGTGCATGCACTTTTAAATAGTAAACAAAACAGTTCTACTATTAGCTCAACATCCAGGCTCCTTCATTTTTGGATTGAGCAATTCTGTGGAAGAAAATGGACATTACTCACCTGAAAATTTTGAAAGCTATAGGAACGATTATCTGAAAGCCCTAAGTAAAACAGACTCAAAAAAAAAAATGTTTCTTATAGAAAGAAGTGTTATTAGGGAACACACCAAGCATAGAGTCTAGGTAACAATTTAGACAAAGGCATCAAGAGATTTTTTTCATTTTGGCAGAAGTATTTGTCATTGTCCCCAAAATGCCACTTAAGAAGAGATATTCCCACATGACAGGTATCAGACAGGGATTGCTATTAATCAAGTCCTGACAACAGGGGAAAAATCCCACAGCTTTCTATTCCAGAAGTCTGGGATATTTCAGTGGCAGGTGCTTCTGCTTATAAAAAGTGTGATTTCTGTTTGTGTCTCAAAACAAACTGGTAAGTCAAGAGTCAAAGTTTGCAGAAACTAAGGTCAAATGAGAACTATGTTTATCACTTTTCCTTAAAAATGTCAGTTCTCAATATATTTCTGTTCACACAAAGCAACTTTTGAAATACAAGGTTTGGGTTTTAGCTGATTTGTTCTCATTTTCCCAATACAGATACCAAAAAAAAAAGAAAAGAACCTAATTAGCTTTATTAATTTAATTTTCAGGTTTGCCAGTATGGCATATAAGTGAGTTGGAGCTATCATCACAAAGCTGTGGAACATTTAAAATTTCAAGAAATCTCTTGAACATCTAGACATCTTGAACAGGGGAATCAGCTTTTTAAAAGGGTAGATAACGACAGGACAAGGGGGGTGGACTGCAGCTAAAGGAGGTGTCCTGGTTTCAGCCAGTGGCTTCAGCCAGGAAGGGGTTAACCTGCTGGGGCTCAGGACAGATGACTCAGATTGGCCAATAGAATCATTCCATGCCAGTTATATCATGCCGAGTATAAAAGCAGGGGGTGTTGCAGTGTTTGCACGAGAACAGCAGGGACCTGGAGGGAGCGTGCTCTCGGCTCCAGGCTGTTTTACTCGTGGCGCGAGCTCGGGTCTTTTGTGTCGCAGCTGGGGTTTGCGCGGGCTGCGGTGCGGTGTCCGTTACGGGGAGTGCGCGATCTGAACTGCTCATCTCGGCAAAAGGTTGTATCGTTCATTGTTATCTGTTCTTCCCCTGTTATTTCCAGTAAAAAATACCCTTATCCCAACCTGCGGGGTTCTGGTGTTTTGGTTTCCCCCTCCCCCCCCCCGCTCCGGGGGAAATCTGAACGCGTGGTCCCCGACTCCGGTGAAACCACAACAGATTTTGGCGCCTGAACGTGGGACAAGAAAGGTTGGGATAACGGTAGATCTGACTCTGACCCGGTTGCAATTAAGGTAAAAGTTGTAAGGATGCTGTTTAAGATGCTGTGGCTTTTATTTACAAAGGTGTGGTCCTGGCTGTGGAAAATAAACCTCGGCAGGCTGCTTGCAGTCCTGGCAGGATTTTGTATCATCTCGGGGCTGCAGCTTCCCTGCCTGTTCCCATACTTTGCTCTAGTGTGCTTTATGACAATGGTTTATGATACAGTTATATTAGTGACCATGAGCTTAATCTGGCAAGTGTATGAGGTTTTGCTGTCCTGTCTAGTCCCTGGTCAGAGATGGGCTGGTGGTGGTGGCCATTTTGGTGAGAGCACAGAGGGAGAAGACTACACTGGTTTTTTCCTTTCTGGGCTAAACATAACAGCTCTTATGAGAGTTTTTGAAAACTTTCACCATCACCTTGACATGCAAACTATCGCCACACTGCTAGAAGTTTTTCTGCACTTGATCCTGCTTTCATCATATATTAAGAGCAGGTTTATGAATACTGCTCAAGAGGTTTCCCAAAGGCAGGATAACCACGAGGGCCAGGACATGGGCCAGTACCTAAGTACTCTCTCACCCCCGATGACTTGGAGCTTCACTCCTGAGCAGCTGCATGACTCTAATAAAATGGCCGCATTTCTGAAAAAAAGTTGTTGTAGGCTTCCCAAGGAGGTGCAAAGCACTGCACTGTGCTGGGCTCTGGCCACTTGGGCTCAAACACTGCTTGATATGCTTGATAGCAGACAGCGCTGTCAGGGGGGAGGGGAAGAAAACAGATTGTCAGATACTGCAGTTGCGGCAACCCCTGTAACTGGCACTGCAGTTGCGGCAACCCCTGTAACTGGCACTGCAGTTGCGGCAACCCCTGTAACTGGCACTGCAGCTGCGGCAACCCCTGTAACTGGCACTGCAGCTACTGCAATCCCCACAGCAGACACCACTGATGATCAAAAGAAACAACCCCCACCAGTGTCTGTCGCCCCGGTACAAGGAGGAAATACACAAAAAAATCAGTTCGTACAACAACTGATGATGATGATCAACCGGGGCCATCAGGGGGATATCAAGATGAGGCAGAACCAGAGGTTGTCACCCGATCCCTGTCCCTGAGTGAGCTTCGTGATGTTAGAAGGGATTTTAGCCGCCAACCTAGTGAGCACATTGTCACCTGGTTGCTTCGGTGCTGGGATCATGGGGCTAATAGCTTGGAGTTAGACGGCAGGGAGGCCAAGCAGTTGGGATCCCTTGCCAGAGAAGGAGGCATTGATAAAGCCATTGGAAAAAGGCCATGAATCCTCAGCCTCTGGAAACGGTTACTGTCAAGTGTGAAGGAAAGGTACCCCATAAAAGAATACATTACATGCCAGATGCCCAAGTGCAACAGTATGGAAAGAGCTGTCCAGTACCTGAGAGAATTAGCTGTACGGGAGATAATTAGTTATGATTTGAACAATTCACAACTCCCTGCCGATCCTGATGAAGTCCTGTGCACCCCAGGCATGTGGCGAAAGGTTGTACAAAGTGTACCATCAGGGCACGTCAATTCACTGGCAGCAATAGACTGGAGTGATACGGATCTATCAACTGTAGCCAATGTGTCTTGTAGGCTCCGCAAATACAAAGACAATGTTTCCCTCTCTGTCATCGCAGCGGTAGAGAAACTGGTCCAATGCCTTGACAACAACGTGTGCAGCTCCCGACCCTTGCAGAGCAGTGTGGCAGCTTTTGGAAGAAGGCGTCCATCATCCCGAGAGGGAGAAAACTGAGGGTACTCACCACGAAGTAAACTGTGGTTTTACCTGGTTGACCAAGGGGAGGACATGAGGAAGTGGGATATGCAGCCCACTTCAGCCCTTCGAGCACGAGTAAACGAGCTGCAAGGTAAAACAATCGCACGGCGAGATTTTACCAGGAAGAATGCTGCACCAGTTACCACCGAACAGAACCCTCGACCAAGCAGAAGGCCTATCTACACTCCTGATATGTCTGATCCTCTTGAGGGAACCTCTAAGTCCTTCATGCACTCAATGAACGGCAAGTATGATCAGCAGCAATAGAGGGGCCCTGCCTTCAGCCAGGTGGAGGAGAGGGATAACAGAGTTTACTGGACGGTGTGGATTCGATGACCTGGCACGTCAGACCCACAAGAGTACAAGGCTCTAGTGGATACTGGTGCCCAGTGTACTTTAATGCCGTCAAATTATAAAGGCACAGAACCTGTTTGCATTTCTGGAGTCACAGGGGGGTCCCAACAATTGACTGTACTAGAGGCTGAGGTAAGCCTGACTGGAAAGGACTGGGAGAAACACCCCATTGTGACTGGCCCAGAAGCTCCATGCATTCTAGGTATAGACTATCTCCAAAGAGGGTATTTCAAAGACCCAAAAGGGTACCGGTGGGCTTTTGGAATAGCTGCTGTGGAGACAGAGGAAATTGAACAATTGTGCAACTTGCCTGGACTCTCAGAGGATCCTTCTGTTGTGGGGTTGTTGAAAGTTGAAGAACAGCAAGTGCCAATTGCTACAACAACAGTACACAGACGACAGTACCGAACCAACCGAGATTCTCTGATCCCCATCCACAACCTGATTCGTCAACTGGAGAGTCAGGGAGTGACAGTCCCATATGGCCAGTGCGGAAGTCCAATGGAGAGTGGAGGCTGACAGTAGATTATCGTGGCCTAAATGAAGTCACTCCAGGTATGAGTGCTGCTGTGCCGGACATGCTGGAACTCCAATATGAATTGGAATCGAAAGCAGCCAAGCGGTATGCCACGATTGACATTGCCAATGCCTTCTTCTCAATCCCACTGGCGCCAGAGTGCAGGCCACAATTCGCTTTCACCTGGAGAGGTACACAATATACGTGGAATCGTCTGCCCCAGGGGTGGAAACACAGTCCCACCATCTGCCATGGACTAGTCCAGACCACTTTGGAAAAGGGTGAAGCACCAGAGCATTTACAGTACATTGACGACATCATTGTATGGGGCAACACAGCAGAAGAAGTGTTTAAGAAAGGAGAAAAGATAATTCAAATCCTCTTAAAGGCTGGCCTTGCCATAAAACAAAGTAAAGTCAAGGGTCCTGCACAAGAGATCCAGTTTTTAGGAATAAAATGGCAGGATGGACGTCGTCAGATCCCCATGGACATTATCAATAAAATAGCAGCCATGTCTCCACCAAACAATAAAAAGGAAACACAGGCTTTCTTGGGCGTTACAGGTTTTTGGCGAATGCATGTGCCAAACTACAGTTTTATTGTGAGCCCACTCTACCATGTGACTCGAAAGAAGAATGACTTCCAATGAGGCCCTGAGCAGCAGCAAGCCTTTGAGCAGATTAAACGTGAGGTAGTCCACGCAGTAGCCCTTGGACCTGTCCGGACAGGGAAAGATATTAAAAACGTGCTCTACACTGCAGCGGGGGAGAATGGCCCTACTTGGAGTCTCTGGCAGAAAGCACAAGGGGAGACTCGGGGTCGACCGCTGGGGTTTTGGAGTCGGGGCTACAAGGGATCAGAGGCCAATAACACTCCAACAGAAAAAGAAATATTGGCCGCCTATAAAGGAGTTCGAGCTGCTTCAGAGGTGATCGGAACTGAAGCCCAGCTCCTCCTGGCACCCCGACTGCCAGTGCTGGGCTGGATGTTCAAAGGGAAGGTCCCTTCTACGCATCACGCCACTGATGCTACATGGAGCAAGTGGGTTGCATTAATTACACAGCAAGCTCGAATAGGAAATCCCAATCGCCCCGGAATCGTGGAAGTAATCACAGACTGGCCAGAAGGCAAAGATTTTGGAATGTCACCAGAGGATGAGGAGGTAACACGTGCTGAAGAAGCCCCACCTTACAACACACTGCCAGAAAATGAGAAGCAATATGCTCTTTTCACCGATGGTTCCTGTCGCCTTGTGGGAAAGAATCGCATGTGGAAAGCTGCTGTATGGAGTCCGACAAGACGAGTAGCAGAAGCAACTGAAGGAAAAGGTGAATCAAGCCAGTTCGCTGAGGTTAAGGCTATTCAGCTAGCCCTGGACATTGCTGAAAGAGAGAAGTGGCCAATGCTCTATCTCTACACTGATTCATGGATGGTGGCCAATGCCCTGTGGGGGTGGTTGCAGCAATGGAAGAAGAACAACTGGCAGCGGAGAGGCAAACCCATACGGGCTGCTGATCTATGGCAAGACATTGCTGCTCGGGTAGAGAAGCTTGTCGTAAAGGTACGTCATGTTGATGCCCATGTACCTAAGGGTCGGGCCACGGAAGAACATCAAAACAACCATCAGGTAGATAAGGCCGCTAGGATTGGAGCAGCTCAGGTAGATCTAGACTGGCAACGTAAGGGTGAGCTATTCATAGCCCGATGGGCTCATGATACTTCAGGTCATCAGGGGAGAGATGCGACATATAGATGGGCACGCAATCGAGGGGTGGATTTGACCATGGATGCTATTGCACAAGTCATCCATGAATGTGAGACATGTGCTGTAATTAAACATGCCAAGCGGTTAAAGCCCCTCTGTTATGGAGGATGGTGGATGACATATAAACATGGGGAGGCCTGGCAGATTGATTACATCACTCTCCCACAAACCCGCCAGGGAAAGCATTATGTACTTACAATGGTGGAGGCAACAACTGGCTGGCTAGAGACATACCCTGTGCCCCATGCTACAGCCCGGAATACAATCCTGGGCCTTGAAAGGCAAATCCTGTGGCGACATGGTACCCCTGAAAGAATTGAATCCGACAACGGGACTCATTTCCGGAACACCCTAATAGACACCTGGGCCAAAGAGCACGGCATTGAGTGGGTGTACCATATTCCATACCATGCACAAGCTTCTGGAAAATTGAGCGATATAATGGACTTTTAAAAGCTACATTGAAAGCAATGGGGGGTGGAACATTCAAGCATTGGGACACACACCTACCTGAAGCCACCTGGTTAGTCAACTCTAGATGATCTACCAATCGGGATGGCCCTGTCCAAACAAAGTTTGCACATACTGTAGAAGGAAATAAGAGTCCCAGTAGTGCATCTGAAGAGCATATTGGGAAAGACAGTTTGGGTCATCCCTATTTCGGGCAAAGGCAAACCCATATCTGGAGTTGTTGTTGCACAAGGACCTGGTTGTACCTGGTGGGTAATGCAGAGAGATGGAGAAGTTCGGTGTGTACCTCAACGGGATTTGATTTTGGGGAAGAATAACCAATATAATTACTAAGTAGAAATTGTAGTATAATGACTGTTGAATAACTTGTTGTTGTATATTCATTATTACCAGAATTATAATTGTTATATGTTGTATAAAAGATTTTGTTGGTTTTGGTTATGACGTCCCTGGCTCCAGTGAAACCACAACCGGAGGGAAGGGTTAGATGAGACCTTAGGGGGAAGTTCTTCGCAAAGAGAGTGGTGAAGGGCTGGAACAGGCTGCCCAGAGAGGGCGTGGATGCCCCATCCCTGGGGGTGTTCAAGGCCAGGTTGGATGGGGCCCTGGGCAACCTTGTGTAGCTCAAGGCCTGGAGGTTGGTGGCCCTGCCTGTGGCAGGGGTTGGAGCTCTGTGATTCCTGGGGTCTCTTCCAACTCAGACCAGTCTGTGATTCTATGATCTCTGTCAGTCTCAGTTCTGCAGGAGCTCACTTTCCCAAATCTACATTTGCCATCCAAGTTCACATGACAGTGTCTAAGAAAAGACACATTTGCTTACCCAGGAACACTTTGAAATTCTTCTGCAGTTATGAGGGGGATTTCTTTAATAGAATTTAATTGTTTCACAGTTTTCAGAGTTTTCTTTGCACATTTAGGTTCTTCTACATCTGCCAACTTTTCTTCACGCTTCACAGTTGTCTCAGGTGTGCTGTAAAGTGAACGAATAGTAAGTGTATAAACATCAATAAGCAGTATGGAGAATACCATCATATTAGCAAGCCTGCTTACTCACAGACCTAAGTTCCAAGCCATCTGTTACTCTGGGTGTACACAGCTCATGATCTTGCAAAGAAAAAAAACATTTAAAAAAGCAAAAAGCTGCTCCATTTCATCTATTTCAAATTGCATACTTCAGCTGACTTCATTATAGGTCTTCATCTCTCTGCTGCTAGCAGGTGAGTTGGAAGCAGTCCAAATGCAGCACAGAGCAGTTAAGAATTCAATGAACCATCACATTTATCAGATGAAGCCGAGCAGGGATGCAGCCTAACAGGCAGATCTGAAATACTTCACAGCTCTTTGAAACAAGTTCAGATCCTGAGAAGCCTGACTCATCTATTAATCTTTCCTAGGATGGAAATTCAACACCATCCAGCAGGCTGGGATTTATTTTTTTTTTTAAAAGCCATACTTTTTTTTTTTGCTTTAGGCAAGATCCCAAAATCTGAGGAATTTCCTGCTTTGAGTGATTATTACAGCATTATTTTTATAAATCCACCCTTGCTCCAAACCTTCAGCTTAGGGACTCAAACAGTGAGTTATCTGCTTATCTGCCAGCCACCCACCTAGCTGCTCTCCTGCTTACCAGGAGGACAGCAAAGAGTAAGCATTTGGCTAAGTTCACGGTGATCTGAACACAAGGCCATTACTAGGCACCTGCTGGACTCCCAAACTGTCTGATCTATGACACACTGACAGGGGAAGCTCTGCTCCAAGCCATGCCACACCACAACACAGCCATTCTGGAAACCAGGAGGCCAACAATCACTCATTCACATGTAAAGATCTGAAAAACAAGGTCCTGCACAAAACTAACCCCTGCATTCTAACTAGCACTAGCTGCAGGGAATGTCAGCAAAGAGGAAGAGGGAAGGGATTTTTTTGGTGGTGGGTTTGGAATAGGATAAACACAAAGAGGGAGGCAGGTGAGTTCACATCGCTACACTCCTTTCCATTCAGTCTCCTGCCATCCTCTGCCCTTCAAGAAACCTCTTGTCTTTCCTGGATGATGCCCCACCCCCAGCTACTCTTGCTTTGGGTTCCCACCAGCTGCCTTGCCTCTAGATGGCTGCAGTGAGATGGTACTTGTTTAGTTCACTGCTGGCTTGGGCATAGAAGGAACAAATTGACAAATGAGCTGGCTTCAGCGCAGCAAGAAACTGCTCTCAAACACATGGACTACAGAGGGCTTTAAGATACACTGAACTTGCTTTTTTTTACTTCAGTGTGATTCCTCCAGTACATAAGAGCATCAAAACCAAGAGCACAGTTAAAAACAACAGCTGAAGTAATGAACTGTTCAAATTGTTTGTGTGGGCATTTCTTTTCTTTCCAAGATTTGATGGCCTGTCTCACCACTGTTCAAGTGCTCACTCTGCTTTCTGCATTACTGACGATACTCAGCCAATTCACACTCAGTTCCTCAAGTATCTGAGGACAGAGAGGAATGCAAAGGGAAAAGGCCAACGTAGGAAGGTTTGGGGAAGAGGATTCATAGCAATACAGGTGGTTTCAGATCCGTTACAATCTCTTGCACTTACTTGATCCTCCACTGCACGACACCAAGATTAACAACATGGGGACAAATGAGAAGTGTTAATGCCCTCTGTCAAATCACCCTTCTCGTTAGCAGAGCAGTTAGGAGAAGCTGAGAAGTCCTCGACTGCTTGGCAACAACTAAAAACATCAGTGTGCTATTAACAGGAGTCCCATCCTAAACCCAGCACAGCACTACACCAGCCACAAGAAATAAAGTCTCTGCTGAAACCAGCACACCCAGTGATAACTGAAGAGCTTCCATTCTTTCACAAACATGCACTACAATCTGCAACATCTAAATAAAAAAAGGAACAGACCTCTCTAGACACAATCTGGGAGGCTGTTTCCTAAACTGAGGGTGCATGTCTGAGGAGTGAAATTCAGCAAAAAAAGCACCTGTACAAGTTGTCTCTCGTATCACCCACAATTAGTACAACTTTCATCAGAAGCAGTACCTACACAGATGAGAATATTGCTACACAAAGCCTAAAATTACACTTCCCCTCTCTGTAACCCTGCCTCCAGATTCTTTACCTTTCGTTTTGCTGGAATATGCCTACAATGACACTTTCAGCCTGAGGCTTGTCTGGCAACAGGAGCCAGACCAGGTAAAGCTGATAGGTTCAAGGCACAGACTGGAAACACTGACTTCAGACTGATGCGTTGCCTTCTGGCAAGCCACAGGGGTGGCAACAATGGCTGGGACCTCCAGACATCATAATCCAGACAAGATCCCCATCTGGCACACAATAACATCACCCAAAAATAAAACACAACTCCAACAGGCCAGAGAAAGAGCTGACCACTCTGAGGAACCTAGTCAGAGTCAGAACACGGCACAAGCCTTTTGAATAACAACTTTTGCTTCACATACTCATGTCTCTCTCAAGCTGCTTTATTCTGAACAGCTCCTTCATACAGCCCTCAGAGGCAGGTGCATGTCACTGCTAGCTAAGAGAAATGCCAGGCTGCTGGAAGGGAAGGACAGAAAAAAATAGCAGAGCCATCGTTCACGTCCTCACAGAAAGATTACAGAGTTAGAGGCTTATTATTTTTTTAATTATATTTGGAAGGGCAGAGCCAAGCCATAGTTCTAGTAACCCAGCATTTAGATAACTTACCTCTGAATCCTTAGGCACCACACCTATCTATTCAGCATGTTTGCAATTCTAAAGCAAGGACCATTCAGATTTAGAGAAGAACTAGTTTTCTACTATGATGTCACACCTGCCACTGGGAGCTTCCAACTGAAGATCTTGATATTTGATAGGTTTTACCTGAGGGATTTGTTAGGGTGAGAACCTAAGTAGCAACAGTTAAGCACAAACTCCAAAATCAATACATGTATATACACCATGGCTCCCAAAAGTTCACAGTTAATATACAGTGAAAGGAGTAGAGCTGTACAGTGCTGCAGCTGGACGCCACCAGAAGCAGCCCAATGCTCATGTAACACATACCAGTGCTGAGTCTTCTTGGGCAGATTGGGAGGATTGTTTTCTTTAAAGTGCTCTGCTTCATCCTGACAGTTCTTAGCAGCATTCTGAAGGCTCTGAAATTAATGACAGACTTGATCAGAAACCTGAAATTCAATGCTAAGCAAGTAAAATTAGTTTGCTATTAGGGCGATGCTAAAATATTTTTTGCATTTAAGATGTGGTCCTTGCTCTCTCCCCATCTTTACCCCCTAATTTCCCCAAAAGCAACTAACAAAGCTCATAAAAACAAAGCTGAGAGTGAGAAAACATAAGCTTGTCTGTCCTTGCCCTCAAAGCATCAGAGAAATTTGAGTGGGCAAGAAGTAAATCACTAACAATATATCCCAGGAGTTCTGGGTGGCAGTGATGAGGTGATGCTACAAGAAACTCATCTACAATCCCCAAGTAACACTTTCACAAGAGACTTGAATGTGTGATGGTGCAGCAAACACACACGAAACCAACAGAGAAATATTTTAATTAAATAGCTTTCACAGCCATTGTAAGAATGTAAAAACAGAGCTGCTCTTCACACCACCACGTTCACCATGCCACAGAGCTGCTACGTAAGCCATGAGGAAGCCTGCTCTGAGTCTCAAGAGTCACTGTTATTGTAAACACACAGATCCAAATTTACCACCTAGAAACTTCAGAAGAACTACACACTAATCAAAGATGCCTTTGAATCTCTCAGTATTTAATGAACAGGGAAAAAAAGATTACTTCTAGGTAAGTATTCACTTTTTCTTGCTCTTTCATTTCTGCTTCCATTTCATTCAGGCGATTTTGCAAGGCAGACAATTCACTCATCGTTTTAAAGAACACGAATGGTTCTTGACCTGTCAAAGAGACAACATGAACTCAAAACACTGAACCAGTGTCCCATTTCCTTCCCCTCCACAGGAACTGATTATTTGCTAACTTTATGCTCCCACACCACCGTATCTTCCCAGGAGAAGCAGCACTATTTGCCAGTCAGTCAACCTCCTACTCCACAGGGCAAACAGGGCTCAAAACTGCTGCACCAATAAAGGCTGCTCTCCTTTACACAGCTGGAAAGCACTATGCTGCAGACCGCAGGTGGAGGACACTTTTAAATACAGCCTGGCTTCCACAACTGGACCACCCTGGGAGGAGCCTCAGCTCCCTCTGTCTAGGGTTATAGGTCCCCTTCAAACAGGAGGTTAGTCTTCCTCAACCAACACTTTCATGATTCTGTGTAACCTCTATTTGTGCCCAGCAGTCAGAGCAGACAGGAAACACTGAGCTCAATCTCAGTGCCTCAGTTTAAGGAAGTTTGCTGCCCACTGCACATCACAGCTGGTCACTCCTGGAGTGCTAGGACAGGACACCTGGAAAAACCTCCACTTATATCTTTGCACATTTTTAAATTAAGGTTAATTGTGCACAGAATCACAGGGGTTGGAAGGGAGATCATCCAGTCCAACCCCCTGCCAGAGCAGGGTCACCTCGAGCAGGCTGCACAGGACAGCATGCAGGATCATGGGGTTTGAATGTCTCCAGAGATGGAGACTCCACAACCTCTCTGGGCAGCCTGGCCCAGAGCTCTGCCACCCTCCCAGGAAAGAAGTTCCTCCTCAGGGTTAGGTGGGACTTCCTCTAGTCCAGGTTGTACCCATCACCTCTTCTCCTGTCCCTAGACACCGCTGAACAAAGACTGACCCATCCTCCTGACCCCACCCCTCAAGTATTTCTCAGCAATGAGAAGATGCCCTCTCAGTCTTCTCCAGGCTAAACAGCCCCAAGTCCCTCAGCCTGTCTTCATGAGAGAAATGTTCCAGTCCCCACTGTATCTCCTAGCCCTTTTCTGTCCCCTCTCCAGCAGCTCCCTGTCCTTCTTGACCTGGGAGACCAGCACTGCACATAATATTCCCAATGAGACCTCACTGGGGCAGAGCAGAGGGGCAGGAAAAAACTCACTCAACCTGCTGTCCTCAGATCCCCTGATACACCCCAGGATGCCATTGGCTTTTTTGGCCCAAGGGCACATCACCAGTCATGGTCAACCTATTGTCCACAAGCACTCCCAGGGCTTTTCCCACAGAGCTGCTTCCCAGCAGGTCACCCCTCACCTGTACGGGTGCCTGGGGTTATTCCTCCTTGGGGGCAGGGCCCTACACTTGCCCTTGTTGAATTTGACAGGATTGCTCTCTGCCCAACTCCCCAGCCTGTCCAGACATCACTGGATGGCAGTGCAGCCTTCTGGTGTATCAGCCACTCCTCCCAGTTTTGTATCACTAGCAAACCTGCTGAGGGTACACTCTATCCCTTCATCCACGTTACTGATGAATATGTTGACCAGGGCTGGACCCAGGGGTGATTCCTGAAGAACACCACTTGTTACAGGCCTGCAAAAAGACTCTGTGCCACTGATCACAACCATTTGGGCCCTGTCTTTCAGCCAAATTTCAATCCACCCCACTGTCCATTCACATACTTTTGTTCTGCCACCTGCAGCTTTCCCCACCAAGTATTTATGGTGCATTAACCACGAGTCTCCAAGTCTCTCAGAGGAGCATACCGTCACATAGTTCACACTCTCTGCTTGGCACCTAGTACCCTGATAATGCTCCCACTTTGCCACCCTTGCTCCTTTTTTGTTGTTGCTGTAGTTCTCTATAATTTATTGGATTTCATGTTATGTTTGTTGTCTAATCAGAGCATTCCCATTTTCTGCCAGGTGGTGCAAACCAAAACCCACTCTTACCTATGTTTTTTAACTGCAAAGTCTTTTTCAGGTCTGAAATTTTCTTCCTCAAGGCAGCGCACAGATCTTCCAGGCTTGAGGCCTCCATGATTGCTGAGGCAAGCTAAGAAAACAGAAAAGCAGCAGTGGCTTAGCAAAGGCCTATGTTGAAAACGCTAAGAACACGAGCAGAATTTTACAAAGGGCCCTCGATCTGCTAAAGAAGCAACGAGAAATTCAGTGAAGCAGTACACATAGCAGCTACCTGTGATTTTACTGAGCTGAAAGCAGGTGAGGAAGCACCAAGTGTCTGACATTAGACAAGACAAGCCAGTTTCCCTGAACTCTGGAGGGAAGCGCAGTGCAAGGTCGGTAATAAACTCAATAAACTGGGGAAGCCTTTATTATATACTTGTCTGGACGCCTATCTGTGCAGTATGAGCTGGGGAGCTGCTTTGGCAGGGGGGTTGGACCCCATGATCTCTCGTGGTCCCTTACAACCCCTACAATTCTGTGATACCAAGGTGTTTGCAACTAAAAGCGGGGAGGGGGGGGGGCGGAATCTACTGAGAGAAACTACTAACAGCTGGCTTAATAAGGCACTCTCAGAGGGATACACACATCCCCCTCCCCCTCCCCCCCCATCGCTGCCTGGCGGTCCCGGTGCTCACAGCGCTCCTAACGCTCCCTCTCGTGGTCGCCTCACGCCCGAGAACCCCCCCCTATACCCCCCACCCCCGCCTTTAGTTTTACAATACCAGGGAGCGGCACGCTTGCTGAGCCGGCGGGCAGAGCGCTCCCGGCCTCCGCAACCGAGGGGGAACAGCGGCAGCCTTCACCCCTGCCCTCCTTTACCCTCCCCACACACCCCGCCCCCATCACCCACATACATCCCACACCCGCTCCCCCCCCCCATCTTACACTCCCCCCATCCCACACAGGCTCACCCCCCATCCCACACACGGTCCACCCCTCCCCCATCCCACACAAGCTCCCTCCCCCCCATCCTACACTCCCCCCCCATCCCACACGCGGTCCCCCCCCATGCTCCCCTCCCCATCCCACACCCGCTCCCACCCCCCCATCCTACACTCCTCCCCATCCCACACCCGCTCCCTCCCCCCCATCTTACACTCCCCCCATCCCACACAGGCTCCCCCCCATCCCACACACGCTCCACCCCTCCCCCATCCCACACACGCTCCCCCCCCCCCCGGTCCTACACTCCTCCCCATCCCACACCCGGTCCCCCCCCCGCTCCCCCCCTCCCATCCAACACCCGCTCCCTCCCCCCAACCCTACACTCCTCCCCATCCCACACACGCTCCCTCCCCCCCATCCCACAGTCTCCCCCCCCATCCCACACACGCTCCACCCCTCCCCCATCCAACACACGCTCCCCCCCCCGCATCCTACACTCCCCCCATCCCACACAGTCTCCCCCCCATCTCACACACGCTCCACCCCTCCCCCATCCAACACACGCCCCCCCCATCCCACACCCGGTCCCCCCCCCCCACTCCCCCCCCTATCCCACACCCGCTCGCTCCCCCCCATCCTACACTCCCCCTCATCCCACACCCGGTCCCCCCCCAGGCCCCTCCCCCCATCCCACACCCGCTCCCTCCCCCCCATCCTACACTCCCCCCCATCCCACACACGCTCCCCCCCCCGTTCCCCCCCATACCACACACGCTCCCTCCCCCCCGTCCTACACTCCCCCCATCCCACACAACCCCCCCATCCCACACACGCTCCCCACACACACACACACTCCCCCCCATCCCACACACGCATACATCCCCCTCACCCCCACCTCAACCCCTCTCCCCCTCAGCCTCCCCCACCCCCTCCGCCCCCCACACGCCCCCCAAAACCCTCCCCTCCTCTGCCTCTACCCCTCCTCCACGACTCGCCTCCCGTCCCGACCCGACGCGAGTCATTCCCTCCCCTCAGCGCCCCGCTCTCACCGCTGCCATGGATCGGGGGCTGCTGGTTCCGAACAGCCAGGAGGAAAGCAGACAGGCGGCTCGGGCAGTGCCGGCCGCCTCTCCACAGACGAACTCTGCGCGCAGGCGGCCGTTACGGCGCGCAGGCGCATGCGCGGCGCTGGCCGGGGAAAGGCGGGAAGCGCTGAGGGGGAGAAGCCTCCCTTGCCCGCCCAGCTCCGCCCTCTGCCCCCCCCCCCCCAAAGCCTCCGCCGCGAAGCGGGATGCCACCGCCAGTAAACGAGAGGCAGACGCTGTTTTTTTTTAATCGGTTAAACGTCAAGTTTATTTCGGCCTTCGACAGAACACATAGCCCACGGTACAAATTGAATCGCTTTTCGACATGTATACACACCCACTCGTGCTGGTGTGTCCCCTACTCATCCCCATCCCTACATCTTCCTACATCATCCCCGCTCAGTCCTTTTTCCTCGTGACTGGGGGGGCAGGGAGTTAGGAGTAAGGGAGATAAATAAACAGCTTACACTTGCTTCAAACTCCTTTCTTTAGCTACAACTACTCGGCTTATTGCTAAGGATAGGATGCTCATCTCTCCAGAGGAAAAAAAAATAAAATTAAAGCAAATATGCTGTGGCTGTTCCCCAATCCCCTCATGAAGAATAGCTCACAGTTTCATCCCCAATTCTAAAGCAGCAAAAAGAAAAAAATCCAGCCCTAAAGAACTGAGAAATGTTATCATTCAAATGAGTTCAACAAGAAAGTGAGGCAGCCCAAGCAGTGATGGCATTCAGCAGGCCTTTAAGGAGAAAGCCAGCAGGTGAGATGCTGCGTGACACCACCGGGCAACAGGTTATTGAAATTACCATCTGGACATTCTTAGCGGTGACAAGGTAAAGCAGGAAAGGCTGCACAACCCCCTCCAGCAGTCCTGCCTGCACGGCCACAACCATGCCAGCATGCCCTGTGACTCCCATCTTCCTGACTGTGTTCACCTCAGTCATTCGTGCAACCTCAGTGTTAAACGAGGAGACATAGCCTACCTTTTAGACAAACAGCAAAATCATCAGGAAAAGGAGAAATTCTTTCAGAAGCTGTGCCTTCATAAGCAATTTTTGATGTAGAATAATAACTATTCTTTTTAAAAAACCCAACAAAACCCCAAGCAAACAAAAGCCCAAGAGATATCCTAAGCCAAAAAGCTCAACACATACATCCCTTTCTAACCTAGGACTCTTCACATTTGCTAGCTGAGTATAAAAAACAACTTAAACGTCTGTTCTAGACTTTAAACATGGGTTTCTCTTGCACTAGCAAGTGGAATTACAACATATCACCATAAGGAGGAGGAAAAAAATAAAAAAGAAACATCATCAGACATAAAGAAAACATATTCTAACTTATACCCATGAAGAATATTTGTGCCTGGAATTCAACAGTTTCTTTTTCTGTTTAACCCCACAGGAATGACCCGATGTTTGTGCAGACAACCAA
This sequence comes from Laterallus jamaicensis coturniculus, assembly GCA_022605575.1. Taxonomy (NCBI): domain Eukaryota; kingdom Metazoa; phylum Chordata; class Aves; order Gruiformes; family Rallidae; genus Laterallus; species Laterallus jamaicensis. Next base: position 668,840 of record JAKCOX010000186.1, read on the forward strand.
AACCCCTCCCATCATCTCAATCAGTTTTGTGATTAAAAAAAATAAAGGTTTCTTAAGGGTAGAGGAAAGAACTGCAGAAGTAAATTTGTATCTAGAGTCGATTATGTCATCTGGTGCTATCTAAAGTCACAAATCCAAATCTACAGTAAAGTACAAACAATATTACTTTCCATGAGGGAAGAGATAAAATGTTTACCTTTACAATGGCAAAACCCAGGATTACTAGCATAGCATAGCTGAAAACACTCCGCAGCCCAGACTCCAGCTTCTCTGCACAGCCCTGTCATGAAAGAGGCAGGTGAAAACAAATCAAAAACTGTAATTAAGCCGGATCTTTTTGGTTGTGTTTTTATTCCCTGACCTTTCAAAGAGAGCAGGGTCTTGCAGGGCCTACCCAGCCACTGCAGACCATGAGGGCTTCAGTTCTTGTCTTCCAGACCTGATGTCTTGTTCATCTCCTGCCTGGGGTGAAGCTCTGACTCAATGGCCTTCTTATGGTGAGGACCCCAGAACTGGACCCAGCACTCGAGGTGCAGCCTCACCAGTGCCCAGTCCAGGGGCACAATCCCCTCCCCAGACCTATTTGCCACACTCTTTCTGACACAAGCCAGGATGTCATTTGCCTTCCTGGCCACACAGGCACACTTCTGACTCATGTTCAGTCAGCAGTCACCCAACATCCTCAGGTCCTTCTCTGCCTGACAGCTATCAGGAGCTTTTATATCACCTAGGAGCTTTTATACAATTACATGAAAAGGAAAACCATGGGGAGAAGAGAATTTGGGGAATATGCTACTGGAAAATAGAGTTTGAAATCACTCTGAAGTGCTTTCCTCACTGGTTCTGGTTGGTTTAGAAGGATCATGACCCAGCTATGAAACAATGCCCATTATTCTCACCCGTGTGTTGAGTTCCTCTGGCTGGTCCAGGCGCCCTGTGCAGTTCCTCATGCCTTGCCTGCAGCAGCTCATAGGGACGCTGTTGTTCCCGGTGGAATTAAACCACTGTGTGGTTGTCCAGTCACTGTAGTTCTTTACCCCACAACAACGAAGCTGCCAAACACAGAACGATACAGGATTCTCTGCAGGAGTCTGAAAAGCCAGCTCTGCAAAGTAAGGAGCACCGTCCTTAGAGAATTGGATGCTAAACACTGCTGCCGAGCCAGGTTCCAGGATACTACCGTACTCTTTCCCTCCTTTCCCAGCGTAAATTCCTGGTTCATGACCAAATTGCTCTTTTCTAAATAATTCTCAGGACAATATAAATATTTTCTTACCTGTTCCTGCAAGTAATCCACAAGGGTAGATACTGAATTTTTCCCATTATACTTCTGAAAGACTGAGTGCATTGTGCATTGCACATCAGTTTTCACCTATTTGGCAAGGAAAGAAAAAAAATAAACAGCTTTTAAGATGATAACTAAAACTTTTACTTAGTGGAAACCACAAAAGATCCCTACCCCAACTAAGCCAGGAGGAAAAAAAAAGAAAAAAGACTAAAACAACCAAAATAAAAATCAGGCAATGTCTCAGGAAAAATGGAGAAGAGCACTTGACCAGCATCATGTTCCTGGACAGAAGCTTGCCTCCCCTTATGGAAGAGCCCCTTTTTCTGAACATCAACAACTGTTTCTAATGCACTTTAGAGGCTGTTGTGATGCCTGTTGGGTACTTCATGTATTCACACCTTCCTGACAAAGACTGACTGTACTGGTTACAGCCCCGTTCCCACGTGTACTGCAGGCAGCAGGAGAGGGGATGCAATGTAACAGCACTAGATGTAATGAAACGTCATAACAATTCAAGATCTACTCTACTTTCAGGTTACTAGAGAGATGTGTCGTGGTTTTGCCCCAGCTGAGAGCCAAACACCATGCAGCCATTCATCAAAAGGGAGTAAGGGGAGGGGGGGAGGTTGAGGGAGGGGAATGACGTACGGAAATAGACTCTATAACTCGAAAGTTATAAAGTAGGTATGTTTATTGCGCGCAGGGGCACGGGGGATCGCTCCACCACAAACGTGCTCCCCGGAGCAGCGAAACTATCCCATACTTATACAATCAAACAATGAATATTCAACTAATGCCTATACATATTAATTACCTAACCCCGCCTACTCTCGCTTTACGTGCTAATTGGCTTATCAGTCCTTCGAGCTTGCGCAGATCTTTTTAAAAAAATTGTGGGCAAGGGGTTCGGTGGTCTTTGGGCGGAAGGCTCCGAGTCTACCTCATGACATATTTTTCACCCTTTGCCTGGAATGTGCTGGTCTTGATGTTTGCAACGTTCTTATCGGTCTGAGTTAGCGTATGACCTTGTTGACTGTCTGCTTTCCTCGGAATGTTTTGGTCCTATTCGTACATCAAGTCTGTTATCAGTCTTCTGTTTCTTTTGTTTAGGCGGAGACGACGGAGATGGGTACCTATTATTCCATCCTCCAGTTTTTGCTCTTTATCTTTATTTTACCTGGAAAGTACAAGGCTTTCAAGCTATTCTACATCATTGTCTAGCTATGCAAGAGTTGTTTTCCCTAATTGTGCTTATACTATACATGTACTGTGATTCTATACTCCGTGTCAATTCTATAATTCTATATTCTCGGATCAGGGAAGAGGGAAGGGAAAAGGAAAAAAAGCCACCCCAAAACCAAGGAATCAAAACCTCATGTGTTGGGATAAGGATAGTTCACTGTATCACAGAATATCGCAGAATCACAAGGTTGGAAAAGGCCTTTAAGATCATGGAGTCCAACTGTTCCTGTCCTGTGCTAAACCAGATCCCTAAGTACCTTATCTATCCTTTTTTGAACACATCCAGGGAAGGTGACTCAATCACCTCACTGGGCAGCCTGTTCCAGTAATCATTTTTTTTCCTAACATCCAATCTGAGCCGACTTTATAGCAAAATACATGAAACTGGTGATACACAATGCAGTTACTCACCGAACCGCACAGCTCAGGCTGTACAGCTCAGGGCCATCCCCAAAACCAGACTGTCCCCAAAACTGCATCCTGGAGCTGCCTGCTCCTCCTCCCACCAGCCCCCCTGTTATGCTGAGCATGACATAACTGGCATGGGATACCCCCTTTGTCAGTTCGGGTCACCTGTCCTGGCTGTGTCCCCTCCATTCTCGTTAGCAGGGAAATATGAACAACTGAAAAGCCCTAGATTGCTTGGCAACAACTAGAAACATCAGGGTGGTATCAGCACTGCTCCCATCCTGACTCCCCAAATGTGGCATTCCATCTGCTATTAGAGAATAAGTTAACTCCATCCTAGCCAAAACCAGGACAAGATACTAATTCTTTGCTTACCTTTTCCCTATAAACAAATCCCAGGACAAAAGCGGTTACTTCTGCAATGAAGATAAGCAGGATAATGCCCAAGAACTGAAATTAAAGGAGAGAGACTGTAAGGGAGAATTCCACAGCATCTGAATTCGACTGCACATTAATTTATAGCAGTAAGTCCCTGTTATTTGCTAATGCCTCTCCAATCAAAATGGTTTCCAGACAATACATTAGAGTAGGTGATTAATATGCATGGCTGGGACTATGACTGCAGTTCCACAGGACCTGTGGCCAATGTAGGCAGTCTCCTGAACGCTGCCATGATGTCACCTGCGTGAAGGGCCTATGAAACCCTTCATAAGGAGGCCATCCAACAGGAGACCGCAGCAGCTGAGCTGTCATCATCTCTGAGGCACGAGTTGGGTGCCCAAAGTTGCTCAATGTAAAATGGCTTTTAAAAAAAAAAATAAATTCTGGAAGCCAAAGTGTACTTTCAGGATTCAGAGAACTAAATTCAGCAGGAAAAAGAGATAATAATGATATCATCATCATCATCATCATCTTGTTTTGGAAATTCACATCTCCTCCTGTTGCCTCAGCATCACAGAATCACAGAGTTGTAGGGGTTGGAAGGGACCTCGAGAGATCATGGGGTCCAACCCCCCTGCCAAAGCAGGCTCCCTAGCTTCTCAAAACCTGCTACTGTGCACACATCTCCAACAAGCCAGAGGAGGCAGATGGATGAATCTCCCCGTGACTGCAGCCTGTAGAAGGCAGTACAACTAATCCTTCAGCCTGCACCTCGCTCAGGATGGGTCAGTGCTTCACAGCAGAACCTGGCTCACAGCAGAACCTGCCTCCCACAAGTGCTTCAGCAGTATATTTCAGACAAATCTTTTGCTTTCTGTTCCCTGCATCCCGTTAAGGTCTGGTGCAGCACCTCCCAGACCGTGCAACAGGGGGAGAAAGAGGACAGGCAAAAACTCACCAGCCTTAGGCCAACTCGAGACTCTCGGAAGGTGGCACAGCAGCCGATCAACCCGACGATGAACATGACCACGGCAACACAAATAATGATGACAGCTGGCAAAAGGGCGTACTTGTCCTGCACGAAGTTGTCATAGCTCTTGTAGGTCTTAATGATGCATCCCCCAACGTAGCTGAGACCTGCTGCTGCTGCCTGAAATGCAATTAGCAGTTATTTGTTAAGCATCTGCCCATGAAAGTAAATATATGAAAATACCTTTTGTAACAGTGGAATTGAAATTTCGAATTTATAAGCAATGACTACAGTGTGGAAGGATCTAGAAGAAAAAAAGGTGCTGCATCTGAAACTAGCTACCTATTCCAGCTTTGAAGGAGTGAAGAATTCACTTCCCCATGAATTACTCCTCATTGCAGCCTTCCAGTCCCTGAAGGGCGCAGAGAAACAGGAGGGGAATCAGCTTGTTCAAAGGGCAGAGACTGGCAGGACAAGGGGGATGGAGTGAAGCTGAAGGAGGGAAGGGTTAGAGGAGATCTTAGGGGGAAACTCTTTCCAGAGAGAGTGGTGAGGGGCTGGAACAGGCTGCCCAGAGAGGGGGTGGGTGCCCCATCCCTGGAGGTGTTCAAGGCCAGGTTGTCTGGGTCCCTAGGCAAGCTTGTGTATCTCCAGGCCTGGAGGTTGGTGGCCCTGCCTGTGGCGGGGGGGTGGGAGCTCTGTGATCCTTGGGGTCCCTTCCAACAGAGACCAGTCTGTGATTCTGTGGTATGATTCTAGTGAAGCACCACTTTTAGCTGAGCTAAAATACTGGAGCCTATTGACATGCATCAGCCAGTGTCTCTGCAGAAGGCCAAGTTCACACTGCCTACCCGCGATCACCAGTACATCCTACCCAGTGTTGCATTTGCAGGAAACAACTTTTAAGATGGTCACCACAGAGCTGGGTTGCTGGTTTTAGGGGGTTTTGTTTTGAGAACAACTCATCCTTTCCACTGTTGCAACAGCATTAACCACGAAGACAGGGGCAAACATTCCTTATGTCAGCAAAACTCATCCCCTACTTGTCCTGGAGGAAAGAGATTTCTGCATCCTCTAAAATAAACTCTCCTCCAAAAGGATGTTTTGCCAGTTGAGGCCAACGTACAGTGCACTATGGACAGCTGCTCAACTAGCATCCCCACAGACCTAAGGCTGCAGAACTGGGTACAGCCCTGGAAACATCACTGAAAAGCTCAGCAATGGCAGAAAAAATGTTCTCTTTCGAGTTACAGTGGCTCATCCACCCTCTGTAATTCTGCAGCACAAGATGTCAGCTGTAAAGCACAGCACCACCTGTACTCACACTCCAGAAACTCGAGGGAAACCAGTCTGTTTGTTTTCAGTAGGCAACAGCTAGTTTTCATCATGCTGTTTCTGAGTAGTTCATTACTTCTCCCAGCGCTGTATGTTTTAATTAAACCAAACACTCATCACACTCAAGCTAGGGCTTGCTAACTCCTTTACCTTGTTTGCCTCCTTCCCTCAAAGTCCTTCCAGGTCTGGTGCCTGACCTTCAATTACCTCCAAGTGCAGAGGACGTCCTTCATTTCAGACAGCTCTCAGCATTCCTGGCCTGTTCCTCAAAATCACCAGCATCAGATGCATCCAGTGATGAAATGGGGACCAAACTAAGAGACATTCAGCACATGTTGGGCAAGATCCTGCTGCATTTGTGTTCAGATATGGCAGGTCCTTTACAATATAGGACAGAGTCTGGCTGGAGGCCTGTATCTAGTGGAGTCCCTCAGGGGTTGGTACTGGGACCAGTACTATTGAATATATTCATCACTGACCTGGATGAGAGAACTGAGCACACTTGTGTCAGCAAGTTTGCAGATGACACAAACCTGGGAGGGGTGGCTGACACCCCAGAGGGCTGTGCTGCCATCCAGCAAGGCTTAAATAACCTGAAGAGTTGGGAGGGGAGAAATTTAATGAAATAGAACAAGGAAGGGCTGGTGTAGGGCCTGGCATCTGGGGAAGGACAGCCCCAGGTACCAGTATAGGTTGGGGACTGGGCTGTTGGAGAGCAGTGTAGGGGAGAGGGAGCTGGGGGTGCTGGGGGACAGCAGGATGACCATGAGCCAGCAATGTGTGCTGGTGGTCAGGAAGGCCAAAGGCATCCTGGGGTGTATTAGAAGGGAAGTGGTTGTGTGGTTAGTAGGTCAAGAGAGGTCCTTCTCCCCCTCTGCTCTGCCCTGCTGAGACCCCACCTGGAATATTGGGTCCAGTTCTGGGCCCCCCAGGTCAAGAAGGACACAGAACTCCTTGAAAGAGCCCAGCAGGGCCACCAAGGTGATGGAGGGAGTGGAACCCCTTCCTAATGAGGAGAGGCTGAAGGAGGTGGGCCTCTTTAGCCTGGAGGAGACTGAGGGGTGACCTCATTAATGTCTATAAAGATGTAAAGGGTGAGAGTCAGGAAGACGGAGCCGGGCTTTTCTCAGGGATGGCAGCAACAGGACAAGGGGCAGTGGGTGCAAGCAAGTGAATGTCAGGAGGAACTTTTTCCCTGTGAGCCCTGGGACAGGCTGCCCAGAGAGGCTGTGAAGTCTCCTTCCCTGGAGACATTCAAACCCATCTGGACGTGTTCCTGTGTGATTTAGTCTGGCTGACATTTGGAAGAGTGCAAGTTAGCACCAGAAAGCTACAGGTTTTATTTTGGAAGAGGATTTCATTAAACCATCTGGCAGGATTGGCAGGAACACTTAGTGGTATCTAGCCCTGGTGCAGTTGTATGCTGATGAAAGATACAGGGAGCACCAGCCAAAGAGAGGAGTAAGCAAACACAGAGCAGAAGATAAGTCATCTTCTGAGGCAACTCCTGGAGATGAACATTTTGTCCTCAAGACACACTGGAAACAAAAACTCATTCAGGAGAAGAGATAGGAACTTGGTGAGGACCCGGGACACCAGGGCAGAGTGATGTTACCAGCTGGTGGTTGCTTCTACTGTTGTGAGCACATACCATTTGCCTAGGTGTGTCTGCAGGTGTGTGATGTAATCAATCTGCCAGGCCTCCCCATGTTTGTATTTCAGCCATCCTCCATACCACAGAGGCTTTAACTGCTCAGCTTGCTTGATCGAGGCACGTTTCACATTCATGGATGACCTGTGAGATAGTGTCATGGTCACGACCACCCCTCGATCATGATGAGCCCATCTATATGTGGCTTCTCTCCCTTGATGGCCTGAGGTGTCCTGGGCCCAGTGAGCTGTAGATAATTTGCCCTTACGTTGCCAACTGAGGTCTGCTTGAGCCACTTCAATCCAAGGAGACTGATCAACCTGCTGGTTGTTGTAATGTTCTCCAGTCGCTCGACTCTTGGGTACGTGGGCATCTACATGATGTACTTTTGCAGTTAGGTTCTCTAGCTGAGCAGAAATATCTTGCCACAATGGATGGGTTTGCCTCTGCGCTGCCAGTTGCTTTGTTACCACCCCCACAGGGCACTGGGCACCATCTCAGAGTCAGTACAGAGGTACCATTTCGTCCACTTTTCTCCTCTGGCAGTGCCTAAAGCCAGCTGGATGGCTTTTACCTCTGCCAGCTGGCCAGATTTGCCTTCTCCTTCAGCAGCGCCTGCAGCTTGCCAGGTAGGACTCCATACAGCAGCCTTCCACCTCCAATGTTTGCCAACAAGGCGACAGAACCCACTGGTGAACAGGGCGTATTTTTTCTGGCAGTTAATTATATAGTGGGGCCTCTTCGACATGCCTCCTCTGGGGATATTCCACAATCTTTGCCTTCTGGTCAATCTGTGATCCCTTACAGGATTCCTGGGTGATTGGGGTTTCATATTCAAGCCCCCTGTGTGACCTACACAGCACTGGTGGCAAAGTGCATGGAAGGGGCCTTCCCTTTGAACATCCAGCCCAGCACCAGCTGTCAGGGTGCCAGGAGCTGGGCTTTGGTTCTGATCACTTCCCAAGTGACTCAAACCCTTCATAAGTGGCCAGTATTTCCTTGTCTGTTGGGAGTGTACTGGCCTTGGATCCTCTGTAGCCCTGACTCATAGGCCTTGAGTGTCCCCTGGTGCTTTCTGCCAGAGACCCTAGGCAGGGCTGTTCTCCCTGGCTGTGGTCTAAAGCACACTCTTTACATCTGGACCAAGGGCTACTGCACAGACTAGCTCTGGTTTGCTCTGTTCAAGGGCTTGTCGCTGCTCATGGACTCACTGGAAATTGTTCTTTTGGGTTACGTGGTAGAAAGGCCTGACAATGACACTGTAGGTTTGGGATAAGCATTCCCCAGAAACCCACAGTGCCTAGGAAAGCTTGTGTCTCCTTTCTGTTTGTTGGTGAAGACACAGTTCTATCTTACTGATAACATCCATTGGGATCTGAAAACATCCAGCTTGCCATTTTAATCCTAAAAACTGGATTTCTTAAGCAGGCGCCTTGACTTTACTTCGTTTGACAGCAAAACCAGCTTTTAGCAGGATGTGGATTATTTTCTTCCCTTTCTCAAAGACCTCTTCTGCTGAGTTGCCACATACAGCGATGTCGTCAACATACTGCAGGCTCTGGGGCTTCACCCTGTTCTGAGTCAATCCCTGGCAGATGGTGGGGCTGTGCTTCCACCCCTGGGGCAGTTGATATGGGGAGCACTGGCCAAAGAGAGAAATAAGTCAACAAAGAGCAGAAGACCTCTTCTGAGGCAACTCTTGGAGACAAACATTACCTGAAAGGGCCTACAAGAGAGCTGGGAGGGACTTTTTAGAAGGGCATGGAGAGATAGGACGAGGAGGAATGGTTTTAAATTGGAAGGGGGGAGATTTAGATTGGATATTAGGAAGAAGTTCTTCACTCTGAGGGTGGTGAGGCCCTGGCACAGGGTGCCCAGGGAAGCAGTGGCTGCCCCCTCCCTGGAGGTGTTCAAGGCCAGGTTGGATGGGGCCTTGAGCAGTCTGGTCTAGCAAGAAGTGTCCCTGCCCATGGCAGGGGGTTGGAGCTTGGTATCTTTAAGGTCCCTTCCAACCCAGAGCAGCACAACTTTCTAGCTCGCATGTCAGCGTGGTTTTTCAGGAAAAAGCTGGAAAGGCACAGTACGTGACCACAAGCCACAGCTCGACCTCTGTTGCATTAAGTGGGCTAAGGAATTCTGCAGAAAATAAACCCCTTTCTGTTCCAGCGGTTGTTGACCCCGGTATCAGAGGGGCTGGGGATGGCTGGGCTTGAACTGGAGCGGTTCCCAAGTCCAGTCTCATTCAATATACCGAACTATCACGATTATGGATGCGCAAACAGTGTGAGGTACCTGCAGGCTAGCTGTGTTCAATGAACGAGCACAGCCAGACCGAAGGAGCTGGGTCACGTTCAATGAGAACTCACATGTCTGGATTAATGAACAACAGGTCGTTGGGATGACACAGCGCGGGTTCTTTGGGATCGCCGGTGATCACTCACTGTCTGCAGAAGCACCTGCAAGCCACACAGTGACCTAAGGCAGCATAAAGCTACTCAAGTAGCATGGCAAGGGAAATAGCTCTCTGTAGAGGTTTCCAAGTTTCCTGGGATAATGAAGTGTTCATGTAATAAGTTGAGACCCATTAAAATTAACCAATCAAACTTTTATTAATTACAGCAAGCAAGGTATGGGCAAAATCTCAGCACTGGGTGACAGGGGAGCAGAGGGGAGGGCCCGCTGCTACCAACTGCCACACCTCGTGGTCTTAGGCCCCCTCTTTTATAGTCCTGTCGCGAACCTTCTGTTGTTACTCTGCGCACGTGTGAGTGATTGCCAGGGGGCTCCCGAAACTTCTGCCAGTTGTTGCTAAGGAGGGGGTGCTTGAAACTTCAGGTGATTGTTGCAATGAAGGTCCATAGCCGTCCGTTGATTGGTTCCCTCCTAGGCAGGTCTCCTCATTCAAGTCCCTTAAAATCTTTTCACGCTTGGTTAAACTGACAATCGTGGAACATTGAGTAAACAATCATTTGAACAATAACGAACTTAACGTGCCCTTCCCACATAGTAGACTGCAGATGGCATTCATTCCAAAGGCATGGGGAGGGGTGGGCTGTTGACTTAACGTTCGTTATTAACGCAAAACAACAATGAACATAAAGTAACAACATGCAACCATTTAATCCAACTGCAACTCTTAACAATGAGCAAAATGAATCAGGAAAAAAAAGGTAACTTGTCCTATCTAACACAACTCCCCCATTCCTCTTATCCTGATTTATTTTGCTCATCATATCTTTGTAATTCTTTCCTAGCTAATTCCAACATTTCCGTCTGTTCTTCGTCGGGTATTTGGTTATACCGAGTTCGAATAAGCATTAAATGCGTAGCTTCTAATCACGCCTTTATGATGGCAATTAATTTATTAAAAATACACGGTCCGAACATTAATCCTACTGTGAATAAAATTAGAGGTCCTGCTATTGTGGATAAAAGAGTAGTTAACCAGGGAGAGTAGTTAAACCAGGATTTAAAACAATTTTGATTTGTTTTCCTTTCTTTTTTCCTCTGTTCCATCCGTTTCCTCAACTCTGTCATGGTGTCAATTACTACTCCTGTATGATCTGCATATGCGCAGCATTCTTCTTTTAAGGCTACGCATAGGCCTCCTTGCTGCAAAAACAGTAAATCAAGTCCCCTCCTATTCTGGAGTACTACTTCTGATAGAGATCTTACCGATTTCACCAAGCCTGTTCTATTCTACCCAGATCTTCGTCCACCGACATTTGTAGTGCCGCGAATTCTTTCTGTTGATTGACCAGAGAAGTTCTTCCTGTTCCTGTCCCTATGCCTCCTAGGGTAAGGAGGGCTGCTATTGTTAAAGCAGTAAATGGCCCTCGTTTCTCTAAATGATGGTCTGCTGTGATGTGTTGCTTACAAATATATTCACTAGAACGATAAGTGATCCTGGGGACTATAGATACTTTAATACAATAATCTTGGGAGTAGTTAAAGAGTTTGAGTGAAAGACAGGGTGTAATTCCTATATTATTACATATCCATTTTGTATTCTTAGCTGGTATTAACCAATCAGCCTCCTGAGTTCGGTGGTGCCGAATAATTTCTTTACAGAGATGTTTCTTATTTTCCGGAACGGTTCCTATACATCTCCCTTTGCCTGTTACCTGAGATAAAGTAATTCCCTGGAGGACCTCTTTTTTCTGTTTCCAAAGACACTGAGATGGATTTGTCCCGTTAATTCTTGTAGTTTTTAAAGTCACTCCGATACCTTCGTAAAATGGTGGTCTGGTATTATAACACAACCAACATTCATTAGTTAGTTCTGGGTTAGTTTTGTTTAAAACATCATAACTGGCTTGCATTACTTTCCACAATGCACTATGTTTCAAATCTGTTTGGACTTCAGTTTGATTCGCCTGAGTGTTATCCTGGGTGTCTTCTGCTACCTCTGGGTTTGGACCAACTGATTCAGGATCAGGGGAAACAGGTTCTTCTTGAATGAGGAAATGACTACCTCTATCTCTGACTGGCCACCCCTCCCATCTCCGTATTCCCCAAGTTCTCCCTAGGGTCCATTCAGGATCAATCACATTGGTAACATCAATATAAGTTTTATTACATGTTTCTTTTCTTACGAATATTGGGTCGCCACCAAGTGTATGTCTTGGGGGTCGACACCCAAAAGGTCCCCACCCAGCCTTTATAAATTTATCAGGTATACCCACTTTCCAGTTTGAAGCAATTGTTTCACAACCCCAATATCCGCAATAATAATGCCCTGGAGAGTTGCAGTAGCCCTTCCCTGGATTGGAAGCAGGACAAAAATAAAAGCCATATTTATCAAAGTTATTACAGGGGTTCATGGGTATCAGGTCACATAAAGAACAGAGGAAACTGGGAGCCCCAGGGGTGATCACAGAAGAGATGACGTTCTGGTCCTCCCTTCTAATTAAAGACCACTTAAACGGCTGATGGGGCATGTGCTGATTAGTTTCCGCTTCTTTGATAAAAAACAACAAATACATTACAATAATTTGCAGAGTCAAGCGGGAATCTTTAGTATAAGAGGTGGGGAGAGTCCCTGAACTTATCCAGTTCTTGTGTTGCCACCTGTCTTTTCCATAAAAACTCTTAATTTTGGTTTCACCCTTGGGGTAATTCCAGACACACCTTGAAAGTGTCCCAGTCAGAGGATTCTTTTCTCCACAATTAGTTATCCTTCTGCCTCGCCAGTCGACTCGGTTGCTTCGAGCCACTGGGTATGCCATCTTCTCGGCAGCAAGGATACTCCTCAGGAGTCCTCTGGGACAATTTTCCTTATCTGTTTATTATTTTAATTTTTATATTTCCCTGGGGATGTGTCACACCAGACTTTCCCCAACTGGGTCCAACAGGCGCAATTAATTATTTCTACTATAATAATAATAATTTGGATTTACTTCTAATACCAACGTTTACCACTACTCCTTTAAACACCTAATTAATCTCCCTTGATTCACCTTATGTTTCACAGTCCATTTAGTTAAATCACGTTAGGGCTCCCAACAGGGATCACAAACTCCCTTTTGATGGATGTCCCTTCCCACAGTGTTCCCACCACTTGTCTCTTGCAAATCTTGCAAAAATAACATGCAAAGAGATAACACTGGCACCCTGGCCCTCTACACCTTATCCCAACCCCCGAGTTACAAGTTATACCTTCTTCCCTTTTTGTATTTTCAATTTCAAATCCCCTGGATTTCCAGTCACTTGCCACTCAGGAGTCGGTTCTGCAACAGGTCCTTTTATCCTACTGGCATGAGTCCATCCGCTCTCAGCTGTCCTGACTGCAGTCTCTGTTGTAAGCAATACAAGATAAGGACCCTCCCATTGGGGTGTTAGCGTTGCCTCTTTCCACTTTTTTATCATAACCCAGTCCCCCGGATGTACCCGGTGTAATTTTAAGTCCAGCGGCGGCCTTTGTGCTAATATTCCTTTTTTCCATAAGTTTTCCCTATGTTTCATTAGATTTGTAATATATGTATTTATGTTTTCATCCCTTAACATCGGGTGATCCTGGGGTTCTCCCATGTTGTAGGGCATTCCATATAACATTTCAAACGGGGATATTCCCATGTCAGTTCTAGGTTGCGTCCTAATATCCAATAAAGCCAGAGGTAAACATTTCACCCAAGATAATTTAGTTTCCATCATAAGTTTGGTCAGTTTTTTTTTAATTTCTCCGTTCATCCTCTCTACCCGACCTGAACTTTGGGGATGCCAAGGAGTATGGAGATCCCACCGTATCCCTATTGCCTCCATAATTTCAGCTAAAATTTTTGATACAAAGTGAGGACCCCTGTCCAAATCAATAGTTTCGGTAACCCCATACCGAGGAATGATTTGCTCTAAGATGGTTTTAGTTACTACCTGTGCAGTAGCTCTAGCTGTGGGGAAGGCCTCTACATAGTGCGTTAGACTATGACTAATAAATATTTACATCTTCCTACTTTTGGTAACTCGGTAAAATCTAATTGGATGTTTGCAAATGGTCTGCGTGCTGCCGGCCGCCCTCCTCTCATGGGCTGCCTTAAATTGGCTTTATTCACTTTCAAGCAGGTAGTACATCCCCTCACTACTTGTTTTGCTAAATCATCTATCCCAATGCACATATGGTTCGTGGCAAATTGGTCCACTAACGCTTGCGCTCCCCAATGTGTTTTGCTATGTATTCTTTTCATAATTTCTAGAGCTACTGATTTAGGCAAAACAGTCCGGTGATCCTCTGGGAGTCTCCATTCTCCTTGAGAATTTTCGTTTAGTCCCATTTCCTCTAATTTCTTCTTTTCTTGTGTAGTAAAACTATCTATTTTCCATGACTCCTTTAAAGGGGGATGGTCTCTGGGTTTTAAGTCTTCTTGCATAACTTGTACTGTTAGTAACGCTGCCTTTTTGGCTTCCTGATCTGCTGCATTATTCCCTCGACTCCTAAAATCTAATCCCTTCCGATGTCCTTTTAAATGGACTATAGCAATTTTCTTAGGTCCTCTCAGGGCCTGTAATAATTCCTTAATTAATTCTTGATGAACTAAAGTTTTTCCTTGAGAGTTTATTAATCCCCGCTCTTCCCATATTTTCCCAAAGGTATGTACAATTCCATAAGCATACTTCGAATCAGTATAAATTGTACCCGCTTTATTTCGCAAAAGTTGTAATGCTCGTAATAAAGCATAAAGTTCGCAGGCCTGAGCTGACCAAGAATTATTCAATGATCCTGATTCTATTACTGTTAATTCTTTTCCTCCAATTATTGCATATCCAGACACTCTTCTTCCCTCCACAATGCGGGATGAACCATCTACAAATATTTTTTCTCCTTCTTCCAGTTCTTCTTCTAGATCTGGCCTTATCTTAAGTCTGTTCCTCTATAAGTGATAAACATTCATGAACCAAAGCATCTGGGTTCGGTTCCCCATAAAGGAATTGGGCCGGATTTTGCAAATTGGTTATTTCTAGCATTAGTTTTGGGAAGTCTAACAGAATCCCTTCATATTTTAAGAGTCAGGCATCAGTTATCCATTTTTCTGCCTTTTGCTGTAATATTCCCCGAATATTATGGGGGGGTAGTACTCTTAGTTCTCCGTTAAGGGTAATTTTATTGGCTTCCTCTACAAGGAGAGCACGTGCCACTATGGCCTGTAAGCAGGTGGGCCATCCTTTGCTTACAGGGTCCAGTAATTTGGATAAATATCCTATAGGCTTTTTCTTCCCTGCCCATTCCTGGGTTAATACTCCGTAAGCTGTGCCACTATCTATGTTCACAAACAGATAAAAAGGTCTCTTCAAGTCTGCGAGGCTCAAAACTGGTGCTCTGACTAACCCATGCTGTAGTTCCTTCAAATATTTATTATCTTCCTCGCTCCATTTTAATAACCCATCCTGACTCAGCTTTTCATACAAAAATTTAACTTTTGCACTATAATTTTCAATCCACTGTCGGCAATATCTGACCAAACCCAGTAGTTGCCTTACTTGTCTCTTATTTCTCGGGGGTGGCATTGCAAGGATTCCCTTTACTCTTTCTGGGTCTATTTTCTTTTCCCCTTTCCGGAGGTATTGTCCTAAATATTTTACTTCTTCTTCGACAAATTGCAGTTTTGCCTTAGATACTTTTAGCCCTTTTATACTTAAGAAATTTAATAGCTTAATGCTTTCGGCTTGCACTTCATCCTCCGTCTCTCCAGCAAGAAGAAGATCATCTACATACTGAATGAGGGTTACTTTCTCACTCACTTGATATTCCTGCAAAATTTGTTCCAGAGCCTGCCCAAACAAATTAGGAGATTCTGTAAATCCCTGGGGGAGTACGGTCCATCTTAATTGCTGTCTCCTATGAGTATCTGGGTCCTCCCATTCAAAGGCAAAATAATCCCTACTCTTTTCGTCCAAGGGACAGGCCCAAAAGGCATCTTTAAGATCAATTACACTATAATATTGTTTTTCAGGACCCAGCCGACTCAATAGGGTATAGGGATTTGCCACCACTGGAAAGCGAGCCACTGTCCTTTTATTTATTTCCCTTAAATCATGAACTAGTCGGTATGACCCATCCGCCTTTTTCACAGGCAGAATGGGGCTATTAAAGGGGGACATACAAGGGTCTAGAAGACCTGTATTTAATAATCTTTCTATTTCTGGTTTTAATCCTTCTTTTCCCTCAGGGGAAATGGGATACTGTTTAACTCTTATTGGTACCTCAGGTTCCCTAATAGTGATTGAAAAGGGAGTTATATCCAATTTTCCCACACTATCGGGAGTATACCAAACTTCTGGATTGATCTCTGCTTCATCCTCTACCCTCAAGGGGCACAATTTTATTTTAATTTCCCTGTTTACTACTTCCATATTAATACCTAATTCAGTAATCAAATCTCTTCCCAATAAATTGTAATCCGCTTCAGGGATCAACAAAAAATTTCCTAATCCTATTCTAGAGTTTGTTTCTATTAATACATTTTCAACTATTGGGACTTCAAAAGGTTCCCCTTTTGCTCCTACTACTTGGGCAGCCCCCCTGGAAACTTTACACCCTCCCAGTAGTTTTTGGACGGTGGACCGTTCTGCCCCAGTGTCTACCAGGAATTCAACCTCCTGCTGCTGGGGACCTATTTTTAGTTTTATCAAGGGCTCTCGATGTTTTTGCGTCCCCAGCAGATAGAGCCCCTGACCCCTCTAATCCTCTTGAAAGGCTTTTTCATCTTTCAGTCTCTTTCTACACTCCCTCCGAAAATGTCCCTTTCCCCCACAATAATAACACACACCTGCCTCTCTTCTTTCTGTTGGGGAAATTCTTCCCCCATTCCTCTTGATCATGGGCCCTGTTTTTGAAAAGGTTTTGGACCTTCCGGTCTCCCTTACTGCGGCCAACATCATTCTCACTTGTCTCCGGTGACTTTCCTCGTCTCGTCTAACATAGACTTTTTGTGCCTCTCTTAGCAACTTGTCTAGGCCCCTGTCTTGCCAATTATCTATTTTTTCCAGTTTCTTTCGGATATCTTCCCATGATTTAGCTACAAATTGCGTTTTCAACAATGCTTGTCCTAACTCGTTTTCGGGGTCTAGACCAGAATACATTTGTAAGTTTTTCCTCAGGCGTTCCAACCAATCAGTGGGAGTTTCTTCCTTCTTCTGTCTTTCATTAAATGCCTTATTAATGTTTTGCCCCCTAGGAACTGCCTCCCTGATCCCTTGTATCACTATTCTCCATAAGTCCTGCATATTCACCCGATGGTTTTCTTGCTGATGGTTCCAATTTGGGTCCTGCAATGGCCACTTGGTCTCTGCTAAAGGGCCTTGTGCATGTTTGGTATCCCAAATTCACATTCCCGCACTCCTAATCATATTATGCTCCTCAGAAGTAAATAATATATTTAATATAGCTTGGAGCTCTCCCCATGTATAAATACTGGGTCCTAAGAACTGATCTACCCTCTCTGCTACCCCCAGTGGGTCTTCCAGAAGATTCCCCATTTCTCTTTTAAATTCCCGCACATCCCCTGAGCTTAGCGGGACTGATACAAATCCTATCGCGGGGTTTGGTCCGGGACCCCCAATTGGCAACTCCTGGAGCGGATATAAATTTTGTTGCTGTGCCTTTCTCCGAGTTATAGGCCCTTGGACGTGGCTAGCCGGTTCGGGGTGACTTTCCAATTGGGGAGGCATGTCGGGGGGGTGGTATGTCTGGGGGCAAGTGGTTCTGAGAGGGCACATATGGGGGAGGAATTAATGGAACCTCTTCCCCTTCTTTATTCCTCTTTTTTGCTTTTTCATTTAAAGGGAATAGAGATGCATCAACGCCAGGTCTTGTCACCCATACATGGGCATAGTCACTTTCCTCCTGGTTAAAAGGAGTCCAACTATTCACCCAACAATTTAAATCCTGTCTCACCCAATCCTCTGATGATCCAAAAATTGGCCAAAAATTATTTTGAGAAATTTCCTTTTCTCCCCAAACAACTATACAATAACAAATCATTTTTGACTTAACCTTGTCACCTGTACTAGGGTACAGCTCCCAGTTATCTAACATAAATCCCAGCGGGCTATTCTTAGGCACCCGTGGGAGTCTACATGGAACTTGAGGCTTGCTTTTTCTCTGTCCCATCTTCTGGAGCGCCTTCACACAACACTTTAACCAAACACTTCCCCTGGTTCGTGACTCATGCCCTTGCAGGCAATGAGAACCACACTACTGAGGGTCCACACTCGCTTGGGGAATCCAGACTACCAGTCCCCCTCTCACACACACACCAGTCGCTGCGCCTCCAGGATCCCCGACCCCGACCGAACAGATCCCTTCACAAATACTCACGCATCCTGCATCTTTGTCCGGACCTTTGTGCACAAAGTTTAAAGGGTCGACCAGCCTTCCTTTGCCCTATACCTTGAATTTAGGTTCATCAGAGCAACCGAGGCAGGAGTCGGACCACCAAGGCCGCCTAAATTAACAGGCGGGTCGCCCTCCCGGTAGTACCAAAAATCCTGTCATCCAGGTTGCATCCAAGTCACAGCACCAAATTGTAACAAGTTGAGACTCATTAAAATTAACTTTTATTAATTATAGCAAGCAAGGCATGGGCAAAATCTCAGCACTGGGTGACAGGGGAGCAGAGGGAAGAATCCACTGCTACCAACTGCCACACCTCGTGGTCTTCGGCCCCCTCTTTTATAGTCCTGTCGCGAACCTTCTGTTGTTACTCTGCGCACGTGTGAGTGATTGCCAGGGGGCTCCCGAAACTTCTGCCAGTTGTTGCTAAGGAGGGGGTGCTTGAAACTTCAGGTGATTGTTGCAATGAAGGTCCATAGCCGTCCGTTGATTGGTTCCCTCCTAGGCAGGTCTCCTCATTCAAGTCCCTTAAAACCTTTTTACGCTTGGTTAAACTGACAATCGTGGAACATTGAGTAAACAATCGTTTGAACAATAACGAACGTTAAGCAAAACAACAACGAACATAAAGTAACAACATACAACCATTTAATCCAACTGCAACTCTTAACAATGAGCAAAATGAATCAGGAAAAAAAAGGTAACTTGTCCTATTCTAACACATTCAGATCACACCCAAAGTGTCCTTTTTTGGGGAGAGGGTCAGCCTGTCAGCTGGTCCCTGTCAGCGATGGTTTGTGACGGCATCTTCCCTAACATCTGTGTATTATTTTCACCTATCAGGTGGAGCTTGAGTGACTCCAATCATAGATCCCTGATTATGAGTGGTAGAAAACTCCCTTGCTTGGCTTTTGAAGGTGCAGGCTGGCACAGATTCAGAGTGCATGCTTAGGGAGGGGTGGTCATACCTTGGCGGAGCACAGCTTTTGGGACGGAGGCATGTTTTGGTATTATAATGAGGTTATAACAAGAAAAGCTCACTGAAACGACAAGACTTCCACAGAAAATTAACAACTGCCAGCTCAGGGTAGCAATTAGCAGCTTATCAGTACCATGGCACGACCTGGTTCCCAGATATCTCAGAGCCTGGCCGAGGTGTCTCCACTCAGCTTCATCCTTCGTGGTGTTTCTCTCAGGGTCAGTACATCCAGCTCTCCTGATGTTGCCAACCCCTGAGGTTGCCTAGGGAACTTCTGGGGACTGGATTCCTTGCATGTCAGCCACGTTCCACCCTGGAAGTTTCTTCAACACCGTAGCTTTTCTTAGAGGTGGAATGTAACTTTAATTTTTAAGTCACCTCCAGCAATTATTCCTTACGAGAAGTAAAAAAAAATGTTAGGATAGGGGATTAAAATAATGAGCAGGTTTATGAGAATCTGCCTGAGGGCAAATAGTTCAGAAAATGAAAAACTCCACAGTAAGAGACTGAAAGCTGCTAACCAACTGTGGTGGTTTGACCCTGGCTGGAGGCCAGATGCCCACCAAAGCCGCTCTGTCACTGCCCTTTTCAGCTGGACAGGGGAGAAAATAGATGTTGAGACGCTCAGAAGTGGAGATAAGGACAGGGAGAGATCATTCCACAATCAGTGTCATGGGCAGAACAGACTCAACATGGAAAAAAAACAACCCCATCTAATTTATTACATTACACACCCACACCCCCCACCTCACCGGGAAAGTACCTAATGAAACCAGAGTAGGATAATGAGAAATAAACCCAAACCTTAAACTCCTTCCCCCACCCTTTCCTTCTTCCCCTGCTCAACTTCACCTCACATTTTGCTCCCTCGCTCCCCCCCCACTGGCACAGGGGGATGAAGATGGGGGTTGGGGTCAGTCCATCACACGCTGTCTCTGCCGCTCCTTCGTCTGCAGAGGAGGACTCCTCACCCCCTTCCCCTGCTGCACCGTGGGGTCCCACCCACAGCAGACAGTCCTCCATGGACTTCTCCAACGTGAGGCCTTTCCCACGGCGCTTCAGCTCTTCCCCAGCTGCCCCAGCGTGGGTCCTTCCATGGGGTGCAGTCCCTCAGGCCCAGACTGCTCCAGCCTGGTCCCCCACAGTGTCACAAGCCCTCCCAGCAAACCTGCTCCAGCGTGGGTCTCTCTCCCCATGGGCTGCAGGGCCTGCCAGAAGCAGGGCTTTTTTCCTCCTTAAACTGTTACCCCAGAGGTGCGACCACCATCACTGACACATCTGTCCTTGAGTCGGCTGGTGTTTGCTCTGTGGGGCCTGGGGGAAGCTTATAGCTGCTTCGTGCAGCAGCCACCCCTGCAGCCCCCCCAGCCTTGCCATGCAGACCTACAACAAGCACAGGGCACACCAGTGATCACAGGCAGTTTTAATCCTATTTTCAGGTCAGCACTTGGAAGTTAAGTTCTCTGCATGTTATTATTGTTCTGTTTTGAGTTGGAGACTGTGTTTAAGGTCCTGTAGCTATTCAAAGGGAGAATTTTTTTTTTTCCTTAAATCTTTCACACTACTTTCCAGAGTTCCTTTTCTTAATCTTCTTATCTTCATTGTATGGTTTGGCGTTTCCCGCATCACTTGAACAGGAAGATCTGGAGCAGTTTAAACATTTCCAGACCGATGCTCAGGAGTTCTGTCAGCCATTTGGTTTTTCTACTCCATCATGCAGCCAGACTTCTCCCTCAGACCAACCCACTGGACTGAAACAGTCCAGCAGTGGGGGTTTTCCTAAGTGAAAACACTGACTTTTACTTTGAAAACGCTGGTCAAGCCCGTCAGAGTTTTTAATATATAAGATTGCTTTCAGAGGACCTGTTAGTGTAGTTGTTATAAACGGTCGTGACAAATTTACAAAGTTTCCAAAGAGAATTTATTTGAGCAAGCTACCAAGCAGGCAAAACAACGCTGGGCGGCCTGGGAGACCCTTGCTCCCTCCAAAGGCGCGCACTTCACCCCGCCAAAGCTCCCGTTTTTATAGTCCAGTAGCTCCAGGTATGCATAGCACATCCTGATAAGCTCCTGTGGCTGCGCATGCTGTTACTAGGGGGGGTCGTCCTGGTCCTGTGGTCCTAAAGGTCATGGTCTTCCTCTGCGTTGTGGGTCAGTCTCCTTCCTCACTGAGTCATGTTGACCCAGTGTAAAAGAGTAAGGAGTTCTTGTTGATTCGGCAGGATGTCGCCACTCTGAGATTAGGTATCTTGCCACCTTATCAGGAGGTAGTCTCCTGGGGTTTTGCCCATTAGCAACTCTAACAAAGACACAAGGAGCAAGCGGGGGATTTCCCCCCCTTCCCCATCTGCTGGTTTGGAAACAAATTCCTTATATTTTTATTACATAGTAAGTTCCAGAATTTTGGTTATTATAAAAAAATTAAATTATCTCTGTAAGGAATCAAAACTGCTTTTATAAGAAGAGTTAGTGTCTTCTTCTACCACTGGTTTGTACCTGCTGCTAACCTAACAAGTAATCTAAATTACCTCCTCTTGAGGTACAAGAAGCAGAGGACCCTGAATGAATTCTGAATTTTCTCAATAAAGACATCCCAGTGAATGCTGTATGTACACTAGATCATTTCTTCTGTTTGGGGGGTGGGGCACCGGTGGTGCACAGTGGTGGTTGGTTTCCTGTGGGGGTTTCTTCTCTTTTGCTCTGGGATGTTGAGATTCAAGCTGCGGCCTCTGCATCATGCTGGAATCTGCTTCACGCTCAGATGAACACAAAGCATGGGAGGATGTGCAAAATCCATTTCCATAGGTGTCAGTTTGAGTCTATCTCTTTCTTTCAAAGCTTGTGTGATGTTAAGTAACATGTGGAGGAGGTTTGGGCCTATAAATCATCAGGTCCTTTTCCTCTGCCCAGCTTCATGTGCTCATCAGCATTTCAAGATCGAGAATGTGGAACCTTCTGTTGAGTAACACAGGGGTATCTCAGTATTTACAGCACGGTTGCCTTTTCTTCCTCAGCAGTTTACTTGGTTCAGCCCCAGGCAGTGGCTGAGCACCAAGTGCTGCCCTCTTACACCTTCACTGGAGAACAGACAAAGCCCCAATGGGTTGGGATAAGGACAGTTTACTGACAACACCCAAAAGGGGAACCATACAATCATTAAGGCTGGAAAGGCCTCCAAGATCACCTAGTCCAAACGTCCCCCTGCCAACTCATTACTCACTAACCCATGTCCCTAAGGACCTCATCCACCTTTCCTTCCACACCCCAAGGGATGGTGATTCTACCACCTCCCTGGGCAGCCCCTTCCAATGCCCAACCGCTCATGCGGAGAAATTTCTCCTCGTTCCCAACCTCAACCTCCAGTGGTGCAGCTTGCAGCCATTCAGTCTAGTCCTGTGGCCAGTTCTCTGTGAGAAGAGGCTGAGCCCCAGCTCACCACAACCTCCTTCCAGGTAGTTGTAGCTGAGCCCTGTGGCAGAGTTCACTTGGTGGTAACACAGAGTACTTTACAGCATGATGTCATCTGGTGGGGTAAACAGCCCGAGGCAACTCACTCACCTGTGTGGGCTGCTTGGGGAAGTTAACTCTGTCCTGGCCTGAACCAGGACAGGTGGTTATGTGGCTTTAACTTTAGAAGTGTAGGTCCCATATGGACCCAGAACCATGTCCAAGGGAATCCTTTGTCTGCTTATGAGACAGTTGTGGCAGGCTTGAAAAGGAACTTGCTGATAGGCAAATGAGACTGAGACAGGTATCCTATGTTGCAACTATTGTAATGGTGGAGAAATAAGAGACCTTTTTCTTAAAAATCTGTCCTGGTTTCAGCTAGGATAGAGTTAATTTCTTTCTAGCAGCAGTTGGAATTCCCTGTTAGGGAGTTAGGATGAGAGCAGTGCTGATAACACATGGATGTTTTTAGTTGTTGCCAAGTAGTCACTGACTTCTCAGTTGTTTGTATTTCCCTGGTAACAAGAAGGTGGGGGGGGGGGGCACCCAGGAAGCTGGGAGGTGACACAGCCAGGATAGGTGACCCAAACAGGCCAAAGAGAGTACTCCATGCTATTACATCCTGGACAGCATAAAGGGGTGCTGGTGAGGGGAAAAACCAATGTTTTTAGTTACTAATCCATGCTTCTGCAGTGGCCAAGCATCACTTAATCTCAGCATGCAAGAGGGTTGCCAGGATCCTAGAGATTGCCTTCTGCTTAGTATGAAAAGTCACCACCTGGTGCTACTCAACATAACCTTCATTTCAGCTATTCACCCTAAAGTCCTGAGAGTTTTGTCCATTTCTCTTTTTCAGTTACTGTGGCTTTTTTTTTTTTTTTTTCCCTTTTTCTTAGTACCTGGACTCTGGGTAAGTTTGGTTGTGGCAGGAGTTGGTTTTTTTCTCCTTTTAATGTTTTGAGAATCACAGTTTGTGATAGTTGGATGCTGGTATCTTGGGTTCAGATAGGATAGAGTTAATTTTCCTTCCTGC
The DNA here is from genome assembly GCA_022605575.1 of Laterallus jamaicensis coturniculus. Classification (NCBI taxonomy): domain Eukaryota; kingdom Metazoa; phylum Chordata; class Aves; order Gruiformes; family Rallidae; genus Laterallus; species Laterallus jamaicensis. The sequence goes on from JAKCOX010000186.1 coordinate 692,399, forward strand.
AGCTGGGGCAGTGCCATGTTTGGGAGTTGGGATAACACATGGACCAGAGTTGCCTGGGTTGGAAGAGACCCTTTAGATCATTGAGTCCAGCCATAAAAAGCCCCACATCGAACCAATGTTTTTAGTTACTGCCAAGCAGTCAAGGGTTTGTCAGTTTTTCTTGCTGCCCTGCTATGAAGAATTAGAGGGGCTCCCAGGAAGCTGGGAGGGGACACAGCCAGGACACAAACTAACCAAAGGGGTATTCCATGCCAACCATGTCATGCTCAGCATGAAGAAGGGCTGATGGGGGATGAGTGCACAGCTCCAGGATGTGTGGTTTGGCGACGGTCCAGCTTTGGGAAGGCTCTGAGCTGTATGGGCTGAGTTGGGCGGTTCGGTGAGAAAATGCATCATGTATCACCAGTTCCATATATTGTGCTGTGAAATCCCACTGTTGTAATTTCTCCCTCCCTTTGCTGTCCCAATAACCTGTCCTTACCCCAACTCGCAAGGTTTGCCTTTTTCTTTTCCCTCCTCTCTCCCAGAGAGAGGAGCTGGGTGGTACTCAGCTGCTGGCTGGGGCAAAACCACAACACCTACATGGTTTGCATTTGTAATTTATTGTTTCATTTCGAAAACTCAAATACATCAAGGGCATTTGATATTTCCACTCCAAATTGAGGACAGAGATCTGAAATGAAACACCTCTTGGTGCTCACTACTGCTTTTGAAAGAGTGAAATGAGCAGGAATGGCAGAAGTGCCCACATACAATTTTCTCTGCAGACAACAATCTCTCTGCACCTCAAAATAATGCTGCATCTTGGGGAAGCAGAGTATGGAAAGCTTGTTAGCAGATCAAGTAGCGGACAGCTCTGGAGTCCTGAACGTGTTTCACTCTGTGGCAGTGGCGCAGGATAGTGAGTATCCTACGGAACTGCTTATTCACCTTCAGTTTAGTGAGCTCTTTGATGTCCTCATCAACAACAAAAAAATGACCTGGAAAACAAATGACAACTTTGCTGTAGAAATGACTTTGTTGTAGGATACACTTAAGGCCTCAGAAGTAGCAATACCACCCCTTCTTTAGAATTCCACACTGACCAAAAAACACAGATGACAGCAGGGCAGCCTCACACTACCAACAGAATCCCAAGAGAAAGTTTGCACAAGCTAATAGATGGCAAGGGGAAGGGCAAGGGCAGCACTCTATTCACTGGCTGTCATTTTATATTCAGTCTTGCCACACTTCTCAGCTTTAGTAAAATGACTGCACATTCAGTATTTCCTATGACATGGCATAAGGAATGCCCAATTATCTTTCAATAGAGGAAGAGAGGACGTAAAAGGAAACTAGCATATTCTTCTCCAAGTATCACATTTCCATGTCTTGAGAGGAAGCTGCAAAGCATGGGGTATTCAAGCATGAAAAAGAAGAAAGAGAGCATCCTCCCTCCTCCTTTTATCCTTTAAATTAAGGCAGAGGCAGTAGCATCTTAGGTAAGATGGAGCATCTCTTCTTCCTATCAAGTTATGCCAGGGAAGCTTTTATTTATTCATTAAACAAGTACAATGCAGCTTTACACAGGCAAATCTATGTTTTTAGGTAAACACTTCATTTTGAGATGTCATTTTATCAATGATCCAACATGACATGCACTCCACTCTGAAGGAGCATCCAAAGAAGCAACAGTCATTAGAACTCAGGTCCCAGAATGCTGTTTGTAAGCACAGAGCTCCCCAAAATTCTGCTCAGAGATGAAGAACAACAGACCATGTTTTCTCACAGACTGAGCCATTTTGGGAGTTGGTGACACAGGGGTCCAATAGGAAGTAGAATCTTCTAGAGACAGTGACTGACAAAAGCTAGAGGTCTTTCCCCAGAAGGGACTATAGTGGTATCTCAAAGGAGCTTGCATACCTCAAATTCACCCACACAGGAAAAGTAGAAAGTTTTTTTAGTAGGAAAAGAAAAAAAACCTGATCAAGTGCTTAAATATGTAATTACAGTTGGGTAGAGATCGTCTGCAGTTGCCAGTAATAGGGCAATACACTTAGGTGGCCTTCGGAACTCGGGGATAACCTGCATGCTGGTTTTGTGGTTTGTTTTATCTGGGGGAGCATCCACTACTTCTCTGGGCAGCCTCTTCCAGCCCCTCACCACTCTCTCTGTAAAGAACTTCCCCCTAAGATCTCATCTAACCCTTCCCTCCTTCAGCTTCACTCCAGCCCCCTTGTCCTGCCAGTCTCTGCCCTTTGAACAAGCTGATTCCCCTCCTGGTTCTCTGCTCCCCTAAGAGACTGGCAGGCTGCAATGAGGTCCCCCCACAGCCTTCTCTTCTCCAGGCTGAACCAGCCCAGCTCCTTCAGCCTCTCTTTGTAGGGCAGGTGCTCCCGCCCTCTAATCATCTTTGTTGCTCCTCTGAACCCTCTCCAGCAGTTCCACATCTTTCTCGTATTGGGGGCCCCAGTTCTGGACACAGGACTCCAGCTGGGGCCTCAGGAGGGCAGAGTAGAGAGGGACAATCACCTCCCTGTCCCTGCTCGCCACCCATCTTCTAATGGAGCCCAGAGTCCATGCAGAGTATAATTCCTTCCTCTATTTTCCCAGAATCCGTGGAAGTAACATGTAGCACAGCAGGATCCTGATTATGAAGAAACTAGACCTGGCTAAAGGGTGGTGGTATGGTTATTTGGAACCAGCTCTGTGCACTAAATACCCTGATAAACCAGGCAGAATCTTTCCTCATCTTGATATCAGAGGAAGAGGTCAGTTGGCAATCAGCCCAGTCTAAGAAACTGGGAATCCTAAGCAGACACACTGGCAGAGCAGAAATTTAAGCAAACAAATCAATGACTGCACAACCTCATCCTGAGGAACACAATGGATAAAGACACTTCATTTCGTGCTGGCCAGATACGAACCATCTGACAGCTTGCCAGACCTTTTCTCTAGACTTTCTAGATGATTAGTCACAGCAAAAAGCAAAACAAAAACCCCACCACACATGCACAACAGTCCCTCAGATGCCCAATGTCCTAGATTCCTAACTGAACTTTCCAATGTAAACAAGAAAATAAAGAGTGTGTCTCTTAGGTACTTGGAAACATTAAAAGCCTCGATTTTTCAGAGCTAAAAAAAAATATCTGGGTACAGTCTGTGTGGATTGGTTATCAAACTAGGAGTTCCAAACTGTGTAGCGACTAGGTTTTATATCATCTACCCATTTCTGTATAGTGCTGAGACAGTTATATTCCTTATGGCCCAGAGTCTGATCTGGGGAGGAATCCAAGTTCTGTTCTCCTCCCTTTATGTCAAGGAGAAAGAGAACTTTCATTGCTCCATACTGAAAAGCGTCATTCCTCCCTCCATAGAGGGCAGGAATTCTTCAGGGCCAAATTCATCTTGGGTTGTGGCACCACATGCTGGGAAGGGAAGGAAAGCCCTGCTAAGCCTATGTATTTTTTTCTTTTTTCTCCCTCTGTTCCCTGAGATTAAGCAATACCAGGTCTTGCAAAATTTTTCAGGACTGATGGTTTTAAACACTCCCACGGGTTAGACCATTCCACCAACTGCCAGAGTACCTGGATGGACTACTTCTGAGAATAAGATGCTGTATGTACACTATAAGATGAAAAGCACGTGCTGTCATTCAGTATTTTGACCAGTATTTTTATACTTGTGCTGCAATACCTCAATGCCATGTGTGTGGTACTAAGAAATGTAAAAGAAATACCTCTTGTTTCCTTAGTTTCGTCTTCCCAGAACCTGCTGTACCGGCGTCTGAAACGATGCTTCAGAGTTTTCGAAGGCTGATGGAAGATTTTGTACTTGGACACCACAGCCTTGTTAATTTCTTGCACAACTTCATTTATCTGAGTACATTTAAAATGACCTTTCATATACCTACAAATAAAAATACAAGTCAGTAACCAGGAAGTAAGAAATGAAGCCCTGTGTTTAGCTTTCACTTTCATAAGTCATAACTGGACATGCTATTCCTTGTTAGAGGTGGTTTCTTCTGCTTTGTGATGATCCTCATCATCAATACAGGCTGGAGACAATGTGATGATGTGCTAGAGAGCAGCCCTGCAGAGAAGGACGTGGGGTGCTGGTGGATGAGAAGCTTAACACGACAATACATGCTCACAGCCCAGAAGGCCAATTTTATCCTGGGCTGCATCGAAGGGAGCGTGGCAGCAGGTCGAGGGAGGGGATTCTGCCCCTCTGCTCCCCTCTTGTGAGACCCCACATGGAGTGCTGGGTCCAGCTCTGGAGTCCACAGCATAAGGAGGGCATGGAGCTGTTGGAATGGGTCTAGAAGTGGGCCACCTCTCCTATCAAGGCAGGCTGAGAGACTTGGGGTTGCTCAGCCTGGAGAAGGCTCAAGGGAGATCTTATAGCGGCCTGCCAGTACTTGAAGACGCCTACAAGGAATCTGGAGAGGGGTTTTTTAGAAGGGCCTGCAGTGATAGGACAAGGGGGAATGGTTTTAAATTGGAAGGGAGGAGAGTTAGATTAGATGCTAGGAAGAAATTCTTCACTGTGAGGGTCACAAAGCACTGGTGCGGGGTGTCCAGAGAGGCTGTGTAAGCTCCATCCCTGGAGGTGTTCAAGGCCAGGTTGGATGGGGCGTTGATCAGCCTGGTCTAGCAAGAGGTGTCCCTGCCCATGGCAGGGGGTTGGAACTTGATGATCTTTGAGGTCCCTTCCAGCCCTGACCATTCCATGATTCTACGAGTAAACACAGTTACTTAGTTTTGTCCATTTCTGTAATGGTTTAGTAACATTGAAAAGCCAGAAAGATGAAACATTAAAAAGCTAAATTAAGAAGTAAAAAATATCCAGTGCTGAAATTGGAAGGAGCCTTTCAAAACACAATGAAAGGTTGCTTTTAGAGCATACTACTTAAATTAAAAATGCAGACTTCCCCCCCTAAATCAAGCAGCTTTGCAGAATACATTATGTGAACCAAAACCAGAATGAAATGTTTGTGCCTATCAATGCAATTTGGTTTATACTATAAACAACCTGTGTTTGATCTTGCAGCCATTTCTTTATGAATAAATACAAGGTTTGTATTATTTTCTGCAGTTTGCTGTGCAGCCTACTGAGCTATATAGACAAAGTTCTACATTGCCACATCCTTTTCTGAGCTTTCAGAGCCATTCATAAAACTAGTACTAAGATTGTAAGATCTGTCAGTACCAGCCTACAGGTACAGGAAGCACAGAAGAGAAAAATAAAAAATGCTAGAACACTGGAATACTTACAAGTAAGCCTATTCAGCCTTTATAGACATAAAAGTTTGCACTGAAGGAAAAGAAGGCTTCTAAGTTTGTAACACGCTATCATACAAAAATGAAATCTGAAACTCATGAGACAAGCAATAAGCTAAACACAAACCAAAACCAATACACAGCAGTAAAAGCCAGGGGAGCCTTGCAGCTGGAATTACCCTGTTCTCACCATTCAGACACTACACCAAACCCAGTCTGGCTGCAAAATCCTGGGTAAACTGAAGTCTGGGAAGAAGGGAGGGGTGGGGGAAGGTGCTTTAAGCTCTGGCCACACTTCTCATCACCCGACTCTGGTGTCACTGGGGGTGCAGGGCAGGGCCATCAATTAGGGATTTTCTTTCCTTTATTCCATGTTGAGTCTGTTCTGCCCGTGATGCTGATTGTGGAATGATCTCTCCCTGTCCTTATCTCTACTTCTGAGCCTCTCAGTATCTATTTTCTCCCCTGTCCAGCTGAAAAGGGCAGTGGCAGAACAGCTTTGGTGGGTGTCTGGCCTACAGCCAGGGCTATACCACCACAACAGGGTAACAGTGATAAAATCCAGAGACACCTCAACTCATCCTGATGCAGAAACTGAAAAGCAGGATTCAGTTACCTAAACCTCAGAAGCAAGTGCTCCAAGAGGTCCTTGGGCATCCAAGAGGCTCACATGGGGTTCGCAGACATGTTAGGGTTTACAGAAAATTCAGGAACAAAGGCATCTGCAATGGTCCCAGACAGTTCTGCTTAGGCAACTGGAACACGCCATCAGTAGCCAGACAGCTGAGCTGTTTCCTGGTTCCATCGACTGTAACAACCAGACATTCACCAACAAGAGCAGGAGTGGGGGCACCCGGTGTCACAGCACTTTGATCTGAAACTAAACTCTGTCAAAAGCAACTGGAATTTTCCTTCTGCACCTAGCTGTAATGATCACTAAAACTCCTGCTGTTCCACTCTGCTAGTCATGGCTGGATACAAACAAGTAAAGCCATAAATGCCAATATTCATTTCAGTCCATACATACACTAGTGTTTTTTTAAACAAGTTACCTGATTTCATTTTTTAATCCACAAAAGCCCCTTTCAAAACATAAGATGTCTTCTTCCCTCTCCCCTCCCCCCCACCAGGTATGAAAACCAAAGCACAATGCTTTTCTTCAAAGAAAAGAACATCAATATATTCACATATATACGACTGGAAAAAGAGACAAACCTAATGGCCAGCCCCTGCTCCCTTAGGCTAAAAGAAACACGTATTCCTACACGTTACCACTTTCTGATACTTGAGAGAGTTATAATGAATGTGCAGACTCTAAAAATATCTTAAGCAGTTAGAATTTGAGACAGAATAAAGCATGTGTTTCCCTTTGCCTTGAATTCGAAGTTAACAGAGACATCTACTGTGCCATTTCCTTTCTCTTCCTTGGAAAAAAAGTCTCTTTCTGCAATAGATTTGAAGGCTAAGATAATTTGCAGGTTTCTTACTGTGCAAGAGTGTTCTATTTGATCAAGGTGCTCCGTATCTGCCCCTTAACAAAGCACACATCTTTCTTAGATACTGGCTGTGGAGTTCTAATATAATAAAGTCACTGAAGACTGTCTATCCCTTCCAGTGCCCTAACAATGCTAGGGATAGATTCTCCTTAATGTTCCACACAAAGAGGCTGAAAACCAGATAGATTTTTCAGTTACAGACTGTCACAGCTGCAGTAGGAAGGGAGAGAGGAATGGGACTCAGCAGAAGCAAAAGCCGTGATATCCAACTGGAGTGGGAGGCAAACCCCTATGCAATGCATATGTACAGTTGTGCTGTATTAAATCCCTAAACAAGCTTAGCATAGGTACAGTTCTGTGCTAGCATGGCCATAGGGCTACAGGACCAGAGCTGTGTGAAAACGCAGCAGTGCCTGCATCAGAACCAGTACTGACCTGGAGAACAGGGATAGGAACCTAATTCTCATTCTTCTAGGAGAGTACATTAGGTGTGAGCAAGTCTGTGTTTCAAACATTTGCTGCCTGGGCTTGATTAAATAGTATGTGGAATAGCAACCTTAGCAAAGCACCCCAATCTTGTAATACAAAACCACCAGGCAAAAGAAAATGGTGGATCAATAGATCTATTTAAAAACTCACATGAATCCTTCTCCACAGAACACACATGCTTTTCCCACTGAATTAAAATATTCTATAGCCCCACAAGCCCAGTCTGAGACACAAACTTTCCACTAACTGGCAATGAATGTAGGAGTATCCTTCTGGCCTCTGTCCCCGTTTTCCCCACCCACCAACAGCAGGAGAAATGCTTCCACTCCAAAGGATAACGAAGAATTTCAAGGTTTTACTGGGGAGGATGATAGCTTTATCAGGAAGTTAAAACACTTGGCTGGAACGGCCTATGTCTGCGTCTCTTGCCACAGAAGAGATAAAGACTAACAAGTCCCATGGCCTAGCTTTACCTTTCCAAAATTTTATCAGGAGGGAAGTACCTAAGGGAGTAAATCCACCAGACACTAGAGATGATCTGCAGGATAAAAATACTAGGTGCATGCACTTTTAAATAGTAAACAAAACAGTTCTACTATTAGCTCAACATCCAGGCTCCTTCATTTTTGGATTGAGCAATTTTGTGGAAGAAAAAGGACATTACTCACCTGAAAATTTTGAAAGCTATAGGAACGATTATCTGAAAGCCCTGAGTAAAACAGACTCAAAAAAAAATGTTTCTTATAGAAAGAAGTGTTATTAGGGAACACACCAAGCATAGAGTCTAGGTAACAATTTAGACAAAGGCATCAAGAGATTTTTTTCATTTTGGCAGAAGTATTTGTCATTGTCCCCAAAATGCCACTTAAGAAGAGATATTCCCACATGACAGGTATCAGACAGGGATTGCTATTAATCAAGTCCTGACAACAGGGGAAAAATCCCACAGCTTTCTATTCCAGAAGTCTGGGATATTTCAGTGGCAGGTGCTTCTGCTTATAAAAAGTGTGATTTCTGTTTGTGTCTCAAAACAAACTGGTAAGTCAAGAGTCAAAGTTTGCAGAAACTAAGGTCAAATGAGAACTATGTTTATCACTTTTCCTTAAAAATGTCAGTTCTCAATATATTTCTGTTCACACAAAGCAACTTTTGAAATACAAGGTTTGGGTTTTAGCTGATTTGTTCTCATTTTCCCAATACAGATACAAAAAAAAAAAAAAGGGACCTAATTAGCTTTATTAATTTAATTTTCAGGTTTGCCAGTATGGCATATAAGTGAGTTGGAGCTATCATCACAAAGCTGTGGAACATTTAAAATTTCAAGAAATCTCTTGAACATCTAGACATCTTGAACAGGGGAATCAGCTTTTTAAAAGGGTAGATAACGACAGGACAAGGGGGATGGACTGCAGCTAAAGGAGGGAAGGGTTAGATGAGACCTTAGGGGGAAGTTCTTTGCAAAGAGAGTGGTGAGGGGCAGGAACAGGCTGCCCAGAGAGGGCATGGATGCCCCATCCCTGGGGGTGTTCAAGGCCAGGTTGGATAGGGCCCTAGGCATCCTTGTGTAGCTCAAGGCCTGAAGGTTGGTGGCCCTGTCTCTGGCAGGGGTTGGAGCTCTGTGATTCCTGGGGTCTCTTCCAACCCAGACCAGTCTGTGATTCTATGATCTCTGTCAGTCTCAGTTCTGCAGGAGCTCACTTTCCCAAATCTACATTTGCCATCCAAGTTCACATGACAGTGTCTAAGAAAAGACACATTTGCTTACCCAGGAACACTTTGAAATTCTTCTGCAGTTATGAGGGGGATTTCTTTAATAGATTTTAATTGTTTCACAGTTTTCAGAGTTTTCTTTGCACATTTAGGTTCTTCTACATCTGCCAACTTTTCTTCACGCTTCACAGTTGTCTCAGGTGTGCTGTAAAGTGAACGAATAGTAAGTGTATAAACATCAATAAGCAGTATGGAGAACACCATCATATTAGCAAGCCTGCTTACTCACAGACCTAAGTTCCAAGCCATCTGTTACTCTGGGTGTACACAGCTCATGATCTTGCAAAGAAAAAAAACATTTAAAAAAGCAAAAAGCTGCTCCATTTCATCTATTTCAAATTGCATACTTCAGCTGACTTCATTATAGGTCTTCATCTCTGCTGCTAGCAGGTGAGTTGGAAGCAGTCCAAATGCAGCACAGAGCAGTTAAGAATTCAATGAACCATCACATTTATCAGATGAAGCCGAGCAGGGATGCAGCCTAACAGGCAGATCTGAAATACTTCACAGCTCTTTGAAACAAGTTCAGATCCTGAGAAGCCTGACTCATCTATTAATCTTTCCTAGGATGCAAATTCAACACCATCCAGCAGGCTGGGATTTTTTTATTTTTTTTTTAAAAAGCCATACTTTTTTTTTTGCTTTAGGCAAGATCCCAAAATCTGAGGAATTTCCTGCTTTGAGTGATTATTACAGCATTATTTTTATAAATCCACCCTTGCTCCAAACCTTCAGCTTAGGGACTCAAACAGTGAGTTATCTGCTTATCTGCCAGCCACCCACCTAGCTGCTCTCCTGCTTACCAGGAGGACAGCAAAGAGTAAGCATTTGGCTAAGTTCATGGTGATCTGAACACAAGGCCATTACTAGGCACCTGCTGGACTCCCAAACTGTCTGATCTATGACACACTGACAGGGGAAGCTCTGCTCCAAGCCATGCCACACCACAACAAAACCCTTCTGGAAACCAGGAGGCCAACAATCACTCATTCACATGTAAAGATCTGAAAAAACAAGGTCCTGCACAAAACTAACCCCTGCATTCTAACTAGCACTAGCTGCAGGGAATGTCAGCAAAGAGAAAGAGGGAAGGGATTTTTTTGGTGGTGGGTTTGGAATAGGATAAACACAAAGAGGGAGGCAGGTGAGTTCACATCGCTACACTCCTTTCCATTCTGTCTCCTGCCATCCTCTGCCCTTCAAGAAACCTCTTGTCTTTCCTGGATGATGCCCCACCCCCAGCTACTCTTGCTTTGGGTTCCCACCAGCTGCCTTGCCTCTAGATGGCTGCAGTGAGATGGTACTTGTTTAGTTCACTGCTGGCTTGGGCATAGAAGGAACAAATTGACAAACGAGCTGGCTTCAGCGCAGCAAGAAACTGCTCTCAAACACATGGACTACAGAGGGCTTTAAGATACACTGAACTTGCTTTTTTTACTTCAGTGAGATTCCTCCAGTACACAAGAGCATCAAAACCAAGAGCACAGTTAAAAACAACAGCTGAAGTAATGAACTGTTCAAATTGTTTGTGTGGGCATTTCTTTTCTTTCCAAGATTTGATGGCCTGTCTCACCACTGTTCAAGTGCTCACTCTGCTTTCTGCATTACTGACGATACTCAGCCAATTCACACTCAGTTCCTCAAGTATCTGAGGACAGAGAGGAATGCAAAGGGAAAAGGCCAACGTAGGAAGGTTTGGGGAAGAGGATTCACAGCAATACAGGTGGTTTCAGATCCGTTACAATCTCTTGCACTTACTTGATCCTCCACTGCACGACACCAAGATTAACAACATGGGGACAAATGAGAAGTGTTAATGCCCTCTGTCAAATCACCCTTCTCGTTAGCAGAGCAGTTAGGAGAAGCTGAGAAGTCCTCGACTGCTTGGCAACAACTAAAAACATCAGTGTGCTATTAACAGGAGTCCCATCCTAAACCCAGCACAGCACTACACCAGCCACAAGAAATAAAGTCTCTGCTGAAACCAGCACACCCAGTGATAACTGAAGAGCTTCCATTCTTTCACAAACATGCACTACAATCTGCAACATCTAAATAAAAAAAGGAACAGACCTCTCTAGACACAATCTGGGAGGCTGTTTCCTAAACTGAGGGTGCATGTCTGAGGAGTGAAATTCAGCAAAAAAAGCACCTGTACAAGTTGTCTCTCTTATCACCCACAATTAGTACAACTTTCATCAGAAGCAGTACCTACACAGATGAGAATATTGCTACACAAAGCCTAAAATTACACTTCCCCTCTCTGTAACCCTGCCTCCAGATTCTTTACCTTTCGTTTTGCTGGAATATGCCTACAATGACACTTTCAGCCTGAGGCTTGTCTGGCAACAGGAGCCAGACCAGGTAAAGCTGATAGGTTCAAGGCACAGACTGGAAACACTGACTTCAGACTGATGCGTTGCCTTCTGGCAAGCCACAGGGGTGGCAACAATGGCTGGGACCTCCAGACATCATAATCCAGACAAGATCCCCATCTGGCACACAATAACATCACCCAAAAATAAAACACAACTCCAACAGGCCAGAGAAAGAGCTGACCACTCTGAGGAACCTAGTCAGAGTCAGAACACGGCACAAGCCTTTTGAATAACAACTTTTGCTTCACATACTCATGTCTCTCTCAAGCTGCTTTATTCTGAACAGCTCCTTCATACAGCCCTCAGAGGCAGGTGCATGTCACTGCTAGCTAAGAGAAATGCCAGGCTGCTGGAAGGGAAGGACAGAAAAAAATAGCAGAGCCATCGTTCACGTCCTCACAGAAAGATTACAGAGTTAGAGGCTTATTATTTTTTTAATTATATTTGGAAGGGCAGAGCCAAGCCATAGTTCTAGTAACCCAGCATTTAGATAACTTACCTCTGAATCCTTAGGCACCACACCTATCTATTCAGCATGTTTGCAATTCTAAAGCAAGGACCATTCAGATTTAGAGAAGAACTAGTTTTCTACTATGATGTCACACCTGCCACTGGGAGCTTCCAACTGAAGATCTTGATATTTGATAGGTTTTACCTGAGGGATTTGTTAGGGTGAGAACCTAAGTAGCAACAGTTAAGCACAAACTCCAAAATCAATACATGTATATACACCATGGCTCCCAAAGGTTCACAGTTAATATACAGTGAAAGGAGTAGAGCTGTACAGTGCTGCAGCTGGACGCCACCAGAAGCAGCCCAATGCTCATGTAACACATACCAGTGCTGAGTCTTCTTGGGCAGATTGGGAGGAATGTTTTCTTTAAAGTGCTCTGCTTCATCCTGACAGTTCTTAGCAGCATTCTGAAGGCTCTGAAATTAATGACAGACTTGATCAGAAACCTGAAATTCAATGCTAAGCAAGTAAAATTAGTTTGCTATTAGGGCGATGCTAAAATATTTTTTGCATTTAAGATGTGGTCCTTGCTCTCTCCCCATCTTTACCCCCTAATTTCCCCAAGAGCAACTAACAAAGCTCATAAAAAGAAAGCTGAGAGTGAGAAAACATAAGCTTGTCTGTCCTTGCCCTCAAAGCATCAGAGAAATTTGAGTGGGCAAGAAGTAAATCACTTCCCAGGGTGGCAGTGATGAGGTGATGCTACAAGAATCTCATCTACAATCCCCAAGTAACACTTTCACAAGAGACTTAAATGTGTGATGGTGCAGCAAACACACACGAAACCAACAGAGAAATATTTTAATTAAATAGCTTTCACAGCCATTGTAAGAATGTAAAAACAGAGCTGCTCTTCACACCACCACGTTCACCATGCCACAGAGCTGCTACGTAAGCCATGAGGAAGCCTGCTCTGAGTCTCAAGAGTCACTGTTATTGTAAACACACAGATCCAAATTTACCACCTAGGAACTTCAGAAGAACTACACACTAATCAAAGATGCCTTTGAATCTCTCAGTATTTAATGAACAGGGAAAAAAAGATTACTTCTACGTAAGTCTTCAGTTTTTCTTGCTCTTTAACTTCTGCTTCCATTTCATCCAGGCAATTGTGCAAGGCAGACAATTCACTCATTATTTTAAAGAACACGAATGGTTCTTGACCTGTCAAAGAGACAACATGAACTCAAAACACTGAACCAGTGTCCTATTTCCTTCCCCTCCACAGGAACTGATTATTTGCTAACTTTATGCTCCCACACCACCGTATCTTCCCAGGAGAAGCAGCACTATTTGTCAGTCAGTCATCCTCCTACTCCACAGGGCAAACAGGGCTCAAAACTGCTGCACCAATAAAGGCTGCTCTCCTTTACACAGCTGGAAAGCACTATGCTGCAGACCGCAGGTGGAGGACACTTTTAAATACAGCCTGGCTTCCACAACTGGACCACCCTGGGAGGAGCCTCAGCTCCCTCTGTCTAGGGTTATAGGTCCCCTTCAAACAGGAGGTTAGTCTTCCTCAACCAACACTTTCATGATTCTGTGTAACCTCTATTTGTGCCCAGCAGTCAGAGCAGACAGGAAACACTGAGCTCAATCTCAGTGCCTCAGTTTAAGGAAGTTTGCTGCCCACTGCACATCACAGCTGGTCACTCCTGGAGTGCTAGGACAGGACACCTGGAAAAACCTCCACTTATATCTTTGCACATTTTTAAATTAAGGTTAATTGTGCACAGAATCACAGGGGTTGGAAGGGAGATCATCCAGTCCAACCCCCTGCCAGAGCAGGGTCACCTCGAGCAGGCTGCACAGGACAGCATGCAGGATCATGGGGTTTGAATGTCTCCAGAGATGGAGACTCCACAACCTCTCTGGGCAGCCTGGCCCAGGACTCTGCCACCCTCCCAGGAAAGAAGTTCCTCCTCGGGGTTAGGTGGGACTTCCTCTAGTCCAGGTTGTGCCCATCACCTCTTCTCCCGTCCCTAGACACCGCTGAACAAAGACTGACCCAACCACCTGACCCCACCCCTCAAGTATTTCTCAGCAATGAGAAGATCCCCTCTCAGTCTTCTCCAGGCTATACAGCCCCAAGTCCCTCAGCCTGTCTTCATGAGAGAAATGTTCCAGTCCCCACTGTATCTCCTAGCCCTTTTCTGTCCCCTCTCCAGCAGCTCCCTGTCCTTCTTGACCTGGGAGACCAGCACTGCACATAATATTCCCAATGAGACCTCACTGGGGCAGAGCAGAGGGGCAGGAAAAAACTCACTCAACCTGCTGTCCTCAGATCCCCTGATACACCCCAGGATGCCATTGGCTTTTTTGGCCCAAGGGCACATCACCAGTCATGGTCAACCTATTGTCCACAAGCACTCCCAGGGCTTTTCCCACAGAGCTGCTTCCCAGCAGGTCACCCCTCACCTGTACGGGTGCCTGGGGTTATTCCTCCTTGGGGGCAGGGCCCTACACTTGCCCTTGTTGAATTTGACAGGATTGCTCTCTGCCCAACTCCCCAGCCTGTCCAGACATCACTGGATGGCAGTGCAGCCTTCTGGTGTATCAGCCACTCCTCCCAGTTTTGTATCACTAGCAAACCTGCTGAGGGTACACTCTATCCCTTCATCCGCGTTACTGATGAATATGTTGACCAGGGCTGGACCCAGGGGTGATTCCTGAAGAACACCACTTGTTACAGGCCTGCAAAAAGACTCTGTGCTACTGATCACAACCATTTGGGCCCTGTCTTTCAGCCAAATTTCAATCCACCCCACTGTCCATTCACATACTTTTGTTCTGCCACCTGCAGCTTTCCCCACCAAGTATTTATGGTGCATTAACCACGAGTCTCCAAGTCTCTCAGAGGAGCATACCGTCACATAGTTCACACTCTCTGCTTGGCACCTAGTACCCTGATAATGCTCCCACTTTGCCACCCTTGCTCCTTTTTTGTTGTTGCTGTAGTTCTCTATAATTTATTGGATTTCATGTTATGTTTGTTGTCTAATCAGAGCATTCCCATTTTCTGCCAGGTGGTGCAAACCAAAACCCACTCTTACCTATGTTTTTTAACTGGCAAGTCTTTTTCAGGTCTGAAATTTTCTTCCTGAAGGCAGCGAACAGATCTTCCAGGCTTGAGGCCTCCATGTTTGCTGAGGCAAGCTAAGAAAACAGAAAAGCAGCAGTGGCTTAGCAAAGGCCTATGTTGAAAACGCTAAGAACACGAGCAGAATTTTACAAAGGGCCCTCGATCTGCTAAAGAAGCAACGAGAAATTCAGTGAAGCAGTACACATAGCAGCTACCTGTGATTTTACTGAGCTGAAAGCAGGTGAGGAAGCACCAAGTGTCTGACATTAGACAAGACAAGCCAGTTTCCCTGAACTCTGGAGGGAAGCGCAGTGTAAGGTCGGTAATAAACTCAATAAACTGGGGAAGCCTTTATTATATACTTGTCTGGACGCCTATCTGTGCAGTATGAGCTGGGGAGCTGCTTTGGCAGGGGGGTTGGACCCCATGATCTCTCGTGGTCCCTTCCAACCCCTACAATTCTGTGATACCAAGGTGTTTGCTACTAAAAGTGGGGGGGGGGGGGGGGGGGGGGCATCTACTGAGAGAAACTACTAACAGCTGGCTTAATAAGGCACTCTCAGAGGGAGACACACACATCCCCTCCCCCTCCCCCCCCATCGCTGCCTGGCGGTCCCGGTGCTCACAGCGCTCCTAACGCTCCCTCTCGTGGTCGCCTCACGCCCGAGAACCCCCCCCCTATACCCCCCACCCCCGCCTTTAGTTTTACAATACCAGGGAGCGGCACGCTTGCTGAGCCGGTGGGCAGAGCGCTCCCGGCCTCCGCAACCGAGGGGGAACAGCGGCAGTCTTCACCCCTGCCCTCCTTCACCCTCCACACACACACACACCCGTCACCCACATACATCCCACACACGCTCCCCACCCCCATCACACACTCCCCCCCATCCCACACCCGCTCCCCCCCATCCCACACCCGCTCCCCCCATCCCACACCCGCTCCACGCCCCAACCTACACTCCCCCCCCATCCAACACACACTCCCCACACACACACACACTCCCCCCCATCCCAAACACGCACACATCCCCCCCCACCCCCACCTCACCCCCTCCCCACCTCAGCCTCCCCCACCCCCTCCGCCCCCCACACGCCCCCCAAAACCCTCCCCTCCTCTGCCTCTACCCCTCCTCCCCGACTCGCCTCCCGTCCCGACCCGACGCGAGTCATTCCCTCCCCTCAGCGCCCCGCTCTCACCGCTGCCATGGATCGGGGGCTGCTGGTTCCGAACAGCCAGGAGGAAAGCAGGCAGGCGGCTCGGGCAGCGCCGGCCGCCTCTCCACAGACGAACTCTGCGCGCAGGCGGCCGTTACGGCGCGCATGCGCGGCGCTGGCCGGGGAAAGGCGGGAAGCGCTGAGGGGGAGAAGCCTCCCTTGCCCGCCCAGCTCCGCCCTCTGCCCCCCCCCCCCAAAGCCTCCGCCGCGAAGCGGGATGCCACCGCCAGTAAACGAGAGGCAGACGCTGGTTTTTTTTAATCGGTTAAACGTCAAGTTTATTTCGGCCTTCGACAGAACACATAGCCCACGGTACAAATTGAATCGCTTTTCGACATGTATACACACCCACTCGTGCTGGTGTGTCCCCTACTCATCCCCATCCCTACATCTTCCTACATCATCCCCGCTCAGTCCTTTTTCCTCGTGACTGGGGGGGCAGGGAGTTAGGAGTAAGGGAGATAAATAAACAGCTTACACTTGCTTCAAACTCCTTTCTTTAGCTACAACTACTCGGCTTATTGCTAAGGATAGGATGCTCATCTCTCCAGAGGAAAAAAAAATAAAATTAAAGCAAATATGCTGTGGCTGTTCCCCAATCCCCTCATGAAGAATAGCTCACAGTTTCATCCCCAATTCTAAAGCAGCAAAAAGAAAAAAATCCAGCCCTAAAGAACTGAGAAATGTTATCATTCAAGTGAGTTCAACAAGAAAGTGAGGCAGCCCAAGCAGTGATGGCATTCAGCAGGCCTTTAAGGAGAAAGCCAGCAGGTGAGATGCTGCGTGACACCACCAGGCAACAGGTTATTGAAATTACCATCTGGACATTCTTAGCGGTGACAAGGTAAAGCAGGAAAGGCTGCACAACCCCCTCCAGCAGTCCTGCCTGCACGGCCACAACCATGCCAGCATGCCCTGTGACTCCCATCTTCCTGACTGTGTTCACCTCAGTCATTCGTGCAACCTCAGTGTTAAACGAGGAGACACAGCCTACCTTTTAGACAAACAGCAAAATCATCAGGAAAAGGAGAAATTCTTTCAGAAGCTGTGCCTTCATAAGCAATTTCTGATGTAGAATAATAACTATTCTTTTTAAAAAACCCAACAAAACGCCAAGCAAACAAAAGCCCAAGAGATATCCTAAGCCAAAAAGCTCAACACATACATCCCTTCCTAACCTAGGACTCTTCACATTTGCTAGCTGAGTATAAAAGACAACTTAAACGTCTGTTCTAGACTTTAAACATGGGTTTCTCTTGCACTAGCAAGTGGAATTACAACATATCACCATAAGGAGGAGGAAAAAAAAAAAAAGAAACATCATCAGACATAAAGAAAACATATTCTAACTTATACCCATGAAGAATATTTGTGCCTGGAATTCAACAGTTTCTTTTTCTGTTTAACCCCACAGGAATGACCCGATGTTTGTGCAGACAACCAAAACCCCTCCCATCATCTCAATCAGTTTTGTGATTAAAAATATAAAGGTTTCTTAAGGGTAGAGGAAAGAACTGCAGAAGTAAATTTGTATCTAGAGTCGATTATGTCATCTGGTGCTATCTAAAGTCACAAATCCAAACCTACAAGAGCAGTACAGAAAGCTGTGGTATGCAAGACAGAGTACCTTACACTGAAGGGCGCTGAATGCTGAAACTGCCATTTCACATCACCCCCCAAAGAACTTCCCCAGATCAAGAGACAAGTTTCTTTCTGTTTCATGTACATAAAGTAAGATATTCAGCAAGAAGGTGATAAGCTGTCCTTCAGCGGTCATTTTTACGAGTCTATTTTATCATCAGGAAGCAAAAGAAAAGTGACCTTCGCGTTTTATTAAGCAAACACCCCCGAGTAAAGAGGCTGATATCCACTGTCTTCTCTTCTGCAGGTAAGCACGCAAATACTCACCATGCCAAAGAACTGAAAGAGAGAGAGAGAATGCACAAGAGGTTTAATTTTGCTGTATTTTTTGTTTCACTCAGATTAATGTTAATTGGGTTTAAGGACATTCCTTTCATATGAAAAGCCACTTAGGAAATACATTAGCAGAAAGTGACTTTTTTTTCATATCAACTTCCATACTTCAAGCTTAATATTTTCCTCCCATTACTTTATACATTGACATTAATTTCTAGTTATTTTACTGTAAAAAAAAATCAGCGAAAGCATGAGATTCTTCTGGACTTATAATTAGTTCAGCAAAATATTTCCATGTGGAAACTATGTAAATAAAACTAGTGCAGAATATGTTAAGGCAATTGTTAAAGACAGTCACAGGAGAGATACTGGTGGGAGGCCTCATCACCAATAGTAACAGGACGTGCCATGGGAATGTAGAACTCCTCACTTTTAAGTCTGTAAGCAACCCCACTGGTTTAATGCCATAGTCATATTTTGAGTTCATTTTGAGCCCAGGTCTTTAAGGACAGGACTGCTCACTGGACTCTATCTAAAACCAATCTTCAAAAAGCAGGTTTTTTAAATCCCAGTTAAATATATCAAAGCTAGTTGTTGTAATAAAGAATTCTAGATCTAGGGCTTTTAGCATGCCCAGCTTTTTTTTTAATACATCCTACCAAATGACCAAGATGGGTTATCTCTTGGCTTGCAGTCCCAAATGCCCCACTAGCTTTCTGGGTAACTCCCTTTAACGTTGAGCAGATGAAATGGAAAAAGTTGGAAGGAAAGAAGGATCAGAGGACTGTGTCTATTTCAGAGCCAGGAAAGGGCTGTAGGCCAACAGGACACAGTAGAAGAAAAAGCCCCAGGATCAAAGTACAAACAATATTACTTTCCATGAGGGAAGAGATAAAATGTTTACCTTTACAATGGCAAAACCCAGGATTACTAGCATAGCATAGCTGAAAACACTCCGCAGCCCAGACTCCAGCTTCTCTGCACAGCCCTGTCATGAAAGAGGCAGGTGAAAACAAATCAAAAACTGTAATTAAGCCGGATCTTTTTGGTTGTGTTTTTATTCCCTGACCTTTCAAAGAGAGCAGGGTCTTGCAGGGCCTACCCAGCCACTGCAGACCATGAGGGCTTCAGTTCTTGTCTTCCAGACCTGATGTCTTGTTCATCTCCTGCCTGGGGTGAAGCTCTGACTCAATGGCCTTCTTATGGTGAGGACCCCAGAACTGGACCCAGCACTCGAGGTGCAGCCTCACCAGTGCCCAGTCCAGGGGCACAATCCCCTCCCCAGACCTATTTGCCACACTCTTTCTGACACAAGCCAGGATGTCATTTGCCTTCCTGGCCACACAGGCACACTTCTGACTCATGTTCAGTCAGCAGTCACCCAACACCCTAAGGTCCTTCTCTGCCTGACAGCTATCAGGAGCTTTTATATCACCTAGGAGCTTTTATACAATTACATGAAAAGGAAGACCATGGGGAGAAGAGAATTTGGGGAATATGCTACTGGAAAATAGAGTTTGAAATCACCCTGAAGTGCTTTCCTCACTGGTTCTGGTTGGTTTAGAAGGATCATGACCCAGCTATGAAACAATGCCCATTATTCTCACCCGTGTGTTGAGTTCCTCTGGCTGGTCCAGGCGCCCTGTGCAGTTCCTCATGCCTTGCCTGCAGCAGCTCATAGGGACGCTGTTGTTCCCGGTGGAATTAAACCACTGTGTGGTTGTCCAGTCACTGTAGTTCTTTACCCCACAACAACGAAGCTGCCAAACACAGAACAGTTACAGGGATATACAAATACATACAAACACAAATGAGTTACACCTCTCTTAGGCACACTGGGCAAGGGCCACCCTCAGCATGCAGCAGATTTACAAGTCGTAGATTTAATAGATCACACATCATGACCTCCTTATTGGAATATTCTCTGAGAAAGCTCTAGGATTAAAGTGACAGGTTGCAGGATAGACTCTTCTGTCATCTTTCTATGTCACGATACAGGATTCTCTGCAGGAGTCTGAAAAGCCAGCTCTGCAAAGTAAGGAGCACCGTCCTTGGAGAATTGGGTGCTAAACACTGCTGCCGAGCCAGGTTCCAGGATACTACCGTACTCTTTCCCTCCTTTCCCAGTGTAAATTCCTGGTTCATGACCAAATTGCTCTTTTCTAAATAATTCTCAGGACAATATAAATATTTTCTTACCTGTTCCTGCAAGTAATCCACAAGGGTAGACACTGAATTTTTCCCATTATACTTCTGAAAGACTGAGTGCATTGTGCGTTGCACATCAGTTTTCACCTATTTGGCAAGGAAAGAAAAAAAATAAACAGCTTTTAAGATGATAACTAAAACTTTTACTTAGTGGAAACCACAAAAGATCCCTACCCCAACTAAGCCAGGAGGAAAAAAAAAGAAAAAAGACTAAAACAACCAAAATAAAAATCAGGCAATGTCTCAGGAAAAATGGAGAAGAGCACTTGACCAGCATCATGTTCCTGGACAGAAGCTTGCCTCCCCTTATGGAAAAGCCTCTTTTTCTGAACATCAACAACTGTTTCTAATGCACTTTAGAGGCTGTTGTGATGCCTGTTGGGTACTTATGTATTCACACCTTCCTGACAAAGACTGACTGTACTGGTTACAGCCCCGTTCCCACGTGTACTGCAGGCAGCAGGAGAGGGGATGCAGTGTAACAGCACTGGATGTCATGGAACGTCATAACAATTCAAGATCTACTCTACTTTCAGGTTACTACAGAGATGTGTCGTGGTTTTGCCCCAGCTGAGAGCCAAACACCATGCAGCCATTCTTTAAAAGGGAGTAAGGGGAGGGGGGGAAGTTGAGGGAGGGGAAGAGGGAAGGGAAAAGGAAAGGATGTGTTGGGATAAGGATAGTTCACTGTATCACAGAATATTGCAGAATCACAAGGTTGGAAAAGACCTTTAAGATCATGGATTCTAACCGTTCCTGTCCTGTGCTAAACCAGATCCCTAAGTACCTTATCTATCCTTTTTTGAACACATCCAGGGAAGGTGACTCAATCACCTCACTGGGCAGCCTGTTCCAGGCCCTGACAACTCTCTCAGTAATAATTTTTTTTCCTAACATCCAATCTGAGCCGACTTTATAGCAAAAT
This sequence comes from Laterallus jamaicensis coturniculus, assembly GCA_022605575.1. Lineage (NCBI taxonomy): Eukaryota > Metazoa > Chordata > Aves > Gruiformes > Rallidae > Laterallus > Laterallus jamaicensis. The sequence continues at coordinate 713,654 of JAKCOX010000186.1, forward strand.
ACATGAAACTGGTGATACACAATGCAGTTTCTCACCGAACCGCACAGCTCAGGCTGTACAGCTCAGGGCCATCCCCAAGACCAGACTGTCCCCAAAACTGCATCCTGGAGCTGCCTGCTCCTCCTCCCACCAGCCCCCCTGTTATGCTGAGCATGACATAACTGGTATGGGATACCCCCTTTGTCAGTTCGGGTCACCTGTCCTGGCTGTGTCCCCTCCATTCTCGTTAGCAGGGAAATATGAACAACTGAAAAGCCCTAGATTGCTTGGCAACAACTAGAAACATCAGGGTGGTATCAGCACTGCTCCCATCCTGACTCCCCAAATGTGGCATTCCATCTGCTATTAGAGAATAAGTTAACTCCATCCTAGCCAAAACCAGGACAAGATACTAATTCTTTGCTTACCTTTTCCCTATAAACAAATCCCAGGACAAAAGCGGTTACTTCTGCAATGAAGATAAGCAGGATAATGCCCAAGAACTGAAATTAAAGGAGAGAGACTGTAAGGGAGAATTCCACAGCATCTGAATTCGACTGCACATTAATTTATAGCAGTAAGTCCCTGTTATTTGCTAATGCCTCTCCAATCAAAATGGTTTCCAGACAATACATTAGAGTAGGTGATTAATATGCATGGCTGGGACTATGACTGCAGTTCCACAGGACCTGTGGCCAATGTAGGCAGTCTCCTGAACGCTGCCATGATGTCACCTGCGTGAAGGGCCTACGAAACCCTTCATAAGGAGGCTATCCAACAGGAGACCGCAGCAGCTGAGCTGGCATCATCTCTGAGGCACGAGTTGGGTGCCCAAAGTTGCTCAATGTAAAATGGCTTTTAAAAAAAATAAATCATTCTGGAAGCCAAAGCGTACTTTCAGGATTCAGAGAACTAAATTCAGCAGGAAAAAGAGATAATAATGATATCATCATCATCTTGTTTTGCTTGCTTTGGAAATTCAGATCTCCTCCTGTTGCCTCAGCATCACAGAATCACAGAGTTGTAGGGGTTGGAAGGGACCTCGAGAGATCATGGGGTCCAACCCCCCTGCCAAAGCAGGCTCCCTAGCTTCTCAAAACCTGCTACTGTGCACACATCTCCAGCAAGCCAGAGGAGGCAGATGGATGAATCTCCCTGTGACTGCAGCCTGTAGAAGGCAGTACAACTAATCCTTCAGCCTGCACCTCGCTCAGGATGGGTCAGTGCTTCACAGCAGAACCTGGCTCACAGCAGAACCTGGCTCCCACAAGTGCTTCAGCAGTATATTTCAGACAAATCTTTTGCTTTCTGTTCCCTGCATCCCGAGAAGGTCTGGTGCAGCACCTCCCAGACCGTGCAACAGGGGGAGAAAGAGGACAGGCAAAAACTCACCAGCCTTAGGCCAACTCGAGACTCTCGGAAGGTGGCACAGCAGCCGATCAACCCGACGATGAACAGGGCAGAGACTGGCAGGACAAGGGGGATGGAGTGAAGCTGGAGGAGGGAAGGGTTAGATGAGATATTAGGGGGAAGTTCTTTACAGAGAGAGTGGTGAGGGGCTGGAACAGGCTGCCCAGCACCACCTGTACTCACACTCCAGAAACTCGAGGGAAACCAGTCTGTTTGTTTTCAGTAGGCAACAGCTAGGTTTCATCATGCTGTTTCTGAGCAGTTCATTACTTCCCCCAGCGCTGTATGTTTTAATTAAACCAAACACTCATCACACTCAAGCTAGGGCTTGCTAACTCCTTTACCTTGTTTGCCTCCTTCCCTCAAAGTCCTTCCAGGTCTGGTGCCTGACCTTCAATTACCTCCAAGTGCAGAGGACGTCCTTCATTTCAGACAGCTCTCAGCATTCCTGGCCTGTTCCTCAAAATCACCAGCATCAGATGCATCCAGTGATGAAATGGGGACCAAACTGAGAGACATTCAGCACATGTTGGGCAAGATCCTGCTGCGTTTGTGTTCAGATATGGCAGGTCCTTTACAATATAGGACAGAGTCTGGCTGGAGGCCTGTATCTAGTGGATATTCATCACTGACCTGGATGAGAGAACTGAGCACACTTGTGTCAGCATGTTTGCAGATGACACAAACCTGGGAGGGGTGGCTGACACCCCAGAGGGCTGTGCTGCCATCCAGCAAGGCTTAAATAACCTGAAGAGTTGGGAGGGGAGAAATTTAATGAAATAGAACAAGGGCTGGTGTAGGGCCTGGCATCTGGGGAAGGACAGCCCCAGGTACCAGTATAGGTTGGGGACTGGGCTGTTGGAGAGCAGTGTTGGGGAGAGGGAGCTGGGGGTGCTGGGGGACAGCAGGATGACCATGAGCCAGCAATGTGTGCTGGTGGTCAGGAAGGCCAAAGGCATCCTGGGGTGTCTTAGAAGGGAAGTGGATGTGTGGTTAGTAGGTCAAGCGAGGTCCTTCTCCCCCTCTGCTCTGCCCTGCTGAGACCCCACCTGGAATATTGGGTCCAGTTCTGGGCCCCCCAGGTCAAGAAGGACACAGAACTCCTTGAAAGAGCCCAGCAGGGCCACCAAGGTGATGGAGGGAGTGGAACCCCTTCCTAATGAGGAGAGGCTGAAGGAGGTGGGCCTCTTTAGCCTGGAGGAGACTGAGGGGTGACCTCAGTAATGTCTATAAAGATGTAAAGGGTGAGAGTCAGGAGGGTGCAGAGAGGTGGGTGATGGTCTCTTCAGCCAGGGGACAGGAGATGGGACAAGGGGCAATGGGCTCAAACTGCCCCAGGGCAGGGTTAGCTCAGATGGGAGGGAAAAGTTCTTCCCTGCAAGAGTTGTCAGGGCCTGGCACAGGCTGCCCAGGGAGGGGGCTGAGTCCCCACCCCTGGGTGTGTTTAGCAGATGGGCAGATGAGGTGCTCAGGGATCTGGTTTAGCACAGGACAGGAAAGGTTGGACTCGATGATCTTAAAGGTCTTTTCCAACCTGCTGATTCTGTGATTCATCTAGGCTTTAGATGCACACAAGGATCCCTGACAGCCACAAAGCCCAACTCCCCTGGACTGAGGGGCCGCTGGCTTTCTTGTGCCAAGCAGCACAGTCAGGTGGTTCTTGAGTCCTGTGCTGCTTTCACATTGTCAGGTGGCATCCTCCCTGTCCTCAGAAGCCCTGCACCGTGCAGGATCCAGTTTGATTTCTGACCATTGAGGCCCCATTTAAGAGCCGTTTCTCTCTGCCTCTGCCCAAGACATTTACCACATCATATCAGATTATCACAAGCATTTAGTTTCCCATTTTGCCCAGACCTGCCTGAGGAGGTAACTTTGCTCACCACAGACATACGCATCAACTGCTTCTCCTCTTCCTTACGGCTTCTTCTATGTTCCTCACTGAACACAGAGAGCAACGGGCATGAAGGCAAGTCACATCCTGAAGAGGTGTTATGGCTGTGGAGCCATAACGCTTCTTTCCTCATGTATCAGGTAATTTAATTTGTGCTACCCCAGTTTTACATCCTTGTTTTCAGAAGCTGACATTTGGAAGAGTGCAAGTTAGCACCAGAAAGCTACAGGTTTTATTTTGGAAGAGGATTTCATTAAACCATCTGGCAGGATTGGCAGGAACACTTACTGGTATCTAGCCCTGGTGCAGTTGTATGCTGATGAAAGATACAGGGAGCACCAGCCAAAGAGAGGAGTAAGTAAACACAGAGCAGAAGATAAGTCATCTTCTGAGGCAACTCCTGGAGATGAACATTTTGTCCTCAAGACACACTGGAAACAAAAACTCATTCAGGAGAAGAGATAGGAACTTGGTGAGGACCCGGGACACCAGGGCAGAGTGATGTTACCAGCTGGTGGTTGCTTCTACCGTTGTGAGCACATACCATTTGCCTAGGTGTGTCTGCAGGTGTGTGATGTAATCAATCTGCCAGGCCTCCCCATGTTTGTATTTCAGCCATCCTCCATACCACAGAGGCTTTAACTGCTCAGCTTGCTTGATCGAGGCACGTTTCACATTCATGGATGACCTGTGAGATAGTGTCATGGTCACGACCACCCCTCGATCATGATGAGCCCATCTATATGTGGCTTCTCTCCCTTGATGGCCTGAGGTGTCCTGGGCCCAGTGAGCTGTAGATAATTTGCCCTTACGTTGCCAACTGAGGTCTGCTTGAGCCACTTCAATCCAAGGAGTCTGATCAACCTGCTGGTTGTTGTAATGTTCTCCAGTCGCTCGACTCTTGGGTACGTGGGCATCTACGTGATGTACTTTTGCAGTTAGGTTCTCTAGCTGAGCAGAAATATCTTGCCACAATGGATGGGTTTGCCTCTGCGCTGCCAGTTGCTTTGTTACCACCCCCACAGGGCACTGGGCACCATCTCAGAGTCAGTACAGAGGTACCATTTCGTCCACTTTTCTCCTCTGGCAGTGCCTAAAGCCAGCTGGATGGCTTTTACCTCTGCCAGCTGGCCAGATTTGCCTTCTCCTTCAGCAGCGCCTGCAGCTTGCCAGGTAGGACTCCATACAGCAGCCTTCCACCTCCAATGTTTGCCAACAAGGCGACAGGACCCACTGGTGAACAGGGCGTATTTTTTCTGGCAGTTAATTATATAGTGGGGCCTCTTCGACATGCCTCCTCTGGGGATATTCCACAATCTTTGCCTTCTGGTCAATCTGTGATCCCTTACAGGATTCCAATGGGTTGGGATAAGGACAGTTTACTGACAACACCCAAAAGGGGAACCATACAATCATTAAGGCTGGAAAGGCCTCCAAGATCACCTAGTCCAAACGTCCCCCTGCCAACTCATTACTCACTAACCCATGTCCCTAAGGACCTCATCCAACCTTTCCTTCCACACCCCAAGGGATGGTGACTCTACCCCCTCCCTGGGCAGCCCCTTCCAATGCCCAACCGCTCATGCTGAGAAGAAATTTCCAACCTCAATCTCCTGTGGTGCAGCTTGCAGCCATTCCCTCTCGTCCTGTGGCCAGTTCTCTGTGAGAAGCTCACCACAACCTCCTTCCAGGTAGTTGTAGCTGAGCCCTGTGGCAGAGTTCACTTGGTGGTAACACAGAGTACTTTACAGCATGATGTCATCTGGTGGGGTAAACAGCCCGAGGCAACTCACTCACCTGTGTGGGCTGCTTGGGGAAGTTAACTCTGTCCTGGCCTGAACCAGGACAGGTGGTTATGTGGCTTTAACTTTAGAAGTGTAGGTCCCATATGGACCCAGAACCATGTCCAAGGGAATCCTTTGTCTGCTTATGAGACAGTTGTGGCAGGCTTGAAAAGGAACTTGCTGATAGGCAAATGAGACTGAGACAGGTATCCTATGTTGCAACTATTGTAACGGTGGAGAAATAAGAGACCTTTTTCTTAAAAATCTGTCCTGGTTTCAGCTAGGATAGAGTTAATTTCTTTCTAGCAGCAGTTGGAATGCCCTGTTTGGGAGTTAGGATGAGAGCAGTGCTGATAACACATGGATGTTTTTAGTTGTTGCCAAGTAGTCACTGACTTCTCAGTTGTTTGTATTTCCCTGGTAACAAGAAGGTGGGGGGGGGGGGGCACCCAGGAAGCTGGGAGGGGACACAGCCAAGATAGGTGACCCAAACAGGCCAAAGAGAGTACTCCATGCTATTACATCCTGCTCAGCATAAAGGGGTGCTGGTGAGGGGAAGAGCACTTAGCTCCAGGACACATGGTTTTTGGAGACAGGCCGGTTTTGGGACAGTTTTGAGCTGTACAGCCAGAGTTGTGCAGTTCGGTGAAAAACTGCACTGTATACCATGAGCCTTGTATATTTTACTATAAAATCTATCTCTCTGCTATCCCAGTAAACTATCCTTATCCCAGCCCACAAGGTTTCGTTTTTTCTGGTTTTCTTATCCCTCCCTTTCTCCCTCCCCCAATTCCTACCCACCTTAAAGTGAGTAGCTGCATGGTACCTGGCTCTTGACTGGGGCAAAACCACAACACAATCATTTAAGTTGCTGTTCTCAAAATGTTTGATTGCTTGGTGTTCAGAGTGACAGGGCTTTGGATAAGGGAAGCCCTGTGCAGCATTAGGGGCTGGAAAAAGGAAGCCATGGGAGCTCTGTGGGCTCTTCTGGCCAGGCACAGAATCTGTGCTCGCAGATTTAAAGGCTGGAGTAGAGAAAGAGCAATGGCAATCAGGCAAGCTTGTAGTGACCGTGCCCTCTGACAGCTGGCGTAGTGGCAAACTGTAGCCAGATACTAATCCATGCTTCTGCAGTGGCCAAGCATCACTTAATCTCAGCATGCAAGAGGGTTGCCAGGATCCTAGAGATTGCCTTCTGCTTAGTATGAAAAGTCACCACCTGGTGCTACTCAACATAACCTTCATTTCAGCTATTCACCCTAAAGTCCTGAGAGTTTTGTCCATTTCTCTTTTTCAGTTACTGTGGCTTTTTTTTTTTTTTCCCTTTTTCTTAGTACCTGGACTCTGGGTAAGTTTGGTTGTGGCAGGAGTTGGTTTTTTTCTCCTTTTAATGTTTTGAGAATCACAGTTTGTGGTAGTTGGATGCTGGTATCTTGGGTTCAGATAGGATAGAGTTAATTTTCCTTCCTGCAGCTGGGGCAGTGCCATGTTTGGGAGTAGGGATAACACATGGACCAGAGTTCCCTGGGTTGGAAGAGACCCTTTAGATCATTGAGTCCAGCCATAAAAAGCCCCACATCCAACCAATGTTTTTAGTTACTGCCAAGCAGTCAAGGGTTTGTCAGTTTTTCTTGCTGCCCTGCTATGAAGAATTAGAGGGGCTCCCAGGAAGCTGGGAGGGGACACAGCCAGGACACAAACTAACCAAAGGGGTATTCCATGCCAACCATGTCATGCTCAGCATGAAGAAGGGCTGATGGGGGATGAGTGCACAGCTCCAGGATGTGTGGTTTGGCGACGGTCCAGCTTTGGGAAGGCTCTGAGCTGTATGGGCTGAGTTGGGCGGTTCGGTGAGAAAATGCATCATGTATCACCAGTTCCATATATTGTGCTGTGAAATCCCACTGTTGTAATTTCTCCCTCCCTTTGCTGTCCCAATAACCTGTCCTTACCCCAACTCGCAAGGTTTGCCTTTTTCTTTTCCCTCCTCTCTCCCAGAGAGAGGAGCTGGGTGGTACTCAGCTGCTGGCTGGGGCAAAACCACAACACCTACATGGTTTGCATTTGTAATTTATTGTTTCATTTCGAAAACTCAAATACATCAAGGGCATTTGATATTTCCACTCCAAATTGAGGACAGAGATCTGAAATAAAACACTTCTTGGAGCTCACTACTGCTTTTGAAAGAGTGAAATGAGCAGGAATGGCAGAAGTGCCCACATACAATTTTCTCTGCAGACAACAATCTCTCTGCACCTCAAAATAATGCTGCATCTTGGGGAAGCAGAGTATGGAAAGCTTGTTAGCAGATCAAGTAGCGGACAGCTCTGGAGTCCTGAACGTGTTTCACTCTGTGGCAGTGGCGCAGGATAGTGAGTATCCTACGGAACTGCTTATCCACCTTCAGTTTAGTGAACTCTTTGATGTCCTCATCAACAACAAAAAAATGACCTGGAAAACAAATGACAACTTTGCTGTAGAAATGACTTTGTTGTAGGATACACTTAAGGCCTCAGAAGTAGCAATACCACCCCTTCTTTAGAATTCCACACTGACCAAAAAACACAGATGACAGCAGGGCAGCCTCACACTACCAACAGAATCCCAAGAGAAAGTTTGCACAAGCTAATAGAAGGCAAGGGGAAGGGCAAGGGCAGCACTCTATTCACTGGCTGTCATTTTATATTCAGTCTTGCCACACTTCTCAGCTTTAGTAAAATGACTGCACATTCAGTATTTCCTGTGACATGGCATAAGGAATGCCCAATTATCTTTCAATAGAGGAAGAGAGGACGTAAAAGGAAACTAGCATATTCTTCTCCAAGTATCACATTTCCATGTCTTGAGAGGAAGCTGCAAAGCATGGGGTATTCAAGCATGAAAAAGAACAAAGAGAGCATCCTCCCTCCTCCTTTTACCCTTTAAATTAAGGCAGAGGCAGTAGCATCTTAGGTAAGATGGAGCATCTCTTCTTCCTATCAAGTTATTGGAGAGTCCTTCCAGTTTAACAAAGGAGAAGGTAGCTGATGCTAACTGGAAAGCTGAAGATGCCAGGGAAGCTTTTATTTATTCATTAAACAAGTACAATGCAGCTTTACACAGGCAAATCTATGTTTTTAGGTAAACACTTCATTTTGAGATGTCATTTTATCAATGATCCAACATGACATGCACTCCACTCTGAAGGAGCATCCAAGGAAGCAACAGTCATTAGAACTCAGGTCCCAGAACGCTGTTTGTAAGCACAGAGCTCCCCAAAATTCTGCTCAGAGATGAAGAACAACAGACCATGTTTTCTCACAGACTGAGCCATTTTGGGAGTTGGTGACACAGGGGTCCAATAGGAAGTAGAATCTTCTAGAGACAGTGACTGACAAAAGCTAGAGGTCTTTCCCCAGAAGGGACTATAGTGGTATCTCAAAGGAGCTTGCATACCTCAAATTCACCCACATAGGAAAAGTAGAAAGTTTTTTTAGCAGGAAAAGAAAAAAAACCTGATCAAGTGCTTAAATATGTAATTACAGTTGGGTAGAGATCGTCTGCAGTTGCCAGTAATAGGGCAATACACTTAGGTGGCCTTAGGAACTCGGGGATAACCTGCATGCTGGTTTTGTGGTTTGTTTTATCTGGGGGAGCATCACAATGTCCCAAGTCATAGAATCATAGAATGGCATGGGTTGGAAGGGACCCCAAGGATCATAGAGCTTCCACCCCCCCTGCCACAGGCAGGGCCATCAACCTCAGGCCTGGAGCTACACAAGGTTGCCTAGGGCCCCATCCAACCTGGCCTTGAACACTTCCTGTGATGGGGCATCCACTACTTCTCTGGGCAGCCTGTTCCTGCCCCTCACCACTCTTTCTGTGAAAAACTTCCCCCTAATATCTAATCTAAACCTTCCAACCTTTAGTTTTAATCCATGCCCCCTTGTCCTGCCATTGTCTATCCTTTTAAAAAGTTGAATCCCCTCCTGCTTATAAGCTTCCTTCAGGGACTGGCAGGCTGCAATGAGGTCCCCCCACAGCCTTCTCTTCTCCAGGCTGAACCAGCCCAGCTCCTTCAGCCTATCTTTGTAGGGCAGGTGCTCCAGCCCTCTAATCATCTTTGTTGCTCCTCTGACCCCTCTCCAACAGTTCCACATCTTTCTCGTACTGGGGGCCCCAGCTCTGGACACAGGACTCCAGCTGGGGCCTCAGGAGGGCAGAGTAGAGAGGGACAATCACCTCCCTGTCCCTGCTGGCCACCCATCTTCTAATGGAGCCCAGAGTCCATGCAGAGTATAATTCCTTCCTCTATTTTCCCAGAATCCGTGGAAGTAACATGTAGCACAGCAGGATCCTGATTATGAAGAAACTAGACCTGGCTAAAGGGTGGTGGTATGGTTATTTGGAACCAGCTCTGTGCACTAAATACCCTGATAAACCAGGCAGAATCTTTCCTCATCTTGATATCAGAGGAAGAGGTCAGTTGGCAATCAGCCCAGTCTAAGAAACTGGGAATCCTAAGCAGACACACTGGCAGAGCAGAAATTTAAGCAAACAAATCAATGACTGCACAACCTCATCCTGAGGAACACAATGGATAAAGACACTTCATTTCGTGCTGGCCAGATACGAACCATCTGACAGCTTGCCAGACCTTTTCTCTAGACTTTCTAGATGATTAGTCACAGCAAAAAGCAAAACAAAAACCCCACCACACATGCACAACAGTCCCTCAGATGCCCAATGTCCTAGATTCCTAACTGAACTTTCCAATGTAAACAAGAAAATAAAGAGTGTGTCTCTTAGGTACTTGGAAACATTAAAAGCCTCGATTTTTCAGAGCTAAAAAAAAATATCTGGGTACAGTCTGTGTGGATTGGTTATCAAACTAGGAGTTCCAAACTGTGTAGCGACTAGGTTTTATATTGTCTACCCATTTCTGTATAGTGCTGAGACAGTTATATTCCTTATGGCCCAGAGTCTGATCTGGGGATGAATCCAAGTTCTGTTCTCCTCCCTTTATGTCAAGGAGAAAGAGAACTTTCATTGCTCCATACTGAAAAGCGTCATTCCTCCCTCCATAGAGGGCAGGAATTCTTCAGGGCCAAATTCATCTTGGGTTGTGGCACCACATGCTGGGAAGGGAAGGAAAGCCCTGCTAAGCCTATGTATTTTTTTCTTTTTTCTCCCTCTGTTCCCTGAGATTAAGCAATACCAGGTCTTGCAAAATTTTTCAGGACTGATGGTTTTAAACACTCCCACGGGTTAGACCATTCCACCAACTGCCAGAGTACCTGGATGGACTACTTCTGAGAATAAGATGCTGTAAGTTCCACTATAAGATGAAAAGCACGTGCTGTCATTCAGTATTTTGACCAGTATTTTTATACTTGTGCTGCAATACCTCAATGCCATGTGTGTGGTACTAAGAAATGTAAAAGAAATACCTCTTGTTTCCTTAGTTTCGTCTTCCCAGAACCTGCTGTACCGACATCTGAGATGTTGATTCAGAGTTTTCGAAGGCTGATGGAAGATTTTGTACTTGGACACCACAGCCTTGTTAATTTCTTGCACAACTTCATTTATCTGAGTACATTTAAAACGACCTTTCATATACCTACAAATAAAAATACAAGTCAGTAACCAGGAAGTAAGAAATGAAGCCCTGTGTTTAGCTTTCACTTTCATAGGTCATAACTGGACATGCTATTCCTTGTTAGAGGTGGTTTCTTCTGCTTTGTGATGATCCTCATCATCAATACAGGCTGGGAGACAATGTGATGATGTGCTAGAGAGCAGCCCTGCAGAGAAGGACGTGGGGTGCTGGTGGATGAGAAGCTTAACACGACAATACACGCTCACAGCCCAGAAGGCCAATTTTATCCTGGGCTGCATCGAAGGGAGCGTGGCAGCAGGTCGAGGGAGGGGATTCTGCCCCTCTGCTCCCCTCTTGTGAGACCCCACATGGAGTGCTGGGTCCAGCTCTGGAGTCCACAGCATAAGGAGGGCATGGAGCTGTTGGAATGGGTCTAGAAGTGGGCCACCTCTCCTATCAAGACAGGCTGAGAGACTTGGGGTTGCTCAGCCTGGAGAAGGCTCAAGGGAGATCTTATAGCGGCCTGCCAGTACTTGAAGACGCCTACAAGGAATCTGGAGAGGGGTTTTTTAGAAGGGCCTGCAGTGATAGGACAAGGGGGAATGGTTTTAAATTGGAAGGGAGAAGAGTTAGATTAGATGCTAGGAAGAAATTCTTCACTGTGAGGGTCACAAAGCACTGGTGCGGGGTGTCCAGAGAGGCTGTGTAAGCTCCATCCCTGGAGGTGTTCAAGGCCAGGTTGGATGGGGCGTTGATCAGCCTGGTCTAGCAAGAGGTGTCCCTGCCCATGGCAGGGGGTTGGAACTTGATGATCTTTGAGGTCCCTTCCAGCCCTGACCATTCCATGATTCTACGAGTAAACACAGTTACTTAGTTTTGTCCATTTCTGTAATGGTTTAGTAACATTGAAAAGCCAGAAAGATGAAACATTAAAAAGCTAAATTAAGAAGTAAAAAATATCCAGTGCTGAAATTGGAAGGAGCCTTTCAAAACACAATGAAAGGTTGCTTTTAGAGCATACTACTTAAATTAAAAATGCAGACTTCCCCCCCTAAATCAAGCAGCCTTGCAGAAAACATTATGTGAACCAAAACCAGAATGAAACATTTGTGCCTATCAATGCAACTTGGTTTATACTATAATCATAAACAACCTATGTTTGATCTTGCAGCCATTTCTTTATGAATAAATACAAGTTTTGTATTATTTTCTGCAGTTTGCTGTGCAGCCTACTGAGCTATATAGACAAAGTTCTACATTGCCACATCCTTTTCTGAGCTTTCAGAGCCATTCATAAAACTAGTACTAAGATTGTAAGATCTGTCAGTACCAGCCTACAGGTACAGGAAGCACAGAAGAGAAAAATAAAAAATGCTAGAACACTGGAATACTTACAAGTAAGCCTATTCAGCCTTTATAGACATAAAAGTTTGCACTGAAGGAAAAGGAAGCGTGTTACAAACTTAGAAGCCATCATACAAAAATGAAATCTGAAACTCATGAGACAAGCAATAAGCTAAACACAAACCAAAACCAATACACAGCAGTAAAAGCCAGGGGAGCCTTGCAGCTGGAATTACCCTGTTCTCACCATTCAGACACTACACCAAACCCAGTCTGGCTGCTTGCATTCAGTCCTGCATCAGTTTGCAGATGTGTGGAACTGAGAAGCCTTCCAATTCATTTTATGAACGAATGGGGCTCTTCGGGTCAGGGCATCAGCTGTTAGGACAATGAAACTGGAGAGATCAAGGAACAGGAAATTCTTCCCTCACATCAATCCGACGGGCAAAGACTCAGTCTTTGGAAAACACACAGAGAATTTAAAGTACAAGTGGCTCATCAACTACAAATTCAAGATTCTAAACAAGAGCGTGGGCAGGCATTTTATGATTGCCAACTAAAAATTAGTGCTTTCTGCAGATTTTACTAATAGCCAGTCTCTGCCAGGGAGACAGTCTACACATGGCATGTGAGAACTCCTGAATTCAAAGCAATCACTCTAATTTCAGTCTGAAATGCCACTAAATTATTTGTAGTTGGTTTTCAACTTTGTTCAATCTGGCTTGATCAAAAATATCAAAGTTGAAGGTGCAGCCATTTTTATAAAAATGCTCCACTTGGCACAAGTAACAACTTGCCAAATAAAAGCAGCACTACAATCTCTGAAATGCAGTCACACTCTGCATAAATAATACAGCCTATAACCACAGGAGGGGTTTTGCTTATATACTTTAACTGCTATTTACTGCTCAATCTGCATCCCTTACTCCATTTATAAAGTCACAGGGAATGTGCAGCGCTATGAAGATTAAGAGCAAAGGTATAAAATACCTTTATTTAAGTTCCTGTACTGTTGTCAACAGCAGAGCCATAGTTTTGAGGAGGGGGCTGCAGGGGCAGCTTCTGCAAGAAGCAGCCAGAAGCTTCCCCCAGGCCCCACAGAGCAAACACCAGCCGGCTCAAGGCCAGAGTCACTGCTGCCCAAGGCTGAGCCCATCAGCGACGGTCACAGCGCCTCTGGGAATCACCCTGAGGAGAAACAACCGCAAGCGGCCGCTTTGTGCCCCTGAGAAGGGAGTGAGAAGGGGGAGAGACTGTGCAGGCACCAAGGGCAGAGAAGGGGGCAGGAGGCACCCTGGAGCTGGATAGTAAAGATGCCCCTGTGCCCCTGGAGAAACCCATGGTGGAGACCCCACAGTGCAGCAGGGGAAGGGAGTGAGGAATGACCCCCCCTCCCCCGGTTAAGAAGGAAAGCAGCTCACGAGGAACTGATCTTATCCCATTTCCCCAGTCCCTGCCCCTCCCTGTGCCACAATGGAGGAAGAAGGGAGCAAAATCCTGGGTAAACTGAAGTCTGGGAAGAAGGGAGGGGTGGGGGAAGGTGCTTTAAGCTCTGGCCACACTTCTCATCACCCGACTCTGGTGTCACTGGGGGTGCAGGGCAGGGCCATCAATTAGGGATTTTCTTTCCTTTATTCCATGTTGAGTCTGTTCTGCCCGTGATGCTGATTGTGGAATGATCTCTCCCTGTCCTTATCTCTACTTCTGAGCCTCTCAGTATCTATTTTCTCCCCTGTCCAGCTGAAAAGGGCAGTGGCAGAACAGCTTTGGTGGGTGTCTGGCCTACAGCCAGGGCTATACCACCACAACAGGGTAACAGTGATAAAATCCAGAGACACCTCAACTCATCCTGATGCAGAAACTGAAAAGCAGGATTCAGTTACCTAAACCTCAGAAGCAAGTGCTCCAAGAGGTCCTTGGGCATCCACGAGGCTCACATGGGGTTCGCAGACATGTTAGGGTTTACAGAAAATTCAGGAACAAAGGCATCTGCAATGGTCCCAGACAGTTCTGCTTAGGCAACTGGCACATGCCATTAGCAGCCAGACAGCTGAGCTGTTTCCTGGTTCCATCGACTGTAACAACCAGACATTCACCAACAAGAGCAGGAGTGGGGGCACCCGGTGTCACAGCACTTTGATCTGAAACTAAACTCTGTCAAAAGCAACTGGAATTTTCCTTTGGCACCTAGCTGTAATGATCACTAAAACTCCTGCTGTTCCACTCTGCTAGTCATGGCTGGATAGAAACAAGCAAAGCCATAAATGCCAATATTCATTTCAGTCCATACATACACTAGTGTTTTTTAAAACAAGTTACCTGATTTCATTTTTTAATCCACAAAAGCCCCTTTCAAAACATAAGATGCCTTCTTCCCTCTCCCCTCCCCCCAACAGGTATGAAAACCAAAGCACAATGCTTTTCTTCAAAGAAAAGAACATCAATATATTCACATATATACGACTGGAAAAAGAGACAAACCTAATGGCCAGCCCCTGCTCCCTTAGGCTAAAAGAAACACGTATTCCTACACGTTACCACTTTCTGATACTTGAGAGAGTTATAATGAATGTGCAGACTCTAAAAATATCTTAAGCACTTAGAATTTGAGACAGAATAAAGCACCTAAGGGAGTAAATCCACCAGACACTAGAGATGATCTGCAGGATAAAAATACTAGGTGCATGCACTTTTAAATAGTAAACAAAACAGTTCTACTATTAGCTCAACATCCAGGCTCCTTCATTTTTGGATTGAGCAATTCTGTGGAAGAAAATGGACATTACTCACCTGAAAATTTTGAAAGCTATAGGAACGATTATCTGAAAGCCCTAAGTAAAACAGACTCAAAAAAAAAAATGTTTCTTATAGAAAGAAGTGTTATTAGGGAACACACCAAGCATAGAGTCTAGGTAACAATTTAGACAAAGGCATCAAGAGATTTTTTTCATTTTGGCAGAAGTATTTGTCATTGTCCCCAAAATGCCACTTAAGAAGAGATATTCCCACATGACAGGTATCAGACAGGGATTGCTATTAATCAAGTCCTGACAACAGGGGAAAAATCCCACAGCTTTCTATTCCAGAAGTCTGGGATATTTCAGTGGCAGGTGCTTCTGCTTATAAAAAGTGTGATTTCTGTTTGTGTCTCAAAACAAACTGGTAAGTCAAGAGTCAAAGTTTGCAGAAACTAAGGTCAAATGAGAACTATGTTTATCACTTTTCCTTAAAAATGTCAGTTCTCAATATATTTCTGTTCACACAAAGCAACTTTTGAAATACAAGGTTTGGGTTTTAGCTGATTTGTTCTCATTTTCCCAATACAGATACCAAAAAAAAAAGAAAAGAACCTAATTAGCTTTATTAATTTAATTTTCAGGTTTGCCAGTATGGCATATAAGTGAGTTGGAGCTATCATCACAAAGCTGTGGAACATTTAAAATTTCAAGAAATCTCTTGAACATCTAGACATCTTGAACAGGGGAATCAGCTTTTTAAAAGGGTAGATAACGACAGGACAAGGGGGGTGGACTGCAGCTAAAGGAGGTGTCCTGGTTTCAGCCAGTGGCTTCAGCCAGGAAGGGGTTAACCTGCTGGGGCTCAGGACAGATGACTCAGATTGGCCAATAGAATCATTCCATGCCAGTTATATCATGCCGAGTATAAAAGCAGGGGGTGTTGCAGTGTTTGCACGAGAACAGCAGGGACCTGGAGGGAGCGTGCTCTCGGCTCCAGGCTGTTTTACTCGTGGCGCGAGCTCGGGTCTTTTGTGTCGCAGCTGGGGTTTGCGCGGGCTGCGGTGCGGTGTCCGTTACGGGGAGTGCGCGATCTGAACTGCTCATCTCGGCAAAAGGTTGTATCGTTCATTGTTATCTGTTCTTCCCCTGTTATTTCCAGTAAAAAATACCCTTATCCCAACCTGCGGGGTTCTGGTGTTTTGGTTTCCCCCTCCCCCCCCCCGCTCCGGGGGAAATCTGAACGCGTGGTCCCCGACTCCGGTGAAACCACAACAGATTTTGGCGCCTGAACGTGGGACAAGAAAGGTTGGGATAACGGTAGATCTGACTCTGACCCGGTTGCAATTAAGGTAAAAGTTGTAAGGATGCTGTTTAAGATGCTGTGGCTTTTATTTACAAAGGTGTGGTCCTGGCTGTGGAAAATAAACCTCGGCAGGCTGCTTGCAGTCCTGGCAGGATTTTGTATCATCTCGGGGCTGCAGCTTCCCTGCCTGTTCCCATACTTTGCTCTAGTGTGCTTTATGACAATGGTTTATGATACAGTTATATTAGTGACCATGAGCTTAATCTGGCAAGTGTATGAGGTTTTGCTGTCCTGTCTAGTCCCTGGTCAGAGATGGGCTGGTGGTGGTGGCCATTTTGGTGAGAGCACAGAGGGAGAAGACTACACTGGTTTTTTCCTTTCTGGGCTAAACATAACAGCTCTTATGAGAGTTTTTGAAAACTTTCACCATCACCTTGACATGCAAACTATCGCCACACTGCTAGAAGTTTTTCTGCACTTGATCCTGCTTTCATCATATATTAAGAGCAGGTTTATGAATACTGCTCAAGAGGTTTCCCAAAGGCAGGATAACCACGAGGGCCAGGACATGGGCCAGTACCTAAGTACTCTCTCACCCCCGATGACTTGGAGCTTCACTCCTGAGCAGCTGCATGACTCTAATAAAATGGCCGCATTTCTGAAAAAAAGTTGTTGTAGGCTTCCCAAGGAGGTGCAAAGCACTGCACTGTGCTGGGCTCTGGCCACTTGGGCTCAAACACTGCTTGATATGCTTGATAGCAGACAGCGCTGTCAGGGGGGAGGGGAAGAAAACAGATTGTCAGATACTGCAGTTGCGGCAACCCCTGTAACTGGCACTGCAGTTGCGGCAACCCCTGTAACTGGCACTGCAGTTGCGGCAACCCCTGTAACTGGCACTGCAGTTGCGGCAACCCCTGTAACTGGCACTGCAGCTACTGCAATCCCCACAGCAGACACCACTGATGATCAAAAGAAACAACCCCCACCAGTGTCTGTCGCCCCGGTACAAGGAGGAAATACACAAAAAAATCAGTTCGTACAACAACTGATGATGATGATCAACCGGGGCCATCAGGGGGATATCAAGATGAGGCAGAACCAGAGGTTGTCACCCGATCCCTGTCCCTGAGTGAGCTTCGTGATGTTAGAAGGGATTTTAGCCGCCAACCTAGTGAGCACATTGTCACCTGGTTGCTTCGGTGCTGGGATCATGGGGCTAATAGCTTGGAGTTAGACGGCAGGGAGGCCAAGCAGTTGGGATCCCTTGCCAGAGAAGGAGGCATTGATAAAGCCATTGGAAAAAGGCCATGAATCCTCAGCCTCTGGAAACGGTTACTGTCAAGTGTGAAGGAAAGGTACCCCATAAAAGAATACATTACATGCCAGATGCCCAAGTGCAACAGTATGGAAAGAGCTGTCCAGTACCTGAGAGAATTAGCTGTACGGGAGATAATTAGTTATGATTTGAACAATTCACAACTCCCTGCCGATCCTGATGAAGTCCTGTGCACCCCAGGCATGTGGCGAAAGGTTGTACAAAGTGTACCATCAGGGCACGTCAATTCACTGGCAGCAATAGACTGGAGTGATACGGATCTATCAACTGTAGCCAATGTGTCTTGTAGGCTCCGCAAATACAAAGACAATGTTTCCCTCTCTGTCATCGCAGCGGTAGAGAAACTGGTCCAATGCCTTGACAACAACGTGTGCAGCTCCCGACCCTTGCAGAGCAGTGTGGCAGCTTTTGGAAGAAGGCGTCCATCATCCCGAGAGGGAGAAAACTGAGGGTACTCACCACGAAGTAAACTGTGGTTTTACCTGGTTGACCAAGGGGAGGACATGAGGAAGTGGGATATGCAGCCCACTTCAGCCCTTCGAGCACGAGTAAACGAGCTGCAAGGTAAAACAATCGCACGGCGAGATTTTACCAGGAAGAATGCTGCACCAGTTACCACCGAACAGAACCCTCGACCAAGCAGAAGGCCTATCTACACTCCTGATATGTCTGATCCTCTTGAGGGAACCTCTAAGTCCTTCATGCACTCAATGAACGGCAAGTATGATCAGCAGCAATAGAGGGGCCCTGCCTTCAGCCAGGTGGAGGAGAGGGATAACAGAGTTTACTGGACGGTGTGGATTCGATGACCTGGCACGTCAGACCCACAAGAGTACAAGGCTCTAGTGGATACTGGTGCCCAGTGTACTTTAATGCCGTCAAATTATAAAGGCACAGAACCTGTTTGCATTTCTGGAGTCACAGGGGGGTCCCAACAATTGACTGTACTAGAGGCTGAGGTAAGCCTGACTGGAAAGGACTGGGAGAAACACCCCATTGTGACTGGCCCAGAAGCTCCATGCATTCTAGGTATAGACTATCTCCAAAGAGGGTATTTCAAAGACCCAAAAGGGTACCGGTGGGCTTTTGGAATAGCTGCTGTGGAGACAGAGGAAATTGAACAATTGTGCAACTTGCCTGGACTCTCAGAGGATCCTTCTGTTGTGGGGTTGTTGAAAGTTGAAGAACAGCAAGTGCCAATTGCTACAACAACAGTACACAGACGACAGTACCGAACCAACCGAGATTCTCTGATCCCCATCCACAACCTGATTCGTCAACTGGAGAGTCAGGGAGTGACAGTCCCATATGGCCAGTGCGGAAGTCCAATGGAGAGTGGAGGCTGACAGTAGATTATCGTGGCCTAAATGAAGTCACTCCAGGTATGAGTGCTGCTGTGCCGGACATGCTGGAACTCCAATATGAATTGGAATCGAAAGCAGCCAAGCGGTATGCCACGATTGACATTGCCAATGCCTTCTTCTCAATCCCACTGGCGCCAGAGTGCAGGCCACAATTCGCTTTCACCTGGAGAGGTACACAATATACGTGGAATCGTCTGCCCCAGGGGTGGAAACACAGTCCCACCATCTGCCATGGACTAGTCCAGACCACTTTGGAAAAGGGTGAAGCACCAGAGCATTTACAGTACATTGACGACATCATTGTATGGGGCAACACAGCAGAAGAAGTGTTTAAGAAAGGAGAAAAGATAATTCAAATCCTCTTAAAGGCTGGCCTTGCCATAAAACAAAGTAAAGTCAAGGGTCCTGCACAAGAGATCCAGTTTTTAGGAATAAAATGGCAGGATGGACGTCGTCAGATCCCCATGGACATTATCAATAAAATAGCAGCCATGTCTCCACCAAACAATAAAAAGGAAACACAGGCTTTCTTGGGCGTTACAGGTTTTTGGCGAATGCATGTGCCAAACTACAGTTTTATTGTGAGCCCACTCTACCATGTGACTCGAAAGAAGAATGACTTCCAATGAGGCCCTGAGCAGCAGCAAGCCTTTGAGCAGATTAAACGTGAGGTAGTCCACGCAGTAGCCCTTGGACCTGTCCGGACAGGGAAAGATATTAAAAACGTGCTCTACACTGCAGCGGGGGAGAATGGCCCTACTTGGAGTCTCTGGCAGAAAGCACAAGGGGAGACTCGGGGTCGACCGCTGGGGTTTTGGAGTCGGGGCTACAAGGGATCAGAGGCCAATAACACTCCAACAGAAAAAGAAATATTGGCCGCCTATAAAGGAGTTCGAGCTGCTTCAGAGGTGATCGGAACTGAAGCCCAGCTCCTCCTGGCACCCCGACTGCCAGTGCTGGGCTGGATGTTCAAAGGGAAGGTCCCTTCTACGCATCACGCCACTGATGCTACATGGAGCAAGTGGGTTGCATTAATTACACAGCAAGCTCGAATAGGAAATCCCAATCGCCCCGGAATCGTGGAAGTAATCACAGACTGGCCAGAAGGCAAAGATTTTGGAATGTCACCAGAGGATGAGGAGGTAACACGTGCTGAAGAAGCCCCACCTTACAACACACTGCCAGAAAATGAGAAGCAATATGCTCTTTTCACCGATGGTTCCTGTCGCCTTGTGGGAAAGAATCGCATGTGGAAAGCTGCTGTATGGAGTCCGACAAGACGAGTAGCAGAAGCAACTGAAGGAAAAGGTGAATCAAGCCAGTTCGCTGAGGTTAAGGCTATTCAGCTAGCCCTGGACATTGCTGAAAGAGAGAAGTGGCCAATGCTCTATCTCTACACTGATTCATGGATGGTGGCCAATGCCCTGTGGGGGTGGTTGCAGCAATGGAAGAAGAACAACTGGCAGCGGAGAGGCAAACCCATACGGGCTGCTGATCTATGGCAAGACATTGCTGCTCGGGTAGAGAAGCTTGTCGTAAAGGTACGTCATGTTGATGCCCATGTACCTAAGGGTCGGGCCACGGAAGAACATCAAAACAACCATCAGGTAGATAAGGCCGCTAGGATTGGAGCAGCTCAGGTAGATCTAGACTGGCAACGTAAGGGTGAGCTATTCATAGCCCGATGGGCTCATGATACTTCAGGTCATCAGGGGAGAGATGCGACATATAGATGGGCACGCAATCGAGGGGTGGATTTGACCATGGATGCTATTGCACAAGTCATCCATGAATGTGAGACATGTGCTGTAATTAAACATGCCAAGCGGTTAAAGCCCCTCTGTTATGGAGGATGGTGGATGACATATAAACATGGGGAGGCCTGGCAGATTGATTACATCACTCTCCCACAAACCCGCCAGGGAAAGCATTATGTACTTACAATGGTGGAGGCAACAACTGGCTGGCTAGAGACATACCCTGTGCCCCATGCTACAGCCCGGAATACAATCCTGGGCCTTGAAAGGCAAATCCTGTGGCGACATGGTACCCCTGAAAGAATTGAATCCGACAACGGGACTCATTTCCGGAACACCCTAATAGACACCTGGGCCAAAGAGCACGGCATTGAGTGGGTGTACCATATTCCATACCATGCACAAGCTTCTGGAAAATTGAGCGATATAATGGACTTTTAAAAGCTACATTGAAAGCAATGGGGGGTGGAACATTCAAGCATTGGGACACACACCTACCTGAAGCCACCTGGTTAGTCAACTCTAGATGATCTACCAATCGGGATGGCCCTGTCCAAACAAAGTTTGCACATACTGTAGAAGGAAATAAGAGTCCCAGTAGTGCATCTGAAGAGCATATTGGGAAAGACAGTTTGGGTCATCCCTATTTCGGGCAAAGGCAAACCCATATCTGGAGTTGTTGTTGCACAAGGACCTGGTTGTACCTGGTGGGTAATGCAGAGAGATGGAGAAGTTCGGTGTGTACCTCAACGGGATTTGATTTTGGGGAAGAATAACCAATATAATTACTAAGTAGAAATTGTAGTATAATGACTGTTGAATAACTTGTTGTTGTATATTCATTATTACCAGAATTATAATTGTTATATGTTGTATAAAAGATTTTGTTGGTTTTGGTTATGACGTCCCTGGCTCCAGTGAAACCACAACCGGAGGGAAGGGTTAGATGAGACCTTAGGGGGAAGTTCTTCGCAAAGAGAGTGGTGAAGGGCTGGAACAGGCTGCCCAGAGAGGGCGTGGATGCCCCATCCCTGGGGGTGTTCAAGGCCAGGTTGGATGGGGCCCTGGGCAACCTTGTGTAGCTCAAGGCCTGGAGGTTGGTGGCCCTGCCTGTGGCAGGGGTTGGAGCTCTGTGATTCCTGGGGTCTCTTCCAACTCAGACCAGTCTGTGATTCTATGATCTCTGTCAGTCTCAGTTCTGCAGGAGCTCACTTTCCCAAATCTACATTTGCCATCCAAGTTCACATGACAGTGTCTAAGAAAAGACACATTTGCTTACCCAGGAACACTTTGAAATTCTTCTGCAGTTATGAGGGGGATTTCTTTAATAGAATTTAATTGTTTCACAGTTTTCAGAGTTTTCTTTGCACATTTAGGTTCTTCTACATCTGCCAACTTTTCTTCACGCTTCACAGTTGTCTCAGGTGTGCTGTAAAGTGAACGAATAGTAAGTGTATAAACATCAATAAGCAGTATGGAGAATACCATCATATTAGCAAGCCTGCTTACTCACAGACCTAAGTTCCAAGCCATCTGTTACTCTGGGTGTACACA